>OY979436.1:26534160-27754003 GCA_963855545.1 Ethmia dodecea | reverse complement strand
TAACCAATAAACTCAAAAACTACTGGACAGATTTCAGTCAGGAGTCAGGAGGAATATATTTATGCGGTGGACTTGAAATTGCCTACCCCTACGGGAAAGAGGCGTGATAATATGTATGTATGGACTTGAAATCAAGCCAATAATCGGCTTTGACCTTTCACTTTCAAATATATTTCAATTGTATTTTTAAATGTTAGCCACATAGACTCTGTCCTACCGCCGTGAGATTATTTACTTATTTTTAATTTGATTATTTACAGCCAAACGACCACCCGTCGAAGAAACCGCATCGTTTCTGCAGTCTCTCCTGGCGTCTCACGGCCCTAACTACCTCGAGAAACTGTTTGGAAGCAAAGCCAGAGATGCCCTTGAACCCCTAGGCGGTGTGGAGAAAGTGGCTATTGCACTATCCGGTAAGAATCTTTCGCTACAGACTCGTGGTCCCCCTGTAATGTTCCCCTGGGGCACAACGAGGCATTCACAATCGCTTGTTGTCCCCCCGATTCACTCTTGACGAGTTGTAAGGAATATGGGGTAGTATGGTATGTAATACCACAGAATAAGTAGGTAATACTTTGAAAAAATATATATCTATCTTGTGTACCTACTTAGGACTCGCTCTGTATAACTTAGGGGTATGTTATCTGCATTATACTTACAACGCGTCACGTAAGTAATAAGCGCAATTCCTCATACACCCCATATTAATATGAAAATATATGATGCATTCGTTCGTACTTCAGTTTTGATTAACCATTATTTTTTATAAAGAGCAATAATAGTACTGTTTGCTTAGATACCTATAGCCCTAAATTCAGTTTTGCTAGTTAATTTTTCGGTAAAAATTAAACACATTAAAAATAGGTGAAATCGATTATGTAGTCGATACTGAACAAACTAATTTTAGGCATTGCGCTTATCTGTATATAAATATTGTATGAAAGAAGAAACGGACAGATTGACTGACTGATCGATGTACCGTTAGTAAGTCGGCGGATTAATGAGTTTGAAATCTGCTATCGTTATATTTTGGATGGACCCCTAGGAGATAAAAGGAGATAAAATGTACTTACCTAAGAATTGGTTTACGAGAAAGTTAGTGTTCGAAATTACATAACTGAACTCTGTGGCGCAATTCCAGAATCCCAGACCATCGAGGACTTCGGCGCGGCTCTCCACCTCATGCGCTCAGACCTGGAACACCTGCGCTCCGTCTTCATGGCTGTGGAGAACGGCGACCTCGGCATGCTCAAGTCCCTCGGCATCAAGGACTCCGAGCTTGGTGACGTCAAGTTTTTCCTGGAGAAACTGGTCAATACCGGTTTTCTCGACTGAATAGCACCGGAGTCTGCCTCTGACTACTACCACGTCGTCCAATTCGCACCTCTCAGCTCCTCCTTCTACAGCTACCTTCCCTACGACCCCATTAAGTATAAAAAGAAGTAAACTCTCGTTTACTCGAATTAATCCTGCGAGAGTGGTGCGGTATGTGTGATTTTCGATTGTTTTGACTTCCTTTTGATGTAGTTTGGATTTTGTTTCCACATGTCCAATTTTATGGTTGGGCTTTTCATTTTATTTGGTAGAGTATGTTAGGTCCGATTTTAACAGAGAAGTATCTTTGAGAAGTAATTTGTTACTTATCAGAATTGACTTCTACCACCGGCCACGTAGACTCAATTCCGATTTAACGACTGCTTTATTAGAAATTATAGCTTAGGTACCTAGTCAAAATCAGTATTTAGTTTCGTTAGTTCACAGTAGGATAGTTTCTATTTTTATAAAAGGAAAGTCCATTGTTAATATGTAGCATTTCATTTTAAAACTATTTTTTACTAAGTATATGCCCAGGGTAAGTTGTATCAGGGATAAAAACTCGCGTCCTCATCCCAAGTGCTCGTGCTTAAACAAGAGCGCGAAAGACTAGCGTATCATACAAAAGTCTGTGCACTTTCCAATTATCTTCCCGAATATAACTTAACATACGAGTGATTGCGTCTGATTGAATGTCGCCCCTCCCTTTTCTATTACGAAATTCTAGTTCTTCAAAACACGTTCAGAGGCGACTCCATTATAAGTCTGCGTCCATTCTAAGCGAGATATAAAGCTAACGTTGGCTGATTTTATTCGAATGACAAAGTCCTTAGGTTAAAAATTATAAAAATCGTTGAAAGAATGTATGCGCTTTATATCTGGCTTTTGGAAAAATCCAGAATAGGACCATGGATACATTTACTGTAATTTAGTGTAGAATAAAATACATATCATAGATTTTAACCAGTAGTGTGTTAAGTACAACTACCTATTTTAATATGATCGGTATTGTAGTGTTTATGAAACATTTTATAGACCCTTTTAGTAAGAACTTTTGTCATTTTAAATATAATTATTAATGGCATGCGAAACGGTGCTGCACTTATCCCGAAACATATCAAAATTATGTGATTAACAAAATATTAATATAGATTTATGTATGTTATTTATTTTTATAGTATATAGTTGCGGTAGAATTAGGAATAACACCTTGAAATCTTATCTATATACTCATCAGTGTTAAGTACTTTCCTAATTTGTATTACCAATTTATACTTATTCCAACATTTTATCGTCTTTCGATGTTACTTACGTAAGTAAAACTTTTGTCAAATGCGGGCTAGAGGACAACGAATTACTTACAAACTGTATGTTGTAACTTCAATGTTGTACTTCGGTATTTAACGATAAAGTGTTAAGATAATTTATTTCACAATCGGCAGATGAGAGGGTACAGGCTAGGAGGAATATAAAAATATATACCAAATAGTTTATTCCAAAATACTACAAATATTTTTACGGATACAATCACCGGATCGCGGACAGTTTCTATTAAGCCTGTATTTGCCAGAAGTTGTATGAATACCACTTGTCTACAAGATTGTTTCGCCAAAAACTCCGTTCACTTTCCAAACAACTGGGCAATAACATTTATCTCTCAATTGAATAGATGCACATACACAACTCGTAGATTTATGTAGACATTGATCAAATCTAGGTAACTTACTTTACTAAAATTTTAGTAATAGGTACATATGTGTTTTGAAACTGAAACCGTAGTCCTAATTGTAACTTGCGTCAGATCTCTACTAAGTCTCATTCTTGTAACGTTATTTGAAACGGTCATAAGCACTGTTAGTTGATATGTGTGTTTCGAACTAAGTATACATTACTTGGCTTATTGTTCTAACGAGTCAATAAATTAATCAACTTCAGATTATTGTTTTATTTAGATATCATCGACATATCAGCCAAGTCGTCCACTGCTGGACATAGGCCTTCCCCAAGCATCGTTATGGGCAATTTACACGAGGCCATTCAATTGAGCCATTCGACTAAGGGCTTCGTTCAAGCTTTTTTGTATGCAGTTTGGATTGGCTTAGTGGATTGTCTTAGTGGAATGGCCTCGTGTAAATTGCCCATTACAATGACCGGGAGTGAAAAAGCGAAGTCGTGGATGCGGCTTGTGATTCCCGCATCCACGACTTCGCTTTTTCACTCCACGCATTTTTTCGGCCGAATTTCTACTCGAAGGTGAAGGAAAATATCGTGAGGAAACCCGCAGGTCTCATTCTGAGACATGTGTAAATAGACCTGGTCCGGCGATGGGCTCACCACCTATCACGTTTAGGGGTCCAATATATCTCGTGAAATGTGGGTATATCCAGTAATGGAATACCTCTCCCTACCCCCTCGGGGATAAAAGGCGTGAGATTATTTATTTTATTTTTTTCTATGTGCCACTGCCACTTTAGTTTATTCCAGAACTAGCGTAGTTCCCGTTCCCGTGGGAATACAGGGAGAAAATAAATACCTAGCCTTTGATACTGCCTGATGATGCAGCTTTCCACATTGGTGAAAGAATTTTGTAAAATCGGTTCAGTAGTTTCTGAGTGTATTCGTTACAAACATATAAAAGTACCTACAAATCTTTACTCCTCATTATATTATTGTTTTATATAGGTGCATATAGAATAGGAAACTCCTACGTAATTTACGGTAGTATCTCTAAAAATTTTGGCTTATTTCGAAATTAAATCTAAAACTACTTTTATGTGGCTGACTTTATCCAATGAAGAGTAAAGATTACTTGCAGATTAAATTGCAAACACGAGGGCGTTTACTCTGCGCTGGATGCTACACCCTTCGCGTTTACCATTTTGCAAAGCATTGCATGTACATCGATAAAGGTATGGATATAACTGAAGGCACCTGGGTCAATATCTAGGGTAGTTTTTATTCCAGAAAAAAAAATACGTACTATTCCGAAACAAATACTCCTGAGAAACTTAAAATATTATATGAAGGTGTCTTTTTAAATGCCGTACGAAACCGCTATTATGGGATTTTTGGAAATTCTTCTTATTATAACCTTTCTAATGCATTGTAATTTTACCACGGGAACGGGACTAACGTGGGTGAATGGAATCCACCCATATGATGAAATGACGATGCAAAAAAAACTCGATCGTTCGAAGACTACAAAAAGTTACTCTATGGAAGACTACTACCACCAAGCTCGCAGCCTTTATCCCCCAAGGGGTAGGCAGAGGTATTCCGTTTCTAAAAAAACACGAGTATATTCGAACGCTAAACGTGGATAGGTGGTGAGCCCATCGCCGGACCGGGTCTGTTACACATGCCTCAGAATTAATGCTGGGACCTGCTGGTTATCACGACTTTTTCACCGTCGAGCTCTTTAACCGTAAGGCTATCACTGTCAATGACGAGTCACATACCAAGCAGAACACTAAGGGTGTTCAAAAAGTAACGTTCAGGTCTTAATTTTAATAATAAATGACAAATTATAGATAACTTGTGTAATTGATAATTACAATGATTCCTAACAAGTCTTCTTACTAATAATTATTACTTCTAGTCACTATACCTATTGAAACATAGTATTAAATAGCGCTTACAACAGAGATATTATGGAAAGTATGAAATTGGTGCACACATTTAGACTGAAATCTCGTAACATTGTTTAGCAGGGAAAGCTAATCTAGTCTACATAACAAGATTTGGCAATTTATTATAATTTACAACAGGGTAATGCATATTTTCGCAAACATGCAATTTGTATTCCTCTTAAACCAAATTAATTTTCCTTTTTTAAAAAATTCTTATTATTATTTTTTTCCTGTTACCAACCAACTACGCTTTAAAAAAAAAACAAAAAATATATTTATAGACTTGTACACAAAGTAGGCTAGACAAGAAGAATTTATTTTTAGCTTCCAGAGCAAACTCGAAGATGGTCAATATATAATGGTATTTTCGCTATATTTGAGCAAAATTGTGGCGAAAACCTGCGCCATATTTTTTCACCACCATGTTTGAAAAAACTTTACAAAAAATGTTTTACCCCGAATTAAATTGTGAACTGTTTTTTACACTACCTTCCTAATGTGTATATAAACGAGTACAAAAGAAAAATAACCAATAAACGTTAATATTCAATATCAAAACATTAAAACTATAAATGGCCAGTATACACTTTGATTATGGATTAGTGCGAGCGGCTAGTTTAGCTATAGAAAAAAACGCCTTCAGACAGCTTATATTTTCTTTGAGTAGCTCCCCGCTCCCGTCTTCGCCTATCATAACATGTCTGTTAAGGCTAGGGTTGCCGCCCGTCTGGAAATGTCTGTGTAAATTGTGTTTAGTTACGGTTGCCATCCGCCCTGGTTACCCGGATTTGTCCTAGTTTAGAGGTTGCCGATGATCGTCTGGGCGAAGGGTTTCATTTGTAGTCCGGGTTTAAAAATTTAAAGTATTGGGCCGCCCGCGACACACACACTGCGCCCGTACGCCGCGATCAACATAACAAATTGCAATAAGATTGTTTTTTTAGGTACATTTTTACACTGACGGTATTTAAAAAAACCTGTTGACATGTCCGGGTTCTGGGCTCTATAATCCGGGGTTTTCAGGCTTCTTGTCCTGGTTGCCAAATTTTAGAGATGGCAACCCTAAAATTAGTTACCAGGTCTTGTTTTTGTTTTGTTTATAATTTTATTTTTAAAAAACAAGGGTGGTTGTACTAAAGTGATCTATTATCCATATTTGTCGTATCTCGGACTTCGAAAAAATAACTTAACCAACCCGTACTAAGCACTACGGGACATCACCTACTAAACACTACACATTTAACGTGTATACAATCAAAGTGTATACCGGCCATAAGACATATATCTAACGAGTAGTGCAATCTGCATTACAAATAGACATTTAGATAACACACATAAAACAACTATGAACCAAATAAAATTAAATGCAATATGCATCAAGTCGTTAGCCATAAAAAGAGTTTTTGAAGACAAAATTGTGTCTGTTAAAAAAACGTTAAGTTAAAAAAATTTAAAAATAAACGAATCTAAGCATCGATTTAGGCTACACATGTCCTGAACTGTTTTCGAGCGTTTTATTAAGAATTCAATTCGAATATAAATCACTTTGTGCACATGCACAAGTATTTGTATAATTTTACAAATATTAAACTGTTTCACTGTACCCTTTCGATTAATCGCTAAATTACAGAAATTAGAAACAAAAGCATTTGCCAGAATTATGCGGCAGTTTCATATATAACGAATTAATATAATTATTATATAATATTATAAGTAATAATAAATCAGAAAATAGTACAGTCTAGAACACGTGGAGCTTGACACATTGGACTTTGTAACGTTCTTATTACAATCGCTTTACAGGTCAGACTCGCACTACAGGTGTAAAGCTTCATGTGCTCTTGACTGTACATGAAATACATCCAGTGTGATTTCGTTTTTAAATATCTCAGTAAAAATATATTTCGCTGAGGATCAACGCACCTTGGACACTATTCGCAAATGTCACGACGAGCGGGAATCGATCCAACGACCTCTGACTCAAAAGGTTGAGTCGCTACCAACTGAGTCAAGTCCGTATTGGACTCGATTCTGTAGACCAGCTTAAATTCCTAATTTTAAGTTAGCCTATCCTTCTCCATAGGATACGGAAGAAAAAGGACCATAGATTATAGAGTTTAAAATTTAATCTCATCCTACAACAAATGAGTGCTATGATGAGCCTCATGACTAAACTGTTTGATAAAATCACTAAATGACCACCCTCAACGTTGCAACTTGGAACATTAACGGCCTAGCGCCGAATACACATGAAGTAGAAACCCTGATAAAGGAACATAACCTAGACATCATCTTGATATCTGAATCCCACTGCACTTCTTCTACTAAAATTATTATCCAAGGATACACAACATACCTAACTGGTCACCCGGATGGTACCTCGCATGCTGGCACAGCCATTATTGTAAAAAAAACTGTTAAACATCACCTGTTGCCCGCATTCCAAACATGCCATATACAGGCTACTACAATAGCCATTGAAACGAACTGTGGTAACTTCACTGTGTCAGCTGTATACTGTCCACCCAAGCATAAGATCACAGACACAATGTTCACACAATATTTCAGCACACTCGGAAACCGTTTCCTGGCTGGTGGGGACTGGAATTCTAAGCACACTTTCTGGGGCTCCAGATTAACAACTATAAGAGGCAGACAACTCAAGACATGCCTAGATACCAATAATTATACTACGGTATCCACCTCAGAGCCCACCTACTGGCCTGCAGACACAAACAAAACACCTGACCTTCTGGATTTCTACATAGTCAAAGGATTGCCTCGAGAATACTTTAAAGCCACGTCATGCTATGATAGTGCCTCTGACCATACTCCGGTATTATTGACTATTAGTACTCTACCTATTGAGTATAACGAGCCCGAAAGACTGTACAATAAGCATACAGATTGGCACTCCTTCCGGGAACTCCTAGAACAAAAGATAGACCTGAAAATCCCACTAAAAACACCGGACGACCTAGAAACGGCGACGAAATATATCACCAATCTTATCCAAGAAGCTTGCTGGCTTAACACACCAGCCATAAAGAAAAAAAATGTAGCAACAAACTTCCCTGCGGAAATAAGGCAAAAAGTATTGGAAAAACGCAGACTACGAAGAGTGTGGCAACTAACTAGGCACAGAACCGACAAGAAAGCCCTGAATGCCGCTGCAGAGCAATTGAAGACAACGATCCAGAATTGGCACAACACTGCATTGGAATCAAAACTAGACTCTCTTACTGCAACGAATGAAACAAACTACTCCTTGTGGAAGTTCACGAAGTCCTACAATAGACCACAGGAAGCAAAACCTCCGATCAGAAAGATCGACAACAGTTGGGCAAGAACACCGCAAGAAAAAGCTGATACATTCGCTGCCCACCTGTCAAAAGTATTCACTCCACATGATATTCACCATCAACAGAATGAAAAGGAAACGGAGTGTATCTTAAAACACGATCTCCAATTATCGCTTCCACCAAAACCAGTAACACCACGTGAGGTATGCAGAATGATACGAGACCTAAAAAACAAAAAAGCGCCAGGATTTGACCTCATAACCAAGGAAGTGCTAGTACAGCTGCCAAGAAAGGCAATAGTGTTCTTAACCATCTTGTTTAATGGAAACTTAAGAGTTCAATATTTTCCCAGACTGTGGAAAGTGTCACAAATACTAATGATACGTAAACCTGGAAAACCAGCCAACGAGGTCGCGTCATACAGGCCTATCAGTCTACTCCCAATTCTCTCAAAAGTTTTTGAGAAGGTCCTACTCAGAAGGATACTACCCTTATTAGCCGGAAATAATGTTATACCTGACCACCAATTTGGCTTCCGTGAGCAGCACTCCACAGTGGAGCAGGTTCACCGAGTGTACAATAAAATAAGAAACACACTGGAAAATAAAGAATACTGCTCCTCTGTATTCCTTGATATACAGCAAGCCTTTGACAGGGTCTGGCATGATGGATTGCTCTGCAAGATTAAGTCTAATCTCCCACACAGCTACTATCTGGTGCTGAATTCTTATCTCAGAGATAGACTATTCTATGTAAAAGAAGCTGATGCGTTGTCAACGTTATACGATATAAAGGCAGGAGTGCCCCAAGGATCTGTGCTGGGACCTGTCCTATATATCTTGTACACTGCGGACCTACCACAAATAGAAGATACCACCATCGCTACTTTTGCGGATGACACGGCCATATTGGTCAACAACAAAGACCCTCAAAAGGCTACAGATATCCTGCAAAAAGGACTTGACCAAGTAACGGAATGGCTTCACAAATGGAAAATCAAAGCCAGCGCTAGTAAATCCATACAGATCACCTTCACCCTGAGAAAGGGAGACTGCCCGCCAGTAAAACTGGAGGACATGACACTGCCACACAAGGATACTGTCAAATATCTAGGCCTACACCTCGATCGGCGGCTGACGTGGAGGCATCACATCAAAGCTAAAAGAGAGGAACTCAACATCAGATATAAAGAACTATATTGGCTAATGAAACGAAACAGCAAGCTATCTACAGATAATAAGTTATTGATCTACAAGGCAATACTCAAGCCAGTATGGACATATGGGATCCAACTGTGGGGTAGCGCCAGTGATTCCAATATCATGATACTGCAACGAATGCAGAATATTATTCTCAGAACAATATCTCAAGTACCATGGCTAGTTACCAACAACGAGATCCATAGGCACCTACAAATGGATACTGTAAAAGAGGAAATTCAAGCCTTCACCAACAAATACCAGAAACGACTGGAAAAGCACCCGAATGCACTTGCGACTGAACTCTCCCGACAGAGCTGTGCTAAGCGTCTGAAACGGAAACACATATTCCAAATGCACCCAACAAACTGACACAGTTGGCTCCTGAGTAGATGTCCTCATTGGAAGACACACTCGACCTGACTCCAACCACATCTTCTAACAAACCTGCTTATAGTAGATTACTGATTGCAGATAAACCTAAAAAAAAAAAAAAAAAAAAAAAAAAAAAAAAAAAAAAGATTATAGAGTAATGTCAAACATGTAAAAAACAACTAATTTGGACCTTATGAACGTGCTTATCTGTCACTTTTATCCATGACCTTTTTACATCGTCGCTAAAATTGCTAAACACGCCTTAGTTGACAGGACAAATTTTTATTTGACAGGACTAAATATCTCTCGTCTCTTTTCTTTTCTAGGAGAAAGAAAATGACAGGATTAAACTAAAATAAGTTTAGGTCACTGTAATACAGATTCGAGCCCATTTCTGAAGTAATCAAGTCTGAATGTAATTGGGTTTGTGTCCAGTGTATTCGGATACTCCATGACTTTTAACAATTGTTTTAATACCAAAACAAACTTGAAAAACACTGTTTTTCGACTTTTTGGTATCCATACATACGTAATCTCACGCCTATTTCCCATTGGGGTAGGCAGAGACAATACACCGCCACACGCTTTTCTCTATGTATCTCTTGTTTATTGGTGTACTTACTACCAGCACATTATAATGCACCTTACATTACAATTTTTCTTACGATACTACTTTTATTTATACATTTACTAGACTATCTTAAGAAATTGTAAGAGAAATACTCGTGAAGTCTTAAATGTTAACAGTCATGTAAAAAATATATACTTCATAGTCATTAATTCTAATTCAACAAAACACTGACGAAAAAACACCCAGCACGAAACCGCGTTCAGTTATTTCCCGCGTTTACGAGAATTTCGTCCCGTTCTCGACTGATCTTCTTCATCCATTTTGTCGTAATGCATATGAATGTGTGTGAGCAGCTTCTTCTCCCGATTGAAATATTCACCGCATATATTGCATGTATACCGCGAATCGTTACCGGTAGACTCGTTTAGGTTGGCCTGCTTTTGCATAACAGTTGACGTCGATATCTGAGACTCCTGAACAATATTATCCGTAGGTAAAACGTACGACGGTTGCAACAGCGGGTCCACGTTAATGAATGTAAAAAACTCGGCATTTTTTGGTGGTTCCGCGTTTTCTAAGGTGACATTATAAGGCTGTTTCACTGCGTCATCTTCTAAGATTTCTATCCTCTGTTTTCGAGACCGCTTTTTGGATATAGCTTCCACTTGTGCTTGCGGTTTTGTTGATATTAACAGTTTGCTTGGGTTATCTGTTTGTACAATGGTATAGGACTGTTTTTTGGAAGCTGGAATAGCGAAAGGGGGCGGCTGCGATGGTTTTATAGGAGCACTTTTAGTAAGAGGTGCTCGTTTAAATAAACCAACAGGGTACGGTTGCGATTCGGGCATTGCAACGGCTTGAGCTTGTTGCGAGTGCATAGGTTTACTTGTCGCAGGTAAAGGTTTATTTAATGTTTTGTTTTTAATATTCTTACCAGATGGACCAGGTCTGCTTAGCTGCGCAGTGATGTTCTCAGCCTTTTTCGAGCTCTCGTCAATAGCCAAGTTTTGTGTAGTCTTTGTATCAGTGTTTTTTTTACCCGAATCAGATACTGCTTCTTTGACTATGGTATAAGTGTTGTTTGGTCCGGGCATCAATTTGTAGCAGCTGCTCGTATCTTTCAGTTCCCTAAACTTAATGGGCTGCACTGTTGTCATCTGAGCAGCATTGTAAGTCCGAGTGTTCGATACACTTTGTATGTTTGGTGTAGGTTCCTTTGGGGTTATCGTTTTACCAATGAGATTGTCAACATCTCTATCGTCACGCCTCACTTTGCTAGCTGGCCCAATTTTCGGTCTAGGTTTGCTTTCCGAGACTGTCCGTATTGCTTGCGTTTTGCTGATGTCGCCGTTTATATTTTTTTCTCCCCCACCTTTGTCATTATCTGATTTTGTATTAATATACTTCACAGTTGGAGGTTTAGGCCGTTCTGGCGGAGCAACGGTTTTTATTAAATCTTCCTTGGGTCGACCATTCCTGGCACATCCATGATTTTCCACCACCTCCTTCTTTAAGAAATTTCTATTACACAACTTGCATTGGAATAACAAGCCAACACCATTCACTTTGATCTTGCACACAAAGTCCATGATATTGAAAGTTGAAACTGCTTTTGTATCACTTATATCTGGTTTTGGATTAGTATTTAAATTGGAAGCAATGGTCTCATTTTCTTTAATGGTGATCTCATTATGTTTATTAGTATCGGTTGTATTACTTGTACTGCTATTATTTGAGATATTATTGACAGATTCTTCTTCATTGTTATTTTTTGGCGACGGTGGTGTCGGTATTGCATTCTTACCAATGGGAGATTTTTTAAGTTTCGGCGGAAAATCTAATTCTTTTAGTAGAGGTTCAATATTATTTGTTCGAGTGGATCTTGCCGGGTAAGTTTTATTTACTACTAACTTCGCCTTTTTAAAGGACTCCGACTTATCCTCGTCTTTATCTTGAGTTCGTTTAGTTCCTTTAATTTTATTTGGAATTTCATCAAATTTTTTACTAAGAATTTCATTAGGTTTATTGTTTTCTGTCGCAGTTGGTGAATCCGATTTCTCTCCGGCTGACAAATTATTCAAAGTCGCGCTCTTGATTCCTTCCATGGCTTTTTTGATGACTGCATCACAAATGTCTTGATTGGAGATATTTGACTTGTTCAATTTCTCTTCCCAAAGCGTCCTTACTTTGGGCTTCATAACTAAGGGCTCGTTCTTACCGACGGAAATGCGTAGGCTTTCTTGTGTCTTTACACATTTTTGTATGAACTCGTGAAGCTCCTCGACTTTTGCTGAGCATCGAAAGCATATTTTATGCGGCAGATCGTCATTTTCAGCAACCTAGAACCAATGAACGACATAGCTTAGAATATCAGGGTATAAAAATACTGCTGACTGAAAACTAACATAAATAAATAAATAATCTCATAATAACCGAGTGAGTAGGCAGAGGTATTCTATTGCTTGAAATACCTACTTTTCAGGAGAACCCTAAACGTTATAGGTGGTGAGAAGATGTTTTCCTTCACCGTATGTATAATTAACATGTATACAACGCATAACAGAAAAAGCGCAATTCCTCATACACCCCAATAGTAATAGTATAATAATATAAAAAAAAAAATTATGCAATATAACTTTAGTTGTGTCTAACCAAATATCGATCAATAATAGCATGATTTCCATAGATAGCACTAAATTCAGCTACGCTAATAAATTATTTGGAAAAAATTAACACATATTAAAAATAGCTGAAATCGATTAAGTAGTTGATACTGAACAAACTAATTTCAGGAATTGCGCTTATTCTGTTACATATTGTATACATATGTCAAGTCTGTCTGAATACTCCGAAACAATGCCCTCAATTCGACTGGCATATTGATAGCAATGTTGATGTAAAAAGCAGCAAATGCCAGTGGGGCTTGCAAACGAAGGATTATTTAGAGAATGTTCTGTACCTCCATTCAATAAAAAAAGGTAACAAAACACGTTTCTTGTACGGGAACCCCTTTATATTTTATTTTATTACATTTTTATTATTTGATATGATATACAGCCAACTGACAGACAAACGGACAGAGCGGAGGTTTGGTGATAGGGTCTCGTTGGCACTCTTTGGGTACGGAATCCTAAAAAGTATGTGGGACATAAAAATTGCATAAACTCAAAAATACAGAACTGTAACATTCTATAGTGTCGTATAGGGGTTTGAATAAATTCAGTTTTGCAAAAAGTTTAAATAGCAATAGTAATATGTTGTCATGCCAATTAAAATGTGCATCCAAAAAAAATTACTTTTGCGCATACGATGCCGCAGAAAAACTTGCTTAAGTTTTCAAAGTAATTAAGATTAGGTACTGCGGAACATTACTCTATATGTGTCCTGAACCCTGGTATGTATTTATTTTCTAGTAAATCCTTATAGTGGCTTCAGTTTCAACCAATTCAATCCCTTCTACTCCTGATGGAAAAGTGTATGCTTCTCATACATAAGGCCAGGATTAAATTACTGGCAAGAACATGTAAAAATGAGTTTTACTTACATAATCAGTAGCTTTTATTTCACCAGTATTTGTATTTTTTTTTTTTAAATACAAATACTTGGAATTTTGGAAAATCCTTTCTTAGTGGATGCCTACACTGTATAAGCTATTTATATAGTTAAGGCGCGAGCATTTATTAATCATTATATATAGATAGTTACTAATCACATAAATTGGATAGTTCACCAAGTAATTTTTAATGGACTTCAAAAAAGGAGGAGGTTTTTGTCTGATAATCTATATTTCTGTCAAATTTGAACCAATTTCGAATATTTTTTGTTTGAACTGATATACCTCAAGGGTGGTCCCGTATAAGTATTGTGAAAGTCTGATGAAGAACTTCAGGATGATAATGAAACTCTCCAATGTTAGCAAATCATTCGCGATCAGCATAATAGGTTTAGTAACAGTAGGTAATAGATGTTGAATATGCAAATAAGTAAGTATTTTTAGTGCTGTTCGTTGAAGTCGATTTCTATTTGTTTAAAATTTTGATTATAAACTGATATAGTACCATAACAGTCTCTATGGGAGAATATTGAAAAAGCATGAGTGAAATTGCATACAACATATTTAATGAATGAGAAACTTAAATATTAAAAAAACAACCGGAATTAGTAATTGTTTAAGAATATCTTAGCCACTGTGGATTCCAGCTGTATACCTTAAATGTATGTCCCATAAATATTCAACACACAATTCAGGTATTAAAGAATACTTTCGCTTTGTCAAAATTAATAAATATGCAATCGCTAATGCTTAAGAAATTGTCTATTACTACCTTGCTCAATGAAAAGAATCAGTTGCTTGCAAAATGCTGACAGCATTAATTACCAGGATGATTTAAGCTTTTAAAACATATATTTATTATTTCCTATTGCTGTAAAGTAAGATCGTATGTATGTATGTTAACACGGGCTTGTTTCCGTAACTCGAAGTCTTTTTAGTGCCTATTTTGCGTGACGGTGGGATTTACTATTCTTGTCATCCCAGCTTTTCCAGAAACCCCAGCAACGAATTGAGGTCCTTGCTTCGGGGAGCAACCTCGGGGATTCAAGGTGCTTTGCCTGGTATTCAGCCAAGATTGATTCGGATATTTTCTTGGGCACAAGACGTTATATGGGTTACTAGCGACCCGCCCCGACTCTATTTATTAAAAAAAACTCATCATAATATTCATAATCCGTTTGGTAGTTTTAAAGATTTAAGCATACATAGGGATATAGGGACAGAGAAAGCGACTTTGTTTTATACTATGTAGTGATATGGGTACATAAAACAAAAAATCTTGGGACTTCTTTGAATCATTTTGTATAGGTTTGCTTAGGTTTGTCTCGCTAGAATCTGGCTTTGGTTATAATGTATAGTACATGCACCCAAATATAAGACACCATTTTAATATTGAAGAACCCTGTATTGGTACTTATTTGACAGTCTAGATTTTTTTTAAATGTGTTGATTTAAATATTTCTTTTTTATTTATTTAACTTCATGCACTAAGAAAATGTACACATGGCGAACCTAAGTCATTCTGTAGAAGTTAACTGGCAGGCTAAGCAGAAATCATTGTCATAATAAATATCATCACTACATAGTATAAAACAAAGTCGCTTTCTCTGTCCCTATATTCCTATGTCCCTATGTATGCTTAAATCTTTAAAACTACACAACGGATTTTGATGCGTTTTTTTAATAGATAGATTGATTCAAGAGGAAGACTTTAGTATTAGCATTGCATCCGTGCGAAACAGGGGCGGGTTGCTAGTGTTTTATAAATGTTTAGCCCATCATCAAAAAGTGTGGTAGGTATTCTATGTGTCTCACCAATTATTTACAGTATTGTACTGTTGGATGAAACAATTTCGATGTGGCTCTTTTGTTTAAAAGCAGATATTGGCAATATGGTTTTTTGATGTTTTAAAAAAACTAGCTCAACAGTTTCCAAGATCATCAGCTCATCTTAGTTTTTATGTGAATCATGGCAATTATTACAATCAGATATTTTAGTTTAGATTTTAGATAGAATATATTATATTTTAGTTCTCAACTAAAGATCCTTTGAACTTAGAATCTAAAATAAAAACTCGCAAGAATGGCATATCTAAATTGCATAGAGTTGGCACATATTTATAGACAGTTTTAATTGATAAGAAATTGCTCACAGGAAAACGCTAAAAAAGATAGGACTAATTTTGAAAAATAGTGCTGTGTATATATAATTATGTCAATAAATAAGTGGTTCCAATTTATATAATAATAATAATATAATCTCACGCCTTTCATCTCCAAGGGGGTAGGCAGAGGTATTCCATTACTGGATATACCCACATTTCACGAGATACATTGGACCCCTAAACGTGATAGGTGGTGAGCCCATTGCCGGACCGGGTCTATTTACACATGTCTCAGAATTTATTCTGAGACCTGTGGGTTTCCTCACGATGTTTTCCTTCACCGTCGAGCTAGTGATAAATATGTACGTAAGTTTTTCAAAAACTCATTGGTACATGCCAGGGTTCAAACCTGAGCCTCACTGATTTTCGGCCGGCTCTTTAACCAAATTTACATAAATAATATTCACATGGAGTGAGCCTTCTGAATTTCAATATGGTTTATTAATTCACATAGCAAGAGAACAATTCTATCTGGAATCAAGAATACCTACTTAACATTATGATTATGAATGAAACTTACCACAAAAGGCATGACTTCTTCAATCTGCATAGCAGTGACCTTCTCAGTATCAAAAATGTTAAGAAATGGACCATCCTTGTTTTCGCACAGTCTGCAGACCTTAAGCAGAGGAGAGGTCGAAATTGCGGATCCCAATGGTAGTCCCGTGACCGCTGTGGGTGCCTCGATCGGCACCTTCGCAGCAGATGGCTTACAGCCACCCTTTGTTTTAACCCTTTTCTTAGCCATGGCTGCTCGGCAAACTTATTAGAAAGCCTGAATCAAACAAAAGTACGAAAATGGAAAACATACAACGAACTTGGGATATACAAAAAAATGCAAACATTTCAACCTACCTACTACCTATTTGTTACGCGGAAACGGAGACGCGGCACTCCATGTCAGACATGAGGAGCTGAATTGAATTCTGCAGGATCAGTCCAATTCAAAGAAATTTTACTGCAGTTTATAAATTCGTGGTCAGATAGAGGATTTTAATTCACTTTCGAAGACAGTTTAGCGAAATGTAGAGTGATTTGCAAGCACAGACTACATAAAACACGCTTACATACAAGCTAGAAAAAAAAGGCAAAGGTACAAACGGACTAGTGAATTAGTGGTGGACGAAATACATTCTACTGTCGATGTCGATTGTCAATAAAAAATAATATCGATAAGTATACCGAAAAAAATCCTTAATGTATCGAACCCATGAATGCTGTAAACGAGTAGTCCTTTTTTTTTCTTTCGCATGCGGGAAAATGCCTTAGGGGAAGAGGACAATCCATTGCAGTGGATTGTCTCCATTTACACGAAGCCATTAGTGGATTGTCTTAGCGGAATGGCCTCGTATAAAGGGCCCATTATGGCGCAATTTCATTAGGTTGTTAGGGCCTGCATGCAGGATGCCAGAGATTTTTGGAAAGCGTGCCACAGGGCCCGTATTCGGGGAAAACTGGTTGTGCTGAACAGCAGGTGTGGGTTATCCCCCGCCACGCTTGCTACCCCTCCTACTCCTACTTTTGGGCATAATCGATTGCCGTTCCTGTTAGTCAGCAAGCACGGCAATCGGCACTTCGCGGTAGAATTATTCTTATTACACCTTCCTAAATTCGCTTCTGAACCTAAAATAATTAACTGAATCAGTGACTGAATGATTCCGTCTACTCAATTTAGGAAAGTGTAATATTAAGGCAGAATATGAAAGTGGTTGTGGCCATGGATTCTTCTTCTTCTATTCTCCATGGTTGCGTTGCGGCAGACACTTCGTCGCCGGATGTCGCCACTGTTCGTGGCCGTCAGTCACTCACACGCCATCTTGGATTTAGTTTTGTAGCAGTCGGGGGCGCGGTAACATTTCTAACCGTGTCGTCGTCATAATTTATGAATTTGCTGATAGCAAGAATAAGTGCTGTTTGGGAGTGTAAATAGTTTATGTCAGGATTAAACGTGAAGATGGCGGGCCAGACTATAAACGACAGGCTCTTAGCTGCTCGCCACAGTATCGCCGGCCAAGGATTAGCAAAATCTGTATGCAAAGCCACCACTGAAGAAATGATTGCTCCCAAAAAGAAACATTTAGATTGTAAGTACCACTCTATTCATAAAAGTGTCGCTATACAGATTTGTAACTGCACAGGCTAGAATTTTTCGTTCAATAATCTCGTTTGACAGCCGTGAGCCGTGTCTCTGGGAATGGTCGATAACTTCCATTCTAAATCATGTTCCGGCAAATCTAGCCCCGCGATGTGGTCTAAGGCCATTTTACTCATTATTAAAAGTAGTTACGAGACCACCAGGTCAAAACTCCGTGATGCTATATCGAAATACATTTTACATAATTTCGTATCCCACGGCCTATGCAGTTCAAGCTGTTTGACATACATCTTGGCATTATGTCATGATTGTAGATGCAGGATGGTTTGTAACATGTTGGTAAATGTAAAACTTGATGTTTCTACCTTTATGTAAGACTAAAATCATTCTTCCATGCTGCTTTGATTGTAACACTTGATTAGACAATGCTGAATATCTACTTTCAGATACTTGATGCTGATAACAATAACACTGAAACCATTTACCCGAAAACATTGATTGTATTACTAATATTATTAACATTTGTTATAACTGGTTAATTTACAATAATTTTATACTGAGGTAAAATACACTAATAATATGAAGTGTTTACCACAATTAACAATTTTACTGAGTTATAATCAAGTTTAGTAAATAACTGATGAGAATTAAAATCAAAACAATCTTAATATTATTAATATGATCATCAGAAATGCCATACATTAAAAAATATTGAAAAAAAAAAGAAAGAAATAATGCTTCATTTCTTTACCCCTTTGTTTGCATACCATTTGGTATAGCCATAAGAAGATTTAATGATTTATAAAACACTATATATTTTAAAAATTAATTCATATTTAAATGACAGTAAGAATACATTTTTTTAGGAAACATACTTTCTTACACAATAATAAACTTAAATATTACAAATAGTTCCATAAACTAATATAAAAAGATATTCTGAGATAGCTAAGGACAATCATACATACAAAAATAAATAGCAATGACAACAAGTCAGTAGCTACAAAGTTACTTCCCGGGATCTATCTCAAAAATATCATTTTGTATTTTTTTTTAAATTAAGCTAAATGCATACCAAGCAGTCAATGTAAGAAACCCTTACAGTTTTGTTCAGTCTATTTGTAAAGACAAATGGTTATTATATCCATTTTACAAGACAAGAGGGCTGAAGGCTGAAATTTAGACCATTTATTATATTGTTTTTTTTTCTATTTTCATTTAGGTATTCCTCTTGCTCCTTGAAAGGTGGAGATGACAAGAAAGACTTATTATAGGTCCCATTTAGGAAATTTTAATCTATAAAGTGGTATAAGTTGTTTGTGTCGGGCACTGACTCATGACATAAAGTCAACTTGAAAAGTCAAGTTGAAAAACTTTGAAATACTAGCTCATACCTAGTATAAAATTCCTTAAAAAAATTCACTACAATCTGGTAGTACCAGATTGTTTACTGCATTATATGCCGGGTACCCAGGTACGGTACAGGGTACCCAGCATATAATGCAGTAATAAATATTGATCTCGTTGTAAACTCGATGGTGAAAGACAAAAACTAAAATGTTAATACAGCTTTGTTTTTTGTAGTTCATGGTCTTTCATATCATATGTCTTGAATATTCTATATCTCAGCTCCAAATTTCTATAAACCATATGGATATAATCTAGTTTTGCCCTGCCTGACCCAAAAATTGGGGTGATACACTTATTGAAGCCGTGAAGTGAGCATCTCTCACTCATGGCAGCAGCGCCAAATGATGGTCCAAAATTGAGCACTTGATGGTGATCAGGCCCAGGAAGACTGCTAGAAACATCGAATTTAATCTGAAACATTCAGTTCAGTATGTAATTGATAGTCGGTTGTTGTCTGGTGATGTCCAGGAAATTAACATACGTATATTAGTTGCCATTACAGCTAGAAACTTAGGAGTTAGAGGTTAAATATCCACAAATTATATCAGCAAATTTCACAACTGTAGACTTGTAGGTTTGATGATGATCCATGTAGATATAGAAATAATTCTCAATGGCGATGAAGGGCAAAAGATATAATATATAAAAGATATTGTCTGCAATTAGCTGCTTCACTAACTATTAAAAATTTAAAAAACCCCTGACACAATAAATACATATATGTATAAAACAAAAACGGCTGAACAGATTTTCATGAAACATGGCTAAGACCACTCAGGATAAAATTATCTATGACACAAAAAAACTAAACGAAAATCGGTTCATGCGTTTGGCAGCTACGATACCACGGACAGATACACAGACAGACACGTTAAACTTATAACAACACTCTCTTTTAGGGTTGGGGGTTAAAAATAAATATTCATCAAGGAGGAGGTATACAAATACTGTACCAAATACAAGGAGAGGCTGCAAAATCTCAAAAACAATTCCCTAGAGATCTAGTTCATAACTAAAAGGACTCTACAAGATTGAAAAGATGGCAAATACTACAGTTAGACAAGAGATGCTAGAACCCAAACACTGTTACATCAAGACTGAGGGACAATTTACAGAAATGGTCTCCAAGAACAATTGAAGAAAAACCAGTCCCAACATCTCATTATGACTCAATCAATAGCAGATATAAAAAAAATATAAGTAATCATATTAACATAAATCATTATTCTGATGACCCGGCAAGACGCAAAAATCCATCTACATTTATTAACACAAGTAAAACGCTAAGGACTATCGCAGATGAACGGACTAATTTAGGTATTAATTAATTACATCTGCATCCTGCCTTTTGGTATAGGGAAATAAAATCACACTCGGAGCGTTAAAACGCCGCGAAGTGCCGTTGAGAGGCGCGTGGCGTGGCGGCTTTTCGGAGGCCGCGCTACCGGTGACTTATTTGCCGCCACTCCGTCCGTCTGCGTGAACCCTTAGGGCGCCTTCAAATTAGCCGCGAGGTGGCCCGCGTCTACAGCGCTGCAGCCGCGCTACTTTGTAAATCTATGGAAATAAACATACATATACACCCGCGCTGCGGCCACACATCAGTTCATCGATCGACTAGTGACGCGCACACGTATTTTTTTGTACAAGTCGAGCAGTGTTTCTTCGTCCAGTGAGTCCATCGTGAAACTATATGCTACACTACGATTCTTAAACCTAGCGACAGCAGTGCGGCTGCAGTGCTGCAGACGCGCTGCCACCGCGCGGCACTTTGCGGTGAATTTGAAAGCGCCCTAAGAAGGGACTCGATAAATGGAGATAGATTATTTTGACGCCATGTGACATGTCAGTGTCTGCATTAAACCTTTACTTATTCATCATCCATATTTTGTCAACCTAAATATATAGATTACATTAAAAATAATTTGAATAATCTACATCTACACTAATATTATAAAGATGAAGGATTTGTATTTTTGTATGTTAGTAACAAATAAACTCAAAAATACAGGACTGATTTTAAAAATTCTTTCTTTAATGAAGGAACGTGAACTACGTAGGTGAAACCGCTCCGAATCGTTAGTTATCTATATATATACACCACAATTTCACAATGTATATGTTGGGCCGCGAAAAATGCTAAGCATTTAAATAAATCTAGCAAATTATTGTACTTACGTCAAAGTGGGTACGGACTCACGCTTGTTTGTAAAATGTGATGTATAGTTACGACCTGCGTCGAAGGGAGCCAGACATGCACATCGGTATGTTATCCTTGTCATATGCATTTGCACGTGTATTATTTGTAACAGGCGCACATTCGACCTAGTAGAGTCTTAGCTTCAGTCGGTGAAGGCTATCCCAATCTATTTGATTGTCAGCCATTGAGGACCTCCCCCTTATAACGTACCTCATAGTTGTGTGCTGGTATCTTCAGCCAGTTCATAATAAAACTAATTCTACACTGATATTATAAAGAGGAAAGATTTGTATGTTTGTTACAAATAAACTCAAAAACTACTGAACCGATTTTAAAAACTCTTTCACCAATGGAAAGCTAGAGGATCCCTAAGTAACATAGGCTATTTTTTATTACCGTATTCCCATGGGAACGGGAACTACGCGGTTGAAACCGCGCTGAACCACTAGTAAATTATAAAATCATAGTTGCAGTTATCTAGGTATTATAAAGAGGAAACAATTTTTTTTTGTATATTGGTCGTAACGAATCAGCTCTGAAACTACGAGGTTTTTAAAAATTCTTTCGGCAATGGAAATCTTACTTTTCTACGAGGAGGTTTAATTTCCCAAGGAAAGAGGTCTTAGGAAAGTGAAAAGGGAACAGGGAAGATTTTTATTTGAGAATTTAGTTAATCTTAACTAAATTCTCAAATAAAAATCTTTCTGAAATTAGGCTATGCAGCTTTATGTAGGCGTCAGGATTGAGGGCCCAAATATTTGACCATAACTGTTTTGTTTTACGTTTAAGAAATTTAAGAATCTTTGCTTTAACTTTTACCAAATTTTTACTAAATGCCCTATAAATGTCATTTCGTTTCGCAATAATTTGGAAAGTCAGGCAGTAGTAAGTAACCAACTAAAACTGAGGTTGTTAATCACAAGAATATACATACATCAAACATACTGCTAACGCCATTATCCCACAGGGGTAGGCAGAGACCGCCCGTTTGCTACGAACCTGGCTCATCTCTCTCATACATCTAACAATCGTTTCATAGGTACATACTTGTCGGTTTCGGGTACTCTTTGTCTGACTTTTATTCAATACGTCAATAATTTCCAATCATATGAAAATGTATAAACTTATTTTGTTCTATTCAAGTGTAAATAAAATAGTGACTACTAAGTAGTCAGTAACAAGTCTTATTACTTGTGTATCTAGTTATTTTTGATTTTGATTGACGGGCCTGTTTTCTCAGCTGGTAGTGACCCTGCCTTCTGAGTTGAAGGTCGCGGGTTCGATCCCGCTCGGGGCCAACTTCGTATTCAAATATTTGTTAGCTTCGTGTCTGTGTGTTTCACAGTTATTTAAGTATGTTTATCAGTTGTTTAGTATCCATAGTACAGGCCCCGCCTAGTTTGGGACTGAATAGACGAGTGTTAATTGTGTCCCACACTTTATTATTGTTATTTTAACTTTAACATTTATTAAACTAAACATTTCAATGGAAGTCTCTTTATTCAACTTTTGAATTGGAGTATATATTCAGTGGTCATTCTGGGAAGTGGTCTTTATAAAAACTAATCTTTTTAAATGTCGTCATAATGAGAAGTCGACCAACTGACTTATAAAAAAAAAGCGGACATTTTGGGAAGTGGTCTTTATGTACCTAAAGGTAATTAACTAGCGATCCGCCCCGGCTTCGCACGGGTGCAATGCTGAATTTTCTTTGCTATAAACCTTGCGGAGCCCTAGACCTTTCCAACGAATGAAAAACCGTGGAAATCGGTTCGTCAGTTCTGGAGATAAATCGTCAGGAAGGAAAACCCGACTTATTTTTATATAGTAGACTAGCGACCCGCCCCGGCTTCGCACGGGTGCAATGCTTATAAGAATTTTTTTTGCTATAAACCTCACACAGCCCGAGACCTTGCCAACGAATGCAAAACCGTGGAAATCGGTTCGTGCGTTCTGGAGTTATATGGTCAGGAAGGAAAACCCGACTTATTTTTATATAGTATATTCTCTCTTTATATATATAGATTACAAAATATGGCATGTTGCCTTCAAAGTAAATTACACAACACAGTAGCAGACAGTTTTTATATCATCTGCTTGTGTATTTATTGTGATTGCAGTGAAATACGATAAACAGGCGGACAGACATTTCCTGTATTTCAATTGATAATTTATCAATATAACAGTGGTTGTTTGCGCCAGTATTATGGGGATAAGATTTATTTCGACGGCCCTTCCAATTCATGCTCTTTGGAATTTTGTCCCGAAGTAGACATTCGCTCTATTTTCACACTTTGCCAGTTATGAAATAGATCAATGTCTATGGAAGTACAGAAATTTTGTAATACACGACTTAAACATTTACGGACCATACATCCTATAACACGGGATAGTTGCATTGACGATTGTAGGTCCCTAATGCTCATATTATCCATCTAGTATCGTATTGAACGTATTTTTTTTTTAGTTTGTTGCGCATTGATACTTTTTATAAAACAGGCTGGTATTAAATTGGATTAAAAAAATATTTCACGCGACTCGCCCGGTAGAGTGCTTCGGAAAATAAAACTCCGAAGAGAATTTTATTGAAACATTGTATTCCAGCTGATATACAGCTTCACAGTGCACTTTGTAACATTTATAGCTCTCTAAAGCAGGGATGTTGCGGATGCCGATTTTTTCACATCCGCGGATGCGGATGCGGATGTGGATGTTTGGGATCTTATATAAATATAGTATATGAATGAAGAATTATCTTACTATAGGTAAAGGTATCATCCTATGGGGAAACAGTAAAAACGTAGGTAGGTAGAGCATTCATTCCGCAGAAAAAAAATATTAGACCAATAACGGGAATATCTCGCTTTGACTCTTGCAGATCATTCTTTAAAGACCTTAATGGCTTATTGACCTTATCATCCAACATGAATGAGATTTGCGTTTTAGCTAAACAGCATGGGGAATTGTTTAGAAAAATTTGTAAGATAAACCCTCGTAGTCACAGAGACCCAAACACTCTTGTCTTTGAAACAATTCCAAAAATTATTAAATTATGATAAAATTGGCTTTGAGTATTAGAATATATTATTATGTAGGTATAATAAAATCCCGAATGACATTAAAGACTTATCCGTTAAAATTATTAAAAGAAAATTGTATTAATAGCTCAATGAACGTATTTTTTACAATATTAATTAATTTATTAAAAAATAAAATAAGTGTGTCCATTGTGTCAAAGGTGTTTGCATGTCTTTTAATTATAGTGAACATGTATGCAAGTGCAATCATCTGTACCCAAGTTTGACGCAAATAAAGAAATATTCTATTCTAGTCAATCAATAACAGGAACCTCACTGGAAAAATTAAGAATACTGTTATAAAACTATAAACTTTACCTACAATAAAACGTAGGTTTTACTGGTATAACATAAATGCATTTTCCTGGCGATTTTAATTTAATAAGCTGAGCTAAGACTAATATAAAGATTTCCCAATACTCAATTATCTACACACAATGATCACTGATCACAATAACACTCAAAATATATATCTTCACGATAAGTAACCCACAGCGCAAACAAACACGTAATAATTTAGTTACAAGAAACAAAGGATGTACCACAACAAATGCGTCAGATCTTGTCACCAATTTTTTCGTTCCCATTGGTCATTGTCTCATGCGAACGGCACGTGCCATTCGCGGGTCCCGCCCAATTTCTTTCTTGTCACAACTTGTATTAGTACATCCGCATCCGCATAAATATCCGCATTGATTAATGCGGATGCGGGTGCGGATGCAGATGTCTAAATCTATGCGGAAGCTCCGCTTTTGCGGATTCGGATGCGAATATTTGCAACATCCCTGCTCTAAAGTTCAACTTTATCTAACTAGTATTTTGAATAATTTGAATGTCTTCAACATCTTTGTCCTTAGCGGATTTTGTATAATAGATAAGACACATTTTTATTGAAATACTAGCGACCTGCCCCGGCTTCACACGGGTGCAATGCTAATACTAAAACCTCTTCAATCACTCTATCTATTAAAAAAAAACCGCATCAAAATCTGTTGCGTAGTTTTAAAGATTTAAGCATACAAAGGGACATAGGGATATAGGGACAGAGAAAGCGACTTTGTTTTATACTATGTAGTGACTAGATGACCCTTCAATCGTCGTTCTGCCATATAAAGGGGGGAGGGTGAAAAATACTTTACGATCTACTCTCATATAGGTAGGTATGAGAGTAGATTGTAACGTATTTTTCAATTTTAGGTAGGCCTAATTAACAAAAAAATCATTGAAATCGGTCGAGCCATTTCGAAGGAGTTCAACCACAAACACCGTTACACTATATCTTTATGTATTGGAAAAAATATTGACCTCACTGTTTTACTTCAGATACAATAGACCGTCACCCGCTCTCAATACAGATGTATATAGATTTTTATTTATTTACCTTTATGTTTAAAAATTGTTTACATGTCGAACTTAATGCCTATAAACGTGTAGATTAGTAAATTAATGCTTTTTGCAGAGCAATTAAAGCAGATTGTTTCCCATTAATTAAGGAAGACGGCAGTGTGTTGCACCGATAACGGGGACATGGCTCTATGTATGTGTCATAGTCAAACCTCGAAGCTCCGGCGCTTTTAGGTTTGACTAGTCAATCCTCAGGTCTGACTTAAAGTCTTGGTAAAAGTCGAAACAAATTGTGTCTTGCTCTTTGATTTCGAAAACATGGCGCTCGTGGGAGCCATTAGTTGGGTTAGGTTAGAACTGTGACCACAATGATGCGAAGCCTATCGAGCGCACCGAGCGCTAGAATCAACATTTTCCTTAAATGCGTTAGTTTGTAGGACTAGTCCAACCGAGGAGCGCCGGAGCTTCGAGGTTTGACTAGTCAATCCTCAGGTCTGACTCAGTCCTAGTGAGAGTCTAAACCAATTGTGTGTATCTTTGACTTCGAAAACATGGCGTTCCTACCCATTGTTTGGGTTAGGTTAGAACTGTGACCACAACGATGCGAAGGCTATCGAGCGCGCCGATTTGTTAGCCGTTCGTGCTACACGCATTTAGTCCAATACGCAGTTCGTCCATATCGCTATTCGTCCATATCTTAGTTCGTCCAGACTGTGCCGAGCGCTAGACTCAAAATTTTAGTTTGGTACTAGTCAAACCTAGGAGCTCCGGTACTTCGAGGTTTGACTATAACATATACACATAGAGGGCGTTTTCCAATATGCATGCTCCACAGGAGATGTAATAACGTCAACATCGCTGAGCTGGCAATTAGGGCTTCGATCGATAGCGTCCTGTATTGCGAGATGTAGTGGTGAGAGCTTATCTAATTTGTCAAGCTTATAACCAGGCCAAGTTTCTACAGGAAGATACTATAAATAATGGACCGGTAAATCTACACTAATATTGTAAAGAGGAAATATTTGAATTTTTGTATGTTTCTAACGAATCAACTCAAACTACTGGACTGATTATAAAAATTATTTTACCTATAGAAAGCTACATTGTCAGGGAGAAACATATCCTATATTTTATCCCCGTAGTTCCGTAGTAGAAAATTTTATACAAGTATATATAATGCCATCAACGTCCTTGCTACCAATTGTTTAACAGGCAATTAAAATGCACAAGCTATTTATAGGGCGTTTTTCAAAAAAAGTGGCCCGTTACTTATGTGGAAACATTATTTGTAATGAACGATAGTCAGCATGAAATTGATGTAAACCTATAGATGATTAAATAAATTAACTAAATTTAATAAAATTTGTATAGATACATATGAAAATAAACACTAAAATATCAATCTGGTTTCAAAAGTCATCCACAACTCGTTCCATTAACCCACTTGTTCCTGAATTAACTTTTTTTGTACAATTGATTTGAAATTTCGTATATCTATCAAAAAGGTGACATAAAACAGATAAAAAATTATAATTTAAATATTTCATGTCTAGAAAAGCGGGAAAATGCCGTGTCGTAAACGACACAGTAGGAGAATCTACTACTATAATCATTTACTATGTTGATTTGAGTCTGCTTCGTCATAAATCAGGAAAGAGATAGTAAAACGCATGATCTAAAGCATAACAAACTTTTTTATTTTACTCTTTTTATAACAGTACTTACTAAGGGTATGATTTGCTTCGAAACGTGATTTTTGATCAAATGTTACATTACATTTTATGCAATAAAACTTGGGTTTTTGAAACAAAAGTCGCAGCGCAACCAATCTTCCCTATACTTTTCAAATGTCCCTTGTGATCGTATTGTAATGCCCTATAGCAACACTTAGTGATGGACGACCACCCCTGTGACTGTCTGCTTTCTTGTTCATCTCAAGCAGACTCACAGAAATATTTTTTCAGAATTTCAGATGGTCCAGCTGTCCTCCATTTTGCTTAAACAATTGCCAGGCTTTGTGTGTGGTCATATCAAGGCAATGGCTAATCAGTGAGGAATACCATTTTTTCCACCAATACTGGTCCTGTAGAGGCCGATATTCTTCTGATCTGAACGGTCGACGCCGCCCATGTTTTCATTATAGGCCTTTATGATAGCAGGTTGGTCCACGAATACGTATTTGTTCTCTTCTGAGTAAAGATATTATATAGCCTTCATTCCTGTCTTCGCTGTAATCAGAAGAATCTTCATGACAAACTTCAGCAGGTGCTAGTAGTTGAGACCCAAGGAGATTTTGAAGTAAGACGTAGTCCTCATTGCATCAGGCATGATAGTTATGGAGTCAGGTACTTCCATCTTATCATTTTGCTCCAATTCCTCAATTATCTGGTTCAAATTGAGTTGTTTTCGTAAATTTCTTTACAAGTAGGTATGCATTATAGATAGTAGTACATTTTCCTACTGTGTCTTTAAAGGAACAGACAATAAAAAAGGAAATTTTTCAATGAAAATGTTATAAAATAATCTATATTTCTATATTTTCAAAGTTTATTGGAATCAAATATTGATAATTATATCATACATAAATTAAAAACAATATAAAACAATGTTTAACTTACCTTGAAGTACACATTGCAAAAATCATGAAATAATAGCCTTTTTTCACGAAAGTTAAATTAGCCGCAGCTCACGGGTATCACTTTACACTGACTGGCTAATACCTCAACGTCTTTTAACAACATAAAAAATAATATCAAACAACCCTCATAAACTTCAATATTTTTTTAAAGTTGGTGTGTCGTAAACGACACAGTAGGAGCAAGTGGGTTAAGTAATTTTTTACTTGGCATTTATACAAATAAAACGATTTGTTTATAATTACTAATTTGTTTAATTCAGCTAATAGCATATTAATATTTTAAAAACAGAACATAGAACTAAAAATTAATCATATATTGGCGAGTATTTTTCGGAAAAACATCCATTACGTCACTTTTGTGCCGGTTACACCATATAAAATATCTTTTATCTAACCTAACCAGTAAGTTAACAAAGTTTTAAGGTAACACAAAATAAAATTTGGAACATTAATGCAATATTGTAATTCTTAATATAACTCTGAGCTAATACAATTTAAAGAAATCTTAAAATTTAAATCACATTTTAATGGGACAGTTACTTATGTGGAACATAATGTTACTAATAGGATTAAATTAGGCTACGTGTACAATGTACATAATAATAATTAAAAATCTTGTAATACAGCTGTTTTGAGCGTAATTTGTGTGGCCGTAGAGAGAAGAGTGTGTGTGTGTTCAAACAAACAAATCGCCACGCACAGATAGATCACAGAGCGCGCATCCGCTCCCCGCCGGGTCTAAAATACAAAATCCCGTATAATATTTCGGAATCCAAAACGTGCCCTACCCACCACATAATCCTATCAGAATAAACCAATCGAAAATTTTAAAATTTACAATATGTATCCGTATTGTTCTCCATTTAACACATAAATTTCCACGCGGGCGGTACCGCGGGGCACAGCTAGTAAAAAAGCATTATGCACAAGTCCTTATAATTCCATTAAGTAACGCATTCTTTCCGCTTATACGTAACGTTACTTAATAGATATTACGAATCATAGCCTCAATCTACTGTTGGCAATGATTTTATATGAAACCTATTAAATATTCCTAATTTGTTTTATAAGAATTATTCACGGATAATTAAAAAGCAACTACAGAATAATTACATATTAATAAACTCATTACTTACCAGTAAATAAGCCGTTCTTAGTGGATAATTTTTTTTGAACTATGCTACCACACAACACAACGTAACGGAATGCGTCAAAAACAAGCGGGAAGAAGAGGACGGGGTATTATGAATGGAACTAAATTGTTGCCATCACTAAGAAATGCCAGAGAATGGTAGTATTTTTTGTTTTGTAATACTATTTTTTGGCGTTACTTAGGCGGAAATTCCGCCACCTTCGTTTTTCGAGGACAAACTTTAAACTAGTATTGTTTATTCAGATTCCTTTTTATAGTATTATATTAAACTTATGATTAAAATACTAACATTTATGCTTCGATTGCGAACAACTACATTAAATAAATGTAATTTGGGGGTATTTTAATGGACTGCAAAGTTAACAAGTTGCATGGTGGACATATCAAATTTTGCGTTTTTGTATAACATTTTTGACAATATTTTAATTTTTACAATGTGTTTCAGTAAGTTATTATATTTAAACATAATTCTTAAAAACTGCTGTAGTAGAAAAATTACTCTTGCTAGTGAAATGTGTTAAGGTTGCTGAGAAATTTACTGTCGAATTAGGTGGACAACACATTTCTGGGGTGCTCATTTTTTTTGAAAAACGCCCTATAACGAAACTCACTTGAGTGCTAACTTGCTTTAATCAGTTCTTTTACTTTTATAAACACCGTAATTCCGCCTATAAGCGAATAGGCGACAAACAAGCAGAGGCCAAAAATAAGTCTTGTCTAGTCGAGTCCTTGTTCAGTATGTAGTACAGCAGTAGTAGCAAACAAGCCTAATATTTTCGAGTCCTCGACAAGGACTCAACAAGGACTCGACTAAGTAACTGGCATTGTGCTAACTCGACTGATCTGCTGGGAATTCATTAAATCGATAAATTGGGCAAAGTGGCCTTTCTTAGACCTCCAGCTCAGCTTCTAATTTTTTGGAAAGATGTTTTTTAAAATAAATTACATAAGATGAAGTTAGATCCTACCTCATAAATTGAGGCGGGTGCCTGTTTTTGTATACCTAAAGATAATTTAGCTTCAAATTTTCCTTAATGTTTTTACAAATAGGGTCTTTAATAATATTTGTATACTATCGTCTGCAAGAGTAGTCCTCGAGTCCTTTGAAAGAGATTTTTCAAACAAAATTACTCAATTTCGTTCGCCTTCTACATTTCTAGCATATAAAGTGCCTCATATGCGGTAATCCCAAAGAGATTAAAGTATAATGGGGCATAGAGGGGGCATTGGGAATATTTTCATATAAAACTTTGAACCTCAATCGTCATGTCAGTTACTATGAACGCGAGCTGTCATTCGGTCGAAATCTTACTAAATTTATTCCACTTGTAATAACTTTTGGCATCAAATTTTCCTCGCATTGTCCCCTCTATGCCTTATTATATTTTAATCTCTTTGGGTAATCCTGTATATTATTATGTCCAAGCATTAGTTGTTAATTGCGTCTAACGGGCGGCTTTTCTGCGTTCTTGGTCTATCTCCCTGTCATCATCATCAACCCGTAACAGTCCACTGCTGAACTAGGGGTCTCTCCTCACACCGAAGAAGTATGGGCTATAATCTCCCACGCGAGTACCGCGGATTGGAATATGGTGTAACAGTAAGGCTAGTGGCCACTAACTGTTAGAATTTTTAAGCAACCCTAGGGTATCTGACATAACCTCGCTGTCAAATTTCATCAAAACACACCTATACATAGTTACCTTCGCATTATACAGCTAGTAATGAAGCATTCCGAGCGACTTAGTATGTGTAAACTTTAAGTTGTTATGTTGTTTCTTATCCTTAACATGTAAACTATCGTCCTGAATTTCATCAAGATCGATCCACCAGCTTACAGACAGACACACAGAGTTACTATCCGATTTGTAATATTTGTAGGTATTAGGGATTTACCCGTTTTCTTGGTTGTTCTACATATGATAATATAGAATGTAATGACCAATTTAAAACAGTGATTACGATATACTAAGAATTTCGAATATGACGTTTGCAAAATGATATCACGATGATGTTTATAAAAATAAAGGCAACGTACTCGTACGTTGCCTATATACAGAATAGATAATGGAACAGAAACATTAGGTAACAAATCTAAACGTTTATCACATTATGAATTTACCCATAAACAATATCATCGGTCGGTATCACTAGAACATGTGTTTTTTATCACTAAATGTCTGTTTTAAGGTAACATTATACTATGCGATAGTAGTTGTGTTACTGAGTGATAAATGTGGTTTCTAGGATCATCCCTCCGATCAACGTAGCTACCTATATACTGAAACTGACTACCTCTGCCGACCCCCTAGGGGATAGGCAAAGGCGTGAACATATTATTTTTTTCCCTTCTATCATTAACCTGGGAATTCAATTCAGTTTGAGTCTTGGATCCATTTAAAATAAATTAATTTATAGATCCAGTTAGTGATTCTTCTAGATCGTGGCCAATGGACTATCATTGGCCTATCATGCGAGAGGCTCAAGTTCGAATCCTGTAGAAGACATGTAACCTTAAGTTTTCGAAAACTTACGTAGACCACCACCTTTCCCACCTCAAGCCGCCAACGCAGTTGTGACTCTTCACCTCACCATCAGGTGACCCGTCTGCTCGTTTGCCCCATTTTCTCTTATAAAGAATATATATGTAGTATTTTCATTTATTCCACGACGTAGATAAAAATCGTGGATTAACTCCCGTCAAGTCTGTTAGTCCGAAAAAAACGCTGGTGAAAAGAGGGCACTTAGAATGGAATACCTCTGTCCTCAATTAGACCTGACTGTAAAATTACATAAATAATTGACATCGGATAAGTTGTGATCGTACGTATATTATATACTAGCAGCGCCGCGTTCCTGTGGCAATACGGGGATTAAATATAGCCTATGTGTTATTCTGATGTATAAGCTATATAACTGTAAAGTTTCATCAAAATCCGTTCAGTATTTTTTTGCGTAAAAGAGGAACAAACATCTATACGTCCATACTTCGAAACTTAAGCGTTTATAATATTGAGTAGGACGTATTGTAATAATGGTTCATAGCCTTCTGGCCTGGGCTACACATGTTTACTCACATGTACTACGACTACTAAGCCATAATAAACCTTACATGTACTTGTTGTGTTACTGTGATAATACCTATTGAAACAATTTTGAATAAGTATTATAATTTATTAGATAGTTTTTGTTTTGTTTGGCAAACTGCCACATCAGGGGTATCATTTCATGGATCTATAAACCTTTATTTCGCAGTGCTTTTATTTTCGCAATTTATCTATATAATTATACGAAAATGAATCCCTATTTCCCTAGGTCATGGCATCCGGCGAGAACGGCTGGAACAATTTCGTTAACTATTTTTTGTTGTGTTTGTTATTGCCAGGAGAAGGTTCTTATGAAAGAAAAAAATTAAGAAAGTTATTCCGAACATTAGAAAATTTAAGAAAACTTAACATAACTATTGCGGCGTTTGACATAACTATCAGTTGTACAGCGGGCGTATTCACAGAGATTCGATATTTGACTCGGAATCAGAAAATCTGTCGAATCTAGTGTCAAATATCCTGTAATATCTGTGACCTTTCGTCAGATTTTCCGATTCCGAGTCGAATATCGGATCTCCGTGAATACGCCAGCTGGACGTCTGTCGGGTCAGCTAATTATTTATAAAAATTGTACATATCATTGCATGTGTTTTTTTTTTCACGCATGTCTGGGTATGTATGTGGTATGGTATTCTTCAAACCGTCGTAACAATGATTGCTCAACGGCTGGATGCATTTTAATATATTATTATGAGGTGTCTATCTCTCTTTTATCGATTCGTCTAAGCTGTGCAAGGGTTTTGGCTAATAGTTTAATGGCAGTAGAAATGTAAATGGAGGCATATGGAGTGGCATATCTATATCACTGAATAGGTCTTTCAAAATCTGAAAGAAGATGATGTTTTCTAGACTATTTTGCAGCCATAAGCATCGTTTAAACATATACAACTTGAAATTTGTGAAAATAGGATTTTATTATTTCATTTATTCGAGTGTATGTGTGCGACTAAAGGTAGCATCTATATACCTAGCTTGGCAATAAAACAATCAATAATGTTTTTTTTTCTTTTCTCAAACAGATCTAGTCCACTGCACCAATGAGCCCAACGTTTCAATACCGCAACTGGCCAATTTGCTCGTCGAACGCACGCAGAACACTAACTGGGTGGTCGTCTACAAGGCTCTCATTACCGTGCATCATCTATTAGCCTACGGCAATGAGGTGGGTGCCGCAGTGTTACTCTTGCACATGGTATTACAAGGACCGTCACATGCACTCCTTTTTCTGTTTCGATTTCCGAATCCGTGTTGACTGGTGTCCTCCGAATGTCAATAACATACACAAGGCAAGATTTCACGACTGTGGTACTACTATTGATACTATTGGTGAAGGATCACGCCCGCGCCAGTAGTAGTACCATACACATACATAAAGCTCACGCTATTGTCCCACAGGCAGAGACGATGGATCGCCATTTTGCTCGGTCTCTGCATACTTCTTTCGCTTCCTTCACATCCATAAGCTTTTTCATGCACGCTTTTATTCGCACTCCGGACCCCAGCTTTTTGAAGGACGTCACTTCTTTGATCAGTGAACGTCCTTCTGGGGCGTCCTCCTTCCTTGCATCCTTCAACATTCGCACCATAAATCTTTTTCGTTACTCTTCTTTCATTCATTCGTTCTAAATGACCAAACCAGCGTAACATACCCTTTTCTATCCTTGTCACTACATCATCTTTCAAACCACGCTTCTCTTGTATCCGCATTCCTCACTCTATCGCACAATTAGTAGTACCAGAGTTGTGAAATCCATACAGGCGTCGTCGTCTAGACGGGGTAATCGTGTGGGACAGAAAAAGCAACGATCTCTGTCTTTGGGACGAGTATACAAATGAGTTGCGCATCACCACGAACGTTGACTTTTCCACGCGCTTCAAAGTCAAAGGCAATGATTGGGGTGTGTCATGATCAGTGATCGGAATAGGTAGAGTATATTTACCTAAACTTCGAGGAATAGAGACATAAAATGGAGACTTCCTTACGACAACATTTTTGGGGGGACATTTTCCGGGACACTTACTTTTTACGGGACACTGCCTATTCCGATCACTGGTCATGATAGAACAGACTCAGTCTTGGGTCATCTTGGAAAAAGAGCATTTTTTATTCCACAACGCTCGAACACAAAACTAAGGTCGTACAACCGGATATTAAATCGAACTCAATTCTATTAATGTATTCGCGTACTCCAATCCGAATTAATCTGAAACCACAACTCTTAATTTTGCGTTGTAAACAACCTATAACAAAACGTAAAAAAGTGTACTGCAAATGTTCCTATGTAGTTAAGGTCATATCAATTGGTATATCTTTGTTTATTTGCTCACGAGTGGCAATAAAAATCGTAATCGTGCTCGAATTTATTTGAAGCTTTGCCTGATCTTTGAACTCGAGCAGAGACTATTGTATACATTGTTTAAAGTACGTATTTATAATAATTTTATTAATAAACAAACACCTACCAAGTATGCAAATAATTTCTGCTTTCTTTAAGTGCAGCGGTCTTATCAAAACTTAATTTACTGCATCTATGCGTGGCTTGCGATTATTTTGCTATAGGTACAACTGATATGCATTTTGCGAAATTTGTATGGAAGAAACATTGCAAAGCGATAACGTTATTTATTTCGACGACTGTTCAGAATCCACAATCGTGGTTCGAACATTGTGATGTGATCAATTTATCGAATGTCATGGGGGGAGCCCAGCAGCGTTCGAGTCCTGTTTATTCCCGGTCCCGTGGGAATTTCCAAAAATTACTTAGTCCTCTACGTCATTTTATGGAAATGTATGCAAAATTGTATGCTTCCATACCAAGCTATTTCGGCTGTGCGTTGATTGATCAATCAGCCAGTGTCTATTTAAATATGTATATATTAAAGGCAAAAATTTTGGGTAGTAGCTACATCAGTTCGGTAGCTGCGTAAATGAGTTATTAAGGTGTGCTATAAGACATATACACTGCCTTAAATTTAAAATAAAGTTTAGCACACTATAAATAATAGCGAAAAGATTGGCTTTTATATTTGTACTGTATTGCTATGGAACAGTGGGGCATCCTGGCATAATTATCTAAATACTTAATAGGATGCCTTTACAAATTGTACTATTAAGCGTAACTTATAGTAAATAAATAATTTTTCTTTTTTTTAACATACTAGGTGGTATAAAGATATTGAGTAGCATACGATACGGGTAACGTGGCGTGAGCGACAATGCCACAAATAAGTGTCGTCAATGCGGCCACTTGTGTCAATAAAGAATACAGCACAGTGGATGTAGATTTAGTCTTGATAAAATTGTGTAGGTACATCGCATGAAGTATTGTCATTCTTCATTCAATATAAATAATGTTGATATAGAAATAGCAACGGGACCTTTGGTTTGTCTATGGATGTACTTTTTTACAAACATCTTTTTTTTAATATTAGTCTATTGCCCGTTTTCACCATTGAGCCCTTAAATTTAGGGATTCCTTAGCAATGTTTAAGGAATACTTAAATAGGAATTCAATTTCACCAACGTTTAAGTGTCACCTAAATCCTGTAATAGTTTAAGTAAGTATTGGTTTTAGAGGATTCTTGGTGGAAATGGGCATCATTTATTTCGTTTGGTTTTATTTAACATAACATTCACATTGAAATAATTTGTTGCTTTATTTTTGTCTGCTTAAATGCAGATCGACTATTTAATATTATTATTTTAAGTATATAAAATTAAGAGCTAAGCGCTTGTCTGCAATGCTTCTGCGGTATTCTTCAACAATAATATCATTTCATATACTTAATTTTTGTATACTTTTCCAGAGATTCACACAATACCTAGCATCAAGTAATTCAACATTTCAACTAAGCAATTTCCTAGATAAAAGCGGAGTGCAAGGTGAGTGTATCTGACACCGTACACAAATGTTTATAGATATATAAATAATACGAAGCTACGTACACGTATTTGTTTACTCAAGACATTTTACCAAAACACCTACTTCTTTCTTCTTTTACAATTATCGTAATCTACACGAAAGACGTAAATAGGTAGGTATCTATTACGACAAAGGCTTGGTTGTACAAAGGAATGTTCCAGATTTTTTTTACGCAGTTTCATTCCAGCCTAGTTTCCTATATTACTCAGCGGTTATTAATGCCAAATAAAGTTGGCGTCCTAGCGGCACATTAAATAAGGATCGTTGCATTTGGTAGTAATTGAAGACCTATAAGGTCATTGCCCGTGCACATATGATATTTTATTAGTGTATTTTCTATGAGCTGAGAGTTTAGTATAATCGCATAAAACTGCTGTAGATGTGTAGTCATTACAAAGTTGTTAAAAAAAACATTTTAACATGATTAGGTGAAAGAAAGAAAAATTTAATTAATATTAATCTCAGGAAGGTTAACAGCGGAGAAAACAATTTAATTGATAAACATTAATTAATTGGCCAATAATAGTTGTGCTCGTCTGTCAATGGACTTGATGCAAATATAGCAGAATGTATTATATATTTTTTAGTTCTAATTAATTGTCGTAACTTGACATCTATGTGTTCGGAAACCAGTACTATCGATTTTAGAAAACATACGCCAACTCTGAGACGTTCTGATATTTAACATTCACAACTTTAGTACGTAGGGAAGACTTCATAACTGTCGTTGAAAATACTTTTGATAGTCGTACCCTAGTTTCAAATAGGTCTTCCAGCTCCTGTTAAATGTATTATACATGCACATAACTGTATGCGCTTGCTCCACTGCCCTATATACTGGTTTCCGACACAATCTCTTTAATGTTGGCTCAGCCCTGCGAGTATGAATCTAACTAAGTCTTTCTAATTTCCTATTGCTCTGGAAAGGCGCGGCCGGGGCCAGGATCGGTGAGTTGAAAACAAAATGGCCGCTTTAAGTGTTGCCGCTTTATGTGATGAGGGAGCAAGTCTCTATCAGTTTTCGCACAAGATTTTGGTCCGCTTTTGCACCATAGATTGTCTAAATAGTCACTTCCCTGTTGCATGGAGTTTTGTGCTAACTAATGTCCAGTTTCGTCCCGTAGGCGTGTATGTGCTTGCCATTTCAATACTCGGGACGAGGAGAAGTGATACCGTCGAATTGGGTTAGACCCGCAAAGCTTTTGAGTAATTTATTCATTTGTATGTTCCAATTTCGAAGTCAATTAAAATGTCATATTGTTGTTTTAAATGTTGCTAGGATCAATAATTGTCAAGATTCATTTAATGTCTGCGTTATTCTGTAGCAACTCCAAGATTCACGCTTATGTATACGTTTATTTCATTGGTCATTTCACCAATTAGACTAATTTATTTGTAGTGTCTGTGGTATTAATTAAAGACGACGAAATCAATGGATATTTAGTGGATACGTGGTCCGCACTAATAATATATGTTTATTGCCGTAGCTAATAGTAAAATCAACCTTGTTATTCATAGACAGGTCACAGATAATAAGTTAATTATTAGCTTTTTGCACTCGATGTAAGTACAATTGATTGCACTTAGAAGGTAGATAGTTGCACATGCACAGTTTGGTTTTATATGATATTTAACGCATGGTTTTATTAAATTGCTGTACAGTAAATGTAGGTACCAGAAGATATCCCCTAAAGAAATTATATCCGATAATAATTTTCTTTTTAAAATAAAACGAATTACGTTTCGTTGTTTCTTATGTATGAATAAAACAACTAAATTTCGCCTAGGTAGTAGTCAATAATACACTAAGTGGTGTTAGTAATGTCAGTAACATAGTAACATGTGTGGTGTGAACAGGCTATGACATGTCTCCGTTCATCCGGCGCTACGCCAAGTACCTGAACGAGAAGGCTCTGTCGTACAGGACTGTCGCCTTCGACTTCTGCAAAGTGAAAAGGGGGTAAGTTGCAACAGCGCAGCACACGGTGACTCCTATTTCCATCTATCCGGGCGGAAAGCGGCAAACGATCCACTGCGCTAAACGAAGTTGCCGCTTCCCGCCTCCTTCAAAAAGACAAAAAGTATACACACCTTGGGACTTAAATAAGAAAGTCTCAGTCATCACATGTTTACGACCCCTACAGTCGATAATTACATGTGAGACATTTCTTATTTTGCTTCCCTAGATGTGTAATACACTATTCCCTACTCAATCAGTAGTGACCTGCTTACGACTAGACAGTATTTCAAAGTAACCTGATACTTAATGTACAGTACGGCCGTTTTAACTTGGCAGCTCTGAAGTTTTCAAATGACTGCGAAATCACATATTTTAGCGACCATTTGGCGGTACGAAGAAGGGGTTTGCGCAGGCGAAGCCTATGATCAGAGAAGCCAAGTTAAAGCGGCCGTACTGTACATCTCTTTTGAACTAGCTGGTTGGAAAGCTTCCTAAACGGTCCCAACGATTAAACCGTTCATGACCATTAATTAAATATATACTTGGATCCATAAAGGAATAGACAGATTTTTTTTTTTCAAAATAAAAGTATAAATAAAACACATAAAAGCAATAAATAGATCAGAACAAAAATTTCCCTGACCATGTCAGGGGGACACTAGTATGCAAAAAAAACCATTCATGACCTAGCTTCTTTAGCACCGCGACCGAACCGTAACATTAAGCAAAAGAAACCGTACTACCAAGGGCTAACATGAGCGACGCGATAAAATGTTCTCTATTCTTTTTGCCCCAGGCTCTGATACGAATCCTGGCATGTACCAATGAGTTTTTCAAAAAGCTTGCGTACATCAGTATCACTAGCTCGACGGTGAAGTACAACATCGAGATTAAACCCGCGGGTCCCAGAATTAATTCTGAGGCATGTGTAATAGACCCGGTCCGGCGATGGGCTCGCCACCTATCACGTTTAGTCCAAATTATACTGGTGAAAAGTGGTTATTTCCAGAAATGGAATACCTCTGCCTCTACACCGTCCTGGATAAAAGGCGAGAGGAGATTTTTTTGGAGAAGAAGATTTTTTTATTGAGAAATCCAAGGCTAGATCTTGAGTTAAATTTTAGTTACTATACATACCGAAGCGGTGGCAATGACTTTCAATAAGAGGACTTATAAACCCCTACATTGAATAAAAACTTTTGACTTTGAACTGAAAAATTGTCGGTGCAGCAAAGAAGAGGGCTCACTCCGCATGATGAATGCGGAAAAGCTGCTGAAGACGCTTCCAGTGTTGCAAGCGCAGTTGGACGGTCTGCTGGAGTTCGATTGCACCGCCAACGACCTCACCAACGGGGTCATCAACATGTGCTTCATGCTCTTATTCAGGGATCTCATCAGGTGACGCTTCCAGTAGTAACTTGTTTGTTTATTTACTTTTTGGAGAGCTAACAGCATATTTATCACTAGCTCGACGGTGAAGGAAAACATCGCGAGGAAACCAGCACGTCCCAGAATGAATTGTGAGACAGGTGTAAAAGACCCGGTCCGGCGGATGGGGTCTCCTATCGTGTTTAGGGGTCCAAAGAATATACTGTGAAAAGTGGGTATATCCAGAAATGGAATACCTCTGCTAAACCCCTCGGAGATAAAAGGCGTGAGATTATTATTTTTATTTTTAACTAACAACACAAAATATTCTTAGAACAGACAGCTCAGTTGGTAGTGACAATGCCTTCTAAGACGGAGCTTGCAGGTCCGATCCCCACTCGAGGCCAACGTTTGTGTGCAACATGTCTGTTGGCTTCGTGTCTATATTTATACAGAATGATTTTTTTTACAGTCTGGAAAAAAAATTTTTTTTTAAAGTAACATTGCCAAATGAATCTATTACACTTACCTATCACACCACATTTTTTTCCAGACGGTAAAAAAAGTCACCTGTATAAATAAATAATTATGTTTATAAGTTGATCAGTACCCATAATCAAGCTCTGCCTAGTTTGAGACTGAATAATAGTGTGTAAATTGTGCCTCTCAATAATGTTTTTTCATTGATAAGATCCCACACATAAAATCATGGATCAATAATAAATAGCTTATGTTGTATAATGAATTTTGTGCTATCTGGCAAAATATTTTTCAAATTCAGTTAATATTTGTAAATTATGAGGAAAGTGGGCAGGTAAAACTGAATCTACTTTTATGTAGTACTACTTAACTTGCTTAAGGTCTGCGTATAGTGTTACTTCTATAAATGTCGATTTTATGAGAACCTAACAAAAATAAAGGCTATTGATTAAAAATGTTACTATACGGCCAGGACAAGGTACAGTCAAGGGCACGCTAAACTAGATACTTTGTACTTTGAGCCGGCCCTGTAAGGCGCGCAGGATAAATCAGAGCTCAGCTTAAACTGATAGTATAAATCTTGACTTGCTCTTGTCTGTACTATATCACCTTTGTTATTGTTGTAGACTATTCGCGTGCTACAACGACGGGATCATCAACCTCCTCGAGAAGTACTTCGACATGAACAAAAAGAACTGCCGCGAAGCTCTGGACCTCTATAAAAAATTCCTCATAAGGATGGATAGGGTCGGCGAGTTTCTTAAGGTATGTCAAAAGTCATTTTACTAGTATTTTCAATAATAATTTATAATAATCTAAATATATAAAATGATAAACTGACTGACTGATTGGTGATGTATCGACGCACAGCCTAAATGGCTCGGTCTAGAGACTTGAAATTTTGCATAGATAGCTTATACAGTGTGGGCATCCACTAAGTAAAGATTTTGCTAAATTCAACCCCAAGGGGGTGAAATAAACGTGCGCGAGAGAAGCCGTGGGTAAAAGCTAGTAATTTATAAGTGAAGTTTTTTCTCTTCAAAATTATACTGGTAGAAAGCAACTCTGAAAGGAATTTGTTATTGAGACGGGTGTAACTACTCGACACAGGTAGTAATAAACTAATTAAAAATATACATTTATATTAATAGATATTATTAATATATTGTGTGTGTGTGTTAAGCTAACCTAACAGTCTTAATTTTTCAAGCCACCAGAGGGTATCTGATATGGCTTAACGACTTCTTTCTCCTAACGAATCCTTTAAAAACCATTCTAGATTTTACGAAATAACTGTTCAGCGTCAACGGTCACCGACCATTGACCCAAGAACATTGTCAGCAAGACGAAGCTGCTGACTCGCGACTTAATGCAATTTTGCACAACCATTGACGTAAATTTATATACTTACGACCTAACGATGTGTGTGTAATATGTAGTATAAATAGATGTATATTTTGTAAATAAATGACTCTTCCACCTGCAGTCGAGTTTCACTCCTGCCTTGCGGTTTACCCGCTCCTCTCAAGTGGCGATAGACACCTTCAAGCCCTTAATTAGTCGGTTGAGCCTGGCCGACTAGCTTGAGAAAACCACCATCCTGTGTACATTGCGCGACGTACACACCCCCTTTATGCTTCCAACTTTCCGTCTGTTACCTTAGGTCTCATGGTAACGGACATTCCCGCACGTATCTATATACCTCTATTTATATATACGTCGAAAATATGGTTAGGGCTAGGCTATTGTAGGAACTAGGGTTGTAGGTAATACAGTAGCTTTTCCCTTACCGTTCATGTATAGTCGACTAGCTATGACAGCACAGAACACTACTCAACAATAACATTAACTTTGAATAAGTAAAGTAACTTTGATTTGGACACTAACACGACACCACTATACACAAACACAGGAAAATAGCTAGTTGACTCTACAATAACTTTTGATAAAAAGACTGTGTTTAGAACACCAAAATCCACTTACGAATAGTGTAATAAAAAATAAACCTGTTTATTTATTTAACTTTAATGTCCAAATGGCGAACATAATGCCTAAAGGCATTATCTACCAGTCACCCCATTAGGCTAAGCAGAAATAATTTGGCGCAATTGTTGACCTATCGTCCCTTCGGACTCTACTAATGGTACCCACCTACAACTTTTATTAAAATGTATCGACCCTCTTTAGTTATGTACTCAACTAGTATAAATAGGGGTCATTGCCCTCGACCTCACCTAGCGGCAGTCACCATCGTTGCCCTAAAATGTTTTGTTTACCTCGAAATTAAAGTACGACAGTGTCATATGTCTTGGCCCAAAGATTTTTAATAAATTACCTTTGAAAATAAAACAAGAAAATAATTTATATACCTTCAAATCTATGATACATAAGATTTTAGCAAAAGAGATCCTATTACACTATCAAAGAATTTTTAACTGACAAAGACATTGATAGATTGATGTAAATATGCATGATGACCGTTAATGACTAATTTATAAATTGAATATCACTGACATTTACTACTACTTTTATGAAATAATTTTACACGCCAGCTAAGGCAGATTTTAGTAGAACAAAACTTAATTTAAGACCCAGTATACCTAAAATGCTAGCAAATAAATTATTATTATTATTATTCGTTACTAGGTGGCCGAGAACGTGGGAATCGACAAAGGAGATATCCCTGACCTGACAAAGGCCCCGAGCAGTCTCCTGGACGCTCTGGAAGGACACCTGGCCACTCTCGAGGGCAAAAAGGGCTCCGCTGCCAACACCCCCACACAGACCGCCAGGTAAGAACGATCCAATGGTATAGACAGTTATACATATGCAACTAGACCTTTGAGGAAAATGTGTGTTAGAGCGAGGAATGCGGATATACCACACGTTTGAAAGAAGATGTAGTGGCAAGGATAGAAAAGGGTATGTAACGCTGGTTTGGTCATTTAGAACGTATGGATGAAAGAAGAGTACCGAAAGAGATTTATGGTGCGAATGTTAAAGGATGCAAGGACGGGGGACGACCCAGAAGGAAGTTCACGGATTAAATTAGTGACGTCCTTCAAAAAACTGGGGTCCGGAGTGCGAAGAACAAAAGAGCGTACATGAAAAGGCATAGGGATGTGAAGGGAGCGAGGGAAGTGTGCTGAGATCGGGCAAAGTGGCAATCTATCGTCTTTGCCTAACCCTGTGGGAAGGTGTGAGCTGTGTGTATGTACATATACAACGCGTCACAGAATAAGCTCAATTCCTCATACACCACAATTAGTATATAAATTAAAAATATATAAACGATGCATTCGTGCTTTAGTTTTGTCTAACCAAATTTCTTAAATAAACATCAATAATAGTACGGTTTCCATAGATAGCCCTAAATTCAGTTACGCTAATAATTTTTTCGGAAAACATTAACACATATTAAAAATAGCTGAAATCGATTAAGTTGTCGATACTGAACAAAGTAATTTCAAGAATTGCGCTTATTCTGTTATATCTATACATATAATAAAACTCTAACGGGGCCGTGTCTGTACATTAAATATTTTTTGAAAATTTTAACGGTAGTGTATATAGTTATCGATATAGATACCGAAACACCAATTTTTGGAATTTTTGTCTGTCTGTCTGTCTGTCTGTCTGTCTGTCTGTCTGGTTGTGCACGCATCACTCAAAAACTACAAAACGGATTTTGATGAAATTTGGTATGGAGATAACTGAGTACCCGGGTCAACATCTAGGGTACTTTTTATTCCAGAACAATATCTCATTCCTACGGGAAAATAAAAAAACTGGTTAAAAAGAGAAATACGTACTACTCCGAAACGATAACACCTAGAAACTTGAAAAATGGTATGAAGGTGTCTGATATGTCATAGGAAATTGGTATAAAGGGATTTTTAGAAATTCCCACGGGAACGGAAATAAACTAAATCCAAGCGGGAAAACGCCGCTGGGCACCCGCTATTTGAAATATGGTATGTAGGTGTCTTAAGTATGTTGTAGGCAACCACTATGAAGGGATTTTCGGAATTTCCCACGGGAACGGGAATAAACTAAATCCAAGCGGGAAAACGCCGCTGGGCACCCGCTATTTGAAATATGGTATGTAGGTGTCTTAAATATGTCGTAGGCAACCACTATTAAGGGATTTTCGGAAATTCCAACGGGAACGGGAATAAACGGAATCCGCGCGGGCAACGCCGCTGGGCATCCGCTAGTATTGTATATAGTAGGGACTCTAGTTCTAATCTCTCAGTTTCATCTATCCCTAGGTTAAAAGTAAATAAAAAAAATTGAATTTTTGTCTGTCTGTCCGTGAGAGCAGTGATAGCCCAGGAGCTTAAGAGTCCGCTTCTCATGCGCGGGGGCTTGGGTTCGAATCCTGGCATGTAATACCAATGAGTTTTCAAAACCTTAAGTACATAGTTATCGCTAGCTGGATTGTGAAGGAAAACATCGTAAGGAAACCTGCTGGTCCCACAATTAACTCTTGAGGCATGTGTATTGTGTAACAGACCCGGTCCGGTGATGGGCTCAACCCCTATCACGTTAAGAGGTCCATGGAACATACTGGTAAAACGTGGGTATTTCAAAAAAAATAATTGCTCTGCCTACCCCCTGGGGGAAAAAAGGACAAGATTTTTATTTTTAGTAGTCTGTCCGTATGTTTGTATGAGCATCACGCAAAACTGTTTAACAGTTGTATTGTTGCCCGTATAACTTAAAATCTGTGCATGTATCACATTGAAACGCCCTCGTAGAAGCGTACATCGTGTTTCTTAATTAAATAGGTGTAGTGGATAAACAAATAAATATAAATAAAAGAAACCGTACGGGGTTTTGTTCCTATGCGCCGTCTATACTGTTTTAGGTTGTCTATGGATGTGGGTTACTCTATCATGGTCCCCCTCTCCCTGTCGAGCTCGTTAATTGAACTAGTAAGATTTCCTTGACAAGCAAAATCACTTTAACTACATATTGATAGGAACTAGTGAATTCTAGACAAAGTTCCAGAGATAAATATCATAAAAAAGGTAATTTGAAAAATTAAACTTGACTGCTTCCACCAGTACTAATAAGGAAAGACCATCACAATCTCGTGCAGTCGAAGGCATCTTCTGAATTTAACAGTAAAGACATACTGCTTTCGACTTCTGTTTTTTGTACAATCCATCCACAAAGACCTGCGGGTTTCTTCACGATGTTTTCCTTCACCGTCGAGCTAGTGATAAAAATCTACGAAAGTTTTTGAAAAACTCATTGGTACATGCCAGGATTCGAATCCGAGCCTAACTGATTTTCGGCCGGCTGTTTAACCGTAAGGCTATCACTGCTCTCTAAATAACAACTCACTACTAAATATCTACACGTTTTTTTCTTAAATGTATTTTTTGTGCTTCCCTAGCGCCCAAAAGAATGTGGCTAGTGTGATGGGTGCGCTGTCGTCGACGTCGTCATCGTTTGGCAACGCGGCCGCGTCTACAAGACTCGACAATCAACCGAATGGCGCTCTCTTCATCGATGACTCGCTCAAGCAGCAGGTTCTGGCCGAAGAAGAGGCTGCCATGAACCAGTATAAGGTGTGTATTTACAAAAAAAACTATCTTCTTCTTTTTAGTGATAATGGCTTTCCATCGTGTTTTTTCTTTGAGTATTAAACCAACCGGAGACGCCACTGACAGGCGTTCCCCTCTGCCAAAAAAAAAGTGTCGGTCAACGCGCACACCTGTTAAATACAACTAGTTTTTTTGAGTTCTCGGAGTGCTTGGATTGGTGAATGCATTTGTGTGCATCTAGTTCAAGCTAGCGTTTAATTGTTTTGTCAAAAAATGCGTTTGTTTTAACATTATTTGTGTTTGTTTCCTCGTCCCCCCCGCAGAAATTGGCAGACTTTTTTGCAAAGGAACTAGTGCGCGTCACGTCTCCTGTTGGTTTAATACTCAAAGTGTTTTTTTATTATTGAGGAAGGGCTTGCTCTTGACCCCAGACTAGCCCGAGAATTGCCCAGATGCCTGTTCACTCGATCCTTAAAGGTTTGTGGATTATATGAACTCGGCAGGTAGTTCCACTCCTTGGCGGTGCGCATAACAAAAGCGCTTCGTGCGTATAGATGGGATATTCACCAAGTCGGGATGAAGCCCAGCCGTTCGTCTAGAACTCGTGTCATGCCATAAAAATATGACCTGCTAATCAGAGGGACACAGAAGTTATATTCGAGCAGAAACGGTGAACGATTAAAAATTGAACCCAAAGGGATTGTATCGTTTGTTTAAATGTAAAATACCTCCTCTAGTGTGAGTTCAGACATCACAGTAGACCGTTCCAGTATGATGGAATGAAAACAGACAGTCAACAATCAAGAACCCAGGGGGACTAGGTATTTTCCTAAATATAATAATTGGACTAACAGGAATTACAGTATTACAGTTGTCAGTTTTTTATATATTTAATAGCTGGATTGCCAGTTAATACATGTGATGTGACCTCAATTCCGAATGCATTATAGAGAACCACTGAGCTAGAATTGTAATTTGTTATTGAATGTCGGATCGTTGAAAATGACATGAAATTTAGAAAAGAATTAGACCGTTTGCAACATTACATCATGGTGAAGTGAAAAATAGTTGAACATTACATATTTTCAGGTGCATTTATTGCAAGGAGATGAGTGGACTGGGGAAGAAGATTTATCAGAAATAATAGTAAGATTATACAAGAGTGGGGGAAGGCTTTACTTGTACTTTCGCTATGTTTAGGTTATCCTATATGACATGTATATGTGACTGGAATGGTATATTGCGAAATAACTTGATGCCGCAGTATATTGACGCTGTTTCTCTATTGTATTTTATTGTTATCAGAAAAGTTTATGTATACGCGGTTGAGGAAGATTTGTGTTTTATTTGTGACTGTACATTATATGTGGGCTCTACTGGCTTGTGAGTGTGGGGTCAATGTAATCGTGTGGCCACATTGTCATCACATCGCGCACCATTATGTAACAGATATGGTTGACTTGCAGTTTTTTTGGATGATTCATTTTATTGACTGTATATTAGCTGTGCATACTTTGACGTTATCGGAAGAACTTTCCTTCTACGCTACAGCTACACTAATGTTATAAAGAGGAATATTTTTTTGTTTAGTTAGAATAGGCTCCAGAACTACTGCACGATTTAAAAAAAAATCTTTCACCAATTTAAAGCCACAATGTCCCCGAGAAACATAGGCTATATATTTTTATCCCTGTATTCCCAGGTCAATGGGAACTACGCTGGTGAAATCGCGCAGAATCGCTGTTTCCACCTAGGCTAAAGAAAGATCAGGTCTAGCGGTCATAGATCTAAACTCAAAAAGTGATCAGTCCCGTTTTATATCTTTAAATATCTATTCTATATCTATATATATAAAATGATAAACTGACTGACTGATTGGTGATGTATCAACGCACAGCCTAAACCTAGACCTAGACCTAGACCATGGGTCTACAGACTTGAAATTTTGCACATAGATAGCTTATAAAGTGTAGGCATCCACTAAGAAAGGATTTTGCAAAATTCAACCCCTAAGGGGGTGAAAAAAACGTGCGCGAGCGAAGCCGCGGGTAAAAGCTAGTTACTGATATGTAAACGAATAACTCGACAGTATTATAATTGTTCACGTCAAGAATCGTGTGTCGCTTAGTATTCACTCATTGGTGACTGGGTCCAACTCCTCGCTCAGGATCTTTCGCTTATCAGCGGGCTCGCTGTAGACTCGTGCTTTATGCTATGTCCATGAGGTTTTCTATGAATTCACATGAGTAGGTAACTACTTAATAAAAACCGGCCAAATCCGAGTCGGCCTCGTACACACAGGGTTATACAGAAACACGTTTCTTGTATAACTATTAATTTTATTTATATTTTTATTATTTGTTGTTATAGCGGCAATTGTGGTAATTTCAACTCTATGCCTTTTACCGTTCATGATATACAGAATAATGACAGACACACAGACGGGGGTTTTGGGTACGGAACTCTAAAAATCAACTGAAGTCCAAATTTCAAAATTATGTCTTAAAACTTTATTATCTAAATTATATTATAAATGTATTGATAATGGGTTGATAAAATTTGTTTCTCTATATAATAATAATAATAATATAATAATATAATCTCACGCCTTTCATCCCCGAGGGGGTAGGCAGAGGTATTCCATTACTGGATATACCCACATTTCACGAGATATATTGGACCCCTAAACGTGACAGGTGGTGAGCCCATCGCCGGACCGGGTCTATTTACACATGTTTCAGAATTAATTCTGAGACCTGCGGGTTTCCTCACGATGTTTTCCTTCACCGTCGAGCTAGTGATAAATATGTACGTAAGTTTTTTGAAAAACTCATTGGTACATGCCAGGATTCGAACCCGAGCCTCACTGATTTTCGGCCGGCTCTTTAACCGTCAGGGCTATCACTGCTCACTGCTGCTCTATATAATAGATTTCTCGTAATATATTATAATATATTTCTACTTAATAGATCGTATCGAGATCGCTTTCATGGACATAGTATAGCAAACAATACACCCAACCATTTCTACATTACAATTTTATTTATTGAAAATTATGTCGCACACGCTGATTTGAAGTTTAAACCGTACATCCGATCTGACTCAAGCTTTAGATGACTTCCCTTCTCCAGAACAAGGTGCAGTCTCCTACCAATTCTGCGGCCAGCAACCCATTCCTGGCATCGGCTCCTACAAGCCAGTCCCAGTCGATTGTGGATCTCTTCGGCCCCCCTACCGAGGCTCCTACAGCTACATCCAAGGCGTCAGACGACCTGCTGTCCCTTGGGAACCCATTCGCTGATATGTTTGGAGGTAAGTGGTCTAATAATAAAGGTTTAGAAGTCGAATTTGAGTATTAGGTCACGCATAGATGGATTACTCGCTAATCGCCTGGCGTAGGGTTGCCTTCTTGGTTTAAGGGTTGCCAACAAAAAAAATACTGGATTGATTTTTTAATTTTATTTCAACATCTTTATTTCTGATGGTTCTCATATTATCATAGACAGAAAAATTCCGTAAACCGTAAAGTAGGTGGCGTCTGGTATGTTGGTAGACACCGGTAGAAAAGAAACATACTAATATTATAAAGAGGAAAGGTTTGATTTTTTTGTTTGTCGGTAATAGGCTCTGAAACTACTAGACCGAATTTAAAAATTCTTCAACCAATGGAAAGCTACATTACCAAGGAGTAACATAGGCTATATTTTATCGCCTTATTCCCATGGGAACGGGAACTACGCAGGTGAAACCGAACAGCTAGTAATTAAATATACGGAATCAGCCACACTAAAGGAATGGCACCCTCTGTGGTCACCGTGCGAACGGTCCTACTTTCTTTTTACACTGCTGTGTGTGGTACACATTTTTTTTAGACGTCAGGCGTTTAGTTAGACATCTGTCCGCAGGTTGTCGCACATCTATCACCTCAACTAAAAGGCTTATATCGCCTCGCCTTTTCATTAGTGCGCCTTTGCTTATCAGGTACCACCATCTCTTAACCTCGAAGAACAAGCACCCGAGACACAATAGATTTTTAATTGTGTCTCGGTTCCAATAGGAACTCGCGGTTCTTTCCAGATTTAAAACAAGCATAAAACAGTATTGTTTTAGTATGACTATCTTCGTACCATGACGCCCTTATAAAGTAAGCTTGTTTTAAATATTGTTTTGTGTCAAATCAAATAACTTGCATTATTTAAGATGGTTTAGGAACGCTGTGCAAAAGTGATCACGCTAATTGTAAATGAGGCTGCATCTCGTTATTGGAATAGACATTTATAAGACAATCATTCGTTCTTTTCATGTTCTTTTAAATCACTAAGTAAGAATAAAACAAGACTGTTATAAGAGGTCGTGGTACGAATCTGAGTATTGTTGTTTTAAGCTTAAAACAAAACGTTCTAGTTTTTAAAGGAAGGTAACGAGGTGATAGTGTGTGCGACAACCGTCCGTAAATTGTTCGCAAGTTGCAAGTGAGCATTAATACTAGTGTGAGGCTTGTGCTACGGAGAAGGTTGTGGTTAGGTAATATCGAGTTACTATGCATATTAGGGTAATTGACTATATAGAAAGTATGTATTTGAATTGAAAATATTGACTCATAACACTAATTAATTTTTATTTTATAGTTGTAGCAATTTAAAAAAAACGTATCAGAAAAGTGACTCAACTTTATACCAAAAATAATAGCGTCATAGTTCAATATTCAATACCTTTTCCATTATAAATTATATTGACAGATGATAAAAGAAACTAACAAAAGAGAGCAGTGATAGCCCGGACGGTTAAAGAGCCGGCTGAAAATCAGTGAGGCTCGGGTTCGAATCCTGGCATGTACCAATGAGTTTTTCAAAAACTTACGTACTTATTTATGACTAGCTCGACGGTGAAGGAAAACATCGTGAGGAAACCCGCAGGTCTCAGAATTAATTCTGAGACATTTGTAAATAGACCCGGTCCGCCGATGGGCTCACCACCTATCACGTTTAGGGGTCCAATGTATCTCGTGAAATGTGGGTATATCCAGTAATGGAGTACCTCTGCCTACCCCCTCGGGGATGAAAGGAGTGAGATTATGTATGTTTCTTTTCGGTCCTATAAAGTAAATAGGCTTCTGAGTCTCGGAAATTGTCTTCGATTATTTAACGGTGTATCACGTTTAGGGGTCCAATGTATCTCGTGAAATGTGGGTATATCCAGTAATGGAGTACCTCTGCCTACCCCCTCGGGGTTAAAAGGCGTGAGATTATATTATTATTATTATTAAAAACAAACTTAATAATATGATCTGTAGAAATGAAAATTTACTATGGAAAGGTACTGAATACGTAACGTCATCATTTTAAAAAATTAAAATCCAAATACATTTTTAGAGATGTTTTTCGATAATCTTTTTAATTAATGATTACTATGAATTTCTACACAAGATTGATCTGAAGATTGAATGAAACTTGCGAGCAGTTTAATATAAAAAGCGTCTAAGTAACAGTTTCAAAGGTAATATCGATGTTAACACTGTATTAATACTTAACAGATTTTCACCACAATTATGTCGATAATCTAGGAATAGTTAAACTAGAACGTAAAGTAATAAAATTGGTACATGTTTAATTTTTAGTTTAATGTTATTTACTTGCAGCCGAGCCGTATAATGTATTAATTAATAAACATTAATTATATAAATTCTATTTTAGAACGTTGTAAGTCTGGTTACGAACATGTTTAACATATAATTATTCAATAATACAAAGAACATATTGTATAGTAGATATAATTATGTTATAGAAAATCCCTTACACTGTATTATAAAAGCACACCCGGGCTTAGAGGGGGTGGTATTATATGCCAGTGCTGGATTAAGCTTTGGGGCTTGTAGGAAACGCTTATAAGAGGCAATCGCTTTATCTTCTAAAGATTAAGGTGTAAAATGACAGCAATCAAAGATTCGATTTATGGTCTTATCAATGTGCTAAATTAATAAGAATAATTGTATATTAATATACCGCTTTCTGTCCAGTGGAGTGTAATTAGATGGTTTTAATTACGCCCAAAAACACGTCTCACTAATCCACGATGCCCCTAGCGTTTTCTAATCAAGCTGCGTGGTTAATCCGGCACCGCTATAAGCACAGGGTTGTCACAAACAAACACTAGGTAAAACCTCTTACACACCAAAGACGTAAGTACTCGATACCGAATACCGATGCAGTACAAAACAAGCTATCTAACAACACAAGTGATATGAAACACGTACGTATTTCAATTTCAAGGACAAACACAATTTTATTATCGTAGATGAATCATTGCGCGATTTTCAAATTACCTACATTCGTAATGCCTACAGCTCGTTCAAACCTGAATGTTAGTCTTTTAGTTCACGAACGACCTAGTTCCAAAGAGCTCTCTATTAGGTGAACTATGCGAAATAGTTCGTCAACAATCTCGCTCTTAGTTCTTCACTACATAGTATAAAGCAGTCGCTTTCTCTGTCCCTATGTCCCTATGTATGCTTAAATCTTTAAAACTACGCAACGGATTTTGATGCGTTTTTTATTAATAGATAGTGATTCAAGAGAAAGGTTTTAGTATAAGCATTGCACCCGTTCGAAGTCGGGGTGGGTGGGTCGCTAGTTAAATATATATTTTTCTGGGCTCCGCTCTATTATGGAGTGGCGCTGCACGGCTAACCGACTGATTGATTTTGACACTTCAAGAGTTTCTTATTAAAGTACAACTTAAAGACTAGGGATAAAGTTTTTCACTATAATAATATAAAAACATTTCCTTTTTTATTATTTTCGCAGAATAAAAAAAAAAAAACTAAATGAACAACATAGTTCGCTTTGGGCTGCGAACTAACGTCAGCGCTCCCAATGACGAACGACTAAGCCCAACAGACTGACTACAGCCCCTCTAGCCGAGTTGAAAACGAAATTTGTATTCGCTTAGCTGACGTTCGCTTACTTGTAATACCTATATTATTGTGTCAGTGAAAATACCTTCTTTATTGGACCGTAAATTTCACTTGGTGACGCTATAATGACAAGTCGAACGCTTTGTCAATCCCATACAAAGCTAGGTTAGACCTCTGAAGTGTGCGATGCAAATCTTTCCGTTCAAATCAGACGGGACGTGGTGTGATAACGTCTTATGAATCGATGAACGCCGGCTGCAGGCACGAAAAAGTGTCACGTTCCTACTGAGTCCGGAACAAGCGATAGAAGCACGATCGTCGTAAGCGTTCAGCCTGTGACGCATCTATCTCTTCCACTCGAGTATACGATTTTTCATCAATGTTTTCTTATGAAAAAGAATTGTTTTTTTTTCCTCATGCAATTTTATCTCGATTCTTGCACCGGTTTAGCTGTGAAATTATAACACAAAAAGATACTTTCGCATTTATAAAATGACTAGGTTCTACAATCGTCTTCGTCTGCGTGTTAGGAGAAGAGTAGCCTATGTTCTTCTACAAGATGCAAGCAATCTTCCAGACAAATTTTTGTATGACCGGCTCCGCTGTTAAGCCGTAATCTAAAAAAAATTAAATAGGCGTCCTAAATTGAAGCGAATTGTCGAAAAAAAAAACAGCATCGAGATTTTTTTAGCATACGCAATTCTACTTCAAAACATTACTTTAGCTGTGAAATACAACGCAATGACGTATCAGGTACACACAAATTCATAGCTTGACACACGGTACTGCATTGTTATTCAAGTATCGCGAACACTTTTTAGCCGCCCCGCAACCGGCGCCCCCGCAGCCAGCCATGTGGGCCCAACAGTCCAACGGATTCGGCGCTTCGTTCCCGGCCCAGCCCGCGAACAACACATTTGTATCGGAAGCTAACTTCTCTAACGTTTTCAATAACACTGACACCACAGGTAAGGCGCTTTCTATCTTGTAGATAGCAGGGTTGCGATGTGACAACAAATGGCTGTTTGTTTGTATGTAGTTAATATGTTGTTGGAATTTTTATTGCAATAGTTTTAGTGTATATGCCCAGGGTGAGGTGCATCTTGTATATTTTGCGGGATATGTCTACTCGAAACAATTTAAAATGGGTACCTACGAACTGAGGGAATGGAAGTATGTGCTGGGCACTAGTTATGTCGCAATCCTTCCTCACTTAACTTTAATCTTACTGTATACTCGTTTCTGTTTCTATCTTTCCTGGTGTTGGTGAATTAAATATTATCTATCTGTTCTATCAAAGTTGACTATGTACTTTAATATGTTCTACAAGCTGCCGCCGCGAACCCGTTTATGGGTATGGGAGATCCCACACAGCCTATAACCGCGTCCCCCGCCCGGCCCCCACCGCCCGCGAACCCCCCCCAGCCTAAGTCCGCCTTCGACGACCTCGAAGACGCGATGCGCATGTCCCTAGGGGGCTCCCCCGCGAAGCACTCCCAACCGATCACCCAGCAACCGCAGCCGATGGCGAACATGATGGGCCAACCGATGATGTTCGGCTCCCCGGCCCGACAGCCGATGATGCCGATGGCAGCCATGGGTTCGAAACTTTGTGCTTGGACATTTTTCGTCGTCGATTTAAAGCTTTGAGTGGCCAGTAACCGTTTGCTTCCTAATTTCTCGAGCACCGGCTTATGCAGGTTCCGTGTTACCCGTACAGCGAGATTACTGTACCTAGTCACCTTTTGATTTACCCGTCGTAGCAGCTTGCGCTTAGATTTGGTTTATTTGTGAATGTATTTGTTTATATTTTTATCTGTGTATCTCACGTAATATTGTACCTATCATTTCATAACAGCAATTGTATTAATTTTACTTATGTTTTTTGCGCACAACATTTTACGTAGAATATTGTTTAGTTGTAACGCATTTTCATATGTAAAGTTTAATTTTGATTTGTATTCACATAATTTATTAGTAAGTATTCATGTTTTTATACATCATTATGTGCATAATTCTTTTATATTTAACGTTAGCCGGTCTCGTAGCGTGCTGGGGTGTGTAACGTGCGAGTGTGTCCCCAGGGCCGCAGCAGCAGCCGATGCAGGCGGGAAAGGTCCTCACGGGAGACCTGGATTCGTCCCTGGCACAGCTGGCCAACAATCTAACCATCAACAAAGGTGCCAGCGCCCAGAAGTAAGTCGAGCGCTTTTCCATACTCGAAGGTGCCTATTTGAATCGTACGATATGAACGAGACGTCAAAAATGCATCTACTAGTTTGTGGCAAGCCAATCTTTCGATTCTTTTCAAGTTCTTATTACTTATACATAAATTAGTATGTCCAGACAAGAATATTTTAATTAGAGGACAAGAAAGTGACGCCATTTTGTGCATATACAATGGTATGAAAAAAGCTCGATTATAACATTTTTGTCTGGAATTGAATGCGGTTATACTTCGAATGGAGTGTATGTGATATCGCTAGTATGCTAGTTTAATTAAGGCGCCAATTCGATGCATCTTGTTTGATCTCAGCCCTCTTTTATCATATTTAAGACAATTTTAGTAGGTATGTTAATTATTACATGAACGCATTTCCTTTCACATCGATGCTGAACTAGGCTTTTACAAAAATGCAGCTTAAAAGAAAATAATATAAGTGAAAGTATCAAATCTTACTAAGAAAAAACATTAGCTGTAACTTGGTTCTCAAAACGTCTGCCTTGTCCATTGAAAGGCAAATGTACCTACTAGTCGACGCGATCGCGATTTGAAATCTAAGAGAACTGCACGTAGGTACCTTTTAACATATGTTCACGCTAAACCACGCTAAGTCAGATCTTTCAGGATGCTTTCACTTATTGCACTAACAGTTTGTCCAGTTGCAATTCTTGTAAAATATATTTTGGAAGATTACGTATGTACAGTACCCGGCTGTAAGTATTGCACATCGACCTTTGGAATGAGACAATCCGCTAATCTCGGTTTCGTAGAGCGTTATCACTGTTGCACACAACTTATATGACGTTTTTAAGTCGTGGTTCAAATGCGTCGCGTCTGGTAAAAACAATATATTTACATAGTGGTTAAAACCCCAAACTTTAAGTAATGAAACTTATTAACGTCATCTTTTTTATAAGGAGTACAAAGGCTATTTTAAAAACGAGAATAGTTTTACAGCTCTATATAGTTGACGCGGGAATCAAAACAAAACAAAAATAATATAAATCACTTATACTGAAACTAATAATTGATGAACATGGAAATTAGCATTCGGTTGTATTCGGAAACGCGATGATTGCCGATCTGCAATACTTACCGCTGCTGTAATAAAAACGGTTTATTCCTTAGCATTTGTAAATAACGCTTTTTATGCAACTGGACGGATGTATGACGCATGACCATTGCATACAATGACGCGTGTCGTATGGGCGTAGACCGATGCAGTGGACTTCGCCGAAGAATTCGAAGCAAGGAGCCGTCGCCTGGAGCCCGCAGCCGATGCAGGCCACCACTGGCGCCGGCTACAGGCCCATGGTAAGACAGACCTCGACGATCGGTGGCTAGTCCAATTCTCTTCGATAAGCTTGGCCATTTCTGACCAATAAAGTGAAATATAATGGGGAACTCGCACTGAAATTATATTGATAAATTATCTTAATAATTCAATAATGATAGTCACTGAAAGTGCATTGCTGAAAAAAAAATCTCAAAATTATGATTTGTCCGCTAAATATTTGAATTCTAAGTAACGCTATATGAAACGTAATTTGAAATAAATCAGCGACGAGTGACGCCACTCCATCGCAAAGCGAAAAAGAGGACAGGAAATATGTGTACCTACGCTTGAAACGAATAAACTCAAAAACTAGGTACTTATTCGATTTCAAAAATGATTTCACAAATAGAATGCTACATTATCCGCTAGTATTAAATAAAACTGAAAATATATGATTTCTGTAATAAATAATATATTTACGCGCCATGGAATGTTTACATCATAAGATGAGGAGTGACGTCACGTTAAGCCGGTGGGCGTTTACTGGGCGCGCGAACTTTGAAATGTAAATTTTTGTTTTGCAATAAATAAATTATTTGTGCATATTTTAACTTTTTTCTTTTTGGTATCTTTATGTAATCCTTAAATATTTAAGATAAATTAAAAACAAAATTTTATGCAAGTTCCCCATTTATGCTGTATGTTCTATCCATAATTATCGTTGTTGAGTAAATCTGATTGTTACATCATTCAATAGTAGCTAAATGGGCAAGCTTGTATCCTCTTTACACCTCCTTCAAGTGAATATAGGTCATACTAGACGTTTGCATCGCATCGCGGCGCGTCTGCTCCCGCCAAAATGCCCTTGAACTACTTCTTATTCCGTTGCTTTCATTTTTGCATTATGATTTATGCTAGTAACTTATCTTTTGCTCGTAAACTAGCTCACCCGTAACTTGTGCCGTCTTATTATTATTTGTGCGTTTTTGTTTTCTTTTCTCCCCGTAGCATGCCAGCATCCCTTATTTTGCGTTTTGCAGGGGCCCGGTATGACGCTCCCTCCAATGCCCCACACAATGCCTCATACATACCACCCACCGCATTTTGTTATGGTAAGTTTTGCCACAAATTAATTTGTTCAGTTGCTTTTTATTTGAAACAGAACAAGCTCACCCGTAGCCCCATGGCTTTTGCTTTGGGATTGGTACCCACAATTTTGGTTTTAATTTGTATAAATACTGCCAAATAATTCCGATGGAAATTGTAAAGATTTTTCTTCATTCCGTTCCGTTTCAAGCGTTATTCTAGAATGAAACATGATCGATGTCATACAGATTCAATATAATTATCAAATGTTTCAACTTCCAACTCATCAGTGCTCTGATCATTCTCATACACCTCCACAAATCATCCCTTCCAGTACCCTAAACGTATGTCCAAAAAGGCCATTTTCGATTGGGCTATACGTTAAGTATCGTACAGAATATGTCTAAAATGTGTAAACTTACCAAGAGCGAATATGAATTGGCCACAGCACAGGTACGACATTTTATTAGGTTCTTCTGACTACAAACTTCAAAAAGAAGGTAAAATTAATATTTAATTTTTTCGAATTCGATGTTGCATGAGTGTTAAAATTGTATGCATGACTCTAGAACCAACGATTCTGAATCTTAAATTAAACGTCTCAAGGAGGATACTACGCATTACAATTTGTACATACATACATTCTGTACCGACGCCATGATTCGAAATCTTTGAATTTAAATACCGTTTACAAAACACATTCACTTTTTGAGTCACCACTCCTTCAAATTGAACTTTGTTATACATTTCTTTCCGTATTCTAGCAACAACCGGGCATGGTAATGGGAATGCCTGGCGCTCCTTTGATGCCCGGCATGGCTCCCCCGATGAGACCCGCCGTGCCACCGCAGCCCACCAACAATCAGTTCAGTTAAACGACACCGAGATTACCCAACTTTGGTTTATAATAGTTAACCCGATTGCAATCGTCGCACTGGTATTATGAGCTACATGCGTTTACTCGATACGCTGTAGTCGGTTTTATTTACGTAGGATTCTTCGTGTACTCTAATCTTGGCAATGGCTTATCAATGTATTGACGTAAATAGTTTGTCACTTGCTACTAGAATACACAAAAATATGTTTTATTTTACATGTTGCGGCATTATGATCTGGTAGAAGAACTCTTCAGAGAGCTAATATAGCTAAAATATATGAGTATATCAATGTTTATAACAAATATTTAAATACCTTTAGAACATTAATTGCACCCATAATAATTATTATATCGCAGATATTTTTTATATTTATAGCATAGTTTACTCTGTACAAAATCCGAAATTTTTTGTTACATCAAGTAAATAGTCAAAGTCGACGTTACTCAATCCAGTCGTCATACTCGTATTACTTATATAATTTGTCAAATTGTCTTAGTAAATGAAATAGACATAGCAGTCGGGTTTTTGTAATATGTAGCAGTCGGGTTTTTATAAAGGCGGTTTATCGTTTTCTTCTTCGTAATGTTCGATCGAAAAGAAATCTACAAAATAGTTTTCTATAGGTCAAATCCCACTACGATTAGATTATTTTAATATTGGTACGCAGTCATTAATTTATACGAATAATATATTGTTAAGAAGAAACAGAAACAAAGTTACTGTAAATCATTTTATTCTATGAAATTTGACGATTTGCTCGTGTTGAAAAAGATTAATATACATTCGGTAATTATGATTTACGTTAATAATTAAATTGCTGTTTTAATTTATTTGCTAAGAATATACAAACTATGTCACCACAACCTAGCTTCTCAGCTTAATTGACGTAAAAAAAACTAGATTGCGTAAATGTTATATTTTTTATTATTTTATTTTTAGCCGAAAACTGATAAGTACTTAATTTGGTTGGTATTGGCAGTAATATTTAAAAAAAATATCAAAAAAATTTACTTATGACTAAAACTGGAGATGCTTTGTAATTTCGTGCAAAATTCTGTTAACATATCACAACGGATACAAGAAAGGTATTCCTTTGCCTATCCTATTAAGTATACATTTTTTATATTAACTAAACTTGTACTATTTATTAGACAATCTGAGCTGTGGTGATATAAGGAATGGGCTGACCGTAGAAAATTATATATTTAGCCATTAATCATGTCATATTTTGTTTCTTATGTTTTTTCTTATGAACTGGTGCGTAATTTATATTTTTCTTATAAATATCGAAATTAAACCGACATCACATTCCATAAAATTGTACAAAAGTAAGAATTATTTAATAGCTTCACGTTTTTCGTTACAAACTTTACCTATTATATCCGTATTTTATATATTTAGTCAGCATTAATATATCGGAATTGAATTAAAATATTCAATATTTTATGTTGATTGAAAATTTATATGTACGTAGGCTTCACACACAACCATTTTTTATTTTATTATATTTGTTAAGTGTATAAATCTTGCATATTTAGTCGTGTATTAAGCCTTTATTTGGTCTAAAATATGAAGAAGCACTTTTGAGATTCATTCAGTCAAAAGTACCTTTTAGAAAAATATAAAAAAAATAGTTTTTCATATCCTCACTATCCTTAATGTGTAAAAAATGTATTGGTCATTAGCAATCAATACTATTATAGGAGTTATCGCATATAGATTGTTATGAAATTAGGCGTTACGGGTGTATATTTTATTGTATAGCTGTTGTGAATATGGTCTAGATACCTGTAGGTGCTTTGTAACATGAGATCAGGGGGTATTTAAAACAGCTTTCTCCCCCACTGCTTTTCAGTTGTGTATCAACTATATGCAAGCTAAAACCGCGACTTAGTTTTTATCCCAATATATCTACATAGCTAATAGATCAGTAGATATTACACCAACAACAGGAAAGCGAAAATGTATGTTTTAATCCGTACAGCGCTACTCTGCCCATAATACTTTGTGCAAATTGAATGTGACGTGTATTCTAAAAGAAATGTTCTATTTATGTTTTATATCCATTTAAAAAAGACTGTAGGAATTCGAAAAGTATTACAATATGCTTTATTAGTTATCGTTTGGGCAAAGTATTGTGAGATTTGTACTTACTGCAGTGTAAACGTAATATTTTTAATTAATACAGATGTGTTACAAGATTTAAAGTAAGCAATAGAGCATAATAATAAATGAATCTACATTATAATCAGATTACGTATGTATGTATAATCAGATTGTTATTTATAGACAAGATAAATTAAACCATCCGCCGGATGAAGTAACCGTTGATGATTATTTTGCTTAATTATTATTGTTGTAGCTTACTAGACATATCGTTTCTGAAGTTCAAATACTGCAATAAATTTATGTGCTTAAAGCAATTTTATTTAAAAAAAGTTTTATGATTTACCTAAATAATCACAAATGCTAGCACATGTTTACATAACGCGGTGAGATTTCTGTTGTTCAAATCAATTGTGTGACACAGATTGGCCACTGACATGAATTTTGTAATATACCATCATTAATATTTCATGTTCAATATAAATAAAATACATGTATAATCACAACAGTTGGGGCTGAAAGGGTGCCTAGGTATCCTTGAAAGTGCTATTTTATGTTTATAAGTTAACTTTTTAATTGGAGCATGGATAATGATATCAAATATCATTTGGGTTTAATTGTGTAGCTGGTAGATGTATCAAATATTTCTTCAATACCTACTTACATAAAACCTACGAATCCTAGTGTTATTTTGTGCAATATTTCTTTTTCATAAGATACGCGATTGAAAATTATATTTTGGTATTTTCCAGTGCCTTTATGATTTAAATTAAATTAAATCTCACAAGAGACTTGCCAGATGTTTACTCAGTAGGTACATTTATAGGTTCCAATTCAGATACTATATTACTTCCTTCAGTTTATTCTGTGATGCTTGTTAATTTCGACTGATGTATTTCAAATAGAAGTTTTCTACGTTTAAGATTTGTTTTTTTTTTTTAAATTGAATTAGTAGGTACTCATAGTGGCCTTTGTGTACATTTTGTTCTGATATTTTTATATTATGATTTTGATGTATTGGTTTCGTTCTTATGTAAATATCCCATACTATATTGTTTCTAGCCCTATCGCTTTTAGATATTCATTTTAGTTTATTTATGAGAAGAATAAATCGATTATGATTATTTTTGTGTTTCCTTTTTTATTTTATCTTTACAAAACCAGTAGCTATGGAGTACGAAAAACGATCACGTTCCGGAAAACAGCCTACCTGATGGACCTACCGAAGTAATATTTATGCCATTATCTTTTTGCCTAGAAGTAAAGAACAGACGGACAGTTATTTTCGCAAACATAATATTTGTGTGTATGTGTAGTATTGACACAACATTTATAAATTATATTAGAATTCCGATTAAGAATTCTACATAATAATGGGTCCCATTTTATAATTGTAGTCTGTTTGTCGTAGGTACAGTATTAATCAATTAAATAATAATTTTGGTGTTGATGTCGTCGATGTATGTTGTTTTATCATTAGAATTGTTATAAGAATATTAGAACATTTCTTTCATAAATTGATGTTATACATAGTACTTAACTACTTGCTTACCTACTTCTATGACAATACTATGAAAATACTTGTGTGAATAACTCTTAGACATTATTGATTAATATCGGTAGAGGTGATAGGCAGTCAATACGTCCCCAGAGTGTGCACTACTTACTATTTGAATGAGGTATTTTTACGGAATTTAAAATAATAGCATTGCTTTGTATTTAGTGCCACAACCTTTCAAATTTATTGTTTATTTTTGTATTGTCATCGCGAGAGCTACAAAGGTCAAACATCAGAATTTGCTTATAATTCTTGCAGTAAATCAGGACTTCCTGATTATACCTAATATGCAATCATTTTTATTAGCACAAATCGAAATGCATCGTAGGTATTTATTAACGCAACGCGGGGACCCAGAAGATGTGGGAATAAGTCGAAAGGTAGAATACTGTATGTAGGTGTTTATCAGATATTATCTATTGTATTTAATTTTAGGGTTAGGTGAGGAGGCAGACAAATTAATATGAAATAACAATTCACTACCATTTGTCAAAGGACAACTGGATTTACCTATTTCTGGAAACAAAGAGAGTATTCGTAAATAACTATCTACCTGTCTGGAAAAGGTGCATCGAAAGTATACAACCCCTAAGAATATTATAATAATAATCACAATTAATTTTCGATTTGTGTCTAAATGAGCGGTGCTCTTAATGAAACATAGGTACAACTTGTTAAGAGTTTTTCCAGTATTTGTGATTTTAAAAGTAATCCAGTTGTCCGCAGATAGGTAGGTAACATTTTATTAATCAATAATAGATTGAATCAGTGTATGGACTGACCGCCGCCGCTGTTCATAATTTCTTTATAGAGGTTTTGAATAAAAACAATGATACTTGTGTACTACATGCCTACTTAGCTACAAAAGGTTTCTACAACGCGCCGCTATCTGTTTAGTAAAATGTTACCTATTTATTATCTATTAATTAATAAAATAATATTAATTATGTATAAGATATATTTTTGTTAGGAATGAACAGTTTCGGTAGCTATTCTACGTATAATCGTATGTATACAGAGATTTATAATAACCAGAAGATATTCAAAATTTTAGCTTTCCAAAAGTGGTGTGTACCTGTTAATGAGCGCCTAGTGTTGAATAATCTATAGACATACAATAAATGAATAATTAAGTTTAAATTAGTGTTCTTATTTCTGAACCTTAACCATTATCATCACTACATATTACTTATGAAACAAAGTCTCTCTCTCTGTCCCTATATCCCTGTGTCCCTAAGTATGCTTAAATCTTTAGATACCAAGATCTATACATATAATAAAACTCGAACGGGGCCGTGTCTGTACATGAAATATTTATTGAAAATTTTAATGGTATGGTAGATAGTTATCGATATAGATACCAAATCACCAATTTTTGAAATTTTTGTCTGTCTGTCTGTGCACGCATCACGCAAAAACTACTGGACGGATTTTGATGAAATTTGGTATGGAGATAATTGAGTACCCGGGTTAACATATAGGGTACTTTTTATTCCAGAAAAATATCTCATTCCCACGGGAAAATATAAAAACTGGTTAAAAAGAGAAATACACGGTACATACTACTTCAAAACGATGACATCTAGAAACTTGAAATATGATATGTAAGTCTTGAAATAATATGTCGTAGGAAACCGCTATTAATGGACTTAGAAAAAATCTACGGGAACTGGAATAACACGATCATTGGGAACATAATAAATTCTGTATGCTAATGAGGGACTTTCCAGGCCACGTTCCTAAAAATTCTCATAGATGGCGCTCTATAATTCCTATCATAGAGTTGGCTGCAAATCTGGTTTCCTTTGCTCGGAATAGAGAATAGTTCAGAGTCCTAAGTAGTCACCTTGTACCACAGAACACTATTACTTCTAGCTTTTTAGTCACTGACGCGCAGCAGTGTTGTTATCCAAATGTCGTAGGCAGGGGGCCAATTCCACTAAATGTCAGCCATTGTCATCGAACTATCATTCCATTATGCTGCAACTGGCAACTATGACATCTAATTTGTATTCCACTAAAATCATAGTGGCATTACAATGGAATGACTATGGACTGCGTTAGGTGTTGCCTACCATATATAACTATTACTACCATGCGTGTCATTAGTTTTATTTCGGGTTTTCGGCCCTAAAATCTTTAGATGATTGATTTTATTTATGGTACATGTGACATTTTGATAAGTTTTGAAGAAACTTTTGTATTTTTGTGCATAGACTCTGAAGCAGAGCTAAAATCTGAATTTCGTGTCGTGTTTAGGGCTGATGGCTAAATTGCCGATGCCTTAAAATAAGGGAAAAAAAGCAATCACTGGACAGCGCCATTCCATGGTAGGAATAGTAGAATACCAAAAGTGGTCAACAATGATAGTTGAATGATTGTGAAAACTGACAGTTAACAGAATACGAAAAGTGTCAAAATTTGACATAATATCACCATTGAGTGACCACAATTATGTAATTGTCATACAACTATCACCGCTGTCATTTAGTAGAATTGGCCCCCAGGTCGACTCATATAATTTATTTATTTACTTGGTTTGCCAACAGGGGGCCAATTCTACTAAATGACAGCGGTGATAGTTGTATGACAATTACATGATTGTGGTCACTCAATGGTGATATTATGTCAAATTTTGACACTTTTCGTATTCTGTTAACTGTCAGTTTTCACAATCATTCAACTATCATTGTTGACCACTTTTGGTATTCTACTATTCCTACCATGGAATGGCGCTGTCCAGTGATTGCTTTTTTTCCCTTATTTTAAGGCATCGGCAATTTAGCCATCAGCCCTAAACATGACACGAAATTCAGATTTTAGCTCTGCTTCCGAGTCTATGCACAAAAATACAAAAGTTTCTTCAAAACTTATCAAAATGTCACATGTACCATAAATAAAATCAATCATCTAAAGATTTTAGGGCCGAAAACCCGAAATAAAACTAATGACACGCATGGTAGTAATAGTTATATATGGTAGGCAACACCTAACGCAGTCCATAGTCATTCCATTGTAATGCCACTATGATTTTAGTGGAATACAAATTAGATGTCATAGTTGCCAGTTGCAGCATAATGGAATGATAGTTCGATGACAATGGCTGACATTTAGTGGAATTGGCCCCCAGGTTTTTCACTATAAGCTATTATTATACATAGACGAAGACTTAAAAAGACAGGTACATATAGGTAAAAACATTTTCGCTCAGATCTAGTGCTATTTTGTAAACATTTTTTACTGGATACAATACATATCACTACATAGTATAAAACATGAAGTACCCTGCTTGGTTTTCGAAGCCATTAATAAAAATAATAAATAAAAAATTAAAGTTTCATAAAAAATGGAAGAGGTATGGCAGATGTAGTGATTATAACACTTTTGAATTATTAAGAGAAAGACAAAAACGTATTGAAAGAGAATGTTATAACAAATTCATTTCCAATGCTGAAAAAAGGATCCATATCAGTAGCAAGCATTTTTGGTCTTTCATAAAATATAAAAAACAATCTCAGAACGGAATTCCTGACACGATGACTTCAAGTGATATTACTTCTAGTGATGGTGAAGAGATAAGCAATATGTTTAATGAATATTTTCAATCCACCTTTGAAGCACCATTGAGTCAGAATTCTATTTTGAACAATCCCCTCCAAATAAATTCTCCATTAATTGATCTTAGTTCTGTTAATATCTCTTTGTATAAAGTAACCAAATACTTGAAAAATTTAGATGTATGTAAAGGTGGTGGTCCGGACGGATTACCTCCAGTGTTTCTACAAAATTATTATAGAGCTTTGGCGCTGCCTGTATTTTTGATTTTTCAAACCTCTCTTCGTGAAGGTAAATTGCCTCTTATTTGGAAAAAATCTTTCGTAGTTCCAGTCCATAAATCTGGTGATATACCTACATAGCGTCCTCAATTATCGCCCAATCTCAAAACTCTCAACCCTGCCTAAGCTTTTGGAAAAGATTGTTTTCGATACCATGTTTCCTATAATAAGATCTGTCATAGTATCGCAGCAGCATGGTTTTATAAATAAAAGATCTACTGAAACAAACCTATGCGAGTTCATTCATAATGTTGCCAGTGCTATGGAGCAGGGTTATCAGGTTGATGTAGTATATACCGATTATTCTAAGGCCTTTGACAAAGTTGCCCATTTTCTTTTGATAAGAAAGCTTGAAATGTTTGGTATTCATGGGGATCTTTTGCGTTGGCTGGAATCTTATTTAAGAGACCGAAGTCAAGCTGTCACTGTTAAAGGCTTTTGTTCAACTTTTATCCCTGTAAGTTCTGGATTGCCCCAGGGCTCCCATCTCGGACCTCTGCTATTTAATATCTTTATAAATGATATTGTTAAAATATTCACTAATTCTTCACTATTACTTTACGCAGATATTAACAAAATCTTTAGGATAGTTAAGGATGTTAGTGATTGCGTTGCCCTTCAAGACGAACTTCACCATTTAGGGAACTACTGTAACGAAAATTCTTTGCATATAAATTCTAAGAAATGTAATATAGTTACGTTTTCTCGCAAGAAAAATCCTATTCGTGATGCATATCTCTTGAACGGGTTTGTTATTTCTCGAGCGTCCGAGGTGAGAGATCTGGGTGTACAGGTATAGACAGTAAGTTATTATTTGACGTCCATATTGATAAAATAACTAAAAAAGCATATCGTATGTTGGGATTTATTCTGAGAGTATCTAAAGACTTCAAAAGGCCTGCTACACTGGTCTTACTTTATAACAGCTTTGTGCGATCTATCCTTGAATATGCTTCAACGGTCTGGAATCCGCAATATGAAATATATATTATTAATACTATAGAAAAAATACAAAATAAGTTTATAAAGCATCTGAAATACAGATATCCCTACTATTCATTAGAAGGTGTCGTTTCTCTCCATAAACGCCGAATAATTAGAGATCAAGTATTTTTGTTTAAAATTATTAGAAATTCCGTAGATTGTCCCTACTTACTCTATAATATCTCTTTGCGTTGCCCTAGGGTAAATACTCGAAATAAGTCAGTTTTTGCAGTACCACCTTATAAAACAAATTATATGTCCAACGCCTACATTCCTAGAGCTTGTAATGTGCATAACAAATTATTCTATGAATCTTATGTATTTCATTCACCTCTATCAAAATTTTTAAACGAAATCTCTCTTAAAATTGTATAGTTTCGGTTCCAGTATTACTTTTTGTTTTTAACTTTGTTTGTATAGTACCTACTTATATATAAATATTTCTGTTCACTCTTTGTATTGTATAATAGTGGAAACTTTACTGGTTCTATTCATTATTATTTATGTTAGATTAATTTGTGGTATTATAACTGTTTGTTTCCCAAATAAACAATAAATAAATAAACAAAGTCGCTTTCTCTGTCCCTATATCCCTATGTCCCTATTTCCCTATGTCCCTTTGTATGCTTAAATCTTTAAAACTACGCAACGGATTTTGATGCGGTTTTTTTTAATAGATAGAGTGATTCAAGAGGAAGGTTTTATTGTTAGCATTGCACCCGTGTGAAGCCGGGGCGGGTCGCTAGTTATTTAATAAACTAAATTAAAAACAAACGACCAAATAATTTTTGCATTGGACATATCCGATTCACGCTAACACCCCAATACAATCAAGGATTTTTTTTAAATTTGGACAAGGGTAGCGACATAATATCCATTGTAGTGGATTTAAAGACCATTCTGGGAATCGTACTATGAAAACCTATTTTTGTGTGTAATGTCCGAACTGCAAAAGGTTAAAAGTTTACTACCCTGGCGTTCACCCTGGGTTTTTTGACGTGATAACGTCTTATAAATTGATAAAGCCGGCGGCATTCCCGAAAAAGTGTGACGTATGCGTCGTTCCAGTGAAAGCGAGAGCGCGCAACGAACGACAAAGAGGCACACTCCATTCCATCAGTATTTTCTTATGACGTTGCGTTTCGTACCGTGACGTGACGTGTCGTGTCGTGACGTGACAACGTCTTATAATTCGATGGAGCCGGCTGCACGCACGAAAAAATATGACGTATGCGGCGTTACCTCTTGCTGCGTTCCATTTAAGGCTTGAAGTGCAAGCGAGAGCGCGCAACGAGCGACAAAGAGGCACAATCCATTCCATCAGTATTTTCTTATGACATTGTCACGTTCAACTATCGTCAGTAAACCGACTTTACATACAACCGATTATTTTTTAATTATTTTTTTCTAATAAACTGGGACTATCTAGAAGACCTCTTAAAATTTTAAACAATAAAACTTGGTCTTATAACCATCGTCGGTATTTTAAGGAATAATGCAGGGGCAATCGGAGTCCAAAGTCTTGCAGATCGATTTAATGGATAAAAAAGAAAAATTATACAAAAAGTTACGCTCACGAACGTTACCGCAAAACGAAACAACATGGTATTTATTTTACAGCTTTAGATTACTAGGTAACTAAAAAACCTATTCTCTATTCAGAGCAAAGGAAATCAGATTACATTATTAGACAGAAGCTAACAATGATAGGAATTGTAGAGCGCCATCTATGAGAATTTTTAGGAACGTGGCCTTGAAAGTCCCTCATTGTCATATTCATACTCTTTTCTGCTTTACTGTTATTTTCTTTTTATTGATAATGTCCTGGTGACGTTTATGATATTTGTTCAATAAAAATGTCAATATAATTTTATATTATTATTATAATGAAGAAAGAATTATCAGTTACAAAATGAAGAAGCTGAGAAAACATATTTTTAGAAGATTTGAATGTGAAATTACAAAGCTTGAAACCTTATATTTACCTATACAGAACAATACAAATATCATGCATACAGAAGAAAACCACGTACCAAGGTCAGCCATCCTTTACACATTCTGTTACTCTTATTAACTACTCCGAAAAGATAACACATAGGAACTTGAAATATGGTATGTAGTGTCTTAGAATAAAGGGATTTTTAGCAATTGCCACGGGAAAGGAATAAAATGGTTGCAACGCCGTTGGGCACCTTATATGTCCGTAGGCAACAGCTATGTATGGGTTTTTTGAAAATCCCACGGGAACGGGAAGACACTGGATCCACTAGGGCAACGCCGCTGATGGGCACTCACTACGTATACCAAATAAACTTGAGCGGGACCGTGACTGTACATGAGTTTTTAATCGAAAATTTAGTGGTAATAAAGTTAGTTATCGATTTAGATATCAAAACACCAATTTTTGATTTTTTGTCAGTACACGCATCACGCAAAAATTACAGGACGGATTTTGATGAAATTTGGTATCGAGTTAACTGAGTACCTGGAGCAACATCTAGGGTACCTACTTTTTATTCCAGGAAAATATCTCATTCCTACGGAAAAATATAAAAACTGGTTTAAAAAAGAAATACGTAGGTACCTACTATTCCGAAATGATTACACCTAGAAACTTGAAATATGGTATTTAGGGGTCTTATATGTCGTAGGAAAGCGCTATGAAGGGATATTTGGAAATTTTCACGGGAACGGGATCCGCGAGGGCAACGCCGCTGGGCACCCGCAATTCTTTATAAGTTTCAATACAAAGTCCAAAATTTTTTTAAGGAATGACTATGGTTTCCTTAGGAATTTTTTTTTGTTATCAGGAGCATACACTATGGTATCAAAAACTAATTTAAAAACACCCTGTATATAGCCTAGGACACTATATCTGGCTTATGACGACTCCCAAGACACCTCATTTTTTAAATCGGTCCTGGAGTTTCGGATGTACGAGGTAATTAGCGCACACATTTTGGATACATGCATACATAGCCTGTTAGAATTATATACTCCATTTGGCTTTGCCGTAGTTGGGTAAAAACCAAAAAATAAATGCCTACTAACTATCTATAGGTACAGACTGCAAAAAAATCACGTTTGTTGTAAGGGAGCCCCCTTAAATGTTTATTTTATTATTTTTTTAGTATTTGTTGGTACCGCAAAAGAAATACAAACTAATAAATAAATAAATAAACTAACGCCTTTCATCCCCGAGGGGTAGGCATTGATTTCACGAAAATATTCGACCCCAAAACGTTAGGTGTTGAGGAGCCTATCGCCGGACCGGATCTGTTACAAATGCCTCAGAATTAATTCTGGGACCTCCCAGGTAGCAATTTCAGACGCCAACCTTAAAATGACGTCTTTTACCAGTCATTATAAGGTCAGTCCGGCGACGGTCGTGGATGTATGTCCTACTGACGTACGGTTATCGACGGCAACAAGTTATTCCAGATGCAGTCTTTGGTGGACGTACCAACGACGTACTTACATGACGTCTTTTGGATCCTTTGGTTAGGACCAGAAAAGAACGTTTCTAGAACAGGAATCTGTAAACGTCTTTATGACGTACGCAAAAGATCATTCTGGAACCATCCGAAAAAGTATAGAATACTGTAAAACCAACCATTACCGTTCGAGTAACCGAATGAATTGTATAATTTAGTCTGTGATGCTAGTAAAAAATGTAACGTAGGATGATAATTAAAAAAAATTTCAAAAAAAATTTTCATGAATTTTGGTAAAAATTTGATTACAGAGAATTAAGGTGATTTACGCTTATTAAATAAAAACAATTTCAACAAAACTGATGTACAAAAGGGAGTAACTGTTTAATATTATTTATATTATTTAATATATTTTTCCTTCAGTACAGTTATTTTATGCTGTTACAAGTGACTTAACAGCAGCTACTATAGGTTTAACAAAACAATTCACGGCTTCAAACCTCATAACTGCAAGCTGAAGTGTCACTAAACTTGTAAGTTGTACAAGACGCCTAGTTTGGTTAAGACACCACCTTTTTATAAGATATGATGGAGTTGACTTTTAAAAATAAAAAAAATAGGTAAGTATATAAAAACTTGTCAATCGCATATTCTTATGCCGCGGTAGACGTTCACCAATTCAAAAATAGCTGCCACGTACGACGTAGGTACCCACTGTATGTTGAAGCTAAATTATTAAGGGCTTGGTTTTTCTAGAATTATGATTTTAAAAATCCATTGTAAATTTTTTTGTTTTATGATTTAATCTAAACAAATGTCCCGTTTAAAACGGGATAAAAATTTGTCTATACAAAAAAGTTCTGAAAAAAGTAGGTAGGTAAGTATGTTTGTTGTAGTTTGTTTTTAAATTTTATTTATGATATAACACAAATTTTATACCTAGTGAAAATTTTTCTAGAAAATCAAGCGTGTTTTTCGTAATGAATTTGAACGTCCTAAGTAATTTTTATTCATTTCATTACTAGACTTCCGCCCGACTTAGACGCTAGACTTCTACTTTTATATCACGTTCCCTATTTTATCTATATAATGAGCACGGCTTGGGTTAGAAGCCCGTCGTGCTTATTATATGGAGGAAGAAAATATATAAGTATAATAAAATTCAGAAAATATTAGGTACTATGTAGTATTTGGATTTTTTTTTATTTTGGGAGGCAATGTAGGGAAATTAAAAACCATATCAGGAAACAATGAGCTTGGAGCATCCCTGGTTGGTTACTGCCGTTACTGGTCTGTGGAGCGTCCATCCCGTAGGTACATATACCCTCAAATCAATTAAAAAGTTATTTGATCTGAGCATATACCGTTTTGTTTTTCTTTTTATATTCTTACGACGAAGAAATATCTGATGTCTGACTGCTTGCAACTACAATTTTTATGGCCAAAAAAGATTCATAGCAAAAACAGCCGTTTAATAAACATCCTGCATTACTAATAAATATGAATACTACTTTGTAGTTTTCATATTTAGTTTAGAGTTAGTTTCAAGAAGACGTTCTACCGACACTTACATGAGACGTTCTACTGACGTTTATGGTATGACTTGTAGCGACACTACATAGAACGCGCCAATAGACGGCCGAGTTCTAAACCGCGCTATCGGAGTTTTCTAATGAGTTTGTATAAATACAACTGTCCAACATCAACCGTTGGACCGCGGTCCCCAGGCACGATCACCTCGCCTTGCGGAAGATCTTCCTTTTCACGATGAAAGAGCATTCCACCTCCGCTCCTCCATACTGGTGACCCCTCGACACCTGGACATCAGCATAACCTTCTGGAACACCTGGACTTCAGCGAAAACTTCAGAAGCATCATCACATCGTCATCACTCATCACACCCACAACAACCTTCACTCAAGGTCAGCAGCAGCAGCAGTCGCACAGCAAGCCAGAATCCGCCCAATCAGTTTATGGTATGACGTATCACAGACGTTTATGGTGTGACGTGTCACAGACGTTTATGGTGTGACGTGTCACAGACGTTTATGGTGTGACGTGTCACAGACGTTTATGGTGTGACGTGTCACCAACGTCTCGATAAGACGTCATTGGGATAAGACAAATCCACGTCACTATAAGATCTTACAGACTTCAAATTTAGACGTCATCTATTTCAAGATGGACCTTAATTGGCCGTCGCTTCTACGTCATTTTGCTACCTGGCAGGTTTCAACAGAAATACATCATCTGTGAAAATTTCAGGTTTTTAACTATCACGGTTCGTGAATGACAGATGGACAGACAGACAGACAGCGGAGTCTTAGTAATAGGGTCCCGTTTTACACTTAGGGTACTGAACCCTAAAAACTGGTTAAAAAAAGAAATACGTAGGTACCTACTCCGAATCGATACACCTAGAAACTTGAAATATGTAGGTAATATGTCGTATGGAACCGTTCTATGAAGGTTTTTTTATAAATTCGCACGGGTACGAGAATAAACTGGTTCCGTGCGGGCACCGGCTATTTGAAAATAAAAAGAACTTACACTTATATCTTGCATACCTACATCTAGGTACGTTTATCATAAAATGTTTAAAAAATAAATTTCCACCCGTGCGAAGCCGGGGCGGGCCGCTAGTTAAATATAAAGTGTGTTGAGTATGACTATATTGAGTGGCTAGATGAAAAGCCCAACGAGGAATATAAACAAGGGCGAAGGTAGAAGTTCACTATCGTCGTACCGTACGTTCTATTCTATTATCGTACCTACCTACATTTAGTATGGTAATGGAATACCCTTGCCGATCTCAGGGACGAAGGCGTCAAAAAAATTTGGAGTATCCTTAAAAACTTTCGTGGATTGGATGGTCTGTCTTTCTATCTTTAGCTCTTACGAAATATATTAGGCGCCCAATTTATCGACACGCAAAATGTCGCACGATACCTAATAAAAACCAGATAAAGAGTAGATAGACCCCTAAAAATATAACTCATGATTAGTCGTCGACTGATGATGGATGAAACACAGGAAGTGTAGCGGTATATTATTGCTGCCTGCCCCGGCAGACAAAAGGCGTAAGAAAATTTACTTGTAACTATTCAGATTGTGAAGATATTATTGATAAATACAATTTATATTCTAACTACGTCTGTGTCTATTGGTAGGTATGTAGTTACCTACTTAGGTGCTGAAAAAAAGATGTGACATAGAAAAGGGTTCATTTTATCTCACTTGCACTATTAGTACGTAGTACTAATTACTTATTCTGTGCTATTAAGCCTAGTTCGCACTATGCCAGTAATTTAGTCGAGTCGTTGTTCGTAGTAGACACATGCACCTATACAACTCGAAAAAATTAGGCTTCTTTTGCGTAGGTACTACATACTGAACAAGGACTCGACTAAATGACTGGTCTCGTGCGAACTAGGCTTTAGGAATAATGAACCATAATAGCAATAGACTACCCTTGTAAAAGTGATTTCTTCTTCTCTACTGTAACACATTCCGAAGCAGTAGGTACCTAGTACCTACCTAGCTGCTTTGACTTGAAAAGGTGGAATTTTAAATTCCTTTTATTGAATAACTTCACTAAATTAATTCGCAAAGAGTCGGTGAGCGGGAATCGAACCCCCTAATCAAACCTTTTGGTTTATTAGGCATAGAATTTGAAACACATCTAAAACGTTGGTCATTATTTACTGTTAGCGAAAATGTATGTATTTTCTATATAATAATATGTTATGTAATATTTCCTAAACGTAAAACATTTTTTACAATTTTATCTAAAATCTTATGGGAAACATAAAATATAAGGAGATTTAAAAAAACAATTTATTTTACCTAAAGATGGCTGCAATTTACTCATTTTATGAACGCATCCATAACTGATCGTCAATTTTCTAAATTGGCAACCCGAAGTAAATCGATGACAGCGACGGATTTTCGCATTCACCGCTGATCGCTGACGACATTTTGTCATAGTTGGTTACTGTTAGAATAATTTCACATTTCTGTAGTTATTCAGTGTATATTTGCCGAGAAGATGGGAGATAACGAGCAAAAGGCGATACAGCTGATGGCGGAAGCGGAGAAGAAATTGAGTGCCTCGAAGACGTTCCTCGGGTCACTTTTTGGGTGAGGACAATGACTTCATACAATTTTGTTGATATTACCCTAATTGATGATTGTCTACTGCATGTATGTCGCAAAATTGTTTTGCGTTAGTATGATCCTTCAAGATGTCGGTTTATTCATCATCAATTTACTGCAAATGTCTAAATAACTAAGTGTGAAATTTCGCATACAGTACACACCTATGTCCATGTAATTTATTTACAAAGAACTCTTATCACCTGTACTTACCCATGGAAATGTGTTCGATTCTATTGTACTATGATATAGAACTAATGACAGAATTCTTGACATTGGATGTTACAATGAGTTCAATCTGTGACTCATAAAGTAATGTGTAAATTTGCCTTGTGAAGTCCAGCACTGAAATATTTTACATCTAAAAGTAGGTCCTATAATACACCTCATTGATAAAACATATTTACATGGATACTGGGATCTTTGAGAATCTATATTTATAGCTTGATCAACAACTGATTGATTGATTGTGATTTTCCAATAATAATGCTTATAGGCAAAAGTAAAATATCACTCATGCATCAGACAGTAATTTTATAAAAACCAATGAGAATATTATAGATTTAATATTTTTTTTCTTTTTCTATACTAAATCCCAGACTATCAGGGTAAGTTGAATCTTTTGAAATCTGTTACTTCGTAAATAATGTTTGTAAAAACATTGCAGTTACTCAGAAGGTTGACCAGGAGAAAGAAAGAGATTTGTGGTCTGTCTGGTTACTATACAAAACCAATAAACATCTCTTTTATATTCTTCATCTCACTATGTAATAGGTATATGATGCAGATTAAGTTAGTTGATTAGTTTTTATTGCACTTGGGCACATTGTAGCCTTAAACAATGCAGTCTTTTAGGAATCATGGTCAACTTTGATGTTATAGAAAGTAAGCAATTAAATGAAATTGGTTATCTAAGCAGTGGCTCATCGAAAATTGAAGAGGCTGTGGATTGCTACCTCCGTGCCGCCAACCTTTTCAAGATGGCAAAGAAATGGCCGCAGGCTGGGCAAGCATTCTGCAGCGCTGCTCAGCTTCACCTCAAGGCTGGTGTCCGCCATGATGCTGCTACCAACTTCGTAGATGCTTCCAACTGCTACAAGAAATGTGATGCCAATGGTAAGTGTAGCATTACTTTATATTATTTATTAATAGCATCAGAACATAACATGTTTGCATCTTAATCTACGGTTACAGTAAGAGAAACATAACTATCTGTGTGCATTTCCCAAATCTCCAATCTTCTACAACCCTGATGTCCAGTCCCAGTCTAGACCAGTAGTGTGATGTGATGATAACAAAATCTTAATAAGCACCAGATTTTTTTATCATTAAAAGTTATTGTTTAGTATAATTGTCTAGAAATAAATAAATAAAAGGTACTTATAAATCTAGATATCAAAACAACAATTTTTGTCTGTCTGTCTGTGCAATGTGCATGCATCACTCAAAAACTACAGGATGGATTTTGACTTGGTGTGGAGGTAACTCAGTCACCGGTTCAACATTTAGGCTACTTTTTATTACAGGAAAATATCTCTTTCTCAAGGGGAAACATAAAAACTGGTTAAAAAGAACAATAACACCTAGTTTCTAGGTGTTATCGTTTGGTAATGGTATGTATGTGTCTTATATGTCGTAGGCAATGGTGTTATTTATGGGAATTCCCACGGGAACGGAAATAAACTGGATCCGCGCGGGCAACGTCGCTGTACACCCGCTAATATACTATATAAAAAATTTGTTTTTATAATATTATGGTGGTTGACTGTATCGAAATAAATTTGCGAGTAATCATTTATTAAATAGCTTCTCACAAAATACCTCTAAAAAATTATTTCAATTGATATTTTACGATAAACTTATTTGGCTAGGCAGTCTACTACACATTTACAAAATTGTATTATTTGTGAAAAGCAAAGCGAATAATTTGTTATAATTATTTGTAGATTTTTACCGTCGCTATGTAGGACACAACCATTTTTTTTGCTTTATTTTTCGAAATCATACAATATCTAACATCTGGTACAAAAGCATGCATACTTACTAAAAAAATAATTATCATCTAGTTGTTTAGTCCTCTTTTTGGCAGCTTCCTTTCTATCTCATTCATTCATTCCATTTTAAATAAGGGAGACTACATCTTTTGTCCCAACTGATCGTCAAGATTTAAAAATATATGTTTGCCATAATCAGGCAATGTTGTCAATCAATAAAATGTTTTAACGGTATTGACAACAAATCCGGTCAAGTTTTCGTCAAATGCATATTAAAAACAAATGAGACATCATATCGATCGCAGCGAAAATACCTCTTTGCCTAGTGACAACTTTTATATACTTTCTACAAACGCTAATTTATGCAGGTAATAGTAAACAGTACAGTCAAGACGTCGAGCTTGACACATTGGACTTTGTAACTTTCTTATTACAATCGCCTTAGAGGTCAGACCTGCACTACAAGTGTAAACCTTCATGTGCTCGTGACTGTACCTACCATGGTGGTGTGGCGTGTAAATAGCCACACCTGGCGGAGAAAGAAACCCTTGGGCAATTATAGGAGGGGGGAACCGGTGGCGCAACACAAGTATCTACGAAATTCAATATACACAAAGAGATTAAAATATAAGACGACATAGAGGGAGCATTGGGAATATTTTCATAAAAAACTTTGAAGCTCAAGCGTCATGTCAGTTATTATGAACTGAGTTGTCATTCGGTCGCAATCTGAGTTGTCATTTCCTCGCTTTATCCCCTCTATGCCCTATTATATTTAAATCTCTTTGAATATACACAAATGTAGCAGATAAGCACTCACCAGCTCCAGGCGTCGCGCAATTATGGACTGGCCAGCCCCTTTAGATCAACTATTTATTATAAACTAAGTTATTATGACATCATATTAGTCTGTCACCTTTTCTTCAGTAATCTCACACTTGATTTCTTCTTCTACTCACCCAGAGACTAGCGAGGGCCGCATGTGCAAGCAGATGGTATATTGCATTTAGTAAATAGATTATGCAACCACATGGTGCAACTACATCTCCTGTAGTTTAGTTTAGTTCGTAGTTTTAGTTTTACTCCTAATTTTACTTTTATTAAATAATTATATAACATGGTGTTATATCCAACATTCAAAAAATATCACGTGACCTTTTTATTTATACCCTTTGTCTGTCCCAGATATTTGTAAGGTATCGTGTCACTTATTGTATATTTTTATTGTTTTACAATAAAGAGTTCAAATGGACGATATATTTCTTAATTTTCTCTTTCATAAGAACCTTCTCGTGACAATAACAAACAGAACAAAAAAAGAATCTCGGGGTACTGCATTTGGAACCAGCAACTCGTTGGTGGAGATGGGCTGCTGTTTACATTTAGCCAATCTTCATGGACGAGTTTAGTGTGCCTTGTTATTGACGTTTCAAAGTGTATTTTGTATACCTACTGAAATAAATGAAAAAAAAAAAGAATTAGCTAAATTGGTTCAGCCGTTCACGCGTGCTTCCGTGACCAAGGGAAATAGGGATTCATTTTTATATATACTGAAATTATTTTTAAATACACAATCATTGTTACAGAGGCTGTTTTATGCCTGCTGAAGGCTATCGAGATCTACACCGACATGGGCCGGTTTACTGTAGCCGCCAAGCAACACCAGGTACTTACACAACTAAAGAAATAAAAAGTAAATTAAATAAATCTCGTAACGAGACGGTGAAAGAAAGCTTCTCTAGGAAACCTTAGGTCTGTTAGCAATATTGCTAATTGAACATAAAAATATTGTTATTTAGAAATAATTTTGATTATTTTGTGTAACAAATTTAAGAAAGTATAATATTTTAAATATTGTTTACAATTAATCGAAGTGTTGCACTGGCAGCACTAAGAGGGGAGCGGCCAAATAGGTTGGAAGAAAATCATTCTCTTAGAGAAACTTTTTCTTTAAAAGTCTTTAGAAGCGGCATTCTACTCTCTGCTAGGAGAGTAATAGTGTGATGCGGGCATTCTGCGTTCGACCACGAAAGCGAACGGAATTCTGTTTTGTAAATATTGTACGAGTATAAGTAAAATCTGGTGATAATCAACAGTCGTTTTAATTTGAAATACAGGTCCCAGAATTGATTCATGCGTAGCAAGCACCCCTTTCCGGCGATAGGCTCAACAACTGTCACGCTTAGTGCCTACAAAAGTGTGTTGGACAGACAGACGGGAAGCCACTTTGTTTTATATAAGGTGCTTACCTATGAAATTGACGTTAAGTATGGAGTTTTTAAAGCAGACATTATTTTTCATACTAACATTTTATTATTTATTTCTGGATCTAAACATCCAAATCGCACAAAATCTTTTGAGTCTGTTGGACAAATCTTTAAGTTGAATCAGCTTTTTTTGTTTTTAAAATTGAAGAAGAGCTGTAAACAATGAGCCAAACATAAGCATCGAGTCGGGCAGCACATGTCACGATTTTTTTTTTATTTTACCAAAAATTAACCATAGGTATACAAAAAAAATTACTATTGTAAATGTATAATTTTATTAATAGTATAGTCAACTTCTGAATTAAATAATAGTCTTCGGGTTAAACGCGAAATTACAGAAAATATTAGTCAGAATTTTTCGCCAATTTCATACAGAAAGAAAGCTGAAACTTATCAGCGCTTATCGGCGCTGGTCCATTCTACATAAAGCAAGCAGATTGAAGCAGAGCGAGCAAAATGTCGTACGATGATTGGCGGGCGGCACCAGCGCTGACCGGCGCGAGTCGGCACTTATCGGCGCTGGTTCGTATAAATGCCTGCGCCGGTTACCTGCGTAGACCGGCGCCTATAAGCGCTGATAAGTTTTCAGCTTTCTTTCTGTATACGGCTTAAGGCAATTTCAATTTCAAATCATTTATTGTGAGGCCTTAGGCCCCTATACATAGTGATGATACATTTTGCAAGGTTTTCAATGACTGTCGAACAGAACATAGCGGAGCTCTACGAGACGGAGTGCGTGGATCTCGCTCGTGCCATGCAGCACTACGAACAGGCGGCCGACTACTTCCGCGGCGAAGAGTCAACTTCCTCCGCCAACAAGTGCATGCTGAAGCTGGCGCAGTATGCCGCCCAGCTCGAGCACTACGACAAGGCCATCCAGATCTACGAGCAGGTTGGCACAGACTAGCTTATTTCAGCATTTCATCATTCTCATCATTATACTCGCGAGCCTGCTTCACATGATGATAATCAGTGAGGCGTGCACCAGTGAGTTTTTCAAAAACTTACGTACATATTTATCACTAGCTTCATGGTGAATTAAAACATCGTGAAGAAACCCGCAGGTCCCAGAATTAATTGAGACATGTGTAAAATACCCGGTCTTGCGATGGGCTCACCACCTATCACGTTTAGGGGTCGAATATTCTCATGAAAAGGGGGTATTTCCAGAAATGGAATACCTCTGCCTACCCCCTCGGGAATAAGACGCGCCTTTTTTGATATTTATTCTTGTATATATAAAACGCATGGAAGTCATCGGTAACTACAACAGGCTTTCAGGCTTTCCTAGTGTAGGCACCGCGGTCCATATGTATAAATCCTACATTTTCCAAATATTTTAGGACATCTCTATAAAATGATAAACTGACTGACTGATTGGTGATGTATCAACGCACATCCTAAACCGCTGGTTCTAGAGATTTGAAATTTTGCACATAGATAGTTTATACAGCGCAGGCATCCACTAAGAAAGGATTTTGCAAAATTCCACCCCTAAGGGGGTGAAATAAACGTGCGCGAGCAAAGCCGCGGGTAAAAGGTAGTATTGTTTTGTGATTAATAAATTCTTTCTCATTCTTTGCAGATCGCCAAGTCTTCTCTGGACAACAGCCTGCTGAAGTACAGCGCTAAGGAGTACATGTTCCGCGCCGCTCTCTGCCACCTCTGCGTGGACATACTAAACGCACAGCACGCCCTAGAGAAATACTGCAGCCTGTACCCTGCTTTCGCCGACACCAGAGAATACAAGCTCGTCAAGGTATGTTGGTATAGTAGTATGGACTCGATTCTGCAGACCAGCTAAAATTCCTAATTTTAAGTTAGCCTATCCTTCTCTATAGAATACGGAAGAAAAGGACAGAAACAAACCATAGATTGAAGAGTAGTGTCAAACATGTAAAAAACAACTAATTTGAACCTTACGAACGTGCTTATCTTTTACTTTTATTCATGACCTTGTTACATGTCGCTAAATTGCTAAACACGCCCTAGTTTACAGGACTAATTTTAATTTGACAGGACTAAATATCTCTCGTCTCTTTTCTTTTCTAGGACAAAGAAAATGACAGGACTAAGCTAAAATATGTTAAGTCGCTGTAATGCAGAATCGAGCCCATTGGATGATTAATTTATTAACTTATTATATTATGGTTTATTAATTAAGTTACAGACTTTCATAGACTGGCAAACATTTATATCAATTAACTGCGCCACAGACTACCTCGTCAGACATAATGTGCGGGATTGTTGACAGTTCCTCGTGACGTCACGCGTAGAGACGTAGTTCCAATAGAGTTGCTCCAATCGATATTTATGGGCTAACAGTAGCGATGTCGAACCTAACTCCCGTACAGTTCGGCTGTTTTAACTCGGCAGCTCGGCAGTGGCGCAAATGTAAAGAATGCAAGAAAAACGCTAGCAACACTTGAGCCGCCACTTAGAGCTAGGATTTACCCTGTTTTCAAGATGGCGCCCCATTTTGTTGCCAGGGTCTTCTCTATATGACATTGTGTTCGATTCTGCTTTTTTACTCCTGTCATTTTCTTTCTCCTTGAAAAGAAAAGACATGAGAGATATTTAGTCCTGTCAACTAAGGCATTTCATAACGTGTTTAGTGCATAAAGTAAAGAAGTCACGACTGAAAAATACAGCCTCTGACAGGACCAAATTCGGTAGGTTATCTTCTATCCTTTTTCTTTTTTTGGGGTAAGACAAAGACAGGACTAAACTAAAATAAGTGACTAGAAATATTTCTGCCGTAGGAACTCATCGAGCATCTCGAGGAGCAGAACGTGGACTAAACTAAAATAAGTGACTAGAAATATTTCTGCCGTAGGAACTCATCGAGCATCTCGAGGAGCAGAACGTGGACTAAACTAAAATAAGTGACTAGAAATATTTCTGCCGTAGGAACTCATCGAGCATCTCGAGGAGCAGAACGTGGACTAAACTAAAATAAGTGACTAGAAATATTTCTGCCGTAGGAACTCATCGAGCATCTCGAGGAGCAGAACGTGGACTAAACTAAAATAAGTGACTAGAAATATTTCTGCCGTAGGAACTCATCGAGCATCTCGAGGAGCAGAACGTGGACTAAACTAAAATAAGTGACTAGAAATATTTCTGCCGTAGGAACTCATCGAGCATCTCGAGGAGCAGAACGTGGACGCGTTCACCGAAGCTGTGAAAACGTATGACAGCATATCGCGGTTGGACCAGTGGTACACGACTATGCTCGTGCGCATCAAGAAACAAATTAACGACAACCCAGATCTTCGTTGAGTTGCCCAGCTGAGCGGAGCCGTAGCCGCCGCCTGACAAGTCCTAGTTTTATGTTTTAGTACCAGTATCCTTTACAAATTATTACTGTTTATCCTGTTTATTTATGCGTACATTGTTTTCTATTTATATTTCTGTATTGCAACCGATTAAACACGTTCTACGGTCTAAAATTTGTAATACTCAATCTTTCCAATTATATTTAATTATAAGCACATAATGAATCAGACGGAATTGCGACGCGAAAGGCTGGCGGCGGCAGTGTTAATTCCATTTTATTGTAACTTTGTAGTATATTCATTATGCCTACTTCATTGTAACGTTCGGGCGCGTTCGCTCTCCATTACACTATTATCAAACGGATCAAGCGCAAATTGTGACAAACGCATTATGTCACAGTCACAAATTCATTATCGTAAAATAATGTATTCGCAAAATTTCATGTCATAATAAAAAAGATATCACTAAAAACTGAAGAAAAAATTACAGTACTGTCACAGTTGTTTACTAAAGCAATATGTTTTTCCGTACATATATTTTGTGCCAGTCACCGGCGGACCCAAGATAAAAATGCAAGTTAATGTCACCCGACCGGTTACGTAGTTAAATTGCGTTTTTTAAAAGCCGTGAAAAACAACTCATTGGAAAAAAAATTGAAGTGAACTTGCGAAAAACAACATACTTTTTTCTAATGTATCATTGTGCGCATGAACCTTGTCATTCCTACTTGAGAAACATCGAATGCAACCAAAATGAATTGCAGCTTATTTGGCGAGTGCATTTATTTTATTGTTATAAGTATGCACTTGTAATGATTCCGATAATTTCTTGTTCATTGTGGTCAATAGTGTAGTGTAGAGATCTTAAGTATTCAAGATTTAGGATATAATAAAAGTAGTTTCTAAGCCTGGATGTTTTTAAAACAAGGTTGGGTTCACCACAAACTTTCGATATTCTAAGTACATTTTTTTAGTCAAAAGCATACTTCGATGTATACTAATTTACTAATTTTGTTATGATAGTAAAGCCATTTCGTGGCCAAATTTTATATTATGTTTATTTTTTATTACATTTAATATTGTTGTCCTAAAATGCTCTTATCCATATGTCATTGATTTAATCCCAATCAATAATTGGCATCTCCTGGCGATGAGCAGTTACTCCCATTTAGCATAGTGTTACCTACTTCATGACTTGATATTTGTGTATATTTTTTGTAAATATCTTTTCGTTTCGTTATTAATAAATTTTATATTTTATTTTTGTTTTCATTTGTTCCCAATTATTCCAAAAAGTTGTATCTTTTCAGGTTAATAGCTATTATTTCCGATAAATATAGAATAGCTACATTTCTAATGTCTAAGGGTGTCTTCTGTCTTATCCGAAACTGATTTATTTAGAAATGGATTATAGCTAGCGCTGAGTGCTAATTTACAGTCTTATACCACTTGCGGTCACACTATAACGAAAAAACTATTACACAATAGCCCCATGTAGATGAAAAGTGAGACAGAGAACACCCTAAAAGTTACAGACGCAATTCGGACGTGTGTAGGAGCTCTTAGACTATAATTATAATCGTGATGGGGTTCCGTTGAACTGTATGAGGAAGAGGATGTCATAGGTTAATATCGCCTTAAACTAGGCTTACAGTTTTGGGATACTCAGTATTATTAGAGCATGGTATATCCAGTAATTGTGAATGAATAAATAGGGTTTCTTTCAAGCTGCTCAAAGCAATGTATATGTCGTAAGTCGAATAGCATCAGTGATTGGAAGTAAATCGATTATACAACGCGTAACAGAATAAACGCAATTCATCATACAACTCAATTAGTATAAAAAAAAATGATGCATTCGTACTTTAGTTGTGTCTAACCAAATTTCTTAAATAAAGAACAATAATATTACGGTTTCCATACGTAGCACTAAATTCAGCTATGCTAACTCACTTTTCGGAAAAGAATAATACATATTAAAAACAGCTGAAAATATACAGATCAAACTAATTACAGGAATTGCGCTTAATCTGTTACAAGGAAAGTAAGGAAAGTATGTATAAGGAAATTGAATGATTCCCTATTTATACACATTAACCAACTTTTTTGTGCTGAAAGGCACGTACATTTTTGAATCATAACGGTAAGGCTAGCGTTAATGTTTCGCATTGATATCGTAACCATAGCATCGGCAGTTAACTACCACATTGTATCGGCACAGATATTCCTTTTGTGTAATAAAGTGTTAATACAAGGTTTAGAATTTTCTTTGTAGATAGAAACATGCTTGTTACCTTCTATCTATACTAATATTATGAAGAGGTAAAATTGTGTATTTGCTTGTATATCGGAAATTTCTCTGGAATTAGGAACTGATTCTAAATGGTCACTAATACGAAGTAACATTATCCCTGAGTAACGGGCCATTTACACGAGGGCAATCCAGTAAGACAATCCACTAAGACTGCATACAAAAAAAACTTGAGGACAATCCATTCCATTGTCCTCACGTTTTTTTTGTATGCATTCTTAGTGGATTGCCCTCGTGTAAATGGCCCGTAATGTCCGCTATATTTTGTTTTATAAATTTAAGTTTTCAATTTAAAATTTGACCGCTAGACGTATTCAAAATCAAAAAATTCCCTTGGCCAAAGGCCATGTTAGGATAAGCTAGGTGAATCTGCCCCTAGCGAGGTTTGGCTTGTAATTTTTTTGATGATGGTGAAAGCCTTTACCAAACAATAGGACGTGTAGAATAATACGTTACCCCTACCTATATTTTTAAATGTACGAATCTATACATATAATACAATTCTAACGATATCGTGTCTGTACACGAAGTATTTTGAAAATGTTTGCGGTATGTAGTGTTATCGATGTAGACACCAACACCAATTCCTGAAATTTTTGTCTGTCTGGTTGTGCACGCATCACGCAGAAAGTACTAGACGGATTTTGATGGAGTTTGGTATGGAGTAACTGGGTCAACATTTAAGGGTACTTTTTACTATGGCTTTTTGGCCACGGAAAAATAAAAAAAACTGGTTAAAAAGAGAAATACGTACAACTCCGATGAGATTAACATCGAGAAACTTTAAACATGGTATGTAGGCTATATGTAGGTATCTTATATCAAAGGATTAAAACTTTTTTCTCGCTCTCGTCAAATAAATACGAATTATCTGCGATAGAACGAATGAACATTACCGGAAATGGGTAGCTCGAGATGTGGCCCTCTGTGTACTATGACGTTACAATTTCTACTAGCTTACTTTACAATTTTCCCGACTACTTTTCCGAAGGATAGGATTCAGATTGTATATTGGTGGAGAATTAGTATGAACTTATGAAATGTCTGTATGTAGAATCACATAACATTAAACATATTTAGTAGATGGTGTTGTGCTTCGAATAAAAGAAAAATCGCCAAAACACGAAAATATTTTACTTTTATATTATTCTCGGTTTCTCACTCCTCATACTCACTTTCAGAGTCCGTCTCATAGTGTTGGCCGAAGACATGTTGAACAACCTTTTTCTTTTCCATCGATGTATCGTGGTATTCGTCGTACATTTGGAATAATTCTTCTAGGTTCAATGACATATTAATAGGTACTCCTATCTTATGCAAGAATTCACTTATCTTACTCACAGTGTCGCTGCAAGTAGAAAAATTTATTTCATGATTAGCATGTGAAACATCATTATCATGTTTAGCTTCTTCTTCTTATACATATACAACGCGTAACAGAGAAAGCGCAATTTCTCATACACCCCAATTAGTATACTAATATAAAAAAAATATGATGCAATCGAACTTTTGTTGTGCCTACTAACCAATTTTCTTAAATATCGATTAATATAAAACACTAAATTCAGCTAACTACGATAATATATTTTTTTAAATAATTAACACATATTAAAAATAGCTGAAATCGAATAAGAAGTCGATACTGAACAAACTAATTTCAGGAATTGCGCTTATTGTGTTACATCTACTATATAAAAATAAGTCGTGTTTTCCTTCCTGACGATTTAACTCCAGAACTGACGAACCGATTTCCATGGTTTTGCATTCGTTGGAAAGGTCTAGGGCTCCGCAAGGTCGCACCCGTGCGAAGCCGGGGCGGGTCGCTAGTGTTTTATAAAAATGAATCCCTATTTCCCTTGGTCACGGCATCACTCGTGAGCGGCTGAACTAATTTCGCTAATTCTTTTTTTGTTGAGTTTGTTATAGTCAGGAGAAAGTTCGTATGAAAAAAAAATTAAGAAAGTTTTCACATAACTGACAGTTGTATAGGACAACATCTGTCGGGTCAACTAGTATGAAATAAACTTTTGTACGTCACACCTGCTACTCTCTTTTACCTAGCCTGCTTACTTATGAAATCTCTGATCATGTGAATTTCATTTTCATGTTTCATTTCCAGTAGCAAGTGTGATTTTGAATCGTAATTAAAAGTCGTTGCCCATTAAATCATGTGAAAAAATCAGTGATTTCATCAAATGCAAATGATAAAATAGCAGTCATACCTACCTCATATATATCTTAATCATATCAGAATATTAATTCATGAAAACTGAATAACAAGATTTTGTATGTATGGCACGTCATAAAAATTCAAATGAGTCCAAACTTGAGGGCCCTCCATCATCAGATCAGCTCGGTGGTATCTTAACATAATATTGCATTGTCAGTCACCGAACTTACAACTCAATCAGTTGAAGATATTATCTGCTTCAAAATTTAGTTGCAAGATTCCACCCGAACAAACATACCTAGGTACATTGCAAGTTGAATACCTAAAGCTTGTAATAAATAGTAAGTACTAGCGACCCGCCCCGGCTTCGCACGGGTGCAATGCTGAATTTTCTTTGCTATAAACCATCCCTGGACCCACTCGAACCCACACAAAAAGTTTAATCAAAATCGGTCCGGCCGTTCTCGAGTTAAATCGTCAGGAAGGAAAACCCGACTTATTTTTATATAGTAGACTAGCGACCCGCCCCGGCTTCGCACGGGTGCAATGCTGAATTTTCTTTGCTTTAAACCATCCCTGGACCCACTTGAACCCACACAAAAAGTTTCATCGAAATCGGTCCGGCCGTTCTCGAGTTAAATCGTCAGGAAGGAAAACCCGACTTATTTTTATATAGTAGATTAACTACGGCAAGTATGTATAAGTCGTAATATTTAGTCGTATAATTTCGTTCCTAAAGAATTTGACTACTTAGTTTAGTTAACATTCCGCATTTCTGCTTTAGAAGGAGGGTATAGGCACAGATATTAGAATACTATAGATAGGTAGTTTATTCCACACCTATGGGAAGTAAAATAAGAAATGTAGGTAGAAAGCGGCAAATTTCGTCCCGCTGCGCTAAACGAAGTTGCCGCTATCCACCTCCGTCGAGAAGAAAAAAAGTATATAACTAGTTACTTACCGCCTCGGGAAGTAAATAAGAAAGCCTCAGATCACTTTTTTTTGTGATATGATTTCATTTGATAAGAGACATTTCTTATTTTGCTTCCCTAGATGTGTAATATACTATTCAGTGCTTTTTGTACTTAAGTAAAAATAATCATCAACTGTGTAAATTTTTTTCTTTGAACAAATCTTGAAGCCGAATAAAGATAACTTACTCTAGCTCCCGCGCATTGTTCTTGAAATCATTCGCAGTTGGAATCAAGCGTGGGTCTAGAAAAACAGGTTGAAACATGTTGGGTGGGACTATAAACTTTCTACACTAATCACTACATAGTATAAAACAAAGTCGCTTTCTCTGTCCCTATATCCTTTTGTCCCTTTGTATGCTTAAATCCTTAAAACTACACAACGGATTTTGATGCGGTTTTTTTTAATAGATAGAGTGATTCAAGAGGAAGGTTTTAGTATTAGCATTCCACCCGTGCGAAGCCGGGGCGGGTCGCTAGTAATATTATAAAGAGGAAAGATTTGTATTTCTGTACTTATGTTTGTACTTAATAAACTCAAAAAGTACAGATCGTATTATAAAAATTATTTCACTAATGGAAAGCTACATTAACAGGGAGTACCTAACATAGGCTATATTTTATTCCCGTATTCCAACGGGAACGGGAACTAAGCGGATGAAACCGCGTGGAACAGCTAATAAGTTTATGGTGTTCAGTGGTGCTCTAAACACGGACGTCAATGTCAGCGAGATGACTATAAAATGTATAGCTACGTTAAATAATGACACCACACATAAGACTTATAATAAAGGAATTTTAAAAGTAGGTACCTAACAAAATTTACGTAGACATTTTTGTTTATAAATGTAAGTTACATATTTTTGTCTGCCTGCACCCGTATAATACGCTGTGATTTTAAAGACGTTTCACAAAACACTCGATAGTGTCAAAGACTACAGACAAATCAAAACATCAAATCTGGCCTAATAAAGAGGTAAAGATTAGGTACACTGTACTACAGATCTATGGGAGAGTATACTACAAGTATGTGGCGTCCAGTCAATCAGGGCTGCCATCACCTAAATTGCCGACGCCGGATAAACACGGCAAAAATCCCGGACATTTGGGCGAAATATGGGTTTTTCCCCGGACACCTATGAAAAATATTTTTTGCTACAAAAATAAAAACATCGTTGTGTTTTTTTTTCTATACAACTTGTTATTACAATCGAATGAAGTACGTATGTAACAGCAACAAATAATAGACATTTTTAATAAAATGAAACACTCTTTCTGAGGTAATATTATTACCTCAGAAATTATTGTAATACTTTATAATTTTAAAATTAACTACTCCAATGATATTTTCAGTCATCTAGTTAGGTAGGCGAATCCCTATAATATTTGTTGATTATTAATTAAAAGTACTTATGTAACTGCCAAAAGATTTAATTTTAACGAGATAATTTTTTTTTTACTTATTTTGGTATTTTTAGTCTTCCCGAAAGTCGGAACCACTCAGGTCCTTGAAACTATTTACCTGATTTTGATCAGAGAAGAAACCGTGTATATGTTTAACGAGTTTCTTTCTTTCGTCTATTTATCTATAAAAAAATGGATTTCCCCTGACAACAAAAGTGTCCGGGTTATACCCGGACTCTTTCCAAAAACCCCTGCCGGACGGCCCCCGGACGCCCTTCAAACTAGGACAAATCCGGGGAATTCCGGACGGATGGCAGCCCTTAGTCAAGAGCACAATATGCAACTTTACACTTGTAGTGCGCGTTTGAAGTACGGACCCTAAAAACAAGAAACTATTAATTTTTATTCAGCTATGTACCTATAGCTGTTCATTTATTAACATGGGTTTTTTTTTATAAAAAATTAAATAACTTAAAAACAAATCATTGTAGAGATAAAAATATTGGTCTCATTTTATTTCGTATATAGTAATTAGGTAAGCGCCCTAAGAGTTAGCCCCAGGGCCCCATAAATTCACGATCCGCGCCTGGCGAGTCTGACCTACATACAAAAATTGTTAGTTTCTGTTTTTTGTTAAAGTTAAGTAAGTAGAGCAGTGATAGCCCGGACGGTTAAAGAGCCGGCCGAAAATCAGTGAGGCTCGGGTTCGAATCCTGGCATGTACCAATGAGTTTTTCAAAAACTTACGTACATATTTATCACTAGCTCGACGGTGAAGGAAAACATCGTGAGAAAACCCGCAGGTCTCAGAATTAATACTGAGACATATGTAAACAGACCCGGTCCGGCGATAGGCTCACCACCTATCGAGTTTAGGGGTCCAATATACTCGTATCTCGTGAAATGTGGGTATACCCAGTAATGGAATACCTCTGCCTACCCCCTCGGGGATAAAAAAGGCGTGAGATTATATTATATTATATTTATATTTAAGTAAGTACCTACTAATTATAACGCCTACATAATTTAAACACAATGTCAATCACAAAGTTACTTACATGCGTATATAGTTGAGTCGTAAATTAATACAATGTAACTCACTAAACAGAAACATATATTACGATAGTGTTAGAATTTAAAAAAGCAATTTAAAAGAGCAGAAATTATATTGAAATTTTCGGTATTGGCATAATCCAATGACAGGCAAAGTTATGAAATAGGAAACTAAGCAATTTTACTTCTTTTTCAAATCTTAGAAAAATTTTAGAAGAGCAGTGATAGCCTTACGGGTAAAGAGCCGGCTTCACTTGATAAAAATCAGCGAGGCTCGGGTTCAAATCCTGGCATGTACCAATGAGTTTTTCAAAAACATACGTAGCTACATATTTATCACTAGCTCTACGGTGAAGGAAAACATCGTGAGGAAACCCGCAGGTCCTAGAATTAATTCTGAGACATGTGTAAACAGACCCGGTCCGGCGATGGTCTCACCACCTATCACGTTTAGGGGTGCAAAGAATATCTGGTGAAAAGTGGGTATTTATATCCAGAAATGGAATATCTCTGCCTATCCCCTCGTGCATATAAGGCTTGAGATTATTAGATATTATTATTATAAAAATGTTATAACCGTCCGTACTCACCTATACAGAGAATAAAAACTTTAATCATTTTTAAAATATCTTTTGTGAGCAGATTCTGCACTTAATCGAAGTCTGATAAAAATACAGTGCCTATTGACTTTTCCATTCAATTAAATTGTTACTATGAAATTTCTCATTCATTACTTCATTACAAAGTTAGGGTGACAGCAAACAAAGTCACATTACATGAGAAATATATATATAATTTTAATAGTTTTACATAAAACCGGACAAGTGAGAGTCGAACTCGCCAACCTAGGGTCCCGTACAAATTGGTTAGTACATATTGAAAATAGTAATGATTACGTAATTCATAATTGATAATTTATTTACTGCGATCTCGTTTGGAACAGTCCTTCGAAGATAAAGACAATCAATTATATTGCTATCTAGTCTGTAAGTGGAAATAATTGGTTTCTATTCAACCATTCCTTGTAGCATTGATATAGGCGTTTTCAGTATCGACTGCATAATCAATTTCAGCTATATTCAATGTGTTAAATTTATCTAAAAAAAATCACTCCTTTTATCCCCGAGGGGAAGGCAGAGATATTCCATTTCTGGATATACCAAAAATTAAAAATGAATTAGCATAATTGAGTTTAGGACTACCTATGGAAACCGTACTATTATTGCTCTTTGGTTAGACAACACTAAAGTACGAATGCATCATAATTTTAATTATTAATACCTACTAGCGACCCGCCCCGGCTTCGCACGGATGCAATGCTAATACTAAAACCTTCCTCTTGAATCACTCTATCTATTAAAAAAACCGCATCAAAATCCGTTGCGTAATAGGGATATAGAAAGTAAGTATAGGGACAGAGAAAGCGACTTTGTTTTATACTATGTAGTGATACTATTGGGGTATATGAGGAATTCACTTATTCTGTAATGCGTTGTAGGCATAATTTTAATCATCGGATTTCTTTTTTATAATCCAAGTCCAACCAAATTTTTGTGCGCATCACATTTCTCAAACTCTTAATTTGTAGCTTATTTATCAGTAGCGACCCGCTCTGGTTTCGCTTCGGTTTATATAATATTATCAGTGTTTCTCTACTGTATTATGCATGTATTATATACATATAAACCTTCCTCTTGAATCACTCTATCTATTAAAAAAACGTGTGACTCGAAGCAAAGTGAAGCGTTATCACTATCACTACATACTCGTAGTATAGAACAGCGTAGCTTTCCGTCTGTCTGTCCCTGTATGTATGCTTAGATCTTTAAAACACTCAACGGATTTTGATGCGTTTTTTTAGTAGATAGAGTGATTCAAGCAAGAGGAAGATTTATATGTATATAATACATGCAGGCTAGGTAGATAGATCGGGGATAAAAGGCGTGAGATTATTTATTTTGATTTATTTAAGTTTAGATTATAGGAAACATTCAAATTGTGTGTGCTGTAGTAACTACCACTACTACCTAAGTACTATTATAAGTACGAGTATGTAAAACATTTCACATGATGTGTAGGACTAAGCTATTTTATTTTCAATCTTATTATGAAAATTACACAGCAATGTTACTTTTTTCGGTCGTTACTGTAACCTTCTTCTTCCAGCCAGCCTGCTGGTGTTTTCCGTACAAGTGTAATTCTTTTTCTTGGTATCCGACATTTTGTTCTGGGGCAGGAGGTTCTCTATGTAAAATGAGATCTTGAAATTGGTCAAATATACTCCGGCTCTTGGTGACGTTGAGATCTTTATTGTCGGTGTCGCGGGCGTCGACGTCGCGGGTGTCGTCGTTGCCGGTGTCGACGTTGCCTGTTTCTACGTTGCCAGTGTCGACGTTGCTGTCACGGCGGTCAGACAGCTCCCTGAGAAAGTTCCCGATTTGACTGCCGATCTCGACCTTACCTTCCACTTTTATGCGGTACCCCTGGGAAAACGCTGGTTCCACTGAAATGCAGTATTTTTTAAAGCTAAGTATATTTTCTCTTTGCTAATAAGGACATAGAAAATAACCATTTTTTAATTTTTTAGTAGGTACATTATTTCTCTGCACGTCCTTTAATTTAATTTGATACCCACTTCATTAAGAATCATATACCTACGTAGAGCGGATTCGTACAATACAAAGTTGGAAAGGGAAGACAAAAGCCATCTCCCTATGATACACCTATCAAAAAACTTGGATATTATTATATACAACATGTAAAAGAATAAGCGCAATTCCTGAAATTAGTTTGTTCAGTATCGACTACTTATTCTATTTCAGCTATTTTTAATATGTGTTAATTTTACAAAAAAATGAATTATCGTAGCTAAATTTAGTGCTTTCTATGAAAATCTTGCTATTATTAATCGATATTTAAGAAAATTGGTTAGACACAACTAAAGTTTGATTGCATCATATTTTATTTATATTAATATACTAATTGGGGTGTATGAGGAATTGCGTCACCTGTAACGCGTTGTATGGAGGGATCAACAACGCTTTCTATTTTATGTTTTAGTTTGATAAATAAAGAAAGGTAAGTACTTAGGCATATACTTATATTAAAATCATGGATATTGTTGACAACTAGTAGTCTAAGCTAAAGTAAATATAAAGTCTAAAGTTAATTAATTAAATACTTACGTAACAACACAATAAACAAAATATATAACATTTTTTTTGAATAATTTAATATAGTTAAACAATAGCCAAATAGGTATTAAACAATAGCCAAATCATAAGACGTTATTTCATATTTACTTAATTTAAGAAAAACGATGCATAGTTAATTATTATAAACCTAACTAGTAGGTACTAACCAACAAAATTAGAAATTTAATTATAGTTTTTATTGCTTAATTTTTATTGGTTTATGCCTGAAATAGTGTTACATTGTTTATTTAGATAATATACCTAGTTTTTTTTAACTAAAATCAAATACTGACTTAAAAAAATCAAGAAACCGTAAATAAGTATAGGTAAATTAAAATTTTCAGTCGCTGACTTATTTAGGACCACTTTAGTATTATCATAGTATTTCTTGAAGTAGTTAGTTAGTCTTGAATAAAAGGGGTGAAAATGGAATATACACTCTTGTACACATTCCAACTAAAATACTCGTTTCGAATAATATTATGGTATACCAAACATACCTACAACTTTAAACAAACTTTCGTTGGATTCGACGAAAACAACTCTCTATTCCGAATTGTTTGAAAGATATACATTATTAAAAGCTATATTTAGCTAGATGATGTTCTGCCATAAGTTATCACTACATATTATAAAACAAAGTAGATTTCCCTTTCCCTATATCCCTATGTCCCTTTGTATGCTTACATCCTTAGATAAAAGTTTGCTTTTATCTAAGTTAAATCTTTAAAACTACGCAACGGATTTTGATGCGGTTTTTTTAATAGATAGAGTGATTCAAGAGGAAGGTTTTAGAATTAGCATTGCACCCGTGTGAAGCCGGGGCGGGTCGCTAGTTTTATTATAAAGAAGCGGACTGCCTGGGCTGGAGATAAGTAGGTATCTACTTCACTACATAGTATGAAACAAAGTCGCTTTCTCTGTCCCTATATTCCTATGTCCCTATGTATGCATAAATCTTTAAAACTACGCAACGGATTTTGATGCGTTTTTTTTTAAAAGATAGAGTGAATCCAGAGGAAGGTTTTAGTGTTAGCATTGCACCCGTGCAAAGCCGGGGCGGGTCGCTAGTAGGTAATTATTAAAATAAATAGAAATATGGAGAAAGCCGTAATAGCAAGTGCAAAAGACAAGTAAAACCAACCGACATACAAAAAAGTGACAATTAAAAAAAAACTATTTACTGGCCTGTGGCCAGTAATCAACAAGTCATAATTTTATGCCTCTCTTATTTGTTGCCTGAACACTAAGACATTCGGTCCAGGCAGCCTACCACCTCTGAAACAAGATTAAAACTGTATTGTTTTAGTATTGCTATATTCGTCCATACAAGACGTCCGTCCTCATAAAACAAGCGTGTTTCAATAATAGGTACTTATTTTGTGTCAAATTCAATAACTTGCTTTATAGTCCAGTCATTATAGACATTCAAAATCGAAAATTTAACTATAATTCCAAAAGTTTTCAAACTTCGTTTAAGTGAATGGTACATTGGGACGACAATAAATCTCATTTTGCAACCTTGTCCGCAGTCCGGAACATTGTTAAAATTGCAATTAAATTAATTTTTGCTGTATGGTCGTGAAAAAAAATCCAAAAGTTCTGCAAACTTGGGGAAGTTTTCCATATAATATTTCATATCACGTATTAAATTTGCAACCAATCTAAGTGTACGGAACATTTTTTGTTATTGAAAATTAATGTTTTTTTTATTAAACTGAATGTAAACGTTCCAAAAGTTCTGCAAACTTGACACATATATCGGAAAAATATACCGAACGGTTGTATAATTTTGCAACCTTTTTCGTTGACCGGAACATGTTTTTTTAAAATTCTTTTCAATTCGTGGTCATTTTTTTGAGTAAGGTGGTCTCGGAATAATTACAAAAGTTTTGAAACTTGGTTGCAAACTTCGGAAACATCTATTCTGATGCATTTACAAATTTGCAACCTCATACGCGATCCGGAACTATAAGCAATTTTCCAAAAATTTTTTATTTTATTTTTTAACCTTCAAGAAAATTTCAAAAGTTCTGCAAATCGAGGGGACTGTTTAATTTTGGGATTAATGTCACTATTTGAATTTGCAACCTCTCACCCAATCCGGAATCTTGTGTGTTGTCGGAAATTTAACTTTATGGCATTTTTCATTTTCAAAAAAAAATCAAAAGTTCTGCAAATCGAGGGGACTGTTTAATTTTGGGATTAATGTTAGTATTAAAATTTGCAACATCTCACGCAATCCGGAATCTTGTGTGATATCGGAAATTTAACTTTATGGCATTTTTCCTTTTCGAAAAAATTGCAAGTTTTGCAAATCGAGTCAATGATTGTTTCTTTGAGGTGCATGTCAGTATGAAAATTTGCAACCCCGCATGAGATCCGCAACTTTGTGTTCTTTGCAAAAATCGATTTTTCGCATTTTGTTATCCTTGAAAGAAATGCAAAAGTTTTGCAAATCGAGCGGATGGTCTTATTTTGGGATCGATGCCACTATTCAAATTTGCAACTTCGCACGAAACCCGGAACCTTGTGTTATTTGCAAAAATCGACTTTTTTAATTTTATTACCGTCGAAAAAATAAATAGACATAATAAGAATTTCTAAAGTAAGTATAGAAAAAAAGTATGAGGATATCAAATATTCGTAAAAAAGGTAAGTAAACATTAATGGACGACAACGCGTAGGTGAGTAACAGTGTATTTAATCCCCAGATTCGTTTTATTAATCAAAAAATCCTACGTCCGGTTTAAATAAGCCCAACGGAATTTATTTTTGGCATAATCACCTGTCATGTAAAAATAGTACTATACCAACATCTGTTAGAAACAAATTGTGTTACAAACAATTTCAATCATTAGCATGTGAATGGTATACTATTGATTTATTTGAAAGACGAATTTACATCAATAGAAAGCTGAACTAGGAGGATCCATAATACCTTTAAAAGATAGTGATTAAAAAATATTTCCGTATTCCGGATATGGTTGCAAATTCAAATAGTGACATTAATCCCAAAATTAAACAGTCCCCTCGATTTGCAGAACTTTTGAAATTTTCTTGAAGGTTAAAAAATAAAATAAAAAATTTTTGGAAAATTGCTTATAGTTCCGGATCGCGTATGAGGTTGCAAATTTGTAAATGCATCAGAATAGATGTTTCCGAAGTTTGCAACCAAGTTTCAAAACTTTTGTAATTACTCCGAGACCACCTTACTCAAAAAAATGACCACGAATTGAAAAGAATTTAAAAAAAACACGTTCCGGTCAACGAAAAAGGTTGCAAATTTATACAACCGTTTGGTATATTTTTCCGATATAATGTGTCAAGTTTGCAGAACTTTTGGAACGTTCACATTCAGTTTAATAAAAAAAAAACATTAATTTTCAATAACAAAAAATGTTCCGTACACTTAGATTGGTTGCAAATTTGACACGTGATGTAAAATAATATATTTAACACCACTAAAACTTTGCAGAACTTTTGGAATTTTGGTGTCAAGAACTGAGCACATTATCATTTAATGCATTTTTAACAATGTTCCGGACCGCAGAACAGGTTGCAAAAATAACTAGTTTGTTTTAATACCATTCCCGACCTTACATAAAAACTTGAAAACTTTTGGAATTATAATGACTGAATTGTCTTGACTGACTGGACTATTATTTAAGCCTTACCTGCAGACTTAGCATGCTAATTATTTTCCCGCTCTCACCTGTCACCTTAGCCACAAAACAGTACCTATTAAGATGACGTCACATAGATGTATCTCCTCTATGTGACGTCATCTTAATCCTGTTTTGTGGCTAAGGTGACAGGTGAGAGCGGGAAAAATTCCATTCATGGTAGAGAGTTTGTCAAAGATAGTGTTGTTTGCTGATGATACATCTCTGATTTTCAAAGTAGATAGACAAGCTCAGAAGCTCGACGAGGTAAATGACACTCTTCAACAAATTCTCACATGGTTCACTGCAAACAATCTAGTGCTCAACGCTAAGAAGACCAAATGTATAAAGTTTGTACTCCCTAATGTTAGACGAGTAGAGAATGAGATAATTTTAAACAATGACAAATTAGATTTTGCTGATAATACAGTTTTTTTGGGGATAACGATAGACTCCAAACTTCAATGGAATTCTCATATTTCTGCATTATCTAACAGACTGAGCTCAGCTGCTTATGCCGTCAGAAAAATCAGATGGCTTACTGATGTAGACACAGCAAGACTCGTTTATTTTAGCTACTTTCACAGTATAATGTCCTATGGCATCTTGCTGTGGGGCAGAGCTGCTGATGCAGAATCTATTTTTATTTTACAAAAAAGGGCTATACGCGCCATTTACAAGTTAAGATGTCGTGATTCCCTAAGAGAACTGTTCAAAGAAATTAATATTTTAACAATGCCTTGTCAGTACATTTATGAAAACATTATGTATGTACGGAAAAACATATTACTGTATACTAAAAACTGTGACAGGCATAATTGTAATCTTAGGAATAAAAATAAACTAGAGCAACCTCAGTCACGATTAAGTAAAATTAATAATTCCTTTGTGGGGCTTTGCATACGCTTTTATAATAAAATACCAGAAGATATTTTGAAATTGCCTGAAACTGTGTTCAAAACTCATGTTAAACATGTACTTTGTAAAATGGCATATTACAAACTAGACGACTATATAAATGACAATGATGCTTGGAACAGATTTCCTCCAGTCCAGCGCAATACGATAGCGAAAAACAAACGAAATTATGTAACCCAATTTAGTATTAAGTAACAATTGATTAAAAGAATATTGTGTTGAGGAGTTTCTTGCCCCGCTTCTTCTCCTCAACCATACATGCTGAAGCGGTGGAGTTGAAATGACGTTCAATAAGTGGACTTGTAAGTTCCTATTTTGAATAAAACATTTTGACTTTGACTTTGACTTTGAATAATTAGCGTGCTAAGCCTACTGGAAGACCGTGCTTTGTGTATTCTAGGTTATGTGAACTTGAAATTACGTTTATCGCGACACAATAGCATTATCTATTGCATGATTGCTTGTGGCGGATGATGCTACTGGCCACCTCGACAAAATTAAGAGTAAAATAATACCTGTGAAATATCGTGCTTGGGAATTTAACACAACTCTGTTGTTTGAAGTATAGGTAGGTACAATCACGAAAATTATTTTTTAAATCTATTAGGCAATTAAAGTATGTGTAAATATAATTTTGTTATCGAACAAAACGTAAAAAAACAACCTTATTTTTTAATAAACTTGCGAGCAATTAAATCACACCTGTAGCGATTTTAAAAACCATGAAACACTTCAATTTTCACCTACTTACATCATGTCGTCAATGTACCTACTCCCTGTTTTTCTCAGCTGAGATTTCAAATCCTGTTAGTACCTTATAGTAGTCTACATCTACACAATATTATAAAGAGGAAAAATTTGTATTTTTGTATGTTTGTAACAAATAAACTCAAAAACTGCTAAACCAATGAGTTTTTCAAAAACTTACGTACCTACATATTTATCACTAGCTGGACGGTGAAGGAAAACATTGTGAGGAAACCCGCAGGTCTCAGAATTAATTCTGAGACATGTGTAAATAGACCCGGTCTGGCGATGGGCTCACCACCTATCACGTTTAGTGGGCCAATATATCTCGTGAAAAGTGGGTATATCCAGTAATGGAATACCTCTGCCTACCCCTCGGGGATAACAGGCGTGAGATTATTTATTTAGTTATTTATTTTTTACTGCTGGAGCGATTTTATAAATTATTTCACCAATGGGAAGCTACAATATCCCTGAGTTACATAGGCTATATTTTATTCCCGTATTCCCACGGGAACAAGAACTACGCGGGTAAAACAACGCAGAACCGCTAGTAGAATGTGTGAAACTGAGTGAGGATTGATGGGTGAATGTATGTTTGATGAAACTTTACAGTAATATACATTCATAATGACTTATACTTCAGAACAACATATATATGCTAATTTTTATAAAAATACTAGCCCGCGATTTCGTTCGTGTGGACAATAATATTATCAAACCTAAGAATGAATCCTAATCATTCAAACTTCTAAAACCCTATCAAAATTCCTTAACTTAGTACATACCCATACAAATCTGTTCTGTAGTTTTTTTAGGCTTCTCTACACAAGGTGCTACCGGACTCTACTAAAGCTCCGCTGTCCTTCCGACTGTCTGTAAAATAGAGTCAAATCAAATTATACTAAACTCTAAGAGTCTAATTCGTATACGGTTCCTGTGCCAAAGGAGTGACCCAATCTATCAAGAGAACGAAAGGTACCTCATCCCAAGTAGTTTTGGGCATAGTCGTTCGCAACTGGGAGCGCTCAATTTAGTTCGCAGTCCTACCGCGAACTAGTTCGTTCATTTAGTTCCTTTTTTTATTTTTTTTATATATGGAAATAATTAAATTTAGATATGTTTTTCATATTTTATTTGATAAAAACTTTAACCATAGATAGACTTAGAGAGACTAGACTTTAACCATAATTTAATAAGAAACTCTTTTAAGAGCGGCAAGTGTAAAAAAAAGTCGGTTAGCCATGCAGCGCCACTCAATAATAGAGCGGACTCCAGAAAAATACACATTTAAAAGAACTAATAGCGAGACTGTGGACGAACTAGTTCGCATAGTTCACCTAAAAGAGCGCTCTTTCGAACTAGGTCGTTCGCGAACTACCCAAGACTAATCCTAAGATTAAAATAAAACTTAAAATGTTGCAAACGTGCGCTGAAGAAATTGAATACAGCCATCCTTTTAAATGTTCTAAAAGAATGGCTGTAGCCCAAGAAAATTATATGATAATAATTAAATTTCATTTATGAATCTCTTGAATCTGCTTACTTTTGTAATATGTTTTTAGGAACAAACCCTGGGGTTTTATTTTTATTATGCTAATAAATAAGTGCAGCTAGTAATGAAAAAAATAAGGGATGGGCAAATGTTCACGTTTTTTGTGCTACTAAGATGGTTACATTAACTTCATTTTGTTATGGATCACTACAAACCTTGCATAAAATCCGGAAGATAATTATAAAAAATAAAATAAATAATCTCACGCCTTTTATCCCTAACTAGCAGCGTCCCACGGAATAAAAAGTATCCTATGTCCGTCTCCTGGTTCTAAGCTACCTCCCCACCAACTTTCAGGAAAATCGGTTCAGCCGTTCTTGAGTTATAAATAGTATAACAAACACGACTTTCTTTTATATATATGGATTAGGCAGAGGTATTCCATTTCAGGAAATACCCACTCATTCACGAGAATATTCGACCCCTTAACGTGATAGGTTGTGAGCCCATCGCCGGACAATGTTATACACTTGCCTCAGAATTAATTCTGAGACCTGCGGGTTATCGTCGAGATAGTGATGAGATTTACGTAAGTTTTAAAAAACTTTTTGATAAACATTATGCCAGGAGTTGAACCCGAGCCTCACTAATTATCATCATTAGAAGCGGGCTCTTTAAACGTAAGACTATCACTGCTAGCGTAACTATACCTATATACAAATATGTTATAAACCTATATTATGGAGATATAAGAACTTGGAATTTGCTTCCCACATCACCAGAAGTGCGTTTTTATAGATACTTTTGTTTGAAAATGTATTAATTAACCTTGAAAATAGCAAATAAATTTACTTATTTATTAGATCGCATGCAAGATTCTATTTAGGTGTTGTTATTTTTTTTAAACTGTATTACGCAATGCCACGAAGCACTAGAAGTTGTGGTTGCATTGTCTTGAAAAGCATAGTTTAGCGCAGCCGCGTGATTCAAAGCTATACATCCTCTGAAAGTGACATTGTAAACAAAATATTTTAACATAAAATACCGTCAAGAGATATTGAAAGCAAAGTATAAATAAAAGCTAATAGGATTTAGGCGACTAATGTCGGTATGGAAAAATGACTAGGTATAAAAATGTCGAGAAATGCTTTATAAAAATGACGATATGGAAAAATGACAAAGTATTATAAGGTCGAGGAATAATAATGTCGAAATAGAATTTAGTTGAAGTATAAAAACGACGGAAGTATAAAAATTTCGAAATGATCGGGTTTTTATTTTTACAAGTCTAACCTGTTTTATACTAGTACTTGTAATGGCGTTCCATTTCTTCACTATCTTCAATCGTCCACAATGTCATGTCTTCAGTAGTTTAGTATTGCTAAAATGAATATTAAGAAATTATTTACCATTAAATAATACAACAATAAAAACTAATATGCTTATATTTATATGTGCTATCTTATCGCTACGTGGTGTAATTAAGTCGTAGATATATCATTTTTTTAATTAGTTGCAGTGGAGTAATTTCCTTTTCGTTCAGTTTCTTCAAATATTTTTTATATGACTCATCAAACAGCACATCTGAATTTCGCCTATTTTTTCTTGAAGAATAGTATAAACTATTCCTGATAACGTAGTCGTAAGTTATAGACTCTTTTTTTAATTTCTTTATGAAATTAAATAGAGTAGGCCTCCTGGGAATTTTTGATATCAGCCGTCTGTGCCATCCTTCGACTAAGTTAGTTGTTCTATGTGTATTTGTAGAACAGCTCAACGTATTTAACGAGTATTTTCGCAGCCAATACTTTAAAATGTACTTTTTAAATGCAGTCATTTCATTGCTAGGTAAAGCATCATTTACAATTGCATTCCATCCTTCCAATATATCTTCCGGGGGCAGCAGTGGCAAATGACTTGTCCATCGAGTAATATTTCGTCCTTCGGCTGAACTATACAATCCTAAGTCTTCCGCCTTCTTTCGAATGGCCTTCTGGAAGTGGAAGTAGCACCCGAATATTTCCGCTTCTGGAAATACTGTCTGAACAGCATTTATTACGGCTGCTTCGTAGTCACATTTAAATTTTAAAAAGTTCAAATCCAATCTTTCCTTCAATAAAGTAAAGAACCGGATGTACGTATCTTCTGTTTTATTAGGCAGTAAGCCGTACACTATAGGCACGACATTGTTCGTATACTCATTTGAACCCAAGTCTAGGTGGACAGTATACAATTGGTAAAACGGTTTCGGACACGTTTTGAAAGTTCCGTCACCCAAATAGAATTTTGCGTCGTAGAATGTTTCTATGTAATTTCTAGAAGTTGTGGAACAAAAGATAAGAATTTTATCGTTGACTCCATCTTCGGCTACTAAAAATTCTTCCGAAAGTCCTTTTGGAATTTTAACATCTTTTAAATGTTTGTAAATTAATTTATCTGAGTTCAGGTACCGCTTTTGTAATTCGTACAAACCGTCTTTGACTTTCTTGAAGCTTGGCATTTCGTCAATGTAACTGTTACCATCCAATTTTATTGGCTCCATGCATTTTTCAAATGTATCCAGTACAGACCCAAGATCTTCACATAACTCGTCTTTACACTTTCGAAGTGCCATAAACACCTTATTTTTCTTGACGTTTTCTTCGCAGGTATGGTTACTTGAACGAATAATATGTTTGAGGTCAGCATCTACTGTTACAGACGCTGCACATTTTTTTCTGTTAACACACCGCCATCGAGATGTTATACCAACGGCATTTTTAGCGTCCAAATTATACCTGTATCCATTTTGGATAATACATTGTTTATTCTTTTGATTTTTCGTTATAATAAAATCTGTGTCCATATTTTCACCAATGTTTTACACAATACAGCAATACAGCTCTAATGACAGAAAGAGGACATAAGATAATTTTCTTTATGACGGAAATGATTCACATGAAGTGGCCAGTACTCGACCGGTAGAGCAGTATGTTATTAGCAAAAAGTATTTAGTCTCAAGTAGTAAAACTAAAACATAATAAAATTAAACGGGTCAAATCTCTAATAAAATACTAGTACTTAGGGTGTAGCGATGTAGTTACATAACTAGTATAATAAGGTAGGTATTTTTTATTAGGCATGTTGTCAGTTCGACTTTTTTATATCTCGACATTTTTATACTTCGTCAATTTTCATTTTCGACTTTTTTATTTCTTGACATTATTCTGTATTTAGACATTTTTATACCTCGTCATTTTTCCATACCGACATTAGTCGCCTAAATCGCTAATAGACATGTTATATTGGTTGGTAAAAGCAACAGTCTTGCAATCAAGAATTATAATTACGTCCACTGATTAAATGTAAGTAGTTACCTATCTGGGATTTAAAAACGCTTAAATGTACACAGGTAAAGAAATAAGGTACAATGTAACAATAATTGATTAGCACAGGCTAATAAATATTTTTTCCTTACGCTACATAAAGCCCAAATAAAAATCTTTTATTGAAAAGATAAACTGATGAAAAAGAAATTGAAATGAGAAACTATAATAAGTATAAATTTTTAGTCCTAATTTATAGAAATAAATTAAACTACATATTGCATGTAACCACCACAGAATAAAGGCAATTCCTCATACACCCCACTTAGTATGTACCTATATTAATATAAAAAATATATGAAGCAGTCATACTTTAGTTTTGATTAACCAAATTTCTTAAATTAAGAGCAATAATAGTACAGTTTCCATAGGTAGCCCCTAAATTCATTCATATACTAATTCACTTTTCGGAAAAAACTAAAGCATTTGAAAAATAGCTGAAATCGATTAAGTAGTCGATACTGAACAATCTAATTTCAGTAATTGCGCTTATTCTGTTACGTTAGATATTGTATACTCTACTTCGTACCCAAACGCCAGGAATTGTTTTTTTTTGCTCGTATTTTGTTAGTAAATTTCTTTATTACCACGTATCTTCCAAACGGCTGGATGGATTGACATTTAAGGTAATAAGGTACCGTTATATTCGTCTTAAAAACCCGACTATCCTTAAATAGGTGTTTGATTTTTTTTATTTCATTTTATTTAATATTGGGTGTACTAAAATTTGGTCACACTGGTACATTTTATATTATTTTATAAAGAAAAATTCCAATATAATAAGTATCTTCTTCTTATAACATAGCATCTTAAATGTAAGGAAGATTTATTTAAAATTTTGTTCAAACAAATTTTCTCTGACTTCGCCGTGCTTTCAACAATTTACTAACAAGTAGGTTCCTACCTACCAACTTAAGACACCTACAAGGTTTCCTTATTATAAGTAAATTATGAAAATAATACAAACTGCAGCAGGTACTTACTTGTATGCATATTTCATGCACACAAGTGTATGCATTAAATACGTTGAAATGATAATGTTAGTTGTTTGATCCACGGAAAGTAATAGAAAATTTTCCTGAACAAAATTTTAAATAAATTGTCAAATTTCACGATCACACATGTCTCAGAATTAATTCTGGGACCTGCGGGTTTCCTCACGATGTTTTCCTTTACCGTCGAGCTAGTGATAAATATGTAAGTACGTATGTTTTGAAAAACTCATTGGTACATGCCAGGATTCGAACCCGTGCCTCACTGATTATCATCACGTGAAGCAAGCTCTCTAATTTAGTGTTTTACGCCATAGTAGTGATAGCCTTACATCACTGCTATGGCGTAAAACACTAAATTACCCTAAATTTTACTCAGTAAAAAGTTATGTAATGTATGTATGATAATAGGTACTTACATTATAATCAGTGACTGAACAATCAATCATCCCCTGTTTTCCTAGTTTGTTTATTTTTTCGTATTCAATTTTGGGGTATACCCTTTCTAATAAAAAAAAATAATGATCAAAATACGACAGCTCTGCAAAAAGTTATGCGTGACCAATGATCAATGATCATTGATCATACATATACCTAGCTAAGCTTTTGAGAGCGATTTCATAATCTCACTACGAATAGGGTATTTGATTGCCTAGTCAAATAAGTTACTTTTTATTATCTATGAAAATGAAATTTTATTATGGAAAATGTACTGAATACTGAGGTTTCAGAATTATGTAAGGCCATGGATACATGAAAGGTTTGAGAAGTCATATGTACTAGCACATCTTATTTACGAGCTTCAGGTAACAAGAGGTCTGGCAGCTATCTGTCAAAGAATTAGCGTAACTATCCAGTACAAAATACAGCGAGCCTTCTAGGCACTGTTCCACACTTCTTGTCCGTAAAGGAGACGTTTCAGGAATGTATGGAGACTGGGCCTGCACCATGTACACCAGTTTTTTAGATAAATATAAATAAAATAACTATAGTTTTATTCATGATTTTGCTCAAATTTATCTAGTACAATAAAGTAAAATTTTCATTAAACTGGCATCGACCCGAACGACCGAAAAAGAAATTGCGATCTGACCGGTAAAATGACTTAAGAAGTTAAGAAGTAGTTTTTTTTTAATATGATTCCACGCGGATTCATTGAAGTTAAATTACTTTTGTGGAAGTTCAAAAGATGGAAATGATTTTTAAAAATATTTTTCTGATAATCACTAAATTTTTCTCTATCTTTCACGCTGGTGTACAATGTGCAGGCCCAAGATGGAACGTCTCCTTTTGTAAAAAGTAAAATATATATTTTAAAACTTAAAAATACCTGGATCCACTCCCGGACAGACGATTCTGAACTAGAACAGCGACGAATGACACTTCCCGGTCAAAGGTCAGGCGCATAATAATTTTTAACTAGCATATAGACAAATAGCCATTAAGTATACACACGTGACTTTTCAACGTTTTGTTTCCAAACCATATTTTCTAGAAAACATTTTGTTATTTTGTAATAAACAGAGTAAAAATAACATGAGGACATAATACATAACTTATCTTGGGTACGATAAATGTAAATCATTTTAATAAAACAGCACTGCGTCAAACTCTTTTCATCAGTCGCACTGGTTAATATTCATTAGGATCACAGGTCGCTCATTATTATACAAGGAATACAAATGTATTACAACTAGAATACCTGCTGGAGTCCACATTATACCACAGTTTTGCTTTGAGTGACGGGAGTGGTAGCCGGGAAAAAGCGGCTGATAAATAGGATTTAATTTAATTGAAACAAATTTACATTTCCCGATCAGCAAAATGTACCAAGAGAGCGAAGTGGGCTCCAAAATCGAGAAAAACAAATTTGAATCGTCTATAAGTGAACTGAAAAAGAAATCATTCGTTTCTGCGGCGGATACCGATAATTATGGTGAGTTTTGTGGTAATAAATATGTAACAAATACGCAAACTTGGCCAACCTAGGTGTAGTAATTTATGCAAGTTGGTACTACTAGTATACCATATATTCTTTGATTAATCCTATAATAAAATTACTTACTAATCGCAAAGATTTAATTTCATATTTAATTTTATTATCTTTGTTCAGAAGTTGTGCAGACATGTAGACAGATAGACTTCCAATTTGGAAACATATTATTATCCCTTAACTAAACTTGACCTTTTGGCTAAGTTCGTTTGTATTGATCCAGCTTTACAAGTCGGGGGTCACGGGTTCGTTTTCTGCCCGCTCCTTGAGACCATATAATGCATGAACAAATTTGTTGGTTTGGTGTCTGGGTGCTTATAGTTATCTAAGTATGTTAATTAGTAGTAGCGCAGGCTCTAAATAGTTTGAGACTAAGTAACCATTTTTGAATTGTATCCTACACTACTCTCTGATCCTTCTAGCAACATCGAACGAAAGATAAAATAAATAAGGGGATTTTTTGTTAATTATTATGTCGTAATTAATTTTTAAAATACGATGTCGCTTACCTGGCAACACTGTGCAGGAGACGGCGGCCTCACAATCGAAGCCCAGAATGCCCATCAGCGCTCCCTGGATGACCCCGAGGGCTTCTGGGCGGAGGTGGCATCCGAGCTGCAGTGGACTAAACCCTGGGACCGCGTCCTAGACAACAGCAACCCGCCCTTCACCAAATGGTAAGCTGAATTATTTGTCTACGACTCATTAAGTGGTGTAGTCTAGATGTAACTGCGGGTTCTAGCTCTGTTTTATCCTTCTGTCTAGGTGCAAAAAGATGGATCAAGAAGCTTTCAGATTACACTTACCCTAATTTGGCTATACCTTCAAGAACCAGAAATAGTACCTAAATTATTTTTAAAAAGTAGGCATATTAATTATATATAATCCGGAAGATGGTTGGTTTGATTCTAAAACTTCACGTTTCACATGTCATGGGTTGCTTCTCCCATTTATGGATCATAATTATTAGTATCCTATCATTCATAGTGTCACATGATGATCCTTAGCATCCCATGATATGATGATAATGTCACAACACTAGGTGCCCATATAAGTGTCAGTGTCATTTGATCCATAGTGTCACGTGATCCGTGATGTTAGTGATCCAAATTATCATAGCGATCCACAGTAAATTACTCCAGTAGTTCTAACTGAAACTTACAGGATATGGTCTACTATTTACATAGTTGTAATCATTATTTCGGGTTGCCAAGGGCACTTTAAATGGGTAGCTTATTATGCGCTGATAACAAAGTAAATACGGAGGTAACGTACCTATGCATTAGTTAATAGTAATTAACTACGTCGCCTACGTATTATTATATTACCAAATAGTATGATGTAAATTGATGTTTATCAAGAAGTGTTTGCTGACCTAATTTTTTTTAAACCCATTTAATATTATGAGATGGGGTAGGTACCTAGGGGAAGGGGGGGCATGATGGGGTATCGAGGTAAGATGGGGTACCGCACATATACAAGAAACTAGACGTTTGTGAATAGAAAGCAATAAGCCAATAGGAAGTAGTCGACCAACGGTCAATGCGAGAGAAACTGTGAGTTGGGGTGCACGCGTCTTTTGTTTACAAACGGAAAGCTGTTTTAACGTTTCGTCGATCTAATTTTGTGTAAGGTCAAACGTCATTATTTTAAACTAACCATGATCACTCCATTTAGGTATTTTTGATCATAGTTTACTAGTGTTGTTTATTTTGATATTGTATGTTGTTTGTATGAATGCGTTTAACATTTTATTATTAAAAAATTTTTTGCTCAAAGTTACCCTATGAGGCAAGATGGTATATTGGGTGTGGGGTAACCTTGGGTAGCCTGCCAGCTCTATGGATGTTGGGCTGACAATGCTTGTGCTGGCGTGGACAATGATGATCTGGAGGAAATACAATTTGTTTGTTTGTGAGAATAATTAGCCGTCCTCATCATGCCCCAATTTCATAACCCCATCATACCCCATAGTATGGGGCAAGATGGTTTTTCGGATGGTCCTATTTAATAATTTATTACTAAAAAATGTGATAAGTTGATATTCCAAAAACTGTCTCAAATCATAGTTAGATTATTAACATAACGTGCCATAAATAAATAAGAGTAATAAATATAGTGGTTATGCTGTATTTTTGTTATTTTCCTTAGCTACCCCATCATGCCCCCCCTTCCCCTACCTACAATATGTATCAAGAGCTGAAGCGAATACAGATTTGAACACAGTACATAGGTAACGTATAACTCTCTTCCATTACACTACTTAATGTTTTCACCACTCGGTGATTAATTAACCATAAATAGGTACCTACATTGACATATCTAATACAGAAATTAATCAAAAATAATTACCATTGCTATAGCGAACTTTTTACATGCTTTGCGAATATTATGTGGGTAAATATAATAGACGATATGTTACGTGGCACGTGCTTTGGATTTGGAGCCTACGTAAACCGGAACAACTAACTACTTTAAATACATAATATGTTATTATTAAAAGTACAAATAAAAATTTCATCTGTTTGTGAGGACTACAGGTACTCCATTCAATGATGATGACTGATGTGGTGATTATGAAGACACGCATAATATGAGATGTATTTTTTTTATCTTACCTTATTGCGAACCAAAATCTTATTTGGATGTCAAATTCAATATCACGCAATCTGAACGGAAAGTTCTGAAAGCTCTAATATCCCAAGAGCCCAGGCTTGTCAGACCTTCGTCATTTTGTAACACCTCAAAGTTTTTTCTGTGTATGTCCCTACTGGTGTAAACGATCCCCGAATATGAAGTTTGGATAACGGTTCCTTTGGAAGTTATCAAGCAGCAAAGGTCCATAAAAATTCACCTCAAATTCGTTCAAGCTTAAAGCCCAGTTTCTATAGATTTTATTCGGATTAATATTAGAAATCACGTCGTCCATTGTCAAACACTTGGTACGGTGGAAACTCCCTGTCAGACACCCTTGAATCATAATTGATTTACGGTACTTACGGTCGTCACTTTTTTTTTAATATTGCTTGCTTTGCTTGCTTTGCATTGCATGCTTTCATTATATTTTTATTTTGGTTTTTAGGTTGCTGAAATAACTGTATGAAAATAACGAGTTAAACAACTGTAAATCTAAAAGTAAAGAAAATATTAAAGTATTTTAATATTCGGTATTATAAATTATTGATTGAAAAATACTTTCGTCTTTTACGACTACATACGGAATGCACTGTTATTTTTTATTGAACTTTTTTTAAATTATCTCAGACAGTTTGCGGCGTGTTACGCATTAAAATGCACAACCTTGATATTTGTGGGTGGGATGTAACCTGCGTGGATACTTTGGCTCCGAGTCATCTGCGAGCGACTGCTGGTTGTGCGGGTTCAGCTGCTGCGGGTGCCGAGATGAAAAAGGCTTGGAAGTATCGGGACCTCCAGGGCGGATACTTGTTCGTGCCGGTTGGGTTCGAAACGATGGGACCTTGGGGCCCTGAAGCGAAGCGGCTTATTAGGGACCTATCGACGCGTCTCGTCGAGGTATCTGGCGACCGCAGAACGGGCGGCTTCCTATCGCAAAGGCTGAGTTTAGCCATTCAAATTCAAATTCAAAATCGTTTATTTTCTATTGGTATTAAAATATACACTTAGAAACGTCAATATTTTATAATAACAAGGCACTCTAAACTCGTCCATGAAGATTGGCTAAATGCAAACAGCAGCCCATCTCCACCGACGAGCTGCTGGTTCCGAATGCAGTACCCCGAGAATTCAGCGCGGGAATGCTGCCTGCCTGCTAGGCACAATGCCACCTCGAGGGGACGCATTTGATGACGTATTTTATTTATAATCGAGGAAAGTTTGGTATTTTTGTATTCTCTATATGTATTTATATAACTAATTGTTAATAAAAAGTATCTTCATAAACACTTTTCAACGAGGTACACATATTCCGGACCAACTGTACTATAGCGGAAAACAGCTTTTATATATTTACTGTGCAGAAGGTTTCAAAAGTAGAGTACAGTACGGCTGTTTTAACTTGGCTTCTCTGAACATAGGCTTCGCCTGCGCAAACTCCCTTGTGCCGTCAAATGGTCGCTAAAAAAAATGTTATTGCGCAGCTGTTTGCGCAACTTCAGAGCTGCTCAGTTAAAACGGCCGTGCTGTAATCACGTTTGGGATGAAGCCTGCTTCGTCTTGTGCGGCTCGCTTTACTCAAGACACCTACATCTAGAGTTTCTCGTAATGATTTATCCCTTAACAAGAGATATGTCCTGAAGATCTCACAAAGGCATACCCAGGATTTGCATCAGGGCAGGGGCGAAACCAGGAAAAATAAATAAAATTTATACCTACATTAAATTTAAAAATATACTTATACAAACTTAAATAAACCAACGAGATAGAGCGGTAGAACCAGTATAATACGCACATAATACGTATATAAAAATTTTAAGCCTACATTCTGGTTGAATTCTATAGGGTCCCTGTATCTGGTATCCCTATAGAATATACTTGTATACCCAATTCCAGAACAAGTAAATTAATCAAACCACCAAGTTCGTGTAAAATGCACTGAATATCAAAATCTATCAACTTGTTTTAGGCTACTGGGGCGGCGCCCAACCACCCATCGCCTTACCTACCTACGTACACCCAAAAAACATTACCCTCCTTTGGGTGCAGTTGGGTAAATAAAACCTAGAGATATAGGTACATAGGTATCTGCTACCTCAGAACTTTCGACTGGGTGAACCGATGTTGATGATTCTTAAAAGCTGGTGCTTCCCGTGTGGTCCCATTTCAATTTGATTAAGTTCTGACAATGGCATCCATGAGAAAACCATATAAGTCTTACATTTGAATTAAGTATGTCAGCGACAAATTTACAAATAACTCAATATCACGCCAACCGATTTCGATTATTCTTTTTTTAACCTACTTCAAAAGAGGTGGAGGTTCTTAATTTGACTGTATTTTTAGTGTTATTCGCTGAACTCGGTTTTTTACGCTTTAGATGTTTAGACGTTTGAGTCTTAACCAACACATTTTCTTTTATAACGTTCGTCGGTCTTGTTAGTTTGCGCGTTACAACGGATTTTCACGTGCCTTTTTTCTAGAGACCGGAACCGTATCGGGTAGATGTAGGTAGGTACTTAAACATTGGTAATGTATTCGTTCACAACTTTGTTCCACATAAACATACCAATATGACGCACGTTGCGAACGTCACGGGCTTTGTTCAATTAGAATACTGAATTGTAAATTGCATACATAAGTAGAGATTGCCCATCTTGCTTTTTTAAGGCGCTGCGCTAACGTAGAAACTTTTGTATCGTAGCGTTGCTAGGCGTCCGGATAAAGCCGGACATAGTTAGGCTTTTTGATTGCGTGTCCGGTCAAAATAAACGGTGTCCGGGATGTCCGGCTTTTGTTAGATTTTTTATATTTGGCAAACGAGTACAATTTTGACTGATCAGTTTAATTGACTGGTTAATAATAAAGTACTAAGACTGATTTGGCATTAGATTTTATTCATATTTCATTAGAATTTAAATAAAAAAAGCTTTATTTGAATTCTAACTTCTTTTAGCATTTGAATTCTAACTTCTTTTAGCATTAGAATTTAAATAAGATCATAATAAAAAAAGCTACCAGTCAATATTTTGTCTTCATACAATAAATATGAAGTCAACAACTACGTACGCAGACGTAGACCCTGTATGTGTACAGTTAATTAAACTTGACACACACGGGCCGCCAATCAAAGTGTTCGGTGTGAGCAACAGGCAACTATAAACTAAATGCTGTCAATTGAAGCCACAAGCAACATAAATTTTCCATTTGTCAGAATTGCACACAAAACAAGCACCAAACAGTGCTAGTGTCCAACTGTTACCAGTATCCAGAAGTAGCAACAAGAATGTGTCCGGTTGCCGTTACTGGACACAAAAACCACGGTTCGCTCTGATTGTGTCCCGTGTCAGCAACACGTTAGAGCAGCTTATAAGTGATGTTTTGAAATCTATTTAAATCAAACGTGATCTTTTATGGAATCTCTAGCTTTTAATTTTTCTGACAGGAGTATGTCGTAAGGCTGTTTATCGTTGCATTTCATGCCATATATAGAGAAGATAAAGCTCGTATCGTATCGTATTAAATGGATAATGTGCTGATTAATTATTTTAAAACTTTGACATTTATTTTTATTTATTATTAATTAGGATTGACAACTTTCACACTATAAGCTATTATTATATAGATAAGACTTAAAAAGACAGAGTGAAAACCCAATTACAGGCAAACACAACATGTATAGGTAAACAATTTTTGCTTAGGTCTTCGCTTAGAGCTACTTTGTAATTTTTTTTACTAGGTAAATACAATACACATTATAATACTCGTATATTTTATCAACTAAATTAAAAACTAACAAATGAACCAAATAATTTTCAAAGAAAAAACAAATTATTCTGACATTGATTTTATGACATTTGATACTATCTTATTAAATTAATAATAATAATACCTAATAATTGTAGGACACAATTCACACACGGTTATTTCGTCCCAAACTAGGAAGAGCCTGTACTATGGGTACTAAACAACTGATATTAAACGACCAGACACGAAGCCAACAGACGTTTTGGCCCTGAGCAGGGATCAAACCCGCGACCGACTCAGAAGGCAGGGTCTCTACCAACTGAGCCAACAGGCCAGTCAAATTAATGGCGACAACCTCTAATACTGGCAACTTGCCCATAACTTATAGAACGTTTCTTTCTTTTTTTTAATAGGTGGGTAGGCGGCGAGTTGTCGGTATGCTACAACGCGGTGGACAGGCACATAGAGGCGGGCCGCGGGGACCAGATCGCCCTGGTCCATGACTCGCCCCTCACGGACACCGTACGGAGGATCAGCTATGCGGAACTCAAGGATCAGGTAAATAAAACTCATTTGTTAAACTAAAATGCATTTACGAAGCCTGTATACATTATTCGTAAGTTAAAAATTATGCAACATACAACGGGACGTGCAGTAATATAGGTATTCTTACATAAGTAGGTACATATTTTAACCCACCTTCCGTTGTACTCGTATAGCGCCGCGCGTATCCGTTACCGTTTTTTGTTCCATAAAAAAATTATAATTACACCACTAAAGATTTTCTGAAATGTGTAAAGGATAACCTTTGTCGGGTTAGCTCTACACTAATATTATAAAGAGGATTTTTTTTATTTCTTTAAGTTTGTAACGAATAAACTCGAAAACTACTAAATCGATTTTAAAAATTATTTCACCACAGCTACAATATTCCTGAGTAACATAACATCTAGGCTATATTTTATTCTTTTATTCCCACGGGAACGGGAACTACGCAGGTAAAAACGCGCAGAACCGCTGGTACTAAACAAGAAAAATTTTGTGAGAGAGTACCTATGGGATGTACGGATGTCCTACAAATATTATAAACACGACAGTTTGTGAGTACGGAGGTATGGATGTTTGTTGCTCTTTCACGCAAAAACTACACAACGGATTTTGATGAAACTTTACAGTTATATACCTTATACATCAGAATTACACATAGGCTATATTTTATCCCAGTATTCCCACGGGAATGGGAACTACGTTGAAACCTTGCTAGTTAATAATATATCGCGGTGACCAGGTGTCCCGTCTTGCGGGCAAGTTGGCGTCGCTGGGCGTGACTCGGGGCTCCCGCGTGCTGATTTACATGCCCCTGATTCCGGAGGCCATCATCGCGATGCTCGCCACCAACAGGATTGGGGCAGTCCACTCCGTAGTCTTCGGAGGTCAGTAATACAAGCATTAGTCTATACTTCTACACTATTATTATAAAGAGGAAAGATTTGTATTTTTGTATGTTTGTTACGAATAAATTCAAAAACTACAGGACCGAATTTAAACATTCTTTCACCAATGATAAGCTAGAATATTCCTGAGTAACATAGGCTATATTTTACTCCCGTATTCTCACAGCAACGGAAACTACGAGGGTCAAACCGCTCAGAACCGCTAGTATAATATTATAAATAGGAAAGGCAACTTCTTATGACCCCATGTTGGGCGCCAGTGTGACGTTGCGGGGCGACGGACGAAGGGAATTAGAAGGCCGGAGATTGGTAACGATATGTAATGGGTAATATAAGACACCGGACGGTGCCGGTGCCTTGATTTATATATATTCAGTTACTTCGGATCAAGTAAGAGAGATAACTCAAATAAATATTTTTGCGTTATGATTATGAGTGAAGTATGGATTTGGCAGGTAGATGGAATGATACAGAAATTTTGAAGGGTAGCAGGTTTCAAAGTCCAATGTGTCAAGCTCCACGTGCTAACTGTACAAAGTATTGCTGAAATTTTCAGAAATACACGTCACATCTCATTACAACCCTGTGATATGACGTATTTTTTTAACCCCCATCTCGAGCGAGAGATGAATGGACGAATTCTATGGTGCAAAATCGCCCTTAGGGTTCGCGGCTAGGGAGCTGAGGACACGTATCGAGCACGCCGAGCCGATTGTCATAATCGCAGCCAGTTGCGGCGTGGAGCCCACTAAGATCGTAAGGTGAGTGCCCAGAACAGTTTAGGGGGGGGGTTTACTAAGTAATCCCCTTTTTGTATAAATCATCACACAATCTCTTTATTGTACACCAATAACAACACAATATGGATACCAACATTAACTAAAGTACAATGGGCGGTCTTATCGGTTTTAGGGATCTCTTCCAGATGATATACTTTATGTACCTATGTACTGTGTATTTTATTTTTTATATATTTATAGGAAACGGTTTATATACATTATCTTCTTTATATACCTTAATCCATTGTTAACTTTAGTGCACTACCTACCTTCATCTGTTTATTTCAGTTAGATTAGATCCATTCCATCCTAAGGTTAAGACAAAAGTTAAAGCGATAAGACAGCCCATTGCACTTTTTTTATCATTGTGTAACTTTTTGCATATTTTTATTGGTGTAGGTACAATAAAGAGTTGTTAGTGTTGTTACACAGGTTTTTGGTGACGCTGGTAAAACCACCAGCAGCAACTCATCTTATATTTTGAAGGGTTGCGTTCAGTCTATCGATCGATGGGAAATCTTACCTTTTATCATGCATTGGATGCATAATTTAACAGTTCATTTATGCTATTAATATATGTTGCTAGATGAGGAACAGCTTGGGGGTTTTTAGTCAGTGCAAGCCTGACATAACCTGATTGTCGTCCCCGCTACCACCAGGTACGCGTAAGGAATTATCGAAAGAAAAAAAAGTTTACTAACAGATAACTATGAATTGATAAAAAATCGGAAACAAAATTAATAATCTTTATCATAATGTAAGTCTTTATCAATATTACAACCATTAAAATTTCGAAAATTTAATTTGGTCTTACATAAAGACCGCACTTCCCAATATGTCAGTTTCCCAGAAAGTCCGTTTTCAAAATGACTGTTTCGCACAACGACTTTTTTCCAAAATGTCCGTTTCCCAAAATTTCCTCGACTGTTTCCCGTAACGACCGTTTCCTAAAACGACAATTTCCCATAATGTCCGTCAAAAACTTAAGATAAATAATGTCAAAGTCAAAAGTTTTTTCAATGTAGGGGCCAAAAGTTTAGCAAAGAGAATGATTTTCTTCCAACCTCTTCGGTAGGGGCTTTGAAAGTCATTGCGACTCCACCGCTTCGGTATTCAGATGCGACATCAGTCAATCGTAGAGTATGATCTGCGCAGATCCTGGCGTAACTTTTAGACATGAAAATACATTATGAAAGGTGAAAATATATATGTATGTGTATATTTATTTATTTATTAATGTTCGGGGAACTCACAGCAACACTTACAAATATATATCAAGTTAATATTTATGAAGTCACTTATATATTCAATCTCGTGCCCGGATTGACATGTATCGCCCTTGTTCCATTCATTTAAAATACTGATTTGCAATTTAAACTTACTGTAGGTAGCTACTGTGTTTTTTAAAATTCGTAAATGTTTGGAATGGCTTAGAATTTACGTAGGTAATGTTTTTAATAAGGTAAGGTAAGTAGGTAACTACTTTATTTCCGTATAGGGAGCGGGTAGGAAATGTATATATAGAATAATATGATTAGGTAACCTACTTGACTACGGTGTGTCCTTACATATTACTCAGCCAGCATGTATTTTTCTGAAAACATTTTACTCAAATGTCATTGATGTATCTTGAAGATCTTAGATGTATTATTACGTTATAAGTAGTTACTTTGTGGGTAGGTACATAGTGTTCTGCGGCTCAAAGATTAGGTCTCTACATTTGAAGTACTTACACACAAACATGATTTGTGTTATCTATAGCAAATTAAAAAAAAAACATTATAATATGTACTCTTATTTTTTATCACCGAGTTGAAACCAGTATTCTACCAACCGACGCGGCGACGTTCATGAAAATAACTACATTACTCTCATATATTTTATGCACAGTTAATTTGAGATAATGTCGCTCTTGCTCGTATACTCCATATTTCCTTCAAATTAGAGCGCCCTAAGTCGTTGCCTAGTACTCCTCTATAGACTATCCTTCAAAGAGATGGGCGATCATACAAATTGGAACCTTATTTGTACAGATACAAAGACATATTGGACGAGGCGATATGCCAGAGTTCCCATCAACCGCGCTGCTGCATCGTGTACCAGCGCCGCCGCGTGCTCGAGTGCCCCTTGGAGAAAGACCGTGATATCTGTTGGGAGGAGGCTATGGAGGCTCCACCGGCCGATTGCGTGTCTGTGGAGGCCAACGAGCCACTCTATATCTTGTACACTTCAGGTAAAGTTATTATTTCATGTGAGTTTTGCTCGTACCAATTATGTTAAATACACTATTTGCGGATGGATCTGCAAATATTTTTTTCATCCTTTTCACGATTCTTTGCATACCATTAAAACATGTTGTAGTTTGTTCACCGTGTAATAGTAGTTTGCTCACCGTGTAGTAGTAGTTTGCTCAACAAATAATAATAATGAAAGAATCCCTTTCTCCAGGAACGACTGATGCTCCCAAAGGCATCCAGCGGTCTGTGGGTCAAGCGGCTACCCTGTGCTGGTCCATGCACTCGGTGTATGGGCTTCACAAGGGCGTGTGGTGGGCTGCCTCCGACCTGGGCTGGGTGGTGGGTCACTCGTACATCTGCTACGGCCCACTGCTTGCTGGGCTCACCTCTGTCCTGTATGAGGGCAAACCTGACAGAACGCCGGACCCTGGGCAGTATTTTAGGTATGCTGAGGACTGTGTATTGTTTTGCATCTTACACGTTCTCCGGGTGTTTGGTCTTTTCAAAATTCAATTCAAGTGGCTGGGCTAACACCAGTGTCGCTAACGCCATCTGCCGGTGAGTTACCGTATTATCTAAAAAATATTTTTTTTGTGTAACTTTACGTTTTCACAGGAAATACAACTATGCAATTGAACTTAAAATGCAAAACTGTACCTATCTGTATACAAAATTTTATCAAAATCGATAGAACCGTTTCTGAGAAACCCGACATATAAGTAAATAGATACAAGAATTGATTTCCTTTAGGTACATAAAGACCACTTCCCAATATGTCAGTTTCCCAGAATGTCCGTTTTCAAAATGACCGTTTCCCAAAATGACCATTTCCCAAAATGACCGTTTCCCAAAATGTCCGTTTCCCAAAACGACCGTTTCCTAAAACGACTGTTTCCCATAATGTCCGTTTCCTAAAACGACAGTTTCCCATAATGTCCGTCAACAAATTACGTATAACATTAAAGACTGCATGTGGTGCGATAAGCAGTAGGTCGAGGTTAGGAATCCAAACGACATCATCAACCATGAGGAAAGTATAAGTACTTCCAAACGACAGCATTAAAATTTTTTTCTTCTAATTTTTCAAACACTAATCTATTTACATTTAAAAACTTTTTACGTTCTCGGTATAGAGAACTTTTGGCAGAAGAAAATGTTGGTATCTCTGAAGCAGCGTGTTTGGTTTCCAAATTTTCCAAATTTCTTTCGAAAATCTTTTGTACCGGCCCCAAATCAGAGCAAACATCCTGTTTACACTGCTGCAGGGCCTTAAAAACATCCGTTTTCACGATGTCCCTCCTGCAAGTATGACCCTTTTCCCTTTTTACCGTTTGCTCTAAAGATAAAGTAATCGAGGCAGAGCACTCCTCGCGGAAGACGCACCGCCATCGTGAAGAGTTTTTGTTGGTGCTGCACTTATTGTAACGGTAACCGTCACGAATCAAAGATTCTCCGCTTTTCTGATTTTTAATTATTACAATATCCATAATGATTTGAAACTTAAATTCAATTTATGCGACACTGACAGTTTTAGGCATTGTCCCAGTGTCAAAATAATTTTGAGTGGCCAATATCATCAAAGCAACATCAAAGAATTATAAAAGAAGTACCTACGATAATCAATTCTCGCAAAGAGAATGCATTACAGACTTACAAATTAAAAGCGGACATTTTGGGAAGTTGTCTTTATGTACCTAAGTGCATTTTAAATTGTGGTCATTCTGGGAAGTGGTCTTTATAAGAACTAATATTTTCAAATGTTGTCATAATGGGAACTCGACCAACTGACACAAAAATAAAAAGCGGACATTTTGGGAAGTGGTCTTTATGTACCTAAAGGATTGATTTATGTAGCTAAATGACGTGAATAATCTAATAACAAGGCACTCTAAACTCGTCCATGGAGATTGGCTGAATGTAAACAGCAGCCGATAGAAACCTATTTGCTGGTTCCAAATACTCCAAGAAGAACAAGCAACAAACTCAAGCAAGGGCATCTTTTGTCAATTAATGTCTTTGTAGTTACACATTTTAAAGGGTGATAGCACTGATAGCCTTTAAAGATCCTGCTGCACATGATGATAATCAGTGAGACTCGGGTTCGAGTCCTGGCATGTACCAATGAGTTTTTCAAAACTTACTAGCTCGACGGTGAAGGAAAACATCGTGAGGAAACCCGCAGGGCCCAGAATTAATGCTGACGCACGTGTAACAGACCCGGTCCGGCGATGGGCTAACCTATCAGGTTCAGGGGTCAAAAGAATATCTCGTGAAAAGTGGGAATATCCAAAAAGCCTACCCCCTTGAGGATAAAAGGCGTGAGTATTCTTTTATAATATAATAATAATATTATCTCACGCCTTTTTTTTGTCCCTGAGGGGGTAGGCAGAGGTATTCCATTACTGGAAATACCCACATTTCACGAGATATATTGGACCCCTAAACGTGATAGGTGGTGAGCCCATCGCTGGACCTTGTCTGTTTACACATGTCTCAGAATTAATTCTGAGACTTGCGGGTTTCCTCGCGATGTTTTCCTTCACCGTCGAGCTAGTGATAAATATGTACGTAAGTTTTTGAAAAACTCATTGGTACATGCCAGGATTCGAACCCGAGCCTCACTGATTTTCGGCCGGCTCTTTAACCGTTCGGGCCATCACTGCTCTATTCTTTTATAGTTAAATTATTTTTCTAGGATAATAGAACAACACCGGGTCAACGCCCTGTTCACGATCCCGACCGCGTTTCGGGTGCTGAAGCGAGCGGACCCGAACGCCAAATATTCGAGGCGGTATTGCGCCAAGTCCCTGAAGACTGTGTTCATTGCTGGTGAACATTGTGACCAGGACACTAGAGTGAGTAGCCAAAGGAAATTCACAAGGAACATTCTAGTATTTATTGTGTACTAGCGGTTCTGCGCGGTTTCACCCGAGTAGTTCCCGTTCCCGTGGGAATACGGAAATAAAATATAGCCTATGTTACTCAAGGATATTCTAGCTTTCCACTAGCGAAAGAATTGTTAAAATCGGTCTAGTAGTTTTTAAGTTTATTGGTAACAAAAATACCTACAAAATATAAATCTTTCCTCTTTATAATATTATAGATAACTTCCCGTTCCCGTGGGAAAATGATAGCCTATATTACCTACCTACTCAACAGGATCTATTGATTAACCCCTAAGCTTTCGTTCAGTGAAAGTGAAGTCTATTCATTACAAACAAATATAGAAAAACTAATCTTTGTTGTAGGTAGATGTAGATAAATGCAGGTCAACAGTATCTTGGTTTCTTATAATTTTACTGACTCTCGCCTTTACAGACGTAATTTAATATAAAAGGCAATTCATTTTTTTTATAAGTAAGTAGTTAAGTACTCAAGTTTCCTGGCCGAGTAATTCAATAAGTACCTACGTAAATATTTTATTATATGTAAGTATCAGCTTATCATTTTTTTATATGTATTTATTAGGTGTCGGCGTCAGAAGTTTATCGACGTCAAATTGTTCTGGATCAATTTCTGACGACGACACCCAAACTGCTGTAAATGCTAATTCAAATAGGTATTATTTAAAAGATCTGGATCAAATTCTGCCCCATTTCCACTACTCCTGGAACCTAACAATGACTTTCAAGAATGTTTTCTTTAAATGTACCATAGTTGCTATTGTTCGCCACTCTATTACAATGCAGTGGATGCAAATGAATTCACAAAGCGTGTGAACCTTGCCCGTGGAGTATTTTACGATGGAACGCGCCTATATTAAGCTGACGTAAATTATTTTCTTACTTATTGACTGATTATTACAGGAAACGTAACAGGGCATTATTGTTTCAAATTAGTTATATAGCTATAAATAAAATTTAAAACTATGTTTTTACGTGTAACAATTATATACCTACATACACATGGCATAGGTTTTAGCACACTTTCCCGATTAACTACTAGGTTATGCCCGTTAACGCCAAAACGTTCCGGGATAGACAGTAGGTACTATCGAAAGAAGTTCTGCCTGATACAGCTAAGTGTCATTTTAGCGAGCAGCTATCTTTTTCCACTCCCCGTGGCGACAAAGCCCTCACTTATAACAATGACAACTACAAAAAAGTGTTTCTTTCATGTTTATGACCACTTAGTGTCGATGAATGGATCGGAATAGGAAAAAAGATGATGTTACTGGCTTCTCATTGTGTAACTCTAATTAGGGTCGGGGTAATAAAATTTGAGCTTACAAGCAACAATTCTTCCAAATGTATCAGGCTTAGCGTTTGCTGATAGTACCTTATGTAGTATTCTTTTGTTTTCCAATTGAATCCCTCCGCGTAAGGGATCAGAAACAAATTTAATTAGGTTTTCATTTTGTTGGATATATATGTACTTAATGTTCTTAAAATTTAGAAAAGTACATAGGCAGGTAAGAACATAAGTTTTTGTTTTACTTTAACAAATCTTTTATTTTGTCTGATACCTTCCAAAGAACGTGGTGGTATCCGATCGAAATCGAAAAATACAGTGCATATATGACGGAAAAAAACGTTTGATTCAAATGGATCAGAATCTTCAACTTAATACCCACAACACTACCAATAGTGCGGATTGGTAGTAGGTATGGTGGAAAAGGAGGGACCAATACATATCATATTATTTATTCATTTATAATCATAAGTATACAATAATGATGCTATTCACTACATAGTATAAAACAAAGTCGCTTTCTCTGTCCCTATATCCCTATGTCCCTATGTATGCTTAAATCTTTAAAACTACGCAACGGATTTTGATGCGGTTTTTTAATAGATATAGAGTGATTCAAGAGGAAGGTTTTTGTATAAGCATTGCACCCGTGCGAAGTCGGGGCGGGTCGCTAGTTACTATGTATTAATAAATTATGTCATTACTATTTCTCTTCCCTAATTTAAATCTTATGCTATTTTTGTAATATCCTCGTATTGTTCCAGCAATGGGCTGAGCGTATCTTTGGGGTACCTGTTCTGAACCACTGGTGGCAGACTGAGTCCGGTTCCGCCATCACTGCTCCTTGTTTAGGCTACGGCGTGAAGACCGTGCCCCCCCACTCCGCCGGGTATCCTGTCCCAGGATACGACAGTAAGGATCCATTCGTGATAAATTCATCATCAACCCCCATCATGATCATCATCATGATCAACCCGTAACAGCCCACTGCTGAGCTGAGCGTCTTTCCTCGCAGTAAGGAAGTATGGGCTATAATCTCCCAAGCGAGCCCACCGCGGATTGGGAGATGGTGTTAGGCTAGTGGCCACCTGTCAGAATTTTTCAAGCTATCCAAGGGTATCTGACATGGCTTATAGACTTCCATTGGGGGTAAACAACGAAAAAGAACTCTAAAGAGCAAAAACTACTTCAACGAATAACACTAACATATTATCGATGTAAGTACTTACTTATAATTTTTTTAGACTTTTGTGGATTTTTTTTAACCTAAGGCTACCTCTGAAATATGATCTACAAAAAAAAGTGATCAAAATCGGTTCATAATTGACGAAGTAAGCGCGTAACATATATTATTTATATATTCGTTTACTGTATAATAGCATTTCTTATGTAGGAGTATTTCTTTTAATAGTTGTACAAATTTCTTCTATGCATCGTTATAACGTTGCCCTCTCCAGGCAATTAAATAAACTCTTACTAAATGTAACACACATCCAAGTCTTATTTCGTACCCTATTTTTTTTACAGTCCGTACACTAAGAGAAGATGGTTCGGAATGCTTGACAGGAGAAGTGGGTCGACTGGTGGCTAAACTGCCGCTGCCTCCCGGCTTCACCGCCACTCTGTGGCAGGCTGACAATCTCTTCAAAAAGATATATTTCCAAACGTATCCGGTAAGATAACAAAGAAATACCATAGTCCTAATAATATAGTAGTCCATCTGAAAATAAATGCAAAATTATCAGAAAGAACAGTTTTTATAATTTTTGTCAGTTTGCCTGAAAGTAGGTATGTCACAAATAGGTTTGTAAAAGGCACAAAGAATTTCGCTAAAAACTTAGATATTAAAAGTATAAAAAGAAGAAGATATAAAAAATATCAAAAAAATATGTGTATGTTCCATTTGGATACCTTGCAGGGTTCAGAGGATAGGTACATTTTATTTCGATAGACTGAAGCAAAATGAGGGTGAGTCGTTATTTGTTTCTGATTTGATTAATAACAAATCTTTTGCAATTTAAAAAAAATAAATACTATTCTTAATGATTTTCTCCCACTGGATTTTATTAGAAATAAATAATTAAATGTAAGCACTTAATTTATTTTTCTTAAAATTCTCTATGCAACGGCAATTTCATAGGTAAAGCCCTAACACATTTTTTTTAATTTTCCTAGGGTTACTACGACACGCAAGACGCTGGCTGGATCAGCAACGAGGGCGCCGTGTGGGTAGTGGCGCGGGCCGATGACGTCATCAACGTGGCCGGCCACAGACTATCCACGGCCGCGCTTGAGGATGTCGTGTTGAAGCACGTGCGGGTGGCCGACGCGGTCGTGGTCGGTGCCCCGGACCCGACCAAGGGTGATGTGCCACTATGCCTATACATGATGCGGCCACCTCTAGACAGTGAGTACTTTTTACAAGCTTTTATCTAACTTACAATGTATTTCAGGTGGAATATTGCAGCGGATATCTGAAGCCGATTGAGCTGAAATTTTGTATGCACGTTCAGTTTGGATGACAATGCAATGCTGTGTGACGTCATTATAGATCCAAAATGACGGACTAGTTATTTTTACTTGACTTAGTTATATACTGTTTTAACTTCCACAGACGAAGAAATAGTCACCGAGACCACTGTAACTCAAGAATTAATCGCTCTCGTCCGGCACTTGATCGGACCAATCGCAGCGTTCCGGAAAGCCGTGGCCGTACCAGCGTTGCCTCGCACTCGATCCGGAAAACCTCTACGTGGAGCCATCGCCAAGCTAGCCAGAAATCAACTCGTAAAACTGCCAGCCACCATAGAAGACCCCACCGTCTTTACAGAAATAAAGGCAGCGCTTCAAAAAATCGGATACGCCCTCGAAGCACCTGATCCAGAGTTCTAAAACAAAACTAATATTCCTAGAATATAATTTATATATTTTTTAACGTAGCATCGACCGTATTGATTTCTATTTGTATTAAGCCATTGTTTGCTTTAAAATTTCTGTGATTTGATTTCGTAAAAAAGATGCTTATACTTCAAAAACATCGACGAACAAAATAATGAACATAAATTTAAATATACAAAATAAGATCTGTCCGTCGCAGCGCAGCATAACATCATAATCAACTTACGATTTTTTTGGAAATAATTTATTACAGGCAATATTTTTGATAACGGACTTTTGTTGTAGATTTAAGATAGGTAAGTACTATATTTGTGAATCTACAAACATAGAGTAGCGGAAAGCACCAAAAATAAAGTAGTTTGCAATTTTTCTGCCAATGATATACCCATGGACGTAGTATATGTATGGGTATCACCTTACCATGTTTTAGTTTAAAAAAATACATACAGACGAGCATAGAACATCCTCCTTTTTTGAAGTAAGGACCGCAACCAAAATCTAAACATATACGTAACAGGCAAAGAGATTAAAATATAATAGGACATGCCCTATTATATTTTAATCTCTTTGGTAACAGGCCAAAAGATTTAAATATACATACAGTTTTTTTTTAAATCTCTTTGGTAACAGGAAATAAAAGCATTTGAAAGTGGAAGGCATGTTGTATTAACACAAAAAGTTTGCATATTTTATACTAAATAGAAGAAAAGGTAAAATATAAAGGTATGAACCAAAGACGTTTCAAGAAAAAGTTTTTCTCTCCTATTGTTTTTGTTTTTCTTCCAACCTCTTTGGTATGAACCTATGCAAGCATTTTCACCTCTTTTAAAGGAATTACCAAAGAGGTTGGAAGAAAATCATTCTCTTTCCTAACTTTTTCTTTAAATGTCTTTAAGAATTACATAGTCATTTTTTATTTTATTTCATTCTCGCGATCATAAATTTAGGCGGTTTACTGTTTTAAAATATGTCTAGGTACAGTCAAGAGCACAATATGAAGCTATACACTTGTATGGCGAGTCTGACCTTTAGGGTGATTGTAATAGGAACGTAACAAAGTCCATTAAATAATAATAAGCTCCACGTGCTCTTGTCTGTACATAACGTAATTTGAAATAAAAAAATATTTATTTTATATGAAAAAATCTATATATACATATAAAAATGAATCCCTTTTTCCCTTGGTCACGGCATAGCATCACGCGTTAATGGCTGAACCGATTTGGCTGAAAGTTGGTGGGGAGGTAGCTTAGAACCAGGAGACGGACATAGGATACTTTTTATTCCGATATTCCCACGGGAACGGGAACTACGCGGGTGAAACCGCGGGGCGCTGCTAGTATTTGAATAAAAATACTGTTATCGGTTGTTGTATCTTCACAGAGCATCGTCGGTGATCGTATCTATCTCGGGCTATGAAAAAAAAAACAACTTCCTATGCCAAATCAAGGATCACCGATACAATAAAATAAGTACTTATAGGTATTCGAATTTATTGAATAATCTTTCCTTGTGACTGTATAAGTACGAGGTATATGATTAGGTTTAGTATCTTATTTATTTACGTAATAAGTTTTAAGTTTGTAGGTATTGTCTATATCTTAGTAACTAAGTTTAGTGTATCTTTTAATTATTTATATAAATTCTATGGTTTGGCTGGCATAGTAGGTATCTAATTACCATGATAATAATCTAAAATAAGAACTTTCGCTGTGAACAAACAATAATAAAAATAAATAAAATAAAAATAAAATAAAACAATGTAGTTAGGTAGGTATTAGTTGTGTTAACCCATTTCCCTATAAATAAATATCACTATGAATAGGTATGTAATAATATTTGTGAGTTCATTTAGCGACTTTTTAAGGTGTTAGTGAAATCATTTTAGGGTTCCGTACCTTAATAGAAAAAAACTAAACCCATATAAGATTACTATGGTGTCCGTCAAGACCTTTTATCTCGGGAATTCTCAGGTCTACAGTCCCTTGAAACTGTGAATAAATCAAACTTCTATGGTAACGTAAAAAACTGGCCAAGTGCGAGTCGGAATCGCGCACCAAGGGTTCCGTACCATTATCTAGAAAAACGGCAAAAAATTACATTTTTTGTATGGGAGCCTTTATTCTGTTTTTTAGTAGTTATTTGTTGTTACATAAAGCCAACAGAAATACCTACATCATCTGTAAAAATGTCTAACTATCACGGTTCATGAGATACAGCCTGGTGACAGACGGACAGACAAACGGACGGACAGCGCGCGGAGTCTTAGTAATAGGGTCCCGTTTTACCCTTTGGTGTAACCCTAAAAAAAGATACGCCCGTTTATGCCGCATAAAACGTATATTTTCACACACGCAAGAGAATCTTTTTAGGGTAGGTAATTTCCCCCGAAAATCATCGAGGTATAATATGTAACTACAAATTTGTACGGAACGCTGATTGGCGAGTCTGACTGGTACTTTTTAGTTTTTTAAGATAATTTATTATCGATGGGATTGGCAGCGACGTAAATAAATAAGTACCTACATAATATTATAGTGCTGTAAATATTTAAGAAGACAAAATTATGAAAAAATGGGTTTTCTTAAATAAATTTTACGTGTTTATCGTTTGAAGTGATTAGGTACTTTGAAAATTAATTATGTGATGGATATGGATATAAGTTAGAATAATGTAGTGATACGTAATTACCTACTGATGTGCTAATGAAGTAAATAAATTTTTGTACATCTTTTGTTTTATTTACTTATATTACAATTCTTAAGTATATTAAAATTTAGCAGCATTATTACTATTGATGGCATCTTCTAAAAGTCGGAAATATTTCTCTAGGACATATGGGTCCTTACTGAATCTTTATTACATAGTAATTAATCAAGAACCATGTTCTTCTCCTGCTCGCGTGTGTATGTCTATTACAATACACCTACATCCACCGTTTTTTTTAAACTTGCATTAAAAAAAACACGTCGACGGACATCTAGGCTAGCTGCCTGCCTTCTGCCCTCCCTAGGCAAGTTACGTAGGTAGGTATACCTACGGGGCATCCCACGCCCATGCCACACGTAATAATATTCTTCAATATTTAATGTACTTACTTCATTAAATATTACTCAGGGATATTCTAGCTTCCCATTAGTGAAATAATTTTTAAAATCGGTTTAGTAGTTTTTGAGTTTATTCGTAAAAAACGTACAAACATACACATCTTTCCTGTTTATAATATGTAGATTAAAAATAAAATGATGTCTTTTTTGAGTAATACATCTAATATTAATAATAATATTTAATATTACCTACTCAAAAAAGACATCATTTTATTTTTAACTAGCGACCCGCCCTGGCTTCGCACGGGTGCAATTCTAACACTAAAACCTTCCTCTTGAATCACTCTATCTATTAAAAAAAACGCATCAAAATCCGTTGCGTAGTTTTAAAGATTTAAGAATAACTACAAGGACATAGGGATATAGGGACAGAGAAAGCGACTTTATTTTATACTATGTAGTGCTATGACGTAGTGATATTTAGTCTTTGAGTATTAAGTTAGTAGAACTGCATAGGTACACAGATTTTTTTTAAAGTGCCCGCCTCAACTAGAAATCGTAGGTACCCGACAAATGTTAAAACATTAAACACATGTATTTTATAATAACGGTTCATTTAAGATGCTATGGTATTTAGGAAAAAATAAACCTTATGATTAACCCTTCCGATCGTTATCATAAAATACATGAGTTTTATTTTTTCACATTTGGCGAGTTCGATTCCCGGTTGAGGCAGGCGCTTTTAGAAGAATCTGTGAATGCACTTTTACTTATTATTAAAAAAATAAAATGATGTGCTTTCTTGTAAAATATTCTATCATCAATAGGTATTTAATGTACTTTCCCCTTGTGTTACTACAGAGCCTGGGACGTCCTTTAAACGCTACGTCTAACCCGCCTATATGTACACCCCAATTAGTATATCAATACATATAAAAAATATGTTGCCTTTGTACTATAGTTGTGGCTAACCAATCAATATTAGTAGGTACGATTTCCATATGTAGCATTAAATGAATTCAGCTAGATGCTAATTCATGTTTCGGAAAAAAATAACAAAAAAAAATTTTTTTGAATCGAGTAAGTCGATACTAAACCAAATAATTTCAGAAATTGCGCTTATTATTATTATTATTATCTATAATATATAAAGCTCGACTACCACTCACTCACTCACTCAGTGACTGACTCATTGACATAATTGTTCTCCCAGAAGGAGTCGTTTTGAATACAAGTCATATATGAGAAAAGTGTTCAAGATGGCGGGGTGACCCCGGGAAAATTCCGACTTTTCAAAAAAACAAAATGGCGGCCAGGCTTGCCTATCGTATCTCTTTTGTTTTCCGGCCGATCCGGTTGAAATTTTTGGAATCTGTAGAAATGTTTAAATGATTTACGAAAATAGTTAAAAAAGTTGAAAAAACAAAATGGCGGCCGCGTAGTAGTGTTTCAAAGTTGGAGTGGTTTTAGACCCCACTTGACCCGAATTGATCTCCCAGATGCCAATATGCTAAAGGGATGTGTTTGGTGTCATCGCACAGGGCATATCCTGTAGTTTACCAGAAAATCCCGAAAATTTGAAAAACCAAGATGGCCGACCGGTGATTTGCTCCCAAAGAAAAGTATTAATTTTACCAGATTTTGAATGTCGATTTTCGGCAAGATGGTGACACCTGAGCGAGTTGGCTTGTATGGCGGGGTTAGAGGTCTCATTACGTGGTGTTGCCATGTTTAACAATTTTCCCAAAATTTGGGGTATTTTTTAACTTTTAATGCAAAAAGTCAAAACTCGAAATTTTATCATTTTGCAAAAACGAGTAACAGTCAACGGTACATTTTATCTCTCCCTATGACCTTTTGTAGGTTTTTTGATTTTTGCCTGGCAACACCGAAAGTTATGGTTGATTTAATTTTTAGGGTAGACCTCAAAAGACCCGAATTGATCTCCCAGATGCCGATATGCTACAGGGATGTGTTTGGTGTCATCGCATAGGGTATATCCTGTAGTTTACTAGAAAATCCCGAAAAATAGAAAAAACAAGATGGCCGCCCCGTTATTTTTGTTTTACTGAAAAAAATCAATTTCCTTAATCTAAATCGGCATTTTTTAGCCAATTGGCAACACTTTGGAAAGTTGGCTTGTATGGAGCGATTGTGGGTCTCAGTAAACTGTGTTGCCATAAAAAGGAAAATTTCACAAAATTTCATTACTTGTCGACTTAAAATGGCTAAAACTCGATGTCAGCCCAAAATTAGACTTTATTTTTCTGTCAAAATACGACCCCACAGAGACACGCGTGGCCGCTTGCGGCCTCGCGCACCGCGCGACATCTAGTTTATAATATATAAAGCTCGACTACCACTCACTCACTGACTGATTGACATAATTGTTCTCCCAGAAGGAGTCGTTTTGGAGTCAAGTCATGCAGGGGAAAAGTGTGCAAGATGGCGGGGTGACCCCAGGAAAATTCCGACTTTTCAAAAAAACAAAATGGCGGCCAAGCCTGCCCATCGTATCTCTTTTGTTTTCCGGCCGATCTGGTTCAAATTTTTGGCATCTGTAGTATTGCTTAGATGATTTACGAATATTATTTAAAAAGTTGAAAAAACAAAATGGCGGCCGCGTAGTAGTGTTTCAAAGTTGGAGTGGTTTTAGACCCCACTTGACCCGAATTGATCTCCCAGATGCCGATATCCTACAGGGATGTGTTTGATGTCATCATATAGGTCATATCCTGTAGTTTACCAGAAAATCCCGAAAATCTGAAAAAACAAGATGGCCGCCCCGTTATTTTTGTTTTACTGAAAAAAATCAATTTTCTTAATCTTAATCGGCATTTTTTACACTGTTGGCAACACTTAGGAAAGTTGGCTTGTATGGAGCGATTGTGGGTCTCAGTAAACAGTGTTGCCATGAAAAGAAATATTTAAGAAAATGGTATTATTTTTTGACTTAAAATGGCTAAAACAAGATGGCCGCCCAAAATTAGACTTTATTTTTCTGTCAAAATACGACCCCACAGAGACACGCGTGGCCGCTTGCGGCCTCGCGCACCGCGCGACATCTAGTCTATAATATATAAAGCTCGATTACCACTCACTGACTCACTGACTCACTGACTCACTGAATCACTGACTCATTGACATAATTGTTCTCCCAGAAGGAGGCATTTTGGAGTCAAGTCATGTAGGGGAAAAGTATGCAAAATGGCGGGATGACCCCAGGAAAATTCCGACTTTTTAAAAAAACAAAATGGCGGCCGGGCTTGCCTATCGTATTTCTTTTGTTTTCCGGCCGATTCGGTTGAAATTTTTAGAATCGGTTAGACTTTTAAGATGATTTACGAATATTATTTAAAAAGTTGAAAAAACAAAATGGCGGCCGCGTAGTAGTGTTTCAAAGTTGGAGTGGTTTTAGACCCCACTTGAACCGAATTGATCTCCCAGATGCCATTATGCTACAGGGATGTGTTTGGTGTCATCACATAGCTCATATCCTGTAGTTTACCAGAAAATCCCGAAAATCTAGAAAACCAACATGGCCGACCGGTGATTTGCTCCCAAAGAAAAGTATTAATTTTACCACATTTTGATTGTCGATTTTCGGCGAGATGGTGACACCTGAGCGAGTTAACTTGTATGGCGGGGTTAGAGGTCTCAATACGGCGTGATGCCATGTTTAACAATTTTCCCAAAATTTGGGGTAGTTTTTTACTTTTAACGCAAAAAATCAAAACTCGAAATTTTACCATTTTGCAAAAACGAGTAACAGTCAACGGTACATTTTATCTCTCCCTATGACCTTTTGTAGGTTTTTTGAATTTCACCTAGCAACACTGAAAGTTATGGCCGATTGAATTTTTAGGGTAGACCTCAAAAGACCCGAATTGATCTCCCAGATGCCGATATGCTACAGGGATGTGTTTGGTGTCATCGCATAGGGTATATCCTGTAGTTTACTAGAAAATCCCAAAAAATAGAAAAAATAAGATGGCCGCACCGTTATTTTTGTTTTACTGAAAAATTTCAATTTTCTTGATAATAATCGGCATTTTTTAGCCAGTTGGCAACACTTTGGAGAGTTGGCTTGTATGGTGCGATTGTAGGTCTCAGTAAACAGTGTTGCCATGAAAAAAAATATTTAACAAAATTTTATTATTTTTCGACTTAAAATGGCTAAAACAAGATGGGCGCCCAAAATCAGACTTTATTTTTCTGACAAAATACGACCCCACAGAGACACGCGTGGCCGCTTGCGGCCTCGCGCACCGCGCGACATCTAGTTCTGTATATACATATACTATGAAATGAATAATACTGTTACCTTCAGCCACCTGCCTGCCTACCCGGAGCCATCATAAAAATTTATTTAGGCTGATGGTTTGATTGTCAATGCCTTGTTCCAGAGCTCCGCAAAATAAAAAGTATAAACGTCATCTGGACGTCACCAAAACTAGCTACCTACAGCCTGAATTTTTAGAAATTCACAAAATTTTTATTCCTATTTCTTTGATTTAGTCTTTGTCGGCGTATAAGTCTGTCTCAGAGGTAGGTATTTTTTGGAAAAAGAGCATTGTCCTGTCCAATCAATAGTTGCCTACAAGTTGTTCCTGCTTACGAACTGCTAGGTATTCGGCTTTACTGCGAGAAAGGTTTGCTCAACTGTACTATTTTCCTCTATTACATTAAATATAGAATGTGATTTTATAAGCTGATTTGAAAATCCAGTAGTTTTAGTGGTTTGGAAAGGAATAGACCTATGTTTTTATTTGTACAAGTAGTGTGTGCGTCATCTACGTGGGTGTCTTCCTGCTTGTACTTTTATCTTTATGTTCAAATGAATAAATAGATATCGATTACAATTACTCGAATATGCAAAAGATAGTGCTGTAGTCTTAACCCTTATTAGAAATAGTGAGCAAAGTCATCTTGTTAGCACAATGAAACAGCCATTATTGAACAATAAAATCCGAAATATTTGGTTTATGTTTGATGTTAGAGTCAAGAGCACATGAAGTTTTACAATTGTAGTGCGAGTCTGCCCTCTAAGGCTATACAATAAGAACTTTACAAAGTCCAACGTGACAAGCTCTACACGGTCTTGACTGTACTGTTGCGAATCCTTCTAACATATTCTTGAGGCTTCCGGAGTGTAGAGTTCTATCAACTACGCGCACAGTGTTCTGTGTACAAACCACCTGTACAGACAAAAGTGTGGTCAAGCTTGCTTGTGCCGTAGGTGCTTTAGAGAAAAGCGACAATTTCATTATCTCCTGAACAATTGTAATTATTTTACTAATCCCTTAATAATCCTGTAGGTATAAAATAATTTTTGAGTCATTAATAATATCAACTAAGGGTCGCACCACATCTGTGGAACGTACAGCGCCGAAGGTTCGGTGAACAACAAACATTGACGTTTCACTTTAAAGATAAATGGATCAGCCACCCGCGTCAACCGTAATGTATGTTGTTTACCGAACCTTCGGCGCTGTACGTTTCGCAGATGTGGCGCGACCCTAACAGAGGACAGTATTCTTTTCGTAGGCACCTTTTGTCTGCTATTGGTTAGTTATTTTTGCCTTTATATAGTACACGGAGATGGATTCCAGTACCATCTGCAACAGTTATGATCTGTCTGTCTGTGCGTTGGTCTAGCTGAAGTCTTTCAATGTCACCATTTTGTTTGTACATATTTAACACTATCTATCAGTAGAGCAGGGTTAATTCAGAAAATATTGCATTTTGGAAAATATGTTTATTCACAACCTGATGTGTTGGTAGCATTGCAGTAATAGGACTGGGATTAACAAATACCTGCACATAATACATTTTATTTGGAAATTAAATGATCAAGTTTCTTAACTTTTATCTGCAACCTACAAAATATGCTTTACAAACAGTATATATCACGAGCAGCAGATTTGGCTCTGGAACTCCAAAATCAAGATGGAGTCCCGTGATCTACAGCCGAGTTCTAATAAGCTGTTTATATTTAAATACACATTTCTCAGACGGGTCTGCAAATATTTTAATAATAATTTAATTGAAGTTGAAAAGTGTGAAAAGGTCATGACTCATGATTCTTAGCACACCATTAAAAACATGTTAGGTCCTAGCTGTTTCTGTTAACTTGTATTCGTATTTATCAGAGATCCAGGTCTGTTGTGATACCTAACTCATTTTAACATGTGTCTATACAACTGTACTGTACTGAGTTCTAAATAAAATATTTAAAACATTTCATATCAAATGTTGTGTACCAGATGTGGAAAGCTGCAACGGATGTGGCTCCTCCAAAACCGGCGGAGGCAGATGATTGGGAGACAGACCCCGATTTTGTGAATGAAGTCACCGAGTATGAGCAGCGATGGGGACCCGGAGGAAGGAATGTTGAAGCCATTGAGTAAGTAGTCTATAAAGTAACTTTTATAATATATACAAGCTGACCCGACAGACGTTGTCCAGTCTTAGCTATGAACTGATAGTTATGTCAGATATAAGGTTACACTACAAATGTTAATGGTTGTTAAGTTTTCTTACATTTTCCAATGTTCTGAGCAACTTTCTTAATTTTTTCTTCCATAAGAACATTCTCCTGACAATAACAAACAACAAAAAAGAATAAGCGAAATTGGTCCAGCCTTCCAGCGTGATGCAGTCACCAAGTGAAATAGGGATTCATTTTTTATTATATTATTATGTTGATTGATTGACAAATTAATTGACTAGAATATTAATTGCAATGGCGAATTAAATAATTATGTTAGTGCGAGTCCTTAAAGGATATACTTAATTTTTACTAATCACTAGCTGAGGCCCGCATGATCATTAGGTTATCGAATCTACTTGAACTTTTTTTAGTAATAAAAATACTCTGGTGAAAAGTTGGTATCGGTATGAATGGAAAAGCTTTGGCAACCCTCTCAGGGGTAGGATCCTAAATCCTATAGTTCTATAATAATAATATTATAAAGAGGAAAGATTTGTATTTTTGTATGTTTGTTACGAATAAACTCAAAAACCACTGGATCGATTTTAAAAAACCTTTCACCAATGGAAAGCTAGTAGATCCCTGAGTAACATAGGCTGTATTTTATTCCCGTATTCCCACGGGAACGGAAACTACTCTGGTAAAACCGCACAGAACCGCTATTCTATAATAAAATTAAAACACTCCCATTCAAATTCTAAGTTTGTTTGACCACAATAAGAAGGTTTTTGAAATCATTATTATAATTTTATTATCCCAGTACCCCCTGACCTGTGTTCTAAATATGTTCAATAAAGGTCAAAATATTTATTGCTGGTTATTATAAATTGTAGGTATTTTGTATAAATACTTTTAGTTAGTCATCCTGGTGGTTGTACAAATGTACAGCTATCATTTACACATATTATGTGACATTTTTCCCTATGTTTGTAAAATGATTTAACCAAAACTACTGCACCAATGAGCAAATTGAGCATTTATGTTTACACTAGCAGCGCCCTGCTGTCTTACCCGCGTATTTCCCGTTCCCGTGGGAGTACGGGAATAAAATATAACCTATGCTACTCAGGGATATTCTAGCTTTCCATTGGAGAAAGAATTTTTAAAATCTGTCCAGTAGTTTTTGAGTTTATTTGTAACAAACATACAAAAATACAAATTTATAATATTAGTATAGATAAGTGTAGATAGCACGTTGATAGTAAATACGTAACTGCCTTATATATTGAAAATTATACTATTCTTATGATTCACACCTCAGCCCTCAATGAAAAGTTCATAAACACAGAGTGACTCATCCGTTGCCGTTCGTTGTGGCGTTCTATGAGGAGGCCTTAGTTCAACAGTGGACCAGCGGGACCTTTATTTACATACCTATTGGTTGTAAAAAGTTTTATAAAGAAGGATGTGGATGTATTGTTGAGTTAGTGTGTTCTATGAATCACGCACAAATGGTGTATTTTCCATAGTATGGCTAGACTGAGAGAAGAGGTGCTGGAGGCAGACACCGTATCAAAGAAGAAGCAGTATGAAGATGGGCCTAAACCATCATATGGGTAAGTGATGATATTCATTATTATGCGACAACATATGCACTTTGTTATTTAGTGCCAAACTAGGATGATTCTGTGCGAAATTATTGAATAAAGTACAATAAAATGTCATAAAGACACAAAGAAGACAGTTATTATGTTCCTGCACAATAATTTAACATTGGCCGGGAGTTGCAATTACGCCCTAAGAGTATGGGGTCACTAATATCCTTATCTCATGTGTTCCAGGAATATAAACTTAAATGATAAAAAAAATTAATGATTGAATAAACCATAAATATTTTCTGGATTTATCATCATCGTCAACCCGTAACAGCGCCCTGCTGAGCTAAGGGTCTTTTGTCACACATGAGGAAGTATGGGCTATAATCTCCCACGCAAGCCCACCGCGGATTGGGAGATGGTGTTAAGCTAGTGGCCACCTGACAGTCTTTCAAGCCACCCAAGGGTGTGTGACATGGCTTAACGACTTCCACTGTGCTTAGATCTAGATCTATGAATTGAACAAATAAGGGGTTAGAGGTTGTAACATACTAAAAAAAAGGAATATGTTCTCTTTTAGTCGCAATCTTTTCTTTATTTATGTTCCCCGATTACTCGAAGACGACTGGACCGATTCGGAAGATTATTATCTTGTTTGAAAGGGTATGTATAGTTTCCAGAGTGTCATTAGGTCAGTCTGTCCGTTGTTATTTTTACGTCAAAATGAAATGCCGCTAAACTATTCGCCTAGTACTAAGCAGACCAACATACACGTGTAGCGCGTGTAGCATACACCGAAAAGGTTATTTATTTCATTGCATTTCTACGATACCGAGGCAGAGATCCAGCAAATTTTAGTTCTAACTACTTAGTTTTCCTATGTAAGCTTGTGATTTTGCATCAGATACGGCGGTAAATTTGGCGTGCAGGCAGACCGCATGGACAAGTCTGCGGTCGGTCACGACTACATCGGGAAGACCGAGAAACACGTGTCACAGAAAGATTATGCGCAGGGTGAGTGACCTTCCGCAATGCGCTACCGTTATTCCCTTGTACAAATAAATACAGATTCATTTATTTTCTGTAGGTATATAAAATACACTTAAAAAGTCAATAGTCTAACAACAAGGCATTCTAAACTCGTCCATGAAGATTGGCTACATGTAAATAGCAGCCCATCTCCACCGAAGAGTTGCTGGTTCCAAATGCAGTACCCCGAGAAGAGCCAGCAAGAAACTCAATGGCAGCTTTTTTTAAAACTAATTGTATTGAGTGAGAGATGCTGTAGGGCACGATTGTAGAATGTTAAAAAAAATACGTTATAGCTTCCACCAGCATATTTCTAGTGCTTTCAACAGGTGAAAATTGAAAACATGGCATGGTAATTTTAATTTTACTGGTCTAGTCTGGAAAAAAGAATTAATAAAATAAATTAATAAAAAGGCGCGTGAAAATTGTTGTCGAAATTAATTTTCGACAACAATTTTCACGCGCCTTTTTATCCCTGAGGGGGTAGGAATAGATATTCCGTTTCTGGAGTAACAGACGTTTAACCAGGGGGGCAATTCTACTAAGTGTCAACAGTCATAGTTGGATGACAATGAGATGTCAATGGTTCAATGGTGTTATTTTGACACTTTTCAGAGCAAATAACACCATTGACTGACCATGTCATTGTCATTGTCATCCAACTGTAACCGTTGACATTTAGTAGAATTGGCCCCCAGTATATATTCGACTATACGATTTTAACCTACCTGCCTACCCCAATAGGAAATATGTACCAAAGAGGTTGCAAGAAAATCATTATCTAGAGAGTAACTTTTTCTTTAAACCTCTTTTCCGCTTTACGTAGGTTTTGGCGGGAAGTTTGGCGTTCAAACCGACCGCATGGACAAGTCGGCGGTGGGCCACGACTACGTCGGGAAGGTGGAGAAGCACGTCTCCCAAACTGACTACGCTCAGGGCTTCGGGGGCAAGTTTGGGGTGCAGACTGACCGTGTCGATAAGGTACCAATTCGTTATGAGAAAAAACAACCTATAGTCTAAGATACCAATATAAGACGACCTTCACCGAGCTGCTTATTGGATGAAAAGTATTTTATAGCAAATTTAATATGTTAAAAAAGATATAGCGAGTGGGTTGGCTGAAAAAAATCAGTCCAGGATATGATTAATTTAATATTTAAAATATGAGTGTATCGCTATCCTTTTCTATTTCACGGCAAATAGCATGCGCACTCTCTTTCATTCAATGATGGTTCGCTGAGAGTTTTCAGTCGTCCGTTTTAATCACTCGCAATATGTTGATTTTTAACAACCGGAATTAATTAATTTCAAGACTGTTTTCATATTCTATAGACTTCATACTTTCGATTGGTATGTAATTTGTCTATTAAACAAATCCAAAAAAAAAAATTTTTTTTTTATCCTGGACTGAATTTTTTTTAGCCAACCCACTCGCGATATATTTTTTTTCATATTAAATTTGATATAAAATACTTTTCATCCAAAAGCAACTCGGTGAAAGTCGTCTTATATTGGGATCCTCTACTTCTATAAAATACGTATATTTCCAACATGTGTCAAGTTTCAATAGGGTAATAAAGTGAAAAATAGGTATATAAAATAAACTTAGAAATAGTCAATAGTCTAATAACAAGGCACTCTAAACTCGACCATGAAGATTGGCTAAATGTAAACAGCAGCCCATCTCTACCGAGTGATCATTATTTAAAAAGTTTATCCTATATTTAACAAACTTCTAAATAATAAATAAAAAAATTAAAAGAGTGATGCAATTGAGTACTAAAACTGATGACGTCGCAAAGTCAGTATTCAGTACATTTTCCATAGCAAATTTTCGTTTTGACAGCTCATAAAAAGTAAATCATTTCAATAGGCAGTAAAATACCCTATTCCTTCGTCAAATAAAGAAGCATAATATTAAATTTAAGCAAAAGAATTTCTCGTGAAAAGTGGGTATATCCAGAAATGGAATACCTTTGCCTACCCCCTCGGGGACCATACACGTGGGATTATGTATGTATTGTTCTGCAGAGCGCGGCCGGCTGGGAGCACAAGGAGCAGGTAGAGAAGCATTCCTCCCAGAAGGACTACTCTGTGGGCTTCGGTGGGAAGTTCGGTGTTCAGAACGACCGCAAGGACGCATCTGCACTTGGCTGGGACCACCGCGAAGACATGCAGCATCACAACTCCCAGAAAGGTGATAAACATTTGACAGACACTATTCTTTTCATCATCATCATCATGATCATCATCATCATCAACCCGCAATAGCCCGCTGCTGAGCTAAGGGTCTTACACATGAGGAAGTATGGGCTTTAATCTCCCACGCGAGCCCACCGCGGATTGGGAGATGGTGTTAAGCTAGTGGCCACTTAAAGTCAGAATTTTTCGAGCCACCCAAGGGTATCTGATATGGCTACTAATGGTATTATTTTCAACGGACGTCAATTTACAATTTTACATTTTGGGAATTCAAAATTAAGTTCCCGAAGGAAAAGTTTCTCAGTTCGTCGAGTATGTATTTTTTTTTTGTTAATCCCGATATATAAAAATTATACTTATTCTTTTGTATGTATATGTTACGTGATTTAAAAAAAAACGTGAAAAAAAAACTTTGTTTTTTGTTGGATAGATTATACTGTAGAGTTGTTCCCATTTAAATTTTATCAAAATTTTAATAATCGTCTATGATATTTTGTAGTGCCATTCGTCGAAGTCGGTTTTTAGTTAGAGTAATTATTTAACTTATTATTTTTTGACTTATTCTAGTAACTAGATAGCAGGTGCTGTTTGCATAAATTCCATTTGTTCTTGTTTCCGAAAGAATTTTCACAATATCAACTAACTACAAGTACCAGTACTTAAAGTATCATTTTTTACATGGAATAGAGTCCGTGAAACTTTGGCGTTTCAAAGCATGGAGACAAAAATATTCCATTAAGGGCTGATTTTTCAATAGTCAGTTAAAAGTTATCTGAAGAATAAACATCACTTGTCACTTTTCCTTTCTATTGTGTCAGACAGTGACAGTATCAATATAATCTCCAGATAAAATTTATCTGACGATTGAAAATACAACCCTTAAAGGAAAGAGAAAAAAGTTTTTTACTTATTAAAATGACAAGCATCGCAGCTTATACCTGAAATACAATAAAATAATTACACTACATTAACCAATTTATTGAACGACTAGCGGTTCTGTGCGGTTTCAACCGTAGCTCCTGTTCCCGTGTGAATATGGGAATAAAATATAGCCTATGTTACTCAGGGATATTGTAGCTTTTCATCAGTGAAAGAATTTGCAAAATCAGTCCAGTAGTTTTTGAGTTTATTCGTAACAAACTTACAAAAATACACATCTTTCCTGTTTATACTGGTAAAGGTATTTTTCTTAAAGTTAAGCTTGTTTTTTTTGTAGACTACGCGATTGGCTTCGGCGGCAAGTTTGGCGTGCAGACCGATCGGCAGGATGCTTCGGCGGTGGGCTGGGATCACCAGGAAAAGACGCCTGCCCACGCTAGCCAGGTCGACCACAAGAAGGTGGGTTTTTATAGTACATTATGGTACAAGTGTGTAATGTTGGTGATTAACGCTGAGGTAGGTGTCGAACTTTTTTAAGAACAAAGGAACTGAACCAAAAAAAATAAAGTCACAGTTTGATTATAGGTGTCATTATGTGCCTAATTGCAGTGAAATTAGAGCCACTTTATGATCAACACACTTGAAAAATATATTTTTACGGCTCTGGGTTCAAACCCCAAGACGGTGGGTTGTGGCCAGCGTTGTTAAATTTCAACAGAAGCGATATCCCACCGGATAAAGAGCGGGCTTCTCAGTCGGGTGGCTCGAGTTTCCGTGCATATTTATCACCAAGTGAAGGAGAACATCGTGACGAAACCCGCAGGTCCCAGAATAAATTCTGAGGCATGTGTTACAGACCCGGTCCGGCGATGAGCTAATAACCTATCACGTTAAGGGGACCAAATAATATACTGGTATACGAATACCTCTGCCTACCCCCTCGAGAATAAAAGATTTTTTCATATGTTATGTTTTCGGTCAACGCTGTATCGGTAACAACTTATCGCAAACTAGCGACCAGCCCTCATTCCGGATCGGTTTATATGATATTAGTGTTTCCCTACTATATTATGCACTAGCGACCCGCCCCGGCTTCGCACGCGTGCGATGCTAACACTAAAACCTTCCTGTTGAATCAATCTATCTATTCAAAAAAACCGCATCAAAATCCGTTGCGTAGTTTTAAAGATTTAGGGTCACAGCACACATATCAACTCGGAAAGGGATCGGCACCGTATCGCCTTTCGCCTCGCCGTCAACCAGGCGTCAACCTAACGTATGCATGTAACCAAAGCGTAGCAGCGGCTCCTGTACGTCAACTCGGCTACGGCTAGGCGTCACCGCGCTTACGCCTCGCCGACCGCTGGCTGACTGGGTTGGCACCAAATCAGTTTGAATCAAAACGTTGAGAGGCAAGGGGGAAGAGCCGTAAGCTCGCGTACGGAGAGACGTAAGCGGGGGGACAGCGAGCCGTAAGCGCGGGAACTGCAAGTTGACCAATCACCGCATCGCGGTTCGGAGCCTGTTCCGAGGCGAGGCGATTACGTTACGTTTCCAATTAGTGTGCGTTGCAGTAGGGAGTTTCATACAAACAATACTGAACGGCTCGAGGCGATACGGTGACGATCCCTTTCCGAGTTGATAAGTGTGCTGTGACCTTTAAGCATACAAAGGGATATAGGGATATAGGGACAGAGAAAGCGACTTTGTTTTATACTATGTAGTGATGTACAGTCAAGAGCAAGTCAAGCTTGACACTGCCAGTTTAAGCTGAGCTCTGATTCGTACTGCGCGCCATAGAATACAGGGCCGGGTCAAAGTCCAAAGTGTCAAGCTTAGCGTGCTCTTGACTATACATATTATATACATAAAAAACTTCCTTTTGAATTACTCTATCTATTAAAAAATCGCGTCAAAATCCGTTGCGTAGTTTTAAAGATCTCGGCACGCATAGGGGCAGACAGACAAGCGACTTTGTTTTATACTATGTAGTGATGATAGTGATAGAAACTGACCGAGTTATATATCTTTGTGATCTTTAAGTTCAGCGTGAGCCCGATTCACACTTTGCTAGTTTATTACTTTTTTTGCGCTAGAGGGAGAGTGCACACTGAGGGTTCGTACCTTTTCTGTGATTTTTAAAGTGTGCTAAACAAAAACACCGTTTTATTTTTCCTGTAATCCTAACTAATATTATAAATGCGAAAGTTAGTTCTGTTTGATTGTTACGCTTTCATGCCTAAATCAATAAAACGATTCTAAAAATTATTTTACTGGACAATGGAAAGATACAGTGTGAAACGTAGGCTATATTTGATCCCCTTATTCCCACGAGAACGGGAACTACGCTGATCAAACCGCGGGGAGGTGCTAGTAATTACATAAATCAATCCTAATTATTTGAGAATTTTCTTTTCGGACATGGCACGGTAATCTCGTGAACTTTAGACATATTTCTCTCTCTTTCCCTCTCTATTCTTTTATCTCCCCCGACACACATGCATGAAACACATTTTCTTTATATCTTTTGCTTTTTTTTTTAAACAGGGTTTCGGCGGCAAGTTCGGGATAGAGACAGACCGTGTGGACAAGTCGGCGCATCGGTTCGATGAAGTGGGCAAGGTGGGCACGAGCTACACGAAACAGAAGCCGGACATCGGCGGCGCCAAGCCTTCCTCCATCCGCGCCAAGTTCGAAAACATGGCCAAGGAAAAGGAACAGGTATTTCATTACCAACATATTTTTTTCACCTCACAAACTCGGGAAGATTCTGTTTGTCATTTAAATCGGAGTGTAAAAGGGCATTTTGTCCGCTAGCGTGGAAAGTTTTTAAAATTCGAACTGTTCTGCCAGCTGAAATAGTTAATGATAATATTAATGTGGTAAGTCGGTTTTTATAAACAAGTAGACGAATGTAATGTCAGGCAATAGTCATGCGTTAGTAAATATGGCGGCCTCTACCAAATGTCAAGATTTTTTCCAAGCCGTGTCTAAAGGATTTCTAGACATTTCGAACTTGATTTAAAGAATTTGGTGAGCGACCATTTTCAGGGGCTTTTGTATAGACCCTGAATATGGTCGCTTTCCTAATTCGCGTCACACTATAAGCGGAATTCTTCTTACACCCCAATATAGATATTAGTATAATAATAAAAAAAAAAATGATGCATTCGTATTTTAGTTTTGTCTAACCAAATTTCTTAAATTTTTGCTCTTTAGCAATATTAGTTCGGTTTCCATAGGTGATCCTTAATTCAGTAATCTTAATTCATTTTTCAGAAAAATATAACACATATTAAAAAAATAGCTGAAATCGATTGAATATTCGATACTGAACAAAACAAATTAATTTTAAACTGTTACATATTTTATATTGTCTATTGATCGGTTCCCTGACATGTAATCAGGAAAACCCAAAATCGAGGAAAGCGGACACAATGAAATTGTATGATAGTAACAACATTTGTGTTTTCAGGAAGCACTCCAGTCAGTACAAAAGATAAGGCAACAACGAGAGCAAATGGATAAAGACCTATCGCAGAAGGTGACTATTTAATCGACACTATTATTATAAAGAGGAAAGATTTGTATGTTTGTAACGAATAAACTCAAAAACTACTGGACCGGTTAAAAAAAACAGCAATGGAAAGCTACAATATCCCTGAGTAACATAGGCTATATTTGATTCCCATATTCCCACGGGAACGGGATCTACGCGGGTGAAACCGCGCGGAACAGCTAGTATCGTATACTTAGCACTCACCAGATAGCGAAGTCGACCGTTTACAAGCACGGTTCTGTCACACATGTCTCAGACTTAATTCTGTTATCTGCGGGTGTCCTCACAATGTTTTCCTAAACCGTGAGTTAGTATAAGTAATACTGATGCTTTTGAAAAACTCATTGGTACATGTCAGGATTCGACCCCAGCCCCATTTAACATCATCATGAGAACCGGGCTCATTAACCACTATCACTGTAATAATATTACTGTTAATGTTGAGATGGATGTTGTTATTTAGGAACCATCTAAGTTACAAGGTAGATCAAATTCCCAACCAAATCTTAACATCTGTCTCCCTCTTACACAGGAAAAGGACCGGGTGGCGAAAGAGGGAGACGAAGTGGAAGAACAGAAGGTTCCAGAACCAAAACAGGAGCCAATCGCGACACCGGTCGCTGCACCGGTGGTATCACCGCCAATAACGCCGATCGCCAAAGAAATAGCCGAGGTCAAGGTCAAATCTCCAGTCGAGGTGAAATCACCCGTCGAGGTGAAATCACCCCTCGAGGTGAAATCACCCGTCGAGGTGAAGTCGCCCGTCCAGGTGAAGTCACCCGTCAAGGTGAAGTCTCCCGCCGATGTGAAATCACCCAACTTGCCTGACGTCACGCTAGTTGGGGAACCTAAGGAGGATAAAGGGGAGGTAAATAAATCGTAACAAGTATATTGGGTCTGAAATTAACGTTTTGTACAGAGAATTGCGAGCGATATAATTTTTCATACCGACATTATATTGAAAATTCAAATCTAACAAAAAAAAAATAACATTCTTTTAAAAAATGGAAGAAGAGCTGTAAATATTAAAACTTTTCTTATCAAACAGTATACTTAAATATATTTTTTTGTTGTATATTTTTTACATTCAGATGCCTACACCTTGTTCCCGAACGGGGTAGGCCTCTACCATGGACGTAGTATATTAACATATAGGACCAACTGCTCCTAAGAAAGCTGCCGGTCGTATTGAGAGGCACCTCGAATAGTATTGTGTCCCTTTCTAATAGTGCAACCACTATTATCTTTAAACATGGATGATTTGGCATTTCACATTGTGGAGAGAATAATCTCTCTTATACAACATGTAACAGAATAAGCGCAATTCCTAAAATTAGTTTGTTCAGTATCGACTACTTATTCAATTTCAGCTATTTTTAATATGCGTTAAATTTTCCCCAAAAATGAATTAGCGTAGCTGAATTTAGTGCTTTCTATGGAAATTGTGCTATTATTAATCGATATTTAAGAAAATTGGTTAGACACAACTAAAGTTCGATTGCATCATATTTTTTTTATATTAATATACTAATTGGGGTGTATGAGGAATTGCGCTTTTTCTGTTACGCGTTGTATAAATAATTTTTAAAATATTATTTACTAGCTTTATGGCCTCGACACAGACCGCTACGGTGTCTTCGGATTTCCGCAAAAAAGCGATTTTGCTCGCATTTATTTGGCCAGCACAGCAATTTAGATTTATCTCGAAGAAGCTTGTCAAAAAAAATGCAAAAATTTCCAAGCTTGTTTGCTAAAATAATATTTTTGTAGCAGATAACCCGGCAGCCTACTATCGTGATGTCCCCGGTGGGGTGGGAGTCCGAAAACACGGACACTGAGTCGGAAGACGAAGACGGGTATACGGCTCGCGCTCTCTACGACTACCAGGCGGCCGCGCCCGACGAGATCTCCTTCGACCCGGACGACATCATCACAAACATCGTCATGGTAGCCTAAAGTTTCACCTCCGTAGCCTGAAGTCGATCGAGGTCGAATATTTAAAGCAGTAGCCTAAACTGTCCGATGTAGCCTAAAGCTATCCACGGTCTAAACATCATCATCATCATCATCATCAATTCTTTACAACACCTTTAGGGTGAGGCCAAACGAGCGTAATTTTGTGAGTCGTGAGTAGCAGAATTTCGGTCGCTGAAATTCTGCTGCATTCGAATTCATACAAAAGTCCTATTTGATTCACACGGCGACGCAAAATGAGTTGTCTGCCGACTCACATGCATTATGCGGACTGAATTTCAGTTCGCGGGGCGATGGGGTAGACATAGACAATGTGTGAAAGAGATACTAGAGTGGAATGTGACGGATCACTCAAGAGGGAGTGAGAAATAAGATATATTCTGCTACTCACGACTCACAAAATTTTCTGTCGGGCAGAATTTCTGCAACCGAAATTACGCTCGTTTGGCCTCACCCTTAAGTTTGATATTGTAGCCTTTATATCGCCACGTTAGCCTAAATAATGTATCCTAAAATTCGATGACACCTTGAGTTTCTCATCGTAGCCTAAAGCAAGTCATTATAGCCTAAAGTACTCGGCACCTGGTAAGTACCTGGCACCCGAATGTTGAATGTCATAATAGCCTTAAATTTTGTCATGTCATCAGATCTTCACTGGGAAAATAAAGAAGAAAGAATTGTATTTGTGTATGTTTGTAACGAATAAACTCAAAAACTGCTGGACCGATTTAAAAAACTCTTTCTCCATTAGAATGCTACAATAACCGGCTAACATAGGCTATATGTTATCCAGATATTCCCACGGGAACGGGAACTACGCGCGTAAAACAGCTAGTCGTTTGATAAGTAGCTAAGGCCGTAATTCTGACAGTTAATGTTCCTTTTTTTTTCAGATCGACGAAGGTTGGTGGCAAGGGATGTGCAAGGGCAACTTCGGACTGTTTCCAGCTAACTACGTTCAGTTGCAGGACAAGTGAGCGCATGTGAACCGACCCTTACATTCCTATCATAACGTAGGTAGATAAACTAAGACTAAATAATTCAAATGTTTAATATAGAGATACAATTCAGAAATTAGATGCGATATCAAGACAGCATCAAAGCGCCCACCTAATGCGACAAGGAATTGTCATTTCGAGATTATGGAACTGAACTTCACTTAAGGCTGGGTATTCCAGCAGAGGCCGAGCTTTTGTGATTTTTAAAATCATCTGAGACGTAGAAAATCTATATACAGGGTGACTTTTTTTACCGTCTGGAAAAAAATGTGGTGTAATAGGTAATAACCCAGTGAATAGAGAGCTTATACCTTACAAACGGTCCGGTAGTTCTAAATTTTTTACATGTTGTCTAGGATGGTTGTTAAGTGTTTAAAATGCCAAATGCACAATTCCCCCCCCTCCGCGCCCTCCGCCATCTTGAAAAAACCGAAAAAAAATCGGCACTTTTTTTAGATTTTCACTTATATCTTTGTTTCGGTGCATTTTAGCTACAAAACAGTTCTATTCAATGTTGTAGAGAATGAAATCTCCTATAATATACGTGTTAAATTTTGTTTGTAGGGCAGATAGTTCACGAGATATGATATTTTAAAAAAAATAAAAAATTACGCATTTTTTCAAACTTTTTTTCAGATTTTTCAAACTTCTAACTTTAGAACGCTGTAATTCAATTTTGGCCTATTTGAGAAAAACAAGTATTAAGAATAAAAATTGTAGGGAATTTAATTACCTACAAAATGGATGTATACTTTTTTAACCAACCTTACGGAGGGGGCAGTAAGCATTAAAATGAAAACAACGGCATATTGTTTATTTGATAAGTTTGAAAAATTTCCGCAAAATGCGTATTTTTTTATATTTTTAAAAACATCATATCTCGTGAACTATCTGCCCTACAAACAAAATTTAACACGTATATTATAGGGAATTTTATTCTCTACAACATTGAATAGAACTGTTTTGTAGCTAAAATGCACCGAAACAAAGATATAAGTGAAAATCTAAAAAAAGTGCCGATTTTTTTCGGTTTTTTCAAGATGGCGGCGGGCGCGGAGGGGGGGGAATTGTGCATTTTGCATTTTAAACACTTAACAACCATCCTAGACAACATGTAAAAAATTTAGAACTACCGGACCGTTTGTAAGGTAACCCCCCTTATTTGGTCTCTATTCACTGTACTATAAGTGTAATAGATTCATTTGGTAAAGTTACTGAAAAAAAAAATCTCAAAAAATTTTTTTCTTTACATTTTTTTTTCTTGCTTAAACTAATATACATTACTCAATTGTAGTCAATAATACACAGTGAGATATTTGAAACAGTATTTTAAAAAGAAACAGGCTCGTAGCTTCCATTTATGCGCAATCTACCTACAACCGCCAGCTGCGCGTAGTACTGTGCGTAGTTTTCTAGATTTTGTAAATTGCACTAAACATGACTATATTTAACAATTAATCTCGTGTATAACTTCGGCTCTAGATACCTTATACGTCATATTTTTTTCCAGACGGTAAAAAAAATCAACCAGTATATAAAAATCAATGTCACTTTTCGTTGTTATTTTATAACTCAAGAACGGGCTCACCTATCCAAACCAAATTTGTAGGCTTTATTCGGACTATTTAGCAGATAGTTTATGTGAAGTTTGCTTAAAATCTGTCGAGTGTTTCTTCATTTATCACATTATTTCACTTTATACGTTGCGAAGCATTTACCGGGTCGCTAGTAGTGTATAAAATTCTGAAAAGTCGCATTCAGTTACAAGATCTAATGAACTTCACTCAATAGAAAAAAAACTCTAAAATTACCCCTTTTTGTTTTGTTTTTTTAATATTATGACGGAACTACTGATAGATTACATTAGTTTTTTAAATATTTCTAAACAAATTCGCAGACTTTGACTTGATAAAATGTTTAATAACTATGTTGAGTATTCTCCTCAAGCATATAGATTCGCACTAATGTTACATTCTCTAATCCAAATACGTTGTAAACTTTCCTTTATATATGTGTAGCGTGACTAGTTATCAAGGAGATTAAAATATAATAGTGAATAGAGGGGACAAAGCGAGGAAAATTTGAAGACAAAAGTTATTACAAGATGGAATAAGTCTAGTGTGATTCGACCGGGATTCGAATGACAGCCCGTGTTCATATCATACTAACTGACATGACGCTTCAAAGTTTTTGTATGAAAATATTCCCAATGCCCTCTCTATACAAAGCGTAACAGAAAAAGCGCAATTCCTCATACACCCCAATTAGTATATCAATATGAAAAATATATAATGCAATCGAACTTTAGTTGTGTCTAACCAATTTTCTTAAATATCGATTAATAATAGCACGATTTCCATAGAAAGCACTAAATTTAGCTACAATATTTCATTTTTGTTTTTAAATTTAACACATATTAAAAATAGCTGAAATCGAATAAGTAGTCGATACTGAACAAACCAATTTCAGGAATTGCGCTTATTCTGTTACATGTTGTATATTTTAATCTCTTTGCTAGTTATTCCAAAAAATCGTATACGGGTATCTACGATGGCGATTTTGAAGTTGCCAGGTGTCGTACATACTATTACCTTATTATACAAATAAATGTAAAGGTGCGAAGAAATAGCTCATTTACCCGGTATATACTCGTACAACGTGTTACATAATAAGTGCAATTCCTCATACACCCCAATTCGTATATTGATATTTTAAAAATATCATGCATTCGGACTTTAGTTTTGTCAAACCAAATTTCTTAAATAAAGAGCAATAATAGTGCGGTGTCCGGTAGATCTAAATTCAGTTAATGCTAATTTACTTTCGGAAAAAATCACACATTAAAAATAGCTGATATCGAATAAGTAGTCGATACAGAACAAACTGATTTCAGGAATTACGCTTACTCTTAGATATTGTATATGCGTGTATATTATTATGTGCATAGGTCTAATTTAAAATCAAGATCAAATCGCCTTGCGTTTGACAATTCCACTTTGCAGTCCCTTTGATCGCTTAGGTGCGTGCAATACTTTAGTATAATGTATATATGAGTAACTAGTTTTATGTCTTATTGGATCGTTTCATGACTGTATTAAACACGTACTTATGAACAATAACCTCATCGTTGTGGAATTAATATGAATTGACTAGTCGCTAGCAATTAAATATCGTAAGAATATATTTGTATTAGAAGCTGAAAAAATTAAATATATTTTTTATTTCATTTCCCTTTACTGTAGCGAGGGATATTCGTTTTATATTGTGTATTTGTAGGGGTCTTACTAATATATTGGCGCTTTTAGCACACCGACGTTGCCGCATAATTTACTCGTATTTTTTTTTTACAATACACGAGATGGCTTATCGAACTCTCTCGTCTCTTCTCGTCTCGCTTGTCTTAGGGAGTCTTGGAGTGCAGTACGGTGAATCAACAACGACGCAAATATAGAAATCGCGTCAGAGCGGGCAATTGTTCTTGAATTTAATTTTCTCATGCGAAGACGTCAGTTTGCTAAAGGCGTAATAGTGCACAAGACACTGTGTCAGATACCACGCGACTAGAGCAAATTTCCAAGCACCGACACGGGATTTATTGATAATATTAAAAACATATATAAAAATAACGAAAATTGAATTTTAAATATTGTATCTAAAGTAAGTTCAAAGTAATTCACGCTGTACTCGCCGTGAACCTTGAGCTTTATATTTTATTAAACATTAATGGGTTATTATTCTGTCGTATGTAATAAGAAAGCATTTGTTATTGATTATAATTATTATCATGTATGTAAAACAATACTACAGATATAAAATGTAAGTATTGCTTTTAAGAAATTACCAAATAAATTTTTTTTGTTCTAAAATACCATATCACTTGTCTATCATATACCTAACTGTTGTACGTCATAACCATAATGTAACCATAGCTGTTAAGATGATATATATATATATATATATATATATATATATATATATATATATATATATATATAGACAAAATTCACAAGTGCTTCCGGGCGGGCCTTTTATACTACGACTGGGAGTGTGTTATAAATTTTTATCAGTATATCTGATCTAATGGTTGTCACCAGTCTAAAATGTTAAATGTCCCGTCAAAGATGTAGGCTGTAGATTTTGCTTCATACAAGATAATAATCTCAGGAATACAGTTAAACAATTTTATACTCAATCGGAGACTCAACGCGAATTTCCAATATCTAAACTTTTTATTGTGTATATGACGCAATAACAGTATTATTAAAGGAGTGTTTCAAGAAATAAGCTGCATTTCCACCGGCGAAGCGAAGCAGGACGAGACGAGAATTGAAATATTTCTTTGTGTAACATTGAACCGTATTTCTGCAGAAAAAGGTTATTTATTAAACTCTGCAACGGAACACTTCTCTCGATGGGTCGCGCTTTTAATATACAATTTCAATTCTGGTCTCATCTCGCCTCGCCTCGCCTCGCCTCGCCTCGCTGGTGGAAATGAAGCTTTATATCCGCTATTGGTAACGGATTGATACCGTTGCTTAGTCATCTTTGTAGATTCATTCTCCTATTTATTACTTCAGTAACACATAGTGCTCCTTATCGTAGGCAATTCATAAATGTGTGATTACGAACGCTAGTGCGTCAGACATACAAAGGTAAAAGCGTTACCAATAGGTACTTGATGGTAAAAATTGGCAGACGACTGGACTGCTTACATTGTTTCATTGTCATACTGATCATTAAATTATTTCCCATGTTCATTTTTTTTATTTGTAATTTTATTTTTGCCATTTTATGTCGTAGTTAATTATTTAATCGATTCGATGATCGATTCAATGTTTGTGTAAATAAATTTTCTATGTAAGCGAAATGGACTTTAATTATATTATGTAAAAGCAAATATGTAAGCTCTTTTTACTTTGGCAAGCGGAATGTATTTTTATATATTTTCGTTCTGTAAGTAATATTTCGATGAAAATATATGCATGTATAATCATATGACAAGTGTATGTTATTTAGTTATTACTAATAACAAATTATTTTCAAAAATAGCTAAATAGTTCCGCATAAACAATTGCCAAACATTTTATCTACTGGATACACAAATATACAAATGTTATCTATTGAAATGTTCTTATTTTAATTGTGACCTTTAATGTGTGGTATCTAATGCCGATATTTTATAAAAGACAATTTATATTTCTTAAAATAGATTAATAAATCATTATTTTATAGTGACATTACCTTGTTTTATTTCAAACTAGTGGCTGTAGACGGCCTGTCACAGACGACAACTTTCCGGGTCAAATTGTATGGGAATCTTAACCAACACAATCAAAAACACACAATTTCATCAAAATCGATGGAGCCTTTTTCGAAATTTTACTAGACTAAAACAGGGCAATTGATATTTATATATATATAGAAGATGACAATTCCGTACCAGAAACGACATATTATCGTACCTATATTTATTTACACATTGAATTGAATTAACACATCATAAATATTATAAACTAGCAGTGCCCTGCGGTTTTACCCGCGTAGTTCCCGGTACCGTGGGAATACGGGGATAAAATATAGTCTCATAATCATATAAATATAAATGATAAAGTGACTTTGTTTGTTTGTTAAACCGATTTTAAAAATTCTATCTCCAATGAAAAGCTACGGTAGGTACAGAGTAAAGAGAGAGAGGTAGTAACAGAGACTATATTTTTATCCCCATATTCGCACGGCAACGAGAACTACGCGGCTGAACCGCAGGGCGCCACCATTTACCAATATAAATATAAAAGGATAAAGGATTCGCATGTCTATAAATCTGTCATAATGTCACAATAACCTTAAAACAACAGTTAGAAAAATGTACAAAACAGTCTCCTTTTCCAAACTACACGCGTTGTCCCTTTCAATCCAACTCCTGTAAGCTGACACTCTCGTGAACAGCGTCGTCTTATCAAAGTTCTTCCCGCTGACCACACCCGTCAATAGGTGGCCATATCTTTCGTCTGGGTCCATTGTGTGGTAACAAACCAGAGGACTGCCAGAATCACCCTCGGATACGTCAGTAACAGCTGACAAAGTGCAAATGTAGCTGTCCATGTCCATATCCCACAACGCTGCACACTGTCGCTTCGATAACGTCTGGATTGTAGCCCTAAGCAGAACTGGCGAAGCTCCATACTGAATACTATGCCCGGTTCTGCCGTAGCCCGCTGTCTGGCATAGAAGTGGGTAGTCCATGCTCCGCCTCGCTGGCAACGCAGGCTTGATCGCTTTCGTGTAAATCCAATTCTTATCTACGAATGCGAGAGCAATATCGTTTTCTGGGAAGTTGAACTCTCGGTGTAACGTCAGCTTTTTTATTTTCCGCCATTGCGATCCGTCTTCTGTAGATCCGGAGTTGCCCGTTCCCCATATATTGGTGCGGAAGTCTCCGGCCACGATTCGGAGGAGGTACGGTCGTTTGGCGTAGTAGAAACCGTTCAGTTCGAAGCAGTGAGCGGCAGTCAGCACCCTATGGGGACTAATGATTGTCCCACCGCATAAGTTACTCCACGCTTTCAGTGTATTCTTCTTGTTGACTGGCTCCTTTATCGACACTAGGAAGGGCACTTCGTCGACTGTCGCTGGCTGCCCGTTGACTACGGTGGGCTTCATCCGAAAGCTAGAATATTTCAACGTGGTTATGACGCGTTTATCAATTTCGCATATCGTTTCCGTCATCAAAATTAGAATTAATAAAATTTTAAGAAACATAGGCGTGCGTAGAATTTCGTATCTGAATTACAGTTAGCATAATTGGAAGGAAATTTGGCTATATAGAAATAAAAAGTTAATTTTCCTAGTGTTTTGACATCGTCAACATGACGCAGAGACTGGTAAGGTATCGCGTTACATAAGGTTACATAAGGATAGGTACGCAGAACATCTGATATTATAATCAAGTACCTACCGAGGTTGATATTTACTCTGGATACATGTAATAAAAATTTTTTCTAGATCTACTTATTAGTTGATACCACACTATGAAGTTAATAATACCTTCGGTTCTTTTTATTATCTACTAAAATCAAATAAGTCATGAACAATGTTAGCTATAATTTTCACGTAAACTGATAATACTCAAATAAATAAAGGACCAGTCACGAACCAGAGATGTTCATGCACACAAATGTTGGCCACGAGCGGGAATCGAACCCGCGACCTTCGAATCAGAAGGTATAGGGTCACTACCAACTGAGTCAATAGGCCCGTCAACTATAACACGGTACACAAGGTACAGGGTAAAATTCCAAAGATTATTAAGTTACGACGCCTTATAATTATAACACAATTTGAAAATATCGTCGAATAAACCAGTACCTATGCCTTATTTATTCAAGGATGTAAATTAGTGGGAATTATACCGGCTCCGGATATAATAACCTCTTGTCGAGTGCCTCTCTTTAATTACAGACTTCTTTATCTATCGTTTGTCTCAATTTGCTTTGATGACCCGGCACTTCGCCGCGCCGCGTTTCTTGCTCGGTAAAAGCCAGTTAAGTTTTTCATTATAAATTCTATTAATTAGTAGTGTGCTGATCAGCAGATAGGACGTTCTTATAAAGAGAAAGAAAAGTATTCAACCGTTATATGGATATCCGGAAAATATCAGCTCATAACAATTTTTAGAGGTCTTTAGATTTTTTCACGTTAGTAAAAAGATAGAGAAAAGTATTATAAATACCACAGATCTACGTAGTGATACTAGTACCTACTTACGTTTGATAAATATAGCCACTTTTTAGTTCCATGGAACATATATTGTTTTTCTATGGATTTTCTTCTCTTTTGTCACTTATTTATCTATGACGATAGCACATGGACAGCACTTCAAGTTCATGTCAAAATATGGTATAGAAATAATGTCAATATAACATATACCTGTGGTGCTTATTTAGACCCACTGTATGCATTTCAAAAATGTAAAACTCTTGTTGGTACCCACACGATGAGCTTCTGCTCACATGACCAAAAGTTTTCTTGTATGTTATCGACTTACATTTTTGTCCTGCTTACAATAGTAACACCATTTATTTTTAGCGCTATTGACAAACGGGTGATAACTACTTTAAAATACTCGAAGAACCGCGTCAAACCCACTATTGTGAACGGGAAGTTGGCCAGCCCAGGCGCTTTACCCTACCTGGTTTCCATTAAACAACGTGTCAAGTCAAACAATACACTGAACGAAAAATGGAAGAACTTCTGTGGAGGAAGCATCGTCAGCCCAAACCGAGTTTTGACTGCAGCTCATTGCTTCGACTCCAAGAAGTTTAAAAACGCCACCAACCTCCTCCAAGTCCGGCTAGTGGCCGGCGTCACATCAAACGTCATGATCTTGGGAGTCAACACTACTGACTACCCATCCGACGCGCAGTGGAGAAAAATAAACAAGCTAGTTGTTCACGAACACTACGATTTTCCTGTAGCTGACATCGCTATGATATTCGTGGACAGAGAATGGAACTTCACTGACGACGTTAACTTGGTAGAGCCGGCTAGAAGCAACGCGGACTATTGGACGTCCTGTACCGCGGCGGGTTTCGGGAAAGTTGGGCACGCAATGAGGGATAACTATTCTAAGGCTTTGCTCGTCGCCAGGGTCGACGTGATGCCAGACTGGCAGTGCTCACTGGTTTGGGAACTTAACATGAATACATTTATCTGTAGTGCTGCGGTGTTGGCGGACGTAGCTCGCGGCGACTCGGGAGGTCCTTTGACCTGTGACATGATGAGGCGCTCGGACCCCTTCCCGGAAGCAGAAGTCCTGGCAGGAATCGTGACCGGGAAGAACTTCGACAAAACCACCTTGTACACACGGGTCTCGGCGTACCACGGTTGGATTTCGAAGGCAAATAACGTGGGAGCTGTACAATTGTCTAACTCCATTGTAATTTGTTGGGTGGTTTTGATACAAATTATCTAAATTTATCATTTAGTTATAATTTCGATATTCTAGACTAGATAAGTGTTCAGCGGCTTTAAGAAGTCTTGGAAACTGTGTTTTACACGGTAAAAATAAAAAAAGGTCCAACGCACACAATATGTAGAATATTTGCAATGACAAATTATTAGGACTAGACCAAATGCTGTAACAAAATATACATGTTTTCCCCAGTTTCCCGTAAAGATTCTTACACTCACTATACAATTACCAAATTATTACCAATATTTTTTTCAATGCCGGTGTGACTTTGAATCACACATGTTTAACGCTTTCCGTTCATTCATATCTGATCAGACGAAAGACCTGCACACATTTTTCATTGCCATACAAGTTCGGAAAATTAAAAAAAAAACAGCAGAATGTCGTCGAAATCCATAACAGAGAGAAGTGTTTCTTATTAACTTCACTAAGACTGAGCTCTCTGAATTCCCTACCGTAAAATAGAAGGTGTGTGATGTTTGTATATAATATGGTTTCTGAATCAGGAAAACGAATGTAGGTACATGGGGACCCTTAGGCTTATAATATTATGTAGATATCTGACTACACGCAAGCGGGGATCCAACATCCTATACTTATGACTTCGCACTGAAAATAAAAAAATATTTATTTCTGTAGGTAATTGAAAATTACATTTAGAAAACTCAATAGTCTAATAACAAGGCACGCTAAACTCGTCCATGACTGGACGCACCAACATACATTTAAATGATAAATATTATATTTGGCCCGGAGCGGGAATCGAACCCGCGACCTCCGACTCAGAAGGCAGGGTCACTACCAACTGATCCAACGGGCCCGTCAACCAACAGGTTCGGAAGTAACAAACATAAAAAAACATACAACCGAATTAAGAACCTCCTCGTTTCTTCAAATCAGTTAAAAGTACTCATGTGTCCACTGTCTAACAATTAGTAGAAAGCCGAGGCCGTCGCTAGGTCAGAAAATATTGTGCTGCCTACAGTGTTCATATTCATAGCCCATACAATCTAGCTGGGACAAGTAATGGTATGGTGATATGCAGGGCCAGCCCTAGCCACGGAGGCGCCCCGGGTCATGACTTGGGCGCCCTTTTTAACCGATATAAAAAAGGAGGACGTTCTCAATTCATCAAGTATGTTTTTTAGGTAGGTATACTTATTTGATTACAATAAAAAAAATCGGTTCTTTTCTTTTGAGGTCGGTCGAAAATGACAGGTCGTGTTTGTTAGACATAGAATCAAAGATATTAAAATATAATAGGGCATAGAGGGGACAAAGCGAGGAAAATTTGAAGCCAAAACTTATTCCAAGTGGAATAAGTCTAGTACAATTTCGACCGAATGACAGCTCGCATTCATACTAGCTAACATGACGCTTGAGTTTCAAACATGCTTCAAAGTTATGTACCTACTTATGAAAATAATCAGAATGCCCCCTCTATGTCCTATTATATTTTAATATCTTTGCATAGAATACATAAACTCACTCCTGCTAAGTCTATAAAAGTTGATACGCTGAGTTTAGTTTTCCTTTATATCGATAAAAATTGGTATTCAAATTAATTAGGTAGTTATGAGCAGTGATAGCCCGGACGGTTAAAGAGCCGGCTGAAAATCAGTGAGGCTTGGGTTCGAATCCTAGCATGTACTATCCTAACATGTATTTATAACTAGCTCGACGGTGAAGGAAAACATCGTGAGGAAACCCGCAGGTCTCAGAATTAATTCTAAGACATGTGTAAATGGCGTGTCCGGCGATGGACTCAACACCTATCACGTTTAGGGGTCCAATATATCTCGTGAAATGTGGGTATATCTAGTAATGGAATACCTCTGCCTACCCCCTCGGGGATAAAAGGCGTCAGATTATATTTATTTATTTATTTATATTAAGTGGAGCTGCCGCGCGGCGCCCTGTAGTACAGTCAAGAGCAAGTTAAGTTTTACACTACCAGTTTAAGCTGAGCTCTGATTTATACTGCGCGCCATAGAATACAGTAAGTTCAAAGTCCTAATTGTCAAGCTTAGCGTGGTCTTGACTGCACCTGGCGCCCTGGGCAACCGCCCTGATAGCCCCCCTGAATCCGCCACTGGCGATATGCAGTCACAGGGCGCTAACGTTAACATTTTTATTAAATCATGAATATCCAGTGAAGCGCACCACACTTGGGTATGTATTTTAATAAAGCGTGAGCGTGGGGTGATATTATGGAAGCCACGGTTTTGTGACATGCATTTTAGGAATCTATACTTGTACTAGTGCCCCGGGCGAACATCGTTCTGACACGGACAACGCCCCTTATCGGGTCCAATTGTACTTTCAAACCATTTAGGGACCCTCTCACATCAAAATCAGTCCAGCCGTTAAGGAGTTAGGTGACAAACACAAGTACAGAATTATATATATAACTATGCGGTTCTTTGCGGTTTTACCCGCGTAGTTCCCGTTCCCGTGTGAATACTGGAATAAAATATAGCATATGTTACTCAGGGACGTTGTAGCTTTCCATTGGTGAAAGAATTTTTAAAATCTTACCAGTAGTTTTTGAGTTTATTGGTAACAAAGATGCAAAAAAAAAATCTTTCCTCTTTATAATATTAGTATAGAAATAAGGACTAGTGGCCCGGGCATACATGGTTCTGCCACCGTTTTTTTCATATTATAATTGCGAAAAACTTTAACCATAGATAGACTATAATTTAATAGGAAACTCTTGTAAGAGTGGCAACATTAAAAAAAATTACATGCAGCGCCACTCAATAATGGAGCGGACGCCATAAAAATACACATTTAAAAGAGCGAGACTGTGGATGAACTAGTTCGCATAGTTCAAAAGAGCGCTCTTTTGAATTAGGACGTTTGCGAACTACCCAAAACTACTACTCATAACAATCCCATAACTAAAAGTCAGTAAGTGTACCTATAAGTTTACGTAATTAAGTATACGCCTACATCTGATCCACAAGGTCTTTCTACACATATAAGATTTATATAGACTAATATTATATAGAGCAAAGATTATTTTTTTAAGTTTACCCCATCTTCAAAATTGTATCGCCTATGGAAAGCTTACTTTTCTTAGAGTTAAATTAAAGTCCATGTTACTACATGGACTTTAATTTTCCCACGGGAACGGGACTTACGGCAGCTAGTTTTTTATATAAATAAGTACTTAAATAAAAAACGTAAGTACGCACGTATATACCGTGTCAAATCAAGCAAGTCGGATATTAAAATCAATTACGATAAAACTAAGTGGCGGTCAATTATATGGAAAGGTGTGACAAACATTATTGTTAATGGAATTATGACATCCTGACGTGATAATGCGTTTAGAAGCCTGCTGTCCGCTCGAGAGTACTCTAATTTGATATAATATGATGGATGATCATACTTGGAAAATGTAAAAACTGTTGAAAAAGAGAAAATACATACTACTCTAAAACGATAACACCTAGAAACTTGAAATATGATAAACATGTAGGTGTAAAATGTCGTAGGCAATCGCTATGAAAGGGAATTCTATAAATTACCCACGAAACGGGAATATCTTGTATCCGCGCGGGCAACAGCGCTAATAAAAATTAAAGTAAGTCAACAGATTTAAAAAAAATACAATTGTTCAGAATATTATACTTTGAGAAACCACACACTAACTAAAACACACTTTCTTCGAAATATATAAGGTGAGTTGTTAAATATAGTGTTATCTAGAGATATACCTACATCTTAGCAGAACGCTCGGACTTTGTCCCGAGACACATAGTTCACAGCTGAAAATTTGTATCGCTATTGTTCGCGTTCAGAGATCCATATGCTGGTTCTTGGCAGAGCTCTCATCACGATTCTCATCATAATAGCAACTTTTGACGAATGGCCCGTCCGCTCAAATTCTACTAACTAAAAACGAGTTTGTAACTGCTACGCTTAATATGCATAAGCTTTACTCTTGGATACTTGGGAGTTAATTACTTATTCATACTTTAGTTATAATTAAGCAGATAACAAAGATAAATTGGCTGCAGCATTGGAGGGATTATTTGACAGCAAACTAAAACAACTAAATACTTCAAGAGTTACTCTGTATTTTTTGTGACTTTATTAAAATTAAGCAGTAAACGGTTACAGAGCCTGCTTCACATGATAATAATCAGTGAGGCTCGGGTTCAAATCCTGGCTTGTACCAATGAGTTTATCAAAACTTACGTACATATTTATCACTAGCTCGACGGTGAAGGAAAACATCGGGAGGAAGCCCACAGGTCCCAGAATTAATTCTGAGACACGTGTAAAAGACCCGGTCCGGCGATGGGCTCACCACCTATCACGTTTAGGGGTTCAACGAATATCTCGTGAAATATGGTACTTATATCCAAAAATGGAATACCTCTGCCTACCCCCTCGGGAATAAAAGGAGTGAGATTTTTTTTTTTAAATTTTAAGTATAGCTGTTAAACATGTTTCATACAAAAACCGTTCAAACAATTAGAAGGAAACGAAGGAAATTTTTTTGCTAAAGTTAGTACCTACCTACAAAATTCAAGCTCTAAATAGTTTAATATAAAAAAATATTTAACATTTCCATCTGAGATCGACTTGTATATTTCTAAAGTAAGTTAAGTTATTATTAACTTGCATAGTACGTCTATATATTTACAGTAAATAAGGGTTGAGAACAAACATCACCGTTTATATCCATCAGTGCAAATTTATATTGAATGGAATTGCTAAGTTTAGAGTTTCGAGTTATCTCCACTATTTGTAAGGCTTTGCATCTAAATTGTGCCTTTTAGATCTGAAACTTTCCAGCACATCTGGACATGTTTTTTATTATTCTACGCTTTTTCACATTAACAATATATTATGTAGTTATGTAGTGATAGCCTGCCTGCCTAACACGGCAAAGATGGCACTACGAGAAATTTTAATTTTTAGGTTAAAACAACGTTCGAATGTTGCTAAACTCTTCACACACAGCTGATACATTTCTAATAGGATTGGGAGATGGTGTGGCTACATAACGGTCAGAATTTTCAAGCCGCCCAAATGTATTTGACATTGCTTAACTCTGTGTATAACCTTCGACATTCATATTCAGCAATTTGGTTTTTGAAAATTGAGGAACTCAACATTTATAAAAAAAATTAAAACTTCATGATCTTTTCTAGTTAATTTATGAAGCATCAAAATAAAAAAAATCGCGTGTAGTGTAGTAACGTGTAGTAATTTGAATCAAAAAAGTTCGACTTAATTATCTAAAGAATTATCTTATTAATTACGAGGATTTTAATGACTGCGAGGACTCGAAGTAATGAAAAGGATATCTGTCTCGCTTTTATCAAGTGGAGCAATAACATTAGAGACGGATGACTGCTCAGTCACCGAGCCATAAAGTTTCTACAATAGACCTAATGAACCTTACGTAGAGGAAATGCAGCCAGTATACAGCGTTTTGTTGTACTCTTTCGCATATGGTTGAGGGATTTTAAGGGTTCCGTACCGTAATTAAATTAATATAAGTTTAAGAAATTTAAGCTTTTTGCATTTTTACTTTTTTTTTTCGAACATCTTCATGTGTTATTCCAAACAATGGCCCATTGGTCAAACGGTCTTTCTATACTTGGTGCTGATGAAATAGGTTTGACATATTACCTAATTTTCGAAAATAAGTCGTGAACCCGTTTGTTTCTAAGCCTACGGGTAGAAAAACGTAGACAGAAAATTTTCAGTACGTTTCAATAAACTACCTATTGAAACTCCTTCCTCAATTAAAAAAAACAATGTTACTGACCTTAATGATTTTCTGTACCATACACACAAAATGTTACTTTTTAATTCAACGAGCTATATCCATTAATTTAGATTTTTTTTTATTATTATTAATGTAGGTCTACCAACAATTTTTTCTCTTTTATTAAGTACATATTTGCCAAGTGACCCAAGGGCAACAATCACTTACAGGTAAACACATATACATGGACTAATTTTCAATTATAAGTAAGTGACTAGATAAGTTTTAGTTATTCGTGTTAACGCTTAAGCTCGCTCCGATCACACAGAGGGCGGAACGGGACGACAGAACATAAGTCAGAAACGTTGTTGAATAGTGCAAGACAATTGTCCGGCAAGCCAAACGCCCTGGACTATTGTCTTTGTTCGTCTCGAAAACAAAAAGTTACACCGGTTGTAAAATGTATTTTAGTATTTACGTTGCAGTAGATAATTATTAGATTCCGTTTCACCTAGCAAGATACCTAAATATTTTCAATTCTGCACATATTTATTTTAACATTCTGTATATATTTATTTTCAATGTTGTTTTAATGATTATATTAATAAATCTGTCAATTATCAAACAATATCATGGAAACTACCCACTTCAGACACCACACGCCACGCCACATTCTGCCCTGGCGACCTACCACCATCCCTAAAGCAAGTTTAACCCATAGTATGAGTCTTGCATCCCTATTGAGGACTAAAACAATATTCTTTAAAAATGTCATGGTCGTCTGAGTGAACTCTCCTGCACTATGATAGTTTCCTAAAAGACGGTATGCCTTCTGGAGTGTTCAATTCAATTCAATTCTTTATTTTGCTTATCACATGGTGAGTACATTTTGGTACTTAATATTAGGTAAATCCAACACATGTGATATCCCGTAGGGGCACTGCAATATAGAAAGGTTACTATAGGTAACTAAAGTAATTTTCTAAGTTATCTTATTCTACCTAAACTAAAATATGCTAGGTAACATCAGACCAGTTGTTATTATTTATAATATACAATCTATAAAAATCTACTATAATCTAGGTATATATCTTACATCTAGGTATATATTATATATCTTACTTGAATCGCCCTTATTCGATGAGTAAGAATAAACATTGGAAACTTTATTTCAATTGCTTTAATGATACTACTAAACACATTTCTTAACGCATACAACGCAAAGTCATACAAGCAATTGAGAAATAGAGGTCCAGAGCGACTTGCCAAGTAGTTTTGTAAAATGTTAACGTCTTAAATACATACATAGGGCGTCAAGCCCGCTGCATTATAGCGCGACCAAGTACAGTTGACGCAACTATCTAAAGATGTAGGTAGTCACTGACATAGTACTTAGGTAATAGTATTACAACTAAGCGAAAGATAGTTAAGCGAATACAACTTTAGTTTGGAACTTGACTGGTTTCTTGGCCGTCGCGCCCTCTTTGTGACCGCAGCTATGGTTACAGTGTCCCTAGTCCTCAATAAAATGGTGATAGCAGGTCGGTGCGGCCGAGCCTCGTCTAATTTAGCAAAACGCTTATTTTATTGCCACACACTGGGCTTATGACCGTGTTTTGATAAAATAGTCACGGTAAATGTTTCCGATTCCCATTACAATCTACGATTCTCATCAAATGATCGAGACACTATTAAGTGGCCAGAAAAAGCCCAGGCATAGACTATATGATGACCTCTGGGATGATCTAAAAAAAATGAGAGAGTCGGATTCGCGCACGAAGAGTTCCGTACCATTATCTATAAAAATGGCAAAAAAAAATACGTTTATTGTATGGGAGTCCACTTAAATATTTATTGTATTCTGTTTTTTAGTATTTGTAAGTGCGATTCTGACGCGGCCACCGCGGGTTCCGTACGTAGGTACATATCATAAATAGTTTGGGAATCGAGTCGCGCAGTATGATTGATTACGTAATTTAAATAAAAACTATACAGGGTGGATATTTGAGATGGGTCGGCCAGGGCAGCTACCTTAACCGTTGTAGCTAGACGAAAATGGTCTGAAGAGACTATCCACCATTTTTGAAAATTTAGAACTGCATTTAAAGATTTTTGAAAAATGGTACAGTCAGCGAGAAAATCGTCGATTCCCACAAAAAAATTTTTTTATGCCATTCGATCCAGTTTCAGTTAAGGATCAAAAGTCTCTAAGAGACTAACTGAGGTCAAGGGGGTAGAAAAGTCAGGAAACGCAAAAAACGTTTTACATACATTTAGTAAGGAATAAAACTTTAACCGGAAAAAAAGTTCAATGAAATGCTAAAATCTCTTTAGTGGTGATTCAACTTATAAATCTGAGCAGCGTTCTCCTTGGAAAACATGGTATACTATCTTTTCTTATTTGCCACAATTTTAAATGTCAGTTAAGATCTCTTTTTTTAGAATACGTTACTGGCCACTTGGCAACTTGGCGCGATATTTAGTCTGAGGAAGACAAAGATAATTTGAATTTCGAACTTAAATTTTTGGTAAGTATTATTTATTTTTTTCTAACATAAGCTTCTGTCATGTGTGTTCTGTTGTTTTCCTTACTAAATGTATGTAAAACGTTTTTTACGTTTCCTGACTTTTCTACCCCCTTGACCTCAGTTAGTCTCTTAGAGACTTTTGATGCTTATCTGAAACTGGATCGAATGGCATAAAAAATTTTTTTTGTGGGAATCGACGATTTTCTCGCTGACTGTACCATTTTTCAAAAATCTTTAAATGCAGTTCTAAATATTTTTAAAAATGGTGGATAGTCTCTTCAGACCATTTTCGTCTAGCTACAACGGTTAAGGTAGCTGCCCTGGCCGACCCATCTCAAATATCCACCCTGTATTTTTTATGATTTAACTACAAATGTATAGTAACATATTTTTCTCTGTACTTGTGATGTTACTTGCCAAATTCCTAGTTATAAGTCAACGGAAGTCGAAAAGTACCCTATCCCTATAATAATAATTTGTGGGACACAATTTTACATACGGTAATTCAGTCCCAAACTAGGCAGAGCCTGTACTATGCCTAGACCTAAACAACTGATAAATCATACTTAAATAGATTTAAATACACGAAGAGAACAGAAATTTTCGTGCACACAAATATAAGCTCCGAGCGGGTATCGGACCCGCGACCTCCGACTCGGAAGGCAGGCACTAACAACTGAGCCAACAGGCCCGTCAATTGTGATTCCCTGGAGAGTGCCAAAATATAGGGTTTTTTAGAAGTTGAATTTTTTTAGCTTCACCGGCCTGTAGACCTGAGTATACGGTTTTAATTTTAGCTCGATACTTGATACGTGTTCCCAAGATAAAGGGTCTTGTTTGGGACTTTAAGTCGCTGCTGGGCTTCCAGGAGGAGCTGGGATGGCAAGAGTAGAGTCATTCCCATCATCACGAAAAATTGTCACATTAAAGTCGTCGAGTTTTGGAAACAAGCCTGCGTTAACATACACACATACAAGGTCTTGACAGACAGACGGACACACCCTTTCAATTGCGTTGCTTTTCTTTTGTTCAGATAAAAACTTTATTGTTCAACTGGGTATTTCTAATGAAAACCAATTCATGGTTCATAATATTTGTTCTTCTGCCATTTACTAGACACAATCTTAAAAAAATCTATTTTAAAACAGCTTAAACCCTTGACGTCACTACAGTGTGACGTCAACAAGAAAGCTGGTTTTCCCAAACAATTTTATTTATCTTCTTGAACCTCCGGCAACTAAGTGTCCAAGCTGTCTAATTCGATAAAGAATGTGACCAAATTGGGGTACGTAGGAAACAATTAATAATAATAAACCGAGTAATATCTGTTTGCAGGAGGCCGCATGTTTGGGCGGATGGAGGCGGGGTGGTGGTGGGCGCCGCCCAAACCATATAAAGCCAGTACCGCGGCTTCAGCGGCACTCTGCCAGCATCTAGCCCCGTAGCATCAGCGTAGCACTCTCGTAGCGCTCTCGTAGCAATGGCACTCAGGTAAGTAATTGCTACAGCGAATTTTTATTCTTGTATTTTTTATTGTGTCGGTTTCAGCCCCTTTTTGTTCGGACAGGTGTTTTATCTTTTTTTCGTACTGTAAAAACTTATTCGCGATTAATTCAAAACTATGCTGGAAACGGATATAAATTCAGATTTAAATTAAAATTAAAAAATAAATGAAGAGCTTTTTTTTCTGTTAAAAATCAACATTAATATGTAAAAAAAAACATTATAATAAAATACTTAAGAATAATTACTCTCATGATGCCAAATTCCACAGAAAAACAGTCCATGTTAAACAAAAGTTGAACAAGAAACTTTATAATTATCAGATGAGAGCAAAACGCAACATGCCTAAAAAGTAAAATAAAAAGTAAACATGGTACGATCAGCAAACAAGGGAATTAACACTTTACTTACGGCCATCGCAAAGAAAGAATATAATACTGAATAGTAGCCGTATAGCTGCAATGTGTTAATAGCTGACTGACATGGGTCAAAGAACTCACTTAGGGTGAAGTAGATTTTCTAAGTTACTTTTATTGCTATCTGTACTGCCGGGACAACAGACCACCTGTTACGTCAGACAACCATTGGAGCAAATCCACTCAAAGTCAACGGTTACAGTTGGATGACAATGACATATCACTGGTCAGACAATGGTGTTATTTTGACACTTTTCAGAGCAAATAACACCATCGAGTGACCATTGTATGTCATTGTCATCTAACTGTCTTGCACCACCAACTTTTTATAACTGTATTTTCGGAGTCGTAAACGTGACCATGATTGGGGCGCTGACACATGCCTCAGAAATAATTCAGTTTTCGGGTTTTCTTAGGATTGATTTGGTCACCATTGAGATAATGGTAATTAATTATTATTAGGTACTAGCGACCCGCCCCGGCTTTGCACGGGTGCAATGCTGATACTAAAACATTCCTCTTGAATTACTGTAACTATTAAAAAAACCGCATCGAAATCCGTTGTGTAGTTTTAAAGATCTAACCATACATAGGGACAGACCAGGGACATACAGACAGCGGGAAGCGACTTTGTTTTATAACATGTAGTGAAGTACGTAAGTAAGTTTTTGGAAACGGCATAATATAATAAAAGTAGTGTAAATAAAAAAATAAAAAAATAAAAAACTAACGTCTTTATCTACGAGTATATAGAGGTATTCTTTTTCTAAATACCCACATTTCACGAGAATATTCGACCCCTAAACGTGATAGGATACCTATCACGTTTAGGCTCACCATGGGCTCACCATGGTGAGCCCATCGCCGGACTGGGTCTTTTACACAGGTCTTAGAATTATTTCTGAGACCTGCGGGTTTCCTCACGATGTTTTCCTTCACGGTCGAGCAAGTGATGAATATGTACGTAATTTTAAAAAGTCATTGGCACATGCCACGATTTGAACCCAAGCCTCACTGATAATCATCATGAGAAGCGGGCTCTTTAACCGTAAGGCTATCACATTAAAATTAAATTGGCTGTCTGTAATTTTAAAATAAATGGCAAAATTTGTGAAAATTTAAAATAAAATTTTAAGTACATAAACACAGAGGAATTTTAACGGAAATTGTCGTGTACGAGTATATGTTTTATTGCAACAGGGTAGATTTTTTTTATGTACCTGTCGACGGGCTAGCGTTTAATAATAATATAATATAAAAAAGTTTTTTTTTAATTTAGCTGTCAATTGTTACAGATGATTTTGTCATCATTTAAAATTTCCGGTACTTCGATGCAAGTCATAAAATATTTATTTTATAGGGTTGTATCCTACCTAGTCAAATCAGTTACTTTTTACGATCTGTCAAAACGAAATTTTACTATGGAAAATGTACTGAAATAGCAAACCGTGACGTCATAGTTTGTAGTACTCAATTGCAGCTCTTTTTTTGATTGTTTTATTATTTTTAAATTTGCTATAATTGTACCTAAATTGAAAATCGAAATACATATTTTGAGGTGTTTTGGGATAATCTTTTTAATTTATGACTACTCGCAATTTAATTTCAATGCTGTCAACTACCCAATAATCTATTTACTATTAACCTTGAAACATATACCTTAGGTAGTTATTCGTAAGGCAATAAAATTATTTATATTATGTTCGCTTAGACAAAGTAAACAACCTGGCAATCTTACACAATAAATTTTAAATTTTCTTTACAATTGTAATAAATCTAAAAATAGTCAGATGTTGTTGGATTATTGTCAAATTCGAGAGGCTGTTGCGAATGCATTCTTTTTGCATTATTTAAAACCCTACTTAATAATAAGAAGCAAAAGTAATTCGGTCTATTACCTCTTTACAGCTGAATCGCAGCATCTTGGGAAGGTCATAAGACACTTACTTATTATCCCCTAAAGTGGACGAAGTCGCAGGCACAATCTAGTGTCGTCAATATATTTCATTACATAATACAATGCTCTAATTTTATACAATTAAATTATTCTTAGACTCTCTATCCCATCAAGTCCTGTATAATATACCAGTTACTATGTATGTTATGTAAAAGCAGTGATAGCCTTACGGTTAAAGAGCCTGCTTCACATGATGATAATCAGTCAGGCTCGGGTTCGAATCCGGGCATGTACCAATGAGTTTTTCAAAAAACTTACGTACATATTTATCGACGGTGAAGGAAAACATCGTGAGGAAACCCGCCGGTCCCAGAATTTATTCTGAGACATGCGTAACAGACCCGGTCCGGCGATGGGCTCACCACCTATCACGTTTAGGGGTCCAAATAATATCTTGTGAAAAGTGGGTTTATCTAGAAATGGAATACCTATGCCTACCCCCTTGGGGATAAAAGGCTCGAGTTTTTTTATGTTAGGTAAGTTCAATTCCTATCAAAAAAAATAAAATGATAATGATATGACTTCAATGTAAAGTTTTATCCTTATAAAAACATATCGCGCTGCGACTCTTTCCGCAAAATATCGTAAAACTCCAGAAAGCTAACTTGTTGCTTCAACAACTTTTCCTATAATCGAGTTGTATAAAAGTATTTGCAGATTGAGAACTATGAGGGAAAAATAAATTACGTTGCAATACGAATGTTCCAGCAAACATGGGAAAATACCGATAATATTTATTATGTAAAATTATCTTTTTATTATACAGTATGTAAAGAAAACCCTGTTGGAGGTGTTAGGGGTAGCTATGGTATCGATATACGAATATAAATAAGTAACTAACAACTTGAAGAAAACAACTTAAAAAATTAAAAAAATATAATTATCGCCTACGTGTCCCTTTTTATAACTAAGTTGAACAACTCTGTCAGTACCTACATAGTTGTTTATTATTACGTCAACATTCTGACCCCGACGACGGAGTTGTTGCTCGATGTGGCCTCCTTGGACTTCAATGTATTTTTGACAGCGTTTGATAAGATTATCGCGAACACGTCGTAAAACTGTCGTGTCTGACTTTATTTGATCAAATGCTGCTAAAATACGTGACCTCATTTCGGCTTCGGTTTCGCAGATTTTCTTAAAAACTGATTGTTTAACATGTCCCCAAAGATAATAATCTAAGGGTGTTAAATCTGGCGACCGAGCAGGCCAATTGACGGGGCCTCCACGACCAATCCATTGTTCGCCGTATTCTGCGTCTAGGTAGTCCCTTACGGCACGAGAGAAATGGGATGGCGCTCCGTCGTGTTGGAACCACATCGAACGTATAACATTTAAGTTTCTTCTAATTTCTTCTAATTCCGCGTCAATTCTCTTCCGACATCACTGTTTTCACGAGGTTTTCACAATACGATACGTAATACGAATCAAGAATCAAAAAAAGTCGTCATTCGCCGAGATGACAACAAGCCCAATCAACAACCGTAGCTTAGCAACGAGTCGAACTAATCTCACCAAGGAGTTAAGTACTATTGCATCTCCAGAGTTCATCGCACACGTGGGAGGTAAAATCTCTTTTTAACGGGACGAGAGATAGCGCAAATTCAGGGATTTTCAATTATTTGTAAAAATGGGTTGCAGTTATACTAATACATGTTAAATAAGTAATACAGGTTAAATGAAAAAAGATTAATTAAATTGGGATTTTTAAGTCATTCATTATTAATTACATTTTGTTTAGATTGTTTTTAAGTAAATATATAAAACCCTTGAGGGGCCAACAGGGTTTTCTTTACATAGTGTATATGTACCTACGTAATTTTATCTTCCAAAATAAACTTAGGTATTATTTTGTTTTGATATCTCTTATTCTCTCTCTCTAAAGAGAGCTAAAGCTCAAATAAAATTACATTCATTTTTACAACTTTGAAACATGTTTTTTTATCTTATTACTAGATGACCCGACATACGTTGTCCTGTACTATTGTCAGTTTATGTCAAACACCATAAGGTTACATTAGAAGAGTTAAAATGGTCCTTTTGTTTTATTAAATTTTCTAAAGTTCCGCGCCACTTTCTTTTATTTTATATAGGTACATAATTACGACACAGTTAAAAAATTTCTTATTATTATGTAATACCTGTACGCCATTAAAAGCTAAAAGGCTTTGGTAGTAGTTAGTAATGAACAACTAATTTTGAAAGAGATTACCACTAAAAGTGTCTTGTGTCGGCCGTTATTAATTGACTTGGGTTACCAGAGCATGGCCCTTAACTATAAATTTTCTAAAGGGCTCAGGTTTTTAATCTGCGGCTTTTGGAAAGTCTTCATATTTATAACACCCAATATTAAAGATGTGAATACAAGACGGTTTGTAGTGTGGTCGATTGATGGCACTAAAAGAAACCTTTTCATATTGGGCATTGAAATAAATCGGTAGGAATTAAAAAGCGACAAAACTTTTGTTTCAGTCAAAGCGAAACATCCGATAGCATATTCTACTAAAATAGCAGTACGATATTAAAATACTGGTTACCGTGCGCACTCTTATGGAATCTATTCAAAGAAGGGTAAAAAATATAGCCTATCTGTTATTCTGATGTATAAGCTATATAATTGTAAGGTTTCGTCAAAATCCGTTCAGTAGTTTTTGCGTGAAAGAGGAACAAACATCCATCCATACATCCATCCATACAAACTTTCGCGTTTATAATATTAGTAGGACTAGGTCAGTTAATGCAAAATTATACAAAATATGAGAAATGCTGGATCTTTTCCAGAGAACCGTAAACTGTATGTAACGAAAACCTGAGAGATAGAACTCTGCTGCGACCATTGACACTGATCTATTTGAAAAAATATACTTAGACAAAGGAAACTGGAACGCCACAAACGATTTTAACGAAGTTTCAATTTCTGTTCCCTTTTATATTTCTAAACAATTGTTACAGATACAGAAGTCTTATGAATTTTAAAAATGATCTATAATGAGTTTCAACTAGAGTCCATTACATTTCAGTGACAATATGGCTGACCCGTAATGAATCACTTTCACCAAAGATAATAATGTAAACATGAGTTACCTATATTCCTACTGCGTGTATTTGAAAATTCGTCCGCTAAGAGTAGTTACAGCATGTACATACTTACTTCAAGAGCTGCACTTGAAATATATACGTGAAAAATGCAAACATTGCGACTAAATAAAATAAGATCAATTACCTACCTAAATTTGTCGGCTTCATTTTCCGCGCTCTAGTATCATATCTACGCCTTTTTATCACTACCGTGCGATTTACTTTACACTTACCGCACTTGGGCGTAATAAGATACAATACGTTATTGAAATTGGTGAAATAAGACACCTTTTACGAGCAAATGTGTTATAAAATAGTTTTAAAGAATGCATTTAACATACAATAAAAATAAAATAACTTTGAATTTAGAATTCCAAGTCAAAAGAGATGTTTCACTTCAAACTATCCGGTTCGACAAAATATGTAAAAACAACCTATTGTGCTATCACTTTAAAAAGAAATTACCTGACAGCGAATCTCGAAAAACTGCGAGATCATGAGGCGAGTTATGTTGGTTGAATTTTATAATGATGTCTCCAAAGTTTGGAGTCTATATTTCGTCAAAGATATTACTTTACAAAGGCAAATATTTATCAAAATACTGAATCATTTAAAAAGAAAAATAAACTTTTTAATAGATAGAGTGATTCAAGAGGAAGGTTTTAGTGTTATAAAGCATGTTTATAAAGCATGTTTCATTCGGTTCATTTGCATTCGAATATCTCTCGTCCCCATGTAGTCAATTCAATGTATTTTTCGAAACTATCGATCCGTAGAGCATGCTCACAAACTTTAATATTGTACAAGAATGGGTAGCATTCACAATAGAAAGAATGGCTTTTCTAACCATTGTTTGTCAGCAGGTTTATCTCTTTGTTAGGCACCAACCGCTCTTTATTAGTGTACCAACTGTTGGTAAAACTAGTCGTCTTCTTAAGATTTTTCTTAAAAATAGTAGGACGACATGCAATATAACTTAAGTATAGACGAGCACACACGCATTGTGTCGTAGAAGCATAGTTAAATTATTAGATATGGGTCCAAAAACCATATGAAATGAATTTTCGAGAATCACCTCGAAGTACTTTCTTCAATGAAAATGTCTAAAAACAATTTGTTGACTGTACATACGTACAGTCAACAAATTGTTAGTGTTACATTTCCAAAAATTAAGATTCACTTTTCTCTTAAAGCCTTAAATGTATTTATAGTATTTTTTTGGTAAATTATAGGGATCAAAGATACCTTTCGAAATAAACATTAACCAATAAGATTTATTTATGACTTCCCCAGAAAAATTAATTCTTAGTTACTGGCCATGTAACCCTAACAACTTTGTTGACTGTACCTATAGCATCTAATGATATTCTACTTACACTGAGGTAGATAGATGCATCTGTGACGATGACGAAGACGTTGTCAGTGTGTTTGGTAGAGGCTTCAGACCAGAGGGCTAGCCGTTATCTCAGTCAAAAGATCAGATCAGCAGGCGTATTCACGGAGGCTCGACACCGTTTCCGTTCGATTTAGGTCGAGTGATAAATTTTTCTTTTTTTTTTTGAATGGAAATGTATTCTAAACGTTTCGGACAGCCACGGAAATTTTTCCGAATCCTTGTGTCAAATATGACATTCGTTTTACCGACATCTCTGAATAGCCCATCTTCGACTGATTTTCCGATTCCGAGTCGAATATCGAATATCGAAGCTCCGTGAATACGCCTGCGGATCAAAAGTTCATCCGAACACTGTCCCACATAGTTCCTCTTTGGAGGGTATTTATTTAAAAAAACACGCCTCGATCCCCTTCGGGTTGTATTCGTGAAAACATTTTCTGTTCACCAGTATATTTTTGGACCACTAATCGTGACAGGTGCTCACGTCTTTACCCCCGAGGGGATTGGCAGTGGTATTCAATTCCTTGAAATATTTACTATTCGTCAGTATTTTCTTTTGGGCGCTATCGCCGGACCAGGGACCGCTATACGACCGATTTAAATATCATAAATGAATATATTTATAACTAGCTGTTCCACGTGGTTTCACTCGCGTAGTTCCCGTTCTCGTGAGAATACTGGGATAAAATAGCCTATCGTACCCCCCAGTAAAGTAGCTTTCCTATTTTTTTTATCAGTGAAGTATTTTTTGAGTTCATTCGTTACAAACATACAAATATTTCCTCTTTATACTTAATATTAGTTCAGACGTTTCATATCATCCCTCGTATTTAAAAACTTGTTTTAACATTTTTTACGCTAACAGTGGGAAATTACCCTATTACTACATGCTGGCAACAATTTTGTGTTCAAGGTGTCCCGAAATTCTAGTTGGTGCAAACTCCCTTTGACTACCAAATTGGTCGTTACGGTAATATAACTCCAAAACGGGAGCTTGGCTTGCTTTTACTTGCGCTACTAAAGTTGTATAACGTTAAATTTTATTAGGGAATGATATTGTAAGGGGTAGACGCTGGCTGTAATCTGACCATCTTTTGCCCAGCATTAGGGAATCTCGAAAAAAAACTAATTCATTAAAGCGGGAATCCGGATGATTGCGTATTCGTTAAGTTACAAGCCTCAGTAATATTGGGTATTTGACTGTATCCAAATTAAATTGTGAGTAATCCTTAATTAAAAAGATTACCCCAAAAAATCGCTTAAATGTATTTAGATTTTCATTTTACAATTACTTATAACTTAATTTTTAAATAATAAAACAAAATAAAAAAGTAATGCAATTGAGTACTAAAAATGATGACGTCACAACACAGTATTCAGCACATTTTCCATAATAAATTTTCGTTTTGACAGATCATAAAAAGTAACTCATATTTCGGTTCCTTTAAAACATCAGTTACGAATCTTCGTAATTTATCTAAACATAAAGGGGATGATCTGAAAACTATACATTTGTAATGAAATCATAGAAAATATTGTGTTTATTTCTTTATACGTAGACTCGATTCCTGTACTATTTATAATACTTATGTACCTACTTTGTAAGAAACAATCAGTGGGTAAGTCCGACTCGCACTTGTCCGATTTTTTTTACCTTCGGGCACTATTAGGCGTTGTCTCAAAATAGTTTTTGGTATTATTGAAATAGGTATCACAATTCTATCGTGGGACTAATAACTTGTCGAAAAGGCAAAAAACACATTTCTTTTCTGTAGGTATAAAAAATACACTTACAAATGTCAATAGTCTTAATAACAAGGCACTCTAAAGTCGTCCATGAAGATTGGCTAAATGTAAACAGCAGCCCATCTCCACCGACGAGTTGCTGGTTCCAAATGCAGTAGGTACTTACCCCGAGAAGAACCAGCAAGAAACACACAGAAGAAAGCATTCGCCACAGGTATTGAAAGATCTGTAGTTTTTGCTTTCAATATTTGATTTTTCATTGGTAATTCCCTAAACGCAAAAAGTGATTAAATCTGGGTATTACAGCAGAGGCCGCGCTTTTGTGATTTTTAAAATCATCTGAGACATCTGACACAATCTCAAAGTTACCCCTTTTTGTTTTGTTTTTTCAATATTATGACTGAACTACGGATATTTTACATTTGTTTTTTATGCTAAAAATACTAAATATTTCTAATGAAATTCGCAGAGTTTGACTTGATGAAATGATATTTATAATCACTATATTGAAATACTACAAAATGCGCGAGTGCGGTGACTTGGCTGGAATGTTCAGTTGCGCAGTTATTTTGTTAAGGAGCAGAATCCGTGAGATTAAATAAAATACCAGAACTAAATACCTAATTTACATGATTATTGTATTAGAATGTTTATGGAAAATACATCGCAGCTAATTAAATTTAAAACAGGCATGTCAAAATGAGTAACATAATTAAATTCGCTCAAACGCCCCGAGGCTCCGGCGATACGCGTGTTTATTTTAATATGCGAAATTAAAATGATATGAACGACACTACTTCATTAGCTGGCTATTTTTCTTTTGAACACAAGATAATATACATATTTTTTGACTGAAAATTTACCTAACTTATAAGTTGTCATTAAAGATATTCCTTAAATACTCATTCTTGTTGTGCGTGTGTAAACTTTCTGTCCTCAGTGTCGGTAGATATTTTTGTTTTCTATCTGTGAAAACCTGTAATTGGCCTATCTGTTTTTAATATTTTTATCTATAATGTTTAATATGACTGTTGGTTTTCCTTCAAAAAATAAATAAATATGTACTTGCCTTCAGTCCCGAGGTCTTGAGTCGGCAGAGGTATTCCATTCTGTGCCACTGTGATGGGGTAACTGCAAAATATACTATTGATGCGTGGGTTTTTCCATGTAATACCTTTGTCGACCCTCTCGGGGATAAAAACTTGAGCATATGATAAAAACGATTGTATGTTTAATTTACTCATACTTCAAAGCGAATTTTTAACAATGGATGACCAAAAACCTTTAGACATTAGAATTCGAATTATTGAAGCCATTCGATTGGAAGAGCTGGGTCAAAATAATATTTAACTTTCAGAATTAACAATTACTTATATCGAACTCCTCAGTTGATTTAAAAGTAATGTTGTGATATTGTTTTGATATTTTATAAAGTTTCGTATCGGAGTTCGTTTAAATAATCTTGGTCGAGATACTAGGGCATCGATAAAATGGCCATTGGGAATATTTTCATACTAAAACTAGCTCAATATCTAGCGTCCAGTAACAGTAAACAACAATCAACCCGTAACAGCCCACTGCTGAGCTAAGGGTCTTTCCTCACACATGAGGAAGTATGGGTTATGATCTCCCACACGAGCCCACCGCGGATTGGGAGATGGTGTTAAGCTAGTGGCCACTTAACAGTCACAATTTTTCAAGCCACCCAAGGGTATCTGACATGTTTTAACGACTTCCATTGAGCGTAAACACGACGAAAACCGGGACCAACAATTTAACGAGCCTTCCGAAACACGGAAGCGCTCGTAATATAAATACCACTTAGCAGTCACCCATTCACTGACTGACCGCACCCAACTTTGCTTAACCAGTGTGATCGTTACAAACACGTTTATCTAATAAGCAAATCATGTTTACATTTTTTTGTTGCAAAAGAACCAAAAAACAAGTAATGTTTTTTGTCTCTTCATATGTTAATTCTATTTCTCTTAGGTACATTTTTTTTATTTTTATTTATTTATTTTTCCACAGAATACAACAATTATCATTATTATTAGGTATCGCCAAACTGCATTACAGTTTGTTGGCGAAGGTTTCACTCACTAAAACATGTAGTATTGTTGTGTACCTACCATGGAATGAAAAAAACACCACTTATCTACCCTTAACCATATTTAACAACATTAAACTGTGTCTTTCATTTTACATTTACAATAAAGTATATATAATAATAAGTAACATATTTGTACCTACTCTTAAAATATATGCACTTATTTTAAAATGACCATGTATCAGTGGTCGTGTTGAGCTATTTTCATTACAACGCGAGTTCGCGAGTCTTTCGGGAAAATACGGGAATAAAATCTAGTCTACGTTACTCAGGGATATTCTAGCTTTCTGTTGGTGAAATTATTGTTAAAATTGGCCCAGTAGTTTATGAGTTTATTCGTAACAAACATATAAATCTTTCATCTTTATCATAATATTAGTCAGCCATTAGCCAGAGGCCAGCCAAATAGTTTATTTCTTTTTTACTTTTAAAAAAATTTACAAGTGTTTTTATATGTCGGTTTCGTTTAGGAGTTGCCTTGGGTTTTTCTCATTAAGCAGTTGTCTCGTTACATATAATAATAATAATAAATTGTGGGACACAATTCACACACGGTTATTTAGTCCCAAACTAGGCAGGGCCTGTACTATGGGTACTAAACAACTGATGTAAATACTTAAATAAATATTAAACGACCAGACACGAAGCCAACAGACATGTTCACGCACACAAATGTTGGCCTCGAGCGGGGATCGAACCCGCGACCTCCGGCTCAGAAGGCAGGGTCACTACCAACTGAGCCAACAGGCCCGTCAATATCTCTTCTATCTTTTATTAATCTTATATTTAACTCCAGCTCAGCGCAGTCCGCTCCTTTACAATTAGTATAGATTGATCTTCTGACTCTGTAAAGTGTAAAGTACTGTAAAGTCGTTAGAGCATTCTTCTATTGATTGCGGCGGAAGATTACTTTGGTCCGGTACTTGTTTGCACAATCAGGAGCTAAGAAAGGGCGTCCCTGAGGAAATTCCATTGGATTGAATGTTCATTGGATTTCTAACAGTTTCAACCGATTGCGGTTATTGAGTCGGTGGGCAGTGACATTCATTTCAATCAGGGTGCTTCCTGTACAACTTTTTACTGTATATATGTATATACAAAAATCTTCTTCCACTATCCAAGCATCTTAATATTGCAGTATAAATTGTGACAATATTCATGGATGAGTTTAGAGTGTCTTGTCTTGTTATTAGACTATTGACTTTTCTAAGTGTATTTTTTTATTATCTACAGAAACTAAAAACATTTTATTTATTTTTTTAATTTTATAATTATTATTTATTTTAAAAATCGTTAACAATAAAGTCGACTATCCCGAGCTGCTAGGTAAACTAAATTTGTATGTACCAAACAGGTCTCTTCGCGTCACTCCCACCTTCACTCAAGAAATTACATACAACATTCTTATTTGTGACGAGTCTGTAAATTATTTAATAGCTATTGTAAATAACGTCTAACGTGAGTGACCAAAAACTTAAGAAGGATCTATGTAAGGATTTCTTTAAGTTATAGGTACTGATTTGTGTGGCATACAAAAATATACTTACTATAACAGTACCTGTGTCGAAACCTATTGTGCCCTAAATTGTTTTTTTAACGAAAATTTGTAACTAAACTACTGGTAAACATACCTAAATAAATATTAGGTATACGACCAGACACGAATGCAACAGACATGTTCATGCACGCAAATGTTGGCCTGGAGCGGGAATCGAACCCGCGACCTCCGACTCAGAAGGCAGGTCACTACCAACTGAGCCAACAGGCCCGTCCGTAATTAGTAGATGTAATTAACGAGGCTCGTCGCGCCGCATAATTTCGCAGGCCCCTATCCGTCACGCCGTCAGTAGACGCACTCCAAGTGACTTTTAATCAGAGTTGCAACCAAAACTGTATGGTCATGGTAATTTAAATTAAGTTTTTTCTTATGCAAAAACACTGATTTCTGAATTTGACTTAATTGCAAATTTAATTTAATTTCAAAAGCGCAAAGATAGGAAAAGTGAAAACCAGCGTAAAGCAATGCTTGCATTGCGTTTTGTTAAGTGAGTGAGGTAACTGGAGGAAATTTATGGTCAAAATAATTGGGATTAAAATTAGGGCACAAAACTAGCGCAGGCTCTTTTTTACACTTATGTAAAGACTTCAAAGGTTTCAAAGCGGTGTACGGTTAAGATTAGAAAAACAAAATGGGTTAATTTTTACATTTATATGTAGAAAAATAAATTCATAAATTCTTTGATATGCAAATTTAATTTCATAATAAGCTACAGCAATGAAACGCCAAGTGACCGCTGAATAATGAATGCGTAAAGAGCTGAGCTGTCTTCTGATTAGCATTTAGATAACAGCCGGGAACGATTAGCCTTTTCCTTAATTCGTCGAGCACCGTAACAATTAATAATCAATTGTGTTTTTTTATTGGCTTAAGACTTGTGTTTCCATCACTAAGTAAAGAGGAAGCGCTAAATTTAAACTTCTTTAGTTTCGAATGCAAAGGGTGAACAGCGAAGTGGTAGATAGAATAGCTGTCGTCTTGATTGAGACTAATGGTTTACGTTTAGGTTTACGTTTGGTAACGACAAATTGTTGCGAAGATGCGCCCTGCATATTCGATCCACGAGTAATGAAATCTCATGCAGCTAAAGGCTACTTGATAGATCCTCGTGCGATAACCCTATCACGCTTTCACATACGAGTAAAAATTATAGAAAGCTTATTGAATGATCTATCGATGCTCCTAGGCTTTCCTTTTTCGAAAAAGTTCCTTGAAAGACGCATTAACAAACTAGTTAAATAGTTATGTTGTGCCTGCTTAACCGGACCGCCAAAAGATACCAAACAGTTTTTTTAGTGAATGAATGAACAACCTCACTTCTTTCATCCCGGATGCGGTAGGCAGACATATTCCATTTCCAGAAATACCTACATTTCACGAGTACGTATATTCTTTGGACCCTTAAACGTGATAGGCCATCGCCGGACCTGTGTTACACATGCCTCAGTAATTACTTTTTCAAATAAAAATCGCATTGTGCTCGATGAGGTGGAGGATACCAACCGTGACGTGTAATTGAAATCATACATTGTCTATAAATATACACACCTTACCGCCAGAGAAACAGCCAGATAGAGCTATTTTCTAAGTAAAGTAAATAATAAGTGTCCACACGTAAGTGAAAGTGTAAACAAAGTAACAAATGAGGACACATTTCGACAATATCCTTTCCACAGCTCTGTGGGAGCCGGCAAATAAACTCCGCACTGACAGCCGAGAGATTTACGCACAGGTTAGAAAAGTGTTGTATCTATAAATGTGCTTTTTTTAAAAACTATTGGAAAGTGTAATTCATATACCCAAAGCGGTTTATTTATAGACTTCTTTATTATTTACGGAAGGCACATAAAATAAATTATAAATTATATCAAGCTAAGACATGTTAAATATTCAAGGGCTGTCAGCAGAGTGAATCACAGAACACTTTTACTCCTAGAGAGTGAATAATCTAGAAGAAGCTGTCATACATAAAATCTTTGTCGATTGCCATTACTACACAATTTAACAGAAAGCAAGAGCTGTTTTTGCAGATCGTTAACTTCAGCTTGGAAAATCACGGAATTAAGTATAATTTTATTATTAAAATACAACCAAAAACTCAACCATTTCCAAGTATTTTTTTATAATAACATCTCTCTCTCTCTCTCCCAACATATTTTATTTCTTCTTCTTCTTCTCTTTTTGCTCATAGAGCCCTTCAAACTGGGCATAGATCAAATAATTTATGTTTACTCTGACAAAAGGTATGTCTTATAAATAATTTAATTTAAAAAAATACTGTCTTTCATCACATCACAAAACGGGATTAAAATACAATAATGTTAAATATCTACCACAATACAGTGTCTAACTTTAAAGCCCGTTTTGTCATGTATTCGTAAAAACCCTAACACAAAAATTTACGTTTTGCAAACGGTATTAACGCAACAAACACTATAAAGCTAAATTAAGTAAAAATGGTCCACAATTTTGTTGCACCGTGTCGTTTGTCAATTAGTAGGTAGTGTACAGACAGGACGTGTGCAACGCAAGCTTGAAATTAACAGCTTTAGTTGCACAGCAAATCGGGAATTGGACGCCCTCGCCTGCCCTTTCACATTCTCCTGTTGCTGTGCAGTACTATAATTAGGTAGGTACACTCGTAAATACACACACGTATTTAATTACTAGTAAAAACCGATTGCCCTCGAGATTTCTTTTCACATTGTTTATCGAGTACTGACTTTCTTACACCTATCTTTAAAAACATTCTTCTTCTGTACATATGATGTCACTGAACTCCTAAACGGCTACACCAATTTTGATGGCTTTTTGTGTATTTTTTTTTGTTGGCACCGCATTTTGCCAATATCAAATACTTACCTAATGTCGTTTTCAAGTCTTTATTTTATACTTTAATCTTAGTCAAATAGCTCTGCTTCAGACACCATGCACAAAAATTCAATGTCTTCAACACCCTCTACATCCCTCCCTTGGTTATCAACAGTAAAATGATAGCACTTTTACTGAAGACTTATTGTAACTTCTGAGGCAGTCCAAAAATGTCCATCTCTCGCATTTTATCGAATTCCCATTCACTGCACACTTTCACGGATAATTGCCTCATACTATCACTACACTAATATGAGTCAAAACCCGAAATATACAGAAAAATAAAAACAAAAAGCATGACATCCCTCTTCAGATTCCCGCCAAAAAACCTGTTCTGTGTATGTAGGTGGATAGTTTATATTCACAATTGGACCCTATAGATGGCGCTGTCGTTTTTGGCAGGATAACGTCAGCAAGGCCACTAATACTTTAAATATCCATGTCATCTAATGTCCAAGCCAATTAATTAAAGATTTATGAGGATAAAGTCGATTAATTTGTTGACGGGCCTGTTGGCTCACTTGGTAGTGAAACTGCCTTCTGAGTCGGAGTCGCGGGTTCGATCCCCGCTCGGGGCCAACATTTGTGTGCATGAACATTTCTGTTGGCTTCGTGTCTGGTTGTTTAATATTTATGTAATTATGATTTATCAGTTGTTTAGTAGCCATAGTACATGCTCTGCTTAGTTTGGGACTGAATAACCGTGTTTAAATTGTGTCTCACAATTTATTATTATTATTGATGCAGGTTGCTAACGTAAGAGCAACCCTAACAAGTTATAAGCAAGTTGTGCGCCGAGATAAATGAGTACAGTCCCGATCCAGATTCCAATGGGAATTCAACGAAAGCGCAGGCGTACGCGAACTAAAACTCTGTGTAAACTATTTTTTTTTATCACGAGTCATAAAACATATTACCTACTTAGTTTAGTGAGTGTTTCGGCGATTACCTTTTCTCAACAAACATTTAAAATGTCAACAGTTAAGTGTTTTGCGTTTGCGATAACATTTGCTATTTGTGCTTAGTTTTGTTGATATGTTCATAATACTGTAAGTATCTTCTTCACATAGTATAAATGAAGTCGGTTTCCGCGTCTGTACCTAATGCGATAACTCCTGAACTACGCAACGGAATTTGATGTGGTTTTCACTAATATAAACCGAAGCGAAGCGAGGGAGGTCGCTAGTCTAGATTTTCACTAATAATATTATAAAAAGGAAAGATTTGCAAAAAAGGACGACCCATTTTAAAAATTATTCCACCAATGCAAAGCTCACTGTTCCGGGAGTAGCATGGGCTATATTTTCCCAAGGGAACGGGACTACGCGGGTGAAATTGCGCGGAACAGCTAAGTCTATACTAATCATAAACTATAGATCTCTGAGTAATATAGGATATATTTTATTCTCATATTTCCACGGGAACGGGAACTACGCTGGCGAAATTGCGCGGAACAGCTAGTATATTATAAAGCCGATTTTAGGTCTTAGCAAAACTGTATTGTAACGCCTACCGCCCGATAGTTACTACCATAAATCTAACTCTACGTAATTGAAATAAGATTCAAAACCAATTAAAACATTAACAAAGCCATACCCAAAGAGGGTAACGGGACCCTATTAATAAGCCCTGAAGTCCGTCCGTCTGAACTGTATGAACCGATAGACATTTGAAACTTTCACAGAATGTGTAAGTATTTCCGTTGTTGCTAAAACAAAAAAAAAAGAGGATCTCATTAATACAAAAAACCTGTGTTTTATGTTGTAATGTTGTAGAGAACCCTTCGTCTGCGAGTCCGACCTGCACTTGGCCGGTTTTTTTAATGCGGTAAGTCGTATGGTGTTATTGGTCTCCGGGCGAAAGGCTACGTAGCAGCTGACACTGGGCATATATGCGAGTTGATTGAATCCATTAAAGATTGTCCAATGATTAATGTGAGGTCTCACTATTATTGTGCCAATCGTCTATAAATAGCCGTGTAGTAGTCAATCACGACTAATTAAGATAAGTGTCCAGCAAATATTTTTACAATTTATGCAAGTTATTCCATACCATATCAAGAATGGTTCAAACGGTCGAGAGTTTTAGCTGTGTAAACGTAACACATTGATAGATTTACATTCGCATTTGTAATTTATATTAGGAGCGATTTAGACTTGATTAGCTTCTGCACGCGACTTTGTTCGCGTTCTGGGATAACAAGTAGCATATTAATATGTCCTTCATAAAATGTAATACTTCCTGCCAAATTTATTCAAGGTAAGTTCAGCGAAGTTAACAATCAAACATACCGAGCTATTTTATTATTTATAATATTAATAGGATACCTAAGTTAGTTAGATCGTAGGTACCTATATGGATTTTGATACAGTTTGGGCAAAGAGATTAAAATATAATAAGGCATAGAGGGGACAAAGCGAAAAAAATTTGAAGTCAAAAGTTATTCCAAGTCGAATAAGTCTAGTACAATTTCGACCGAATGACAGCTCGCGTTCATACTAACTGACATAACAAGGACATGACGCTTAGGCTTCAAAGTTTTGTATAAAAATATTCCCATATGCCCCCTCTATGCCCTATTATATTTAAATCTCTTTGAGTTTGGGTGAATTTCGTGATCCAGTGGAATTTTGCATTTATACATTACATAAGTAGCTGAGTATATATACTTACTCAGTTACATAAATAACTGGTGTGAGAATCCAATTTCATAAAAGTAAGATTGCATATGTATGCAATAAATTATATTCTATTAATAACGATTCAGTGAATATTAGGAAGTCGGGGGAGTGCCTATTGCGCATACATACTGCTTTCATTAAGCAGATGAATCTCTTATTATAGTACTTATACCGCATCCCTTTTGATTTATGAATAGACTAGGTTTAAATGAAATTCGAGTGTGTATTCCTATAGACATTATAAAACAAATAATGACATTAAACAAATAATTCAGACTGTGAATTCCTATATACTTATTCACTATAAAAACAATTATTGAAATTAAGATAAAGTAAAAGTTGAAGCTTTTTTGGCATTTGACTCGTAAACTTGGGCTTTGTTGTATTTACCCCCAAATTAGGAAATCTCTTGTGTTATTGGTAGGTATCTCCGAAACAGTGGTCTCGAACGTCATTGTACGAAATCGGTAGAGCTGCCCACTAAAATCGGTATTTTTGTACGCAAAATCGGTATATGACAAAATAACAACAATATTTATCAAAAATAATCCTAAAGACTAATTTAGATAGATAAAACAAAGTCAGATATAATTATTTTTTACAATCTTTATTATCATACCAATATTCTTTGGCCATATTTTCTTTCCATTCTATTCAATAATATTTTAGATATTTTTTTTTCTTTTCGCGCTGTAGCTAGTAGGTTCCTCGTCAAAAGACATTTTATCTTAAAAATAGCACTTAGTTTGCAACTTTAAACTTCGAACTTTCTCTTCGAAGTATAAAAAAAATAATGAAAGTTTCATTTTTTTTGTATTAAGTATAGGTAAGTATTCATGAACTGAAAATACCCAAAATTTTTTGTATAAATAGACAAGTGAGTTCCCGACTAGGAAACACCATAAAACATCGAGTTTTAGGATTCAAAGGTATTCCCCAAAACATAACACCTTCCGCAATAACTAATTACTTCAGCCATACCTTGCTGTCGAGGGATTCCCCGCAAATTTAAACATAAATGATAAGAGTTGGCAGCACAAAAGTGTAAAATCGGTAGAAATTCGGAAGAATTTTCATGTGTTCTCTAAAATCGTGGAAAAATCGTTGCATTTCGGTACGACAGAGCCCATTTCGGTAGAAATACCGAAAAATCGGTAGGTTCGAGACCACTGCTGCGAAACCACTGATAAACGTACCTTAATGTATAATAGATACAGGACAGAAAACAACAGCTGAGTATATTAGTATACATGAACCTAGTGTAGGTAAATTCGAAAGCTCTAAGCCACGCCAAATAGTTTAAAATTTGACGTTGGCTGGTACACCGACTGACCATATAATACGTATAAAGTAAAAAAATTAAAAATCGTTCCCGTTCCATAAAATTCCATGACCACAGAAGACACGAAACTGGTGTAGCAATAAAGAAAATAAACATGACAACTATGAGAATACAACTGACAGCGAGGACCACTATTTTAATATCGACGTCGCAGCAGTTTGACAATGAAATTCTCTGTCGGTTGCCTTGCGATATTATTCTCAATATCACTCTGATGTCAGATTTAAACTCGGTGAGACAACCCGAGACATATTTTTTTCCATCCTTGTATTTTGTTGTAGGATGACAAAGGGTAGCTAGCATCTAGATAGGATGTCTTCCCAGATACAAAAAACTCATAAACTCTCTTGAAATATTATTTTGTTCTTAATGTTTATCTTGCCGAAAAATTATACTTCCATATTACAACAAACGTTATTTTCCTATAGAAAATTGTTTTTGAAGTTTGAATGGACCTATATATACTTACTCTTCATCGACGGATAGTTTTTAAATAATATAAATTACATAAATGAAAATCATTAAATTAAAAGCAATATGAACTATGATTATAAAAATAGGTAGGTACATACCGCCATTATAATACTTTTAAAATTAATTTCTTTTAAAAAACTGAATGCAGTCTTGAAGTCGCCGCGTACAATCCAATTATCGAATAAGTATGAGCAGTGAAGCAGTAATTTACTCCAAAAAAGGTTGCTTTGGAATGTGTGTAACCAAACAAAACCAGTTGAACGGCTTTCTGGACGATACTTCCAAAATGTGAACAAACGTGTGTGTGTAAAAACAAATGTGTGTAAAAACTGCAAATCAGTTTGTACGTAATCGTAAGAAGTACTAATGATGATCGCGGAGGTAAAAACTTACTCTATATTTGTATAATTATTTATACAAAAGTAGATACCTAACGACTGACCATCAAATAGCGTTTAGCGCTGGATCTACTTACCTAGATGAATTTTTGAACGTAGGTTTTAGAACTAGGTACATATGATAAAGGGTTTTTTGATATGGGAAACGGGGTCCATATATCCAGGTAGATATACCTAGCCTGGGGTCTTATGGCATTAAAACATGTTATTTTACAATCTAATTAATAACTTTGAGAGTTGTAGACTTAAAATCTTGAACAGCGAACTCTAATATTCTTCCCAAAAGATTCATTTTGCAAATAACGTAAGACTAGTAATTAGGTAGCCTAAAATATAATGCTGGCAGGCTTCCAAGTTTGAGTTTCGACTTAACCAACCAAACAGATTATGAGCGGATCCGGCGGATCGCCACTTGTTTGCGGAGGGATTTGTCTCGTCGCTGTTATGATGTTATCCAATAAAACATTATCCTTATACCCAAAATATAAAATTACTAACCCATTGCATTCGATGCGACTCAGATACGAACCCCTAGCAAATATGACTAGCTTTTAAATAAAAAAAAATTTGGTAGCCTAGGTCCATCCTAAAAATGTGAACAATCGTTGTGACAAATTTCATCAATCGATTCATTGGTTTTGCCGTGACAATTGAAGCAAATATTAGTTTTCTATTTATAATATTGGTAGGAAATTCATTTAGGTTTTGGAACAATGATAAATAACTGTTAGATAATCTATCTTATAGTTGAGGCTTTTTGGAAGGCAAGTTAAATATCTGTCACTACGGTTCGTGGCAATAAAATCATTTACTTGTACTTACTTGTGTTAAACTTTGTAAAGTCTAAAGAAAGTGTAGGATCAAGTCTGGTGTAGCAAAAGAGATTAAAATATAATAGGACACAGAGGGGGCATTGGGAATATTTTCATACAAAAACTTAGAAGCTCAAGCGTCATGTCAGTTAGTATGAACGCGAGCTGTCATTCGGTCGAATCACACTAGACTTTTTCCCACTTTTAATAACTTTTGGCTTCAAATTTTCCTCGCTTTGTCCCCTCTATGCTCTTTGGGTGTAGCATGTAGTTACTGAATACCTACGTGTTGTGTATGTTCTTTACCTAGACCACAATAAAAACCCTCGCAGTGGAATTCGGGGACGTCAGAAAAGCCCGAATATTGGAATGCCAACAATCGCACTATTATTGTGAAACGTGAAACTTATTGCTTTTTGTGTATGTCGAAACTTCAGCCTCCAGCCTACTTGTTTACCTACATATACATTATCCTAAAGAGGTATTATTTGACATCACATTTTCGTGGTGTTCATTGAAAAAGCAATTTTTATTTCATCAATGACGTTTTATTCTAGACGTTATACTTAGGTAGATACCTACTCTTACTTTCATTAAATAAAAGGCGACAATCAAGGTGTCAGGTGTCAGAGTTAAAGTTGCAAGTTTGTTAATTTTTGCATAAGTAGGTACCTACATACCATATATACCTACTCAATAATTTTATTGCACCATAATAAAAATACCATACAGATATCCCTGAAGGGCACAACAAAAAAGAGAGAGGGGCTTTTCAAAACAATAATCTTACGAGTTACTTATACAATATCTGAGAACAAAATTTATGAATAAGTAGATACAGCAAAATAAATTTTTATTTATTTGTATACCACGCGTCGCGACAAAACGTCTCGGGCAGCTACCCGACATTTACATTGCCATAATTGAGCACTACTGGTAACGTAGGTATCTACCTTAGTTTTTATAGAATATCAGAGGTTGTATCATATTTATTATTAGCTATGCGGTCTAGATAAAATCTCTGAAATATCAGCGCTTATTACTAATAATTATATAAAAAATAATCAATCTACAATATGCACCGTCTAATCTCTATAAAAACATATAAAGTATTTTAAAAAACAACTCAAGCCATTATCCCCGAGGGGGGTACGCAGAGGTATTCCATTTCTGGAAATACCCACTTTTCACGACAATATCGACCCCTAAACGTGATAGGTGGTGAGCCCGTCGCCGGACCGTGTCTGTTACACATGCCTAAGAATTAATTCTGAGACCTGCGGTATCCTCACGATCTTTTCCTTCACCGACGAGCAAGTGATGAATATGTACGTAAGTTTTGAAAAATTCATTGGTACATGCCAGGATTTGAACCCGAGCCTCACTGATTATCATCACGAGAAGTGGGACCGTAAGGCTATCGTTGATTATATTAAAAAAATTAAAAAAATAATATCACGCCTTTTATTCCCAAAGGAATAGGCAGAGGTATTCCATTACTGGAAATACCCACTTTTCACGAGAGTATTCGACCCCTAAACGTGATAGGTGGTAAGACCATCGCCGGACCTGGTCTGTGTACACATTAATTCTGGGACCTGTTGGTTTCCTCACGATGTTTTCCTTAACCGTCAAACTAGTGACAAATATGTACCTATGTAAGTTTTTTTTTTAAAACTCTTTGGTACATGCCAAGATCTTACCCGAGCCTCACTGATTTTCGTCGCGTGAAGCAGGCTCGTTAACCGTAAGGCTATCACTGCTCTTATTTATTATTATCACTGATTTTATTATATTAAATATTTTTACTTTACATTCTGACATTCAATCTTCGAGAAGGCCTTAATCCACGTTGTATCAATTTACCATGCCATCAATTTAAAATATTTTTAAGATGTCAAAATTTTTTTCTCCTCACACGGTGTTCCGATTTTCAAACCTGACAATCTTCCATCATTTCCATGTCCCATACCACACATTTTGTTGGACTATAGGATATATATTTTCCCATACCCTGGTTCCGCTTTTCCCTACGAGCTCTATCATGCATTGGTATCCGGTATCAGTAGGTATATTAGTCCCGAATATATTTACCTAGTACCTAAAGAGAAATTAATGCAGTGGCGTAGCGTGGCGGGGGCAGGGGGGGCGGTCCGCCCGTCACTTTTTAGGGGGCGGCAAAATTTGACAATAAAGAATAAAAATATTTAAGTAAACTATAAATATATTTTTATAGATATAAACTGAATCCGCGCGGGCGGCAACGCCCGCTGGGCACACGCTAGTTGTTAACAAACGTGATTGTAAAACTTCGATAAACTTTTTTATTTAAAATCTAACCTGTATTAAGAATAATTATGACTGTTTATTACCGAAAAGTTCTCTAGAATTAATGAATTGTACTCGTAATGTATAATATACATTTGAAACACATGAACACGGGGGCGGCAAAATTTTCTTCCGCTCCGGGCGGCCGACACCCACGCTACGCTACTGAATTAATGCCATTGGTTCACCACAAAATCACAAGACAATTGAAATTTGACAAAAAGGCATCCACTAAAGGGTTGTGTCAAATACTTATAATACAAAAAAAATAATTAGGAGTCCAGCGCTTTGTTACTTGCAGTGACTAAAATGTTAACATAGTCTCCGTCGATCAATGTTAATTAACTGCATTACTTAGAAAAAAAATACATTTAATAATGTTTTGATGGTCACTTATTCCGGAGCAGTTCTCTGGTTTCTCTCTTATACCATACAACGCTTGTCAACAGCATCAAAGCGTATCGTGTGGCGGTGGTGTGTGCGGTACTGGCGTGGTGCGCGTATGGCACAACGGGTGCGCCCGCGCAGCTGTGCGCAGGCGCGGCGGAAGACGACCCGCGCGCCGCTCGCTTCTGCCAGGCACTGAACACATTCCTCGAGCTATACGCCGAGGCTGCTGGCGAGCAGGTGCCCGAGTACCAAGGTGAGGTGTTATTAATGGACCATTTCACGAGGTCATCCAATAATGGCCTCGTAGGGACATAGGGACAGTCCACTGCATTGGATTGCCCTCAAGCCTTTCATGAAGCCAGTCTGAATTGGTTTAGTGGATTGACTCGGCCATTGGCCTCGTGTAAATGGTCCATAACTGTGACCAGTACTAGCACGAAGGCGGTAGACAGTACGTAGCGCTGTGTTGAAGGTTGTCAAATCTCTTCGTGCTACCTGGTGCCCTTGTCGCTCTTTCATATAGTGTGTCGCGATCTTATAGAAGCACCAAATAAACCAGACAAAAACAATGTGTTGTCGTTTCATTAGTTTAGTATAAAAATATAACCTAAGGATGTGGTCTGTTACAAACACCGTACGCGTCCAACAAATATTATTATGGAAATGGAATAAGAGGTTCTCCGACGCCTACGCCGCGACCGCAGTCAGACGCTAGTCGTCGCTTCCAGCATTTGGTGACCGACCAACGCCTTAGATAAACCTTCCCTTGTGTTAGGTGTTTTTATTCCCGAAACCGAAAATATCAATCTCGAGTCTAGAAAATATCAAATATTCGTTGAGATTTTTGATATCGAGATTCCCGTGATGAAACCCCTAGCCTGTGGTAAACTCTTTACACCTGTTGATGGGCTATAGTAAACTTAGCTTGCAGAGCTCACCTGAATTTCTTTAAAATGTGAATTCCTTAGTCGTTTGTAGGTAGGTACCTATCTGTACCCAGGAACTTCCTTTGTCATTCCTTCTTGACAGTGATCGCTGGTTCAATAATTGCATGGAATATTCTAATGCATCTGTGTTTTCAGCCCTGGTCCGCGACTACCCACAGCTGCTGGACACTGGCATGAAGCGGCAGGACGTGGTGCACTCCTTCCTGCGCTTCGGCCGCCGCCGCTGACCGCGCCCGCGCACCCTCCGCGCACAACCCTCCAACCGAAAGCCCACGCCTAACACACCGCTATCACACTAAATCAATATTTATTTCGTCCAAAATATTATAGAAAATCTTTAGATGTTACGAGTATCTCTAAGAAATGGTATCGTTTCTTGAATGTCCGATTAACAAGGTATCCGTTACGCATGTGCGATCTATGTGATGTCGAGGACAGCCGACGTGTAAGCCTCTCTCTCCAAATTTAATATAATAGTACAATTTAAAGGTTAGAATTAATGATGTACTTACTACTAAAAGTATTATAGATTAAGTGGCGTAGTTAACGATCTTGTTGTCAACATTTTGTCGCAATTCATTTGTTAAGTAAAACTATTACATATAATGTTTTAATTAAACAACAAATACATATTTGTGAGAAGCTGAGCGATTTTTGTATCATAACCTCCATGTGTTCACCAACCCCATCAAGCTAGTATATAGTTCTATAGTACAAATAGAGAAATTATTTTCTCAGTTTGAATTATTAAGTCATGTTCCATAGAACAGATGGAAAACACCGATTTGAACTTATAACAAGGCTATATTTCTACTAAAATATTTGATGCGATGCGAGTTTTATTCAATTAATTTTATAAATTATTTTAGATAAGTATAACATATAATTTAACGAACGAGAATCTCCACATCTTATAAGACCGGTGCGGTGATAAAATTAGGTACCTACCTATGTTATTACGGGCTGAAAAACTGGTACCTATCGCTATACTGCACCTTAGGTAGATGAGGCGAGACGCCGGAGCAGATCATCCCTCCCGAAGGCTTACCTCACCTCAATCTCGATTCTTCACCATTTTGAGATTCAACATTTTGAGAATTTAACATTTTGAGAATTTAACATTTGAGAATTTGACATTTTGAGAATTTAACATTTGAGAATAACATTATGAGAATTCAACATTAAGTTCCCGAAGATGCCCCACCTGTCGCACCAAAGACGAGGTACAGTACGGCTGTTTTAACTTGGCATGTCTGAAGTTGCGCAATAACATTTTTAGCGACCGGTGCGAGGCGTTTTGTGCAGGTGGAGGCTATGTTCAGAGCAGCCAAGTTACAACAGCCGTACTGTACAGCGCTAGGGGTCGAATATAGATGTGGTACGAGTGATCATCTTTCATAAACGTTGGAACATGAATCTCAACGCCTTTGCTATTCACTAAACCGATAATCATTGATAGGTAAGTGTTAAATATAATTGGTGCAAAAGTTTCCCCGTTAAAACCACATTAATTGCGAACGAGATATAAAATCGATTAACGATAAAAACTTATTTCATAATCGTTAATAGTTTATGATCGAACTAATGTAGACATGGTGATAAAGAATTGAAACAGTTTTTTTATTGCAAGATATATTTCGCACGACAAGGTACACGTATAAAGTAAACTTAATAATATACGTATTGCTACTAAAATAATTCTGACACAGATATTGCTCACAGCTTTAGCAAACACCTTTTAGGAGCGATTTCACAACTAGACTCGTGATTTTAAAGCACACAATAGGTAGAACAACTTAACCATAAATCAAAACACAAAGCTGAATAATATAATATTGCTTATAGGGTACGCAGTAATAGGAAATAGCAATGTCATTGTAGTGGCTCTTGTAGTGTTGTACTAAGTGTCCGACCGAAGCTAAGTTATCGTTTTCGGCCGTAAAATCATAAATCGGCCATAAACCAGCCGCAGCTTCGGTCAAGCCGAAGATCAGAAGTTCGTGAATAATCGCACGTCATTCTGCCTACGAGCCAAAGCTTCTTTTTCACCCCTGACGAAAAACAAAGGGGTGTTTAAGTTTGACGTGTTTCGGTGTATCTGTATGTCTGTCTCTTCGCTCGTGGCTCCCAAACGGCTGAACCGATTTTGATTAAGTTTTTTTTTGTTTGAAAGGTGACTTGATCGAGTGTTTTTAGCTATAGATCAAGAAAATCTGTCCAGACGTTTGTGTTTAAATGTATTGTTTGTGTCAGACGTTTTTAAATGTTTAATTTATAGTTGATTGTTTTCGTTAGGAAATCTATTTTCGGTCGGACACTAGTACTCGCCAGTGGCCTTATTCATCTTAAAACATTTAACTGTGCCCTTCTGAACATCGTGCAAGTAATGTCGCATTATCAAAAACCAGGGTCAAGTAAGCCATGGAAGAAAAAAAAGTATTTTTTTCTGGAGTTTTAGGCAAGAGGAGGAACAGCATCGGGGTTCTTATTCAAAGCAAGCCTGACATGGTCTGGCTATGTTATGTGGCACCAAGTACGCGTAAGACATTTTCCCCGCACGCCTAAAAAATGGTATAGCAACATTGTTCGCCTAGGAACGGTAGAGATTTAGAGGCGACAGATTAACCCTTAGCTAGGCTATGGACGAATAGTTACCACTTTAAATTGGACTCTATGTTATTGAAAGAAGATTCAAAATTAGTGGAAAATTTTAAAAGCTATGCCTGTTTAAGGACAAGAGTAAACTCCGCTTTGGTAAGCCAAATAAATCCCTTTCGGATAATTCTCTACCTATGAGCAGGCTGGAACAAACGACTGTGATATTTCAATCACCTCGACTAGATTAAACTTATTTAAAATATTAATTTTAAACTAAGTAGTATGGTTTAGATGGTTTGTATCAGGAAGCATCTGAATTCTTCAAGGATCACTTTGTTGACGTAATGAATTCACTAGTCGCGTCAGTCGCGTGGTGTATGGTGATTTAAAATCACTGCATTAGAACTTAAAAAAAAAAGGAAGTCTCTGTAAAAAAATTACAATCGTTTTCTATAATTTTGTCTTTCTAATTTGTATAAGCCGATGTTCAGATGGGCACGTACCAAAAGGTGTTTTGTCGATTTTTAAAATATTTGTAATCATACATCCCAAACCTAATAAATTCGTAGTAACTTTAGCCTCTCTAGCAGGTGTTGCGTCTTTATCATTATCACCAAGCAATAAGGTATCAATTCAACTATCATTCAGGCTAGTCCTAAGGATGCAGCGTAAAGGTAACAAATGAATTAATATAACAAGTGAAGAAATCTGCATGCATTGCAAATGGTTATGTTATCACTCGCCAAATTAATTTAATTATTTCCAGAAACGTTGTAGGAACTCCCGAGTTTATTACAAATGAATACAGACCACACTATCAGAGGAACAAGGTATCTTTTGTTTAGGATCGTAGGATACTTCTAAATGAATCTTGTGACTAAGACGCATAGATTATTACAATATTTTCTACAGAACTCTAGGTGACCTGATTTACCGTTTTCAATTACAATAAGATAATTTGGGAGTCATGGGTGTACGTTCACGTTGGGGTAGAGCACGCTAGCCCAATTCGAAAGCCAATTATTGGTTCTAGAACAGAAAACATTTGAAAAAGTTTTGACTATGTTCAACCAGAATCCTCTAAGGATTTTGCTTAATGAAGACAACGTTAGCGGTCAAGCCAAGAAAAACGCTAAACTGCCTTAGAGGTCAGACTCGCACTACAAGTGTAAAACTTCATGTGCTCTCGACTTTACAAGTACTATGGGGAACTAGATAGTAACAGACGCCCTGTGCACGCAAAATATACGCTGCGTTTCGGACGCTCTTTTAATTTAATTTCATTAAAATTTAATTGTTGAGAAAATAGTCAAATCAGTCACTTCTCACCGGATTCCAAAACTCAAAAGGCCAATTTATAATGCAAAAAGTACAGCATATTAAATGAAGACGTCGTAATTTTCAATATTACTAAATTGCGTTATTTTTATTGTTTTATTTTGAAGTCCGCTATAAATTGTAATATTAAAATCGAAATACATTTTAGATATGTTTTAACTAATATTTTTTTAATAAATGATTACTTTCGTTGCAGTACCGTATTGTACGAGTTTTGTGATCATCCAAACATATCAAACAGAGATATTTTTTGGATGCTAAATTTGATTGTTACGCGCAAAGAGGTTGGAAGAAAATCATTAGAGAAACTTTTTCTTTAAACGTCTTTGGTTACGCGTTTCTTGCTACAAGGGCGAGCGTCCGAACCGGCGTCCACCGCGCTTTTGGCGCAGTATTAAAAGCGCTGCATTGAGCGGCTGTTATAGTACCTATAATAAAAGTATGGTTCTAGCTACTTGTCTCTCAAGTCGTTTGTAACACAGCAAACACACAGTAGCACCAGTTGCATAAAGCGTTGCAAACAAGAAACATTAAGTATATTTTATACAAATAAATAACAAAAAAAAATGTACTAACGATTACCTACACTTTGCTATGATAGGTGTAAGCCAAAAGGACTCGGTAAATAGCCAAAAATGTATATAAAAATACACAAATGCAGACAAATAGGTCACATGGCAAGAAAAACCGACTAACATTTTATTAATTAAAACAATCTACGAGTATATTGTAGATAAAAAAGCACTAATTAATATTTGATTCTCAAAGAGAAATCAATCAACAACCCAGTATCTTTGTAGAGCTCAAATAAAAGTAGTAATGTAACGATAACAATTACAAAAAATGTAAGGAATATTAATTTTGTGTTTCGAAAATTTACGAATTAAAATGTCAAACGTAAAACGATGCTATTGGCTATTACAGGCCCATCTTTTATTTTCACTCTTACACAATCAATTAATACCCATCAATGTCTACTTGAAACTTTTGCAATAAACATTTTAGAGTTATTTTGTCATGATATTTTTGGTATAATATAGAAATGCGCAATTTAATTTACGTATTATTATTACAATATATCTCATTAAAAATATAGTTTTGGCTTAAAAACATCATAACACAAAATATTAGGGAAACATTTGCTGGTTTTCTAGGCTATAGAATTTACATTATCAAGGTAAAGATGGAAGTGTGTTTTTTAGTAATTGTCAGGTCGTTTTCACTCATTTTAGTCTTATCAAGTAGATACAGCTATTAGTTTCACATAGGATATCTCAAGTTTTAAAATATACTATAACATTTTTAGATAATCAAAAGATACTGAAGTAACAAGGAAGACACAATATGTCGTATTACAAAAACGCTCAAATACGTGTCCACCAACATATAAAATATATAAGGTCATTTTAAATCAAGTGCAAATATTTTAAGGATGTGTACAGTCAAGAGCACGTGGAGCTTGACACATTGGTCTTTGTAACGTTCTTATTGCATTCGCCTTAGAGGTCAGACTCGCACTACAAGTGTAAAGCTTCATGTGCTTTTGACTGTTTAAATATGTAAGAGAAATAGATATTTTTGTTAATATCTAAGAAAAATACATATTATTTTGTGTGTAGTGCATAAAACCTCACTACCGACCTAAAACAGCACTTTTGTCGGCTTCTTTTGGTATTTTTGAGCGCAATTTTTGATTGGGTAGTGTCCGTGTGTGAAGCAAAAACATATTTCTTGCTTATTATTTGATCTACTCTCTAAATATTTCCACTTAATTTAAAAGTGTAAGAACTCGATTATCATATAAATATCGTTGGTATGTATTTAAACAAGATATGCGTTTAGATCCTGTACTATCAAAGTATCGAGCCAAATAAAATTAATTATATAGAATTGCTATAAATGAAGGCAAGTTTCATTACTTAATAAAAAAAGTATGTAACTATTAATTAAGCATACACTCTCGATAAGTCGTGATTTGCAATAGTTAAAAAGACACGTTGACTACATCTCCACCAACTGACAGAAGACACTGTCCCTGAAAGGAAAATTTGTGGTTTTTAATTCCTCATCAACCGGTAATAGCATAACACTGGGCTATAGATTTTCTCATACATACAACTCACGCCTTCTTCTCACAGGGGTAGGCAGAGACGATGGATCGCCACTTTGTTCGCTCTCCGCATACTTCTTTCGCTTCCTTCACATCCATAAGCCTTTTCATGCACGCTATTTTATTCATCGCACTCCGGACCCCAGCTTTTTGAATGACTTCAATAATTTGATCCGTGAACGTATTTCTGGGGCGTCCTCTTTCCTTGCATCCTTCAACATTCCATAAATCTCTTTCGTTACTCTTCTTTCGTCCATACGTTCTAAATGACTCTCACACATATGATTGTTAATTGTTCTACGGCAATAGGGTATTTCACAGTATCAATATTAAATTGCATGTAATAATGAATTAAAAAGCCAGCAAAACACCTCAGAAAATGCATTTCGTTTTCATTTTACAATTATAGCAATATTTTAAAATAATTAAACAATAAAAAAACATACGCTACGAATTGAGAACCCTCCTTTTTAATAAGTCGGTTAAAAAGTGCTGCAATTGAGCACTAAAAAGAGTAAAAAACCGACTTCAACTTATATGGTTTTCTTATGGATGCCATTGTCAAAACTGGACCAAATATAAATAAAAAAAGAATCATCGAAATCGGTTCACCCAGTCGATAGTTCTGAGGCAACAAATATAAAAAAAATACTTGCACCATCTACCCTAGTTCTAATCTCAGTTTCATCTATCCCAAGGTTTTCTGGAAGAGATCGCTAAAAGCGGTAATACCGCCCACTTTACTTTGGTTAATGTTTGTATCCATATTGTATTGTTTTTGGTGTACAATAAAGAGTTGTTGTATTGTATTGTGGACTGTTGAGGGTTGATGATAATTTGAAAGCTATAGTTACCTGGTTTTTATGAGCATTATCCTGTAACATTAGCTGCTTTATGTAGAACGAAGTCAACGCGTTGCCACCGAGAGCTGCGGTGTACGCTCTTACTATCGCTAAAACCTACAAAAAAAAATTGGTTGTCTGTAAAGTCGGTTTACTGACGATAGTTGAACGTGACAACGTTATAAGAAAATACTGATGGAATGGATTGTGCCTCTTTGTCGCTCGTTGCGCGCTCTCGCTTGCACTGGAACGCCGCATACGTCATACTTTTTTTGCATGCAGCCGGCTCCATCGAATTATAAGACGTTGTCACGTCAAAAGTATCGCTATCACAGTCAACAACGCAATAATAAAAAGAAAATAAATTACTGTGAAAATTGTAGTGGTAGTGTATCTACACCACTAGTTATCGATTTAGATATCAAAACACTAATTTTTGTATGTATGTCTGTGCCCTGTGCACACATCACGCAAAAACTACTAAATGGATTTTGATGAAATTTGGTATGGAAATAACTGTACCTGGGTCAACATGTAGGGTACTTTTTAATCCAGGAAAATATATCATTCCCACGGGAAAAAATAAAATTCCGAAACGATTACATCTAAAAACTTGAACTATGGTTTGTAGGTGTCCAGTAAGACTAGACGAGGGCAGTCCAGTAAGACAGTCCAGTAAGACTGCATACAAAAAAAACTTGAGGACAGTGGAATGGATTGTCCTCAAGTTTTTTTTGTATGCAGTCTTACTGGACTGCCCTCGTGTAAATGGCCCATCATATGTCGTAGGAAACGGCTAAACAGGGATTTTTGGAAATTCCTGCGGGAACAGAAATACACTGGCACCCGCGCGCGTTGCTGGGCACGTACTATTCGTAATAAAATTCACCATCCAAAAAATCGGTAACATAGACTATAATTTTCCCGCGGGAACGGGACTGACGCGGGTGAGACCGCTGGGCGCTGCTAGTGACCAACCTCGCAGGTGAAGGTGTGAAGGAACCCGCTGAGCCCGCCAAGTTCCCGCACGGCGGTCGTCTCTCGCACGAACAAAAGCCGAAGTGCGCACACTCGCCGAGCAGACTGAGAACCGCTGACGTAGCTCAGGGAGGTCAACGACACCGTCGTTGGGGTCTGGCGAGAACGAAAATATTATTGGGAATAGGGTAGTGTCCTACCTAGTCAAATCAGTTACTTTTTATGATCTGTCAAAACGAAATTTTAGTATGGAAAATGTACTGAAATAGCAAGGCGTGACGTCACAGTTTCTAGTACTCAATTGCAGCACTTTTTTCCATTGTATTGTTATTTTTAAATTTGTTATAATTGTAAATTGAAAATCGAAATACATATTTTGAGGTGTTTTGGGATAATCTTTTTAATGAATGACTACTTGCAATTTAATTTTGATGCCGTCAACTACCCCATTAAAGAAGGGTCTTTTTAGGAATGAGTAGCGGTTCTGCTCGGTTTAACGCGGACAGTTCCCGTTCCCGTGGGAATACGGGAATAAAATATAGCCCACGTTACTCAGGGATATTGTAGCTTTCCATTGGTGAAAGAATTTTTTGAGTTTATTCGTAACAAACATACAAAAATGTTTCCTCTTGATAATATTAGTGTAGAAATATTATTTTACTACTACCCAGAGTAATACTAATAATATTAAATTTAAAATGATCCTTGACCAAAAAATACATATATATATGCACAAACGGGTGGACAGTACTTATTTTGTCCGGACGAAGTTAGCAGAATAATATTGATCATTAGGGCATTTGACTGCCTAGTGAAATAAATTACAACTTTTTATGATCTGCTAAAACGAAAATTTACTATACAAAATGTACTGAGTATTGAACTGCGACGTCATCACTCATAGGACTTAATGGCAATATTATTTTTATGCTTGTTTTATTATTTTAAAATTTGCTATAATTGCAAAACGCACCTGTCCATTGGCGGCGCTCTTATCCTCAGCCAGTTCGGTGAGCTGGCTCGGCTTGACGTCCTGTTCCTCGTCGAGGGTGAAGATGTCGTCTTCTTCGTCATACACCGGGTACTCAGTACTGAAGGTCAGGCTATTCCCACTGGCCTGGCTCGAGCTACGTTCCGCCGACGTACTGTGCTCCTTGCTAGGGTCGACTAGCGGTATCGCCGTGCCCGACAGTATTAGTTGGATTTCATCCTAAAAGTATTTCGGTATGTTAAAAAAATTGGTGCTGTTTTTTTTTTCGATAGTTCACTTAAGTATAAGTCATCTATTTCAATATTATTATTTTTAGATTACTATTGGCATCGTAATATTTTTTGATATATTGATAACCACTCTAAAGAGTAAAAAAACCAACTTTAATCTTAAACTTATATGGTTGTCTCATGGATGCTACTGTCAGAACTGGACTAAATTAAAATGGGACCAATCTGGAAGCATTAGCTTTCAAATAAAAAAAACCGGCCAAGTGCGAGTCGGACTCGCGCACCGAGGGTTCCGTACAACCTTGCAAATTTATGGTTTTCGTAATTTTTCCTTTATCTATGCTATAAGACGTTGCTTCGTACCAAATTTCAAGATTCTGAGTTCACGGGAAGCACCCTGTAGGTTTTGATTCCCTTGCAAGTGTCGAAAATTTGCGGCATAAACGGCTGTATCTTTTGATTGCGTTGGCTTAGAAGTTTGATTTTCTCACAGCTTCAAGGGACAGTAGACCTGAGTAATTGATATAAATTTCAGCTTCATACCTCCACGCGTTCCTGAGAAAAAGGGTCTTGACAGACGGACGGACGGACGGACAACAAAGTGATCCTATAAGGGTTCCGTTTTTTCCTTTTGAGGTACGGAACCCTAAAAAGAACCATCCAAATCGGTTCACCCAGTCGAAAGATCTGAGGTAACAAACATAAAAAAAAATACAGACGAATTGATAACCTCCTCCTTTTTGAAGTCGGTTAAAAAGCTAGTGAAAAATTAAAACCAATAGTTTTTTTGAATCTTTGTTGTTCTACTCTTGGTGATTTAAATGTATATTCCCTACCCTGTGACACTCGAGTTGGTAAATAAACATTGCTTGCCCACTATGAGGTTTGGTATTCATATACCCGTTTATAGAAGCGATGTTCATCTATTGACCAACTAAACGTATGACCAGCTATTTGACGAACCTCTGGGAGTTCGAGTTGGAAGCGCGGAGCGACGAGAGCGCAGGGCAGAAGCCTTCGCAGTTTGTATGTGACGCCGTCAAGGGCGCGGGCCACGTGCCTTTCTCCCGCTCCCGACGCGCCACCTGGTTGTCCCGACACCATCAGACGAGCCCGCCACACCTACCACGAAAGACACACTCACAAATCTCAAAAACCACGAAAGACACACTCACAAATCTCATAAAAACAAGAAAGACACACTCACAAATCTAAAATAAAAACCTATTTTCATTGGTCACGGCATCAAGCGTGAACGACTGAAACAATTTCGCTAATTCTTCTTTTGTTGTTTGTTATTGTCAGGAGAATGATCTTATGAAAGAAAGAAATTAGAAAGTTGCGCGGAACATACAAAGCTAACTTACTGACCTGCGCAAACGCCTGTGGAGTGGCCGCGGGCGCCGCCTTTACCCCGCTCGTATACACTTGCATGTGCATTCGACGAGTGGCTAGCGTCTTCGCTGTCTCCACCTATAATAATATATAGTAGATTATACAACAAGGGAATAAAGCACTGTTTTATGTCACGGGCGCGACATTGAATCCTGAACGTAACGAAGGACTCCCAGTTTTACTCCCGAGCGCAGCGAGGGAGTTATGATTTAATTCCCGAGTGAAGCGAGGGAATTAAGACTGAGTCCTGAGTTTAGTGAGGGATTTAAGCGCCCAAGACAAAAACAGTTTTATTCCCGAGTTATATACTCTACTTTTCTCACCTTATGCGAGACAATAGAATGCAATTGCATGGTAGTAGATTATTGACAATGCCTATGGCATCTAGTATAATAGACTCTGAAGTCAAAGTACTTTCATTACTCGACATTTTCGATATTCTTTTTGAAATGTAAAAGCTATAAAATGGATACAGCAACTTGTTTCTGCCGGCGTGACCTACTTGACTTAACAAATGAAGATCGTGCGAATCTAGTCGGTCGCGGCTTCGGTTTTCGAAAATCGAGTTGGCCACGACTGCACCACATTTTGCTTAACGAAATTAGACTTTATCGTCATAGCAATAAGGATTATGAAAAGTGAAAATTACATTATTGACCTAGGGTTATAATGAAATTCCATACAACATTATAACCCGGTTAAAGCCAAGGAATATAATGTCTTGCTTTCGGTGACGTTTATATGATATATAATCCGGATTTGTCGAGCATGTGGTGTGAAAAATATATTATACCACCGGTTTGTTTTACCATCTCGTAAAAAATTTGGTGTGATAGGTAAATAGATAGATAAATCATTCTATTGCAACACAATACACACACATACATTAAAATAAGAAAAAAACAGATAAAGAAATAAAATAAAAAAAACACTACAAATCAACATTAAATAACAAAATACCTACTAACTAAACATTGCAAATTGCAAGTGCAAAGTAAGGTAAGTGTAATAGATTCTTTTGGCATTGTCACTTCAATTACTTTTGTCAAATTTCGTATAACATTATACGAATAAACATTACTCAATTGTAGTCAATATTACACACTGAAATATTTGAAATAGTATTATAAAAAGGAACGGATGCCCGTTTCTTTCCATTTACCCGTAATCTACCTACAACCACCAGCTGCTATGTACCAGTGTGCGTACTTTTCTAGGCTTTCTAGGCTTACCTATTACGATTCTAAAAAGCCGTTCACAGGCAGGACAGGTCGACGGATGGACAGACGACGTAGTCAGTCATGGGTAGAGGATTCGATCCCGGGATCCCGGATACCGGGATCCCGGTCATATTTTAGTCCCGAAAATTTCGGGATCAAATTTAATGAATCCCGGGATTTTCGGGATTGATACATTTACACTTACAGTACCTATAAACATTGATCTCTTTAGCATATTTTTTATAGTTTATCTAAATAAGTCTAATGAAGTAGATTTTTTGAAGTTTATTTTTAGTTTCATAAATTATTTACAGATCAAATTAAGCCCAGTTTGTTTATGTTATAAGAAGAAAGTATAATTTTGTTTAACCGCCTTTTTAAAGATTTAAAACTTAAATATTCTATGTCCTCACAAGGCTTTCTTATTTACTTCACGAGGTGTGTATACTTTTTTCAGCTCGACAGAGGGGAAAGCGTCAATTTCGTTTAGCGCAGCGGGCCGAATGTTGACGCTTTCCGCCCGGAGATATGAAAAAAATATTTTGATATGTTTTACTGTATTTTTATTACCACTTTCCAATACGAATACAATCCCGGGACTATCCCGGGATCCCGGGATTAACTTTAGATAATCCCGAAATCCCGGGATTAGAAAAATCGACCGGGATTGAATCCTCTAGTCATGGGCTTCTGTCTTTTAGGTAAGGAGCCTTTAATGAAAATTCGTAGCCCAATCTTGTCAACCCTAACGGGCAGAGACTGTGGCAGCTATTACTTACTGTTGATGAAAGTGCCATCTCCATGGTCTAAAAACCTCCTGGCCGGAGTGATGTGTGTCATCGTTTGCTTTTGGAACTAAGTCTAGTTCAAAGATTCCTGTCACTCATCTCCCATCATACGTTTTGCTATAATATATTTGTTTTACCTTTTCCACTGTGTTTTACAGTTCTGCTCTTCTCAACACTTACATCTTCAGCCTCGTCCAACTCCAGCAAGCAGGCGTCTTTCTCGAAACACAAGTCTAGGGTTGCCGTCGGCTCCTCAACTTCCACCTCCAACATCGAGGGGTTTGCGCTAATCTCCGCCGGCCCTGGACATTTTAAATAAAAATAAAAAAGACGTTTATTCATCAATTCGCAAAATATTACTAGAGTAATGTAAGTGAAAGAACACTTCAGTTTAAACTGGTATGTGGTGTAAGTAAGCATTCAATATATTTGGATGAAAAGGCTAGAGCTTCACAACTGCTGAAAACACGACTTCAAAAGTGATTGTTTTCACTACATTTCTCCGTCATACACGAAGGTTGTATGCAAAGACGTTTAAAGAAAAAGTTTCTAATGATTTTCTTCCAACCTCTTTGGTTGTATGTATAATATTTTATTATAATATTTTAAAAAGTCGTGAGTTTATTAGAATTTCAAGATTAAAGCAGTTTCTTATTAATTTGTTTTTCTATTTACAAAATACTCTATTTCAACCGGTCATCACTACCATGCCTTTTTCGATATTACCGCGAGTTTGGTTCGGTCCGAAAATATACGTCTCCGATGTACAGTCAAGAGCACATGGAGCTTGATACATAGGACTTTGTAACGATCTTATCACAATCGCCTTAGAGGTCAGACTCGCACTACAAGTGTCAAGTTTCATGTGCTCTTGATTGAAGAAAGCTGAGCCTATGGTCTAGGCTTTTTGGCGGAAATCCGAAGAGCGACAACATGTTTTAGGTATAATTTTCATTTTTCTGTATATTTCGGGTTTTGACTCATATTAGCCAATTTACATTATGTGGCAATTGTCCGTGAAAGTGTGCCGTGAGTGGGAAATTCGATAAAATGCGAGGGATGGACATTTGTGCCACAAGAAGTCACAATGAACGTGCTATCATTCTTCAGTAAACGTGCTATCATTTTACTGTTGATAAACAAGGGAGGGATGTAGAAATTATTGTGGACACTAATTTTTAGTGCATGGTCTCTGAAGTAGAGCCATTTAACTAAGATTAAAAAGTATAAAATAAAGAGTCACTACCAACTGAGCCAAGTTGGTAGTGACCCTGCCTTCTGAGTCGGAGGTCGCGGGTTCGATCCCCGCTCGGAGCCAACATTTGTGTGCATGAACATGTCTGTTGGATTCGTGTCTGGTCGTTTAATATTTTATCAGTTGTTTAGTACCCATAGTACAGGCCCTGCCCTGCAGTTTGGGACTAAATAGCCGTGTGTGAATTGTGTCCCAAAATTTATTTATTTATTTAAGTAAATTTGAGGAATATCGTCTACTTAATGCTACGGAGACATATTTGCCTGTAGGGCTGATGAAACCTCAAATGAATCGAGAGACGCGCAGTCTGGGAAGCTATTCAGGAAAGAAGTAGCTAACGATTGGATACTAGAGACCGTTTTTTTTGTCCGTCAACAGGACCGTCAAACTTGCCTGCATCATAACCATTGGCTGCTTTGTTCGCAGTAAAAGAGTCCCATAGTGCCCGCTGTATTTCTAGTGCGTCCTTGTCATTTTCTGAAGCCTGAAACAAAATGTAAATGTTTGACATGAAAAATATTATTTCCACTTATAACCCTCTAAGCCCCTTTTCACACGTACCGGTTTCCGCCGGTCCGGCGGTCCGGTCCGGCGGCGAAATGTATGGCCGATTGCCCGCCGGTACGTATGAAAGCGAATATACTTCGCCGCCCGCCGGCGGAAACCGGAACGTGTGAAAAGGGGCTAATACTATGGATGCCAAAGTACCTCTCTTTATTACCTTTCCATGAATATTAATAACTACTGAAATGTAATTTTGACTATATAAACTTTTAGAATTTAGATAATCGGTAAAAAAGATTATTTTTCTGGTAAAATATCATAGGATCCTAACGAATCTAGCCTATATAAAGTAAGCGTAATACAAGACGTTAGCTCCATAAATAGTTCTCTATCAAGATAGTATGAGTTGGCAACGATATTTGCCGCTCTCTGACCTTTAATTCGCTTCGCCAAACGACTGGTGTGCCAAAACACTGACTTTTATTAGACTACATTATTAAAAATAGATTTTACTAGTTATTCATGTTATTTTGCTGACAATGTTTTACTTCTTTAGCAACCACACTAGGCCAAGCTGGCTACGTTTGTTAATATTAATAAAACTAACTGTTACTCGCGGTTTCACCCGCGTAGTTCCCGTTCCCGTGGGAATACGGGAAAAAAATAAAGCATATGTTACTCAGTGATAATGTAGCTTTCCATTGGTGAAAGAATCTTTAAAATCGGTCCAGAAATTTTTGAATTTATTTGTTACAAACATACAAAAATACAAATCTTTCCTCTTTATAATATTAGTGTAGACAAAATAAATTATAGGACATAATTCACACACTGTTAATTAGTCTCAAACTAAACAGAGCGTGTACTTTGGGTAGTAAACAACTGATAAGATACCAACAGTTCATGCACACAAATGAATTATTTGAACACGAATTTGGATGTTTCAATACAGAAAAAAATATGATTTTATGGTAATCAACTCAGAAAATCACATATGCAAAACGAGATATAGTTTGCTTACATGCCTATACACTGTTTACTTCGTTCTGAAATTCTCTATACAAAAATATTTCATAGGTGTTTTTTAATTAATTAATAATCTCACGCCTTTTATCCCCAATTTTAATCATTGGAAAGCTACATTATCACTGAGTGACATAGGCTATGTTATTCTGGCATTCCCACGGGAACGGGAACAGATAGTTATTATTATTTTTACCTTGATTCTCGGGGGTGTAGGGGGAGGCAGAGCATTCACCCTGACCGCCGTGCCGGTGGCTAGGGCCATCACACACCTCTCGCCCACAGCTAATTGAGTCTGCAAGGAGAACAGTGCATTCGCGCCCTGCAAAAAAAAATCAAAAGTTGATTGTCTGTAAACACGGTTTAGGCTTTTTGGCGGGAATTCGAAGATCCCTCTTCCGTCATGTCTTTGTATAATTTTTTTTTGCTGTATATTTCGAGTTTTGACTCATATTAGTGATAGTATAATATGTAGCAAGAGTCCGTGAAAGTGTGCAGTGAATGGGAAATTCGATAAAATGCGAGGGATGGGCATTTTTAGATCGCCTCAAGAAGTCACAATGAAGTCTTTAGTGCTATCATTTTACTGTTGATAAGTAAGGGAGGGATGTTAAAAGTATTGACGACACAGATTTTTTTTTAAACTTAAAGCTTGAAAACTGAATTACTGGACATTGGCAAAATGCTAAATGCGGTGCCGTTATAATAAAAAAAAAAGTTTACGGACGACAATTTTACGTGATAACGTCATAAGAAAACACTAATGAAAAACTGCATACTGGAGTGGAAGAGAGTAGATGCGTCGTACAAGCTGAACGCTTAGGCCGATCGTGCCTCCCTATCGCTTGTTACGCGCTCTCGCTTTCACGCTCGGCTCAGGTGGAACGTTACACTTTTTCATGCGTGCAGCCGGCGTTCATCGATTTATAAGACGTTATCACGTCAAAAATAATAGGGTTCTGCCTAGTCAAATCAGTTACTTTTTATGATCTGTCAAAACGAAACTTATTACTATAGAAAGTGTACTGGAATAGCACGGTGTGACGTCATAGTTTCGAGTACTCAATTACAACACTTTCTTTGTTTCTCTACTGTTTATCATCACCATCATTGAAAATATTATCCCAAAACACCTTTAAACATGTATTTCGATTTTCACTTTACAATTATAGCAAATATTAAAATAATAAAAAAATATTTCATTATTTTTAAATTTTCTATTGGTGATGATAAACAGTACAGGAGGGGGGGCTAACTAAAAATGTTGAAAAATACGCAATGCTGTGTAGGCTCTGACCTGCATCCTGAGCTTGGCCAATAACAGTTTGTGCAGTTCGTATTCCAGGAAGGGCAGCTGGTCGGAGATGTCCCTGGCACCGGGCTCAGAGGCAGGCGGCGCTCTACGGACCCTCGCCGCTATGAATGACGTCATCACCATCATCATTAAATAAATTAAATAAATATACAGGATGTCCCAGAAGTCAACGATAAGCCGGAAACCAGCGATAGGCCTAGTCATGAGGGTAATCAGAAAAATATAAAATAAATTCTATGTTCTTTTTGCAAAATGTTATGAAGGTTTAAAAAAAATCCTAAAAAACGGACACCCTGTAATGAACTTTCTTGTACCGTGACTGTAAATTTTTACTTTTTGAATATTTTTTTTCTGTAATGCTATAATGAATAGCCGTGCTACAATTTACAATAAAAAAAAATACATAACTGCCTCACTTTTAAGTAAAAAGTTAAATTTGTTTCCAACATTGAATTCTAAATAATTTCATCAACCAACTTAAACCAGCTGTACTGTAAAAAAAATGTATGGCTACTATTTTGGCAAGTATACTTAAAAGTTGAAGCAGTTAGTCTAGATTCTAAAATGGTATAACACATGCTAGGTTTTGTTATAGTTGAGGCATGAAAAATTTTTTTCTCGATGAATCCGGATTCTATGCCAATCTAATTTAATGAGGTGAAATGTTGGTAAAGCAACCTTAAGTCTGCAGCTGACCTGAACTAAGCCTTTTTATCCTCTTTCTTAACCCTCCTTTAAAGTAATGATACTTAAAATAAGTTTGTGTAATATTTTTTTTATTTAATGTGGTATGACATACAACATTGTTTTACAGCATTTTTATAACAAATGTTCAAACTGTTTTCCTTCAGCTAATATGCACGCTCTACATCTCCTTAAAAATGATCAAGCTATGCGCCGGGCGTGACGTTTGGGCGTGATATTCTTGATCGAGAAACTCTCTGACTAGACTAGATACCACATGCTGCCGTAAATATTTAGCGGCACTTCTTCTAATAAATCGGGTAGTTGATTTTGTAGGAATTCTAAATAAACATGTCCATTTATGGTCTCTGACAGCTCAATCGGACCAATAACTGTACCGTTTAAAATGCCTGTCCACATTTTTACTTTAAAACGGTACTGTGAATGATCTTCACGCATTAGGTGAGGATTTTCCACGTGCCATTCGTGTAAATTGTGTAGGTTCATGTAACCGTCCTTTTTAAACGTTGCTTCGTCGGACCATAGAATCGTTTCAAAATCTCGGGATCTTCAGTGTGTTTTTGCAAAATCGTTTGACAAAATCGCACTCTCTCTGGGTAGTCTCGGGGAAGCAAAGATTGTACTCGTTGTATATGGAATAGATGCAGACGGTTTTTTTTTTCAGAATACGATGTGCACTGCTTTTAGGTACTCCAAGGCTTTCCTCAATTCCACGTACGGATATTCTTGGATCTTCTTCCACAGCTTGCATGACTTCGTCCTCGTAGGGCAAGAGGGGCCTTCCTTCACCAGCCATATGATCAGGGAATCGACCTTCGGATAATGATCGTCGCAGATTAATAAAAACTCGGTAATCAGGATGACGCTCTAAGTTTGGGTATCTCTCGCGATACACCCTAGCTGCAGCATTGGCGTGACATAAGCATTCTCCGTAAATAAGATGCATGTTGGCGTACTCCTGTACGGTATGTCTATTTGGTATGATAACTTCACTTTACGAACTCGTAATTACACGCAAATACAATCTAAGCAACAGACTCCAGAATCTTTGCTTCTGGGACAGATGGATTTAAATCAAAGCCATCAAACAAATGACATAAACAAAAGATGTACGAATAAACAAAAATCCCTGTTAGGTTCTCTTTTCAAAATTATGAGTCCGTCTCCATTCAAAAAGATTTTAACCTGGATTTACCTAAGAAGGTTGCGTTACCAACATTTTACCTCATTAAATTAGATTGGCATAGAATCCGGATTCATCGAGAAAAAAATTTTTCATGCCTCAACTATAACAAAACCTAGCATGTGTTATACCATTTTAGAATCTAGACTAAATGCGTCAACTTTTAAGTATACTTGCCAAAATAGTAGCCATACATTTTTTTTACAGTACAGCTGGTTTAAGTTGGTTGATGAAATTATTTAAAATTCAATGTTGGAAACAAATTTAACTTTTTACTTAAAAGTAAAGCAGTTATGTATTTTTTTTTATTGTAAATTGTAGCACGGCTATTCATTATAGCATTACAGAAAAAAAATATTCAAAAAGTAAATATTTACAGTCACAGTACAAGAAAGTTCATTACAAGGTGTCCGTTTTTTAGGATTTTTTTAAAACCTTCATAACATTTTGAAAAAAGAACATAGTTTTTTTTATATATTTTTCTGATTACCCTCATGACTAGGCCTATCACTGGTTTCCGGCTTATCGTTGACTTCTGGGACACCCTGTATATATAAAAATGAATCCCTTGTTCCCTTGGTCACGGCATCACGCGTGAATGGCTGAACCGATTTGGCTGAAAGTTGGTGGGGAGGTAGCTTAGAACCAGGAGACGGACAAAGGATACTTTTTATTCCGATATTCCCACGGGAACTGGAACTGGAACTTTGCGGGAACGGGAACGGGAATGGGAACTATGCGGGTGAAACCGCGGGGCGCTGCTAGTAAATAAATAAATTAGGTACACAATTCACACACGATTATTTACAGATCCTGGACTATGGATACTAAACAACTGATAAACATACTTAAATAAATATTAAACACCCAGACACGAAGCCAACAGACATGTTCATGCACACAAATGCTGGCCCGAGCGGGGATCGAACCCGCGACCTCCGACTCAGAAGCCAGGGTCACTACCGACTGAGCCAACAGTCAATTAATCAGGGATAGCCTTACGCCCGCTTCTCATGATGATAATCAGTAAGGCTCGGATTCAAATCCTGGCATGTACCAATGAGTTTTTCTAAATTTACGTACACATTCATCACTAGCTCGACGGTGAAGGAAAACATCGTGAGGAAACATGTGTCACACACCCGGTCCGGTGATAGGCTCACCACCTATCACGTTTAGGGGTCGAATATTCTGGTGAGAAGTAGGTATCTCCAGAAATGGACTACCTCTGCCTACCGCCTCGGGGATAAAAGGCGTGAGATTATTTATTTATTTTATTTATTTACCATCATCATTTATTGAGAAAACTGTATTTACATAAACATGTACTATAACTAGGGAATGCAATCTCGATCTCGCGAGATCCCGATCATCTCATTTCTCGAGATCAATCTCGGAGCATAAAACAACGAGATCTCGGCCGAGATTGACGAGATCGAGCGGCAATAGTCAGTTGGATCTTACTCGCATTATAATCACAACGACTAAGTAGTTTCAATCATGTTTCAGTTATCTAATTAAAACAATACTTTTCTAAATCTATTCGAGATTTTGAAAATACCGAGATCTCGCCGAGTTAGAATTTCTGATCCCTCGAGATCTCGACTTAGCGATTTCGACTCGAGATTGCATTCCCTAACTATAACTAAGTAACAACTCTTTATTGTATACCAATAAAAATATGCCATAAGTGACACAATTATTTTTTAAAAAGGACAATGGGCGGTCTTATCGCTTTAAGCGATTTCTTCCGACAAAATTAGGATGGATGTAACTATAAGTACTCGTAGGCACATAAAACATGTTAATACAAAGGAGTACTGGTGAAATGTGGGTATTTCGAATGGAATACCAGGCCCACTGACTGACCACAGGCCAGCAAATAGGTATATTTTTTTTTTATTTTTTTTAAATTGACAGTGTTTTTGTACGTTGATTTTCAGTTGTCTTTTGCAGTTGCCAACGGTTGTCTCCATATTTCTTCTTTATTTTATTAATTAGATACTTATCTCCATCCCAGGCACTCCGCTCTTTTATACCCACTCCTGACATATTTTCCGCACTTGCATCAAAATGTACTATCGTAACAAGTTCTGCCTGATACACCTAAGTGTCATTTTAGCGAGCAGCTATCTTTTCCCACCCCGTGGCGACAAAGCCCTCACTTATAGTAACAATGACAATTACAAAAAGTGTTTCTTTCATGTTTATGACCATTTAGTGTCGATGAATGGATCGGAATAGAAAAAAAAGACGGCGTTACTGGCTTCTCATTGTGTAACTCTAATTAGGGTCGGGGTAATAAAATGTGAGCTTACAAGCGACAATTCTTCCAAATTTATCAGGCTTAAAAAAATCGGTTGTCTTTAAAGTCGGTTTACTGACGATAGTTGAATGTGACAACGTCATAATAAAATACTGATGGAATGGATTGTGCCTCTTTGTCGCTCGTTGCGCGCTCTCGCTTGCACTTCAAGCCTTAGATGGAACGCCTCAGAGCGAGGTTACGCCGCATACGTCATATTTTTTCGTGCGTGCAGCCGGCTCCATCGAATTATAAGACGTTGTCACGTCAAAAATAAAATAAAAATATAGTACATTTTGATGTTATATTTTATGATTATTTGATGAGTTAGTAAACACTAACCGACAGCGGTGAGTGTGATTGCTTTGGGAAAACAATCTAGTTTCGGAGGCTTTCCGCACGTGGCCAATAACACGGCAGGGACTCGCGCCTTCCTGTGTAGACAAAACATAATAATTATTGCATAGCAGACTAGCTGTTGCGCGCGGTTTCATCCGCGTAGTACCCGTGGGAATACAGGGATAAACTATAGCCTGTTACTCCCTGATAATGTAGCTTTCCATTGATAAAATAATTTTTAAAATCGGTCCAGTAGTTTCGGAGTCAATTCAATTAAAACAAACAACCAAACCTTTCCAAGTGGATATTTTTTACAATTATGCCTATCAGTAGTACCTACTAGTAGTAGTACCTTGGTATAGATGTACCAGTGTTTTTCTACTATGCAAAGTTTATTCCGAGTAGCTGATGTACAAAACCAAAGAACGAATAGCACTGTATCGATAATAATTAACAAAGGATGTCACCAGACGTTAAAAGAAAAAGTTTTCTTCCAACCTCTTTGGATGTCACTGTATTCAACAAATCTTTTTGTAGCATATTTAGAAGATATGTAAGCAACGGCCAGCACTGAGGCGTTCGTATCAAATCATCAACCTTTAGTCCACTGCTGAGCTGAGGGTCTTTCCTCACACACGAAGAAGCTTTATTTTTAACTGAAGAATTGTCGTACTATTACTTATTTGGCATAGAAATTCTCGCTATTTGATACTAGCTTACACGACAGACGTTGTCCTAGTCGAATCCCATAGAAGAAAGCATTTTCAGTTTTTAGAGAATTATCCAACTTTTCTTGCTATTTTTCTAACATAACTTTCTCTAACACCATATATGGACAACCACGATAATTAAAAAAAAACGATTGCCAAATCGGTTCAGCTGTTTTCAAGTAATGCTCTTACCAACGAACAGCATTTTATTTTTAATTATTTAGATACTCGTAGATAGAAGGTTTATTATAACTACATTCTTTTTAAAAAATATTAAATGAATAATTTATAAAAATAATTGCTTCCCCAATGTTTAAAAATAGAATATTCATTTTCTCTGATAAAGGCATAACAAATTCGTTAAAGATGTTATAAGAAAAGTTCTGTTTTCTTAAAATTCTCTTTACAAAACGGCAATTTAATGGGCAATTTATCAATGTACAGATAAATTAGATTCTAAACGAGCGAATGAGTGGAAAACTCACCGACAAATACTGCAGACAGCTAACTCGGCACGGACGGGGCCCGTGCCCGGCGAGTACGGCACGTGCGCGATGGAACACGTCTCCGTGTCGACGTCGTCAGCCCCGTTCTTCGTCCCGTTCGTCACTGAAACACTCGTGTCTGTTCCCGTTACAAACGACAATATAACAAATAACAATAAACTTAAAAAAAAAACTAAAAAAATTAAACACGGCTGGACAAATTTTCATGAACTATAGCTAAGAACACTCTCGATCAAGTAACCTTTCAAACAAAATCTAAATCGGTTCAGCCGTTTGAGAGCTCGAACGGACAGACATACACAGACACCTCTCTGTGTTTCGTCGGAGGTTAAAAAACACAACCAGACACATTTTTTTTTGTATGAGGCAAGTTTTATTATTAAAAATCACCATACAATTGTTATTAAAAATGTAATTGAGGTCCATTCTATATCTCCGAAATGATCATAAAACTATTTAAATTGAATACCTTAGGGAGCATACTATTTTAAGCAAAAATGAATCATCGCAATAGAAAAAACACTTTCACAGACACGAATGTTTTTCGTGTACTCTATTTCTATTCTATTTTTAAATGACAAACACTAATATTACTCGTATAAAGAGAAAAGACAAATATTTTCTCTCTCTTTGTAACGAATAGGCTCCGAAACTACTTAATCGTTTTTTTTTTAAATAACCAATGGAATGTTTACTTTTCTGAAAGTAAGATGAGACTATCTTCCCACAGGAACGGGAGTTGTAGTAAAGAATAGTTACCTGTGAGCGGGGATTCGCTGTTCTCGTTGAATTCGCAGTCGAGGTTGATGACCGCCGCCGTGCCCGACGCTGAGAGCACGCAAACGTCCTCGCTGACAAACAAAAATTTTTTATTGGCTCGTTTTAAATTATAGTAAAAAAAAGTTACATGATATTGTACAAAAATGATTTGTCAACATTTTACATTGTGACGGACACGTATTCTCCTTAAATCGTATATATTATTTTTGTACTCTTAATTTTTATTTTATTTTTTTTTAGAATTCAATCAAACACTGATGTTTTATCTATTGTGTATCGTAATTTCTTTATCCTACTAATATACGCGAAAGTTTGTATGAATGGATGTATGGATGGATGTTTGTTCGTCTTTCAAAAAACTACTGAACGGATTTTGATGAAAATTTACAATTACTTATATATTATGTTAGAATAATACATAGGCTATATTTTATCCCCGTATTCCCACGGGAACGGGAACTACGCGGGTGAAACCGGGGCGCTGCTAGTTTTGAAAAAAGCTGTTGAGGTGTCAGTAACTGGGTGTTTTATCCTATTATACGGTAGATAAGTGTCCTGCCTAGTCAAATTAGTTACTTTTATGATCTGTCAATACGAAATTTTACTATGGAAAATTTACTTAAATAGCAAGGTGTGGCGTCATAGTTTGTAGTACAAAATTGCAGGTCTTTTTTTATTGTTTTATTATTTTTAAATTTGTTTAGACTGCTTGCAATTTAATCTCCATGCTGTCAACTACCCCATTATTAGTGTAATTTAAAATTACCAAATAGCAGTGCTTTCAGTATACGCTAGGACAGCGTTGCAACGCAAGGCGCGCGCGTGCGCACGCAACTCGGTGCGCAACTCCGCCCACCAGGCGGCGTGCACGGCGCTCTCCCCTCCACCGTCCACAATTTTCACCGATCGCGAACACACTGTACCCCCTGAAAACCGAAAAGATTTTTTAATACAGTTGCTCAAAAAGTGGAATATTGCAGGGACGTATAGTGTTCGGGATGTGGGCTATTACGCACTCGAGCTTCTTCTTTACCTTTTCCGCACTCGTGCGTTTTCTTTCCCAACTGTCAAAATAATGTCTATTAAAAAGAAAATACCAACCACGAAGTTTTTACTAAAAAAAAATCATAGAAGTTTTTATGATTCTGAATGCAAATATTTCTAAAAAGAAGCTACTGATTTGTTTCAATATCAGATTTAATGATTTGATTCAATGTGTTAGGTTAGGTTTTATTTCATTTCATCTCTTTAAATTTCATTTTCATTTCATATCAATAAAAAAAATCTACCGAAGACTTGGCTGTATGGGCATTGGGCATAGTTCCCTTTGCCTACGCAGACTGGGTGAAGTAAACTAAAAAAAATCTCTGCTTATACTTTTTTACGGTTGGCGCCATTTTCCAAAAATGATAGAGTTGAGTTTTTTGTGTTTTTATTACTTTATAAAATTGCTTAATTTTTTCGCAACTGTATTAAAAATAGTAGTTCAGTACACGTGCGGAACCGTCATTGCAACTTGTTCCGACTGTCAACCCTCACCTTCGGCTGCGCCTCAGCTCGGGTAGACATTTGTCGGAACTCGTTGCAATGACAGGCTTTCCGCACTTGTAATGAAATATACTATTGTATAGATCATTTCAACATCAACCCGTAACAGCCAACTGCTCAGTAGCGGCGTTAGGGTAGGGCGCGGTTGGGTTACCGCCCAGGGCGCCAGATATAAAGGGGCGCCACAAGATCGCTATACCTGTAACGATTGCTAGTGGTGGAGTTTTTCCAAGCGTAAACTGATCAAAACCTATCTGCGATCGACAATATCTCAATCTAGATTGACAGGTTTGGCAACTTTGTTAATCGAAAATGAAATTTCGATAAACATGGACTAGAGAATTCGCCGATACAAAGGTCAATTTCATTTTAAATAAATGGTTAGATACTTAATTCCGTTCTCTGCCTTTTTTTTTGTTTGGATTTTAATGGCAGATATGAGATAGGGGGGGGGCGTTGAAATCTCGCCCAGGGCGCCGACAGTTCTAAAACCAACACTGCCACTGCTGAGCTAAGGGTCTTCCCACACATGAGGAAGTATGGGACATAATCATAACCATATTTATTAGCAAGACATGAGATTAAAAAAACCTGCCCTCGAGTTTCTTGCTGGCTCTTCTCGGGGTACTGCATTTGGAACCAGCAACTCGTCGGTGGAGATGGGCTGTTTACATTTATCCAAATTTCATGGACGAGTTTAGAGTGCCTAAAGAATTTAAGTGTATTTTTGAATTTGAATCTCTTTGGGAGATGGTGTTACTAGTGGCCACCTAGGTGTTAGAATTTTTTCAAGCTCTATGAGGGCATCGGACTTGGCTCAACGACTCTCATTGTAAGTAATACAACAAAAATTTATCATGTACCTACTTCTGTGTTGGAGTTTCATTTGTTGCGATGCGAACCTTATAAATAACTATTGAATTTTTCGTAGAGATTAAAATTCAACCGTATAATGAAAGACAACAAGGTATAAGCTTGTATGATTCTTTGTTTTGTCATTGTATGTCTAATACGAGTAGAATGTCGTGTCCGTGACTCCGCGTAACAAGATAATTTAAGTAGTCTCGATAACAACTTTTTTATTTATTCCAAGGTCTTAAAACAAAATATAAATATAAAAGCTTTTTATTTCACGCCATTTGCTACAAGAGAAATACATTATCAGCTATAACCTAGGTGGCCTTATTATCTATTTAAAATTGGTATGGGATAAAAATACATCCTATGTTACTCAGTGATAATTGATAATAAAGCTTTCCAATGTCTTAAAATCGGTCCGGTAGTTTTTGAGTATATTCGTTACAAACATACAAAAATACTTCCTGAGGAAAGACCCTTAGCTCAGCAGTAGGCTGTTACGGGTTAAAAAAAAAAACAAATCTTTCCTCTTTATTATACTCTTATTAGTCTAGATAGGACCTATGTAGTAAAGAATGTATTGAATATGATTATAGGTTATTTTATAATGTAGGGGTTAATAGCAGAAGGCAGCAGTAGATAGCAGAATCAGAAGCTAGGTAAGGTCAATTTATCTTATCCACAGACCTAAATATATATCTATATACATAAATATGGGGGTGTGTGCTTTCTTTTTTGCTAATTGTGTACCAACCAACTTTCTTTTTAAATCATTAAATTCGCTTGAGCAAACATCAAACAAGTATTCAAAATTTGCTGCACTGGAGGAAGTATCAATCGAAGATATTTTGACAATAATACATTTTTGTAGCAATTTAATCTGTCGCATCGAACATAGAAAGACCAAAAAATATACCTTCGCATAAAATCCACACAGCTTCAATTATATTTCTATTAAGCCCTTTTGATGAATGAATTTAAAATATTATTCGCAGAAGCGTAACTGAGCAAATGTACAGCTCACACGAGCGATTATATTCCTTAGCAAAATCAAAAAAGCTTTATTCAATACTAGCTGTTTCACGTGGTTTCACCCGCGTAGTTCCCGTTCTCGTGGAAATACGGGAATACAATATAGTCTATGTTACTGATATGAATTTTTAAACTCTGTACAGTTGTTTTTGAGTTTGATTGTTACAAAAATACAAATCTTTCCTCTTTATATTAGTGTAGATAAACGCTTACAAGTCTACTTATTCTATGTCATCGCTAATACAGCTCAGAAATATTTTAGAGCTGAGTAGAAGCGGCAAAAGAAACTCCTCGCAACTTCCTCATATTTCCCACATGTCATTTTTGTTATTATCAAACCGACGTCAAACCATCTAGCTTGGGAAAATAACATAAGTGAGCGAAGATTTTTCTACAGTGTACAGTCGAAAGTATCATTCGCTGGGCAGGCGTTCGCTTGGTTTTAAGACTAACCATTAAGAACTATGTGTCGGTGACTACACGTCTTTAAAGTGTTTTATCAATTTTTTTTATTTATTTTAATCCAAAGGTATTAAAGTAAAGTTGACTTATATTCATACTGCGCGCGTTTGGATACTGTTTCGCTACGAGTGGCTACAACATGTACGTATTACCTCTTAACGTATTTATGGGACACAACAAGATGATACGGAACGAATGATAAAGAAAGAGACTGCTATCTGTCAAGAGTTGCGCCTCAAATACGACTAGGTTAAAAATTAAAACATTCGCTGCTGCAATGCGACTAAATAAAATTAGACCAATTATCTACATTTGTCGGCCTCTGTTTCCGCTTGCTAGTAAAACATCTACCTCTATATATTTGTTTTAATCCCATACATTTGTCATTCTATTCAACTGACGTTTACGTATCAAAAAGTCACTTGGCTAGACGTCTTTCGGTTAATGTACGTACCTAAATGCAGAATTAACCCGGGTGGATACTCCGTCATCGTTAGGAAGGGGTATTCGAGCATATCTAGGTTGTTACTATTCATAGATGGACGCAGGATCGCACCGCCGCTCCCGACATTTCCGGCGGAAGTGGTTAGTGAACCACCGCCTGGAAAAAAAATATTTAAAATAATCATCGCCACGTATGTTATAAGGACTCATTAGAGATTGATACATAAATATTTTTATTCTTACACAAAAAGGTATCGATACAACCTAATCCCGTTTAGAACAGCTATTCTTTGCATGTCTATTATACCACGAAATGTACTGTCAGTCTCACAATACCCTTAGGATCGAGTCTAAGGGTGTTGTGCGTATCGACAATCTAAAATATTATAAAGCATATTGGAGTCTATATTCTTCATAATAACGCACAATTTAATGTATAGATAAATAGAGGCGGATTATTATTATTAGCGCGTCTATCGCTTCGACTCTCTCGGTCGAGTTTTAGGAGTTTTTCCAAACGGTAACTAGATTGTAAATCTTTGCTTGCTTTTATATTAAAATTAATATTAGTGTTTGATGTCTGGAAGATATCATTATTATCTCTGATCGCTAATCTGTAGGGTGAAACACAAATGAATTGCAATGCCACTAACCTTTAGGAGTAACACTAAGGTCCGAGTCGGACGACCTGCGATGGATGCCCATTGAAGTGGTAGGCATGATTAAGGAAGTGCTGTGCGCCTGTGGGGTATTCACCCCCAGTTCGCGGCCCCCATAAGACTCGTGCCGAGCATGACGCGGCGATCCTATCTCCTTTTCAAAGATCTCGTCTCTATCCCCCTCGCTCCTGTCAAAACGGCACGCTGCATGCGAGTTATCACACACGCTAGCACTGTTAGTGTCACTACCACACTCCGGACTTTTACACTCGGGCTGACAGTCAAATGTTCTGCCGACTCCTTCTATGTCTAAGCTCTCAGTGTGATCCAGACTATTTTCTGGCATCGACGGGATGGTTTCCAGAGGTGTGCCGCTGAGAATGGGATGGAAATGTTGCAAAACTGGTTTACTATGAATTAATTTACACGAAATGGAAATGTTAGAACTGATTTCCTTGGACATTTTTCGCGAACTTTCATCGGGCTCTACTAGAGAATGGACGCTGTCTTGTCTCACTAATTTCTTATCTTTTTTCCCATTCGTAGAACATGTTTGTTCCACTTCTGGGTTCTTTAAGATGTCTCGACTTCCTTGATTAAATTCAGAAGCATCCGCCGTTGATATGGGTGGTAGTTCGACATTATCTAAGATAGTAGTTTTTACAGCAAGCTCATTCGCTTTATTTGGGGCACTTTGAATGATATCATCATCTACACACTTGTTTGAAATCTCATTTTCTTTATCTACTACTTTATCATCTGAACTAGTATGTAAAGGTTCTATTGTAGGTAAAAGCATAGACTGAACCTTGTCTATTAGCATGGTCTCCATAGCAGAATGGAGCAGACTACCGGAACTGTTCTTTTTACCATAAACTTCTGGTGGTACTTTAACGCTCTGATTATCGAACTTGCTATTTAACGGAAGGGGTTCAGAGGAAGCTGGTATAAGCGACTGAACTTTGTCAATAAGAATCGTTTCCATAGCACTGTTTAGCAAACTGCGACTATCGTTTGTTGGTTCTTCCTTACTTTCAGATTTGAGACTAGCACTATCATGATTAATACTTACACTAGCACACTGCTTATTTAACACAAGAGGTTGAGAGGAACCAGGTATGAGTGCTTGAACTTTATCCATCAGTATGGTTTCCATGGCACTGTGAAGCAAGCTGACATTATCATCTTTAGATTCTTTCCGCTTCTCCGAATAGCTAGAACTGTTCTGGTGTTTATCAAGATTAATGTTCACATTATCAGTTTGCTTATTTAAGGGAATGGATTCAGAGGAAGCTGGTATAAGGGATTGAACTTTGTCCATAAGTATTGTTTCCATAGCACTGTGAAATAGACTGCTTTGATCGTCTTTTACGTCCTGTTTTTCTATAATATTTGTTACACTATCACAATGTATATTTTTATGAGCTATGGGCTCAGAAGATGCTGGTATAAAAGCTTGAACTTTATCCAAAAGTATGGTTTCCATGGCACTGTGAAGCAAGCTGACATTATCATCTTTAGATTCTTTCCGCTTCTCCGAATAGCTAGGACTGTTCTGGTGTTTATCAAGATTAATGTTCACATTATCAGTTTGCTTATTTAAGGGAATGGATTCAGAGGAAGCTGGTATAAGGGATTGAACTTTGTCCATAAGTATTGTTTCCATAGCACTGTGAAATAGACTGCTTTGATCGTCTTTTACGTCCTGTTTTTCTATAATATTTGTTACACTATCACAATGTATATTTTTATGAGCTATGGGCTCAGAAGATGCTGGTATAAAAGCTTGAACTTTATCCAAAAGTATAGTTTCCATGGCAGAGTGCAGCAAACTACCGCTTTTACATGTATTTTCTTCTAGTTTCCTTGGGATTTGATGAGCAACATCAGATGCTGCATTATCCTCATAATGAAGAAGTTTGGAAGAAGATGGTATTAACATTTGGGCTTTATCAATTAATATAGTTTTCATAGCAGTTTCTTCGGGCTTCGATAAGTCTCTTGTTAGCTCTTCACGCTGAATATCATATTTAGTATGTTCCTCCTCATGTCTAGCCTTTTCCACCGCTTCTAATTTTACGTTAACGTCATCAAAGAACTTTTGCTCTTTGGACAACGTCGCATCAGGAGTTGCAGGCATCATCAATGACTGAACTTTGTCCATAAGTATAGTTTTCATAGCTGTGTGTACCAGACTTCCTTTTTTATTTTTCTGTCTCGAAACATCGCTTGCGTGTAAAGTCTGCATTTCAGACCTATGAGCTTCATGCAAATTTCTAACTTCTTCAACTCTTTCTTGCTTCGTGTTAACATTATCAAAGAAGTGCGTTTCTTTAGACTGTGCAGTTTCTGGTGCAGCTGGTACAAGAAGCGACTGGACTTTGTCTATAAGAATGGTCTCCATAGCAGTATGAATGATCCCAGAGGGTTTAACTTCAGACTTTTCACGTTTAAAAGATCTGCGTCCAGAGTTATGACCTTCGTCTTGATGGTAAAAGGCTGATGGACCACTAAGAGATGCCCTTGAAACTGGCTCTGATCCAATATACATGGTGACTTTTGATTCACATGCCTCAGCAGCTTTGTAAAGCGGTTTATACGTATCTGATCTATCTTTATCGAGAGTTAGTAAGTCAGCATAAGACAGGAATGGGGAGCCGAGAACGGTCTCACTAGGAACTTTGGAGGGAACATCTGAGGTAGAGCCTGGCTGACTAAGGCTACCCTTAACTTCTAAGTGTTTTTTTTTTGGGCGCAATGAATAATGTGAGATACTTTTAATCATACTATTCTTAGAGAGTTTTGAAAGTTGTCGTTTGATTCGTATAGAAGAACGATACACAAAACCATGTTTTTCTACAGGAGATGATGGTGCACTAATACACTTGGAAACTTTTCTGTGAGAGAATGGATTATGGAACTTAAAGTGCAAACTAGTGTTTGATTTCGTGGCTACACACGGTTGTAGGTTCTTATCCGTTGACGTTGAAGCATCATTTGGAGCATTATCGTCCTCATCAGTTGTATCTTCGCTTGAGAATGATTCCGATGATCCGAGGTTCATCATACGATGTTCATTACTTTCATCTTCATTGTTTAGATTAATAGGTTGTCCACTATCTTTTTCTTGCTTTAGATTAATAGATTTTCCACTATCTTCTACATGCTTTAGCTCACTAGGCTCAGAAGAAGCAGATGTAAGAATGCTAAGTTTTCTATCTATTTGCGTTATAACGGCTCGATCAACTTCTTTATTAAGTAGAGATTGAACAACGGAACTTGTAGTTTCCACAGACTTCTCAGTATCAGTCTTCTGGTCGGAGCTTTCGTCGTCTTCGTCCGAACTAGAATATACTTCAGAACTGTCTCCAGATAGCGATAGTGAACCGAAATAACCTGCCTCTCCTGGTAATTTCAGGAGGTTTTCACTTCTAATTGTCATTGGCGTAGTAGGGCAAGATTCTGATAATTTTCTTTGCTGGCCGCGTTGATCTGCTTCTTCACTATTAATGTTCTTCAAAGATGTATGTATTTCAGGAACAATCCTTTTAGTATAATTTAGATTAGCTTTGTTGGTTCCGGTAGCATCCACGTTAATATTTCTGGTTCTGTCGTCATCGGAAAGATTAATAGTAGGTTCAGACTCGCTCGTGCGACGCATAGTAGAGCTCGGTGAATGTTCCGAATCTTGAGTCTCCGCTATACAAGCGAGACTAGTATGTGCATGTATCACCGACCTAGCTAGAATTGACGCCATACCAACACCTTCGTCTTCCTTGTTTACAAATGTTTTGCGAAATTTAGGTTTCTTCAATCTTTTGAATTTCTTGAATTCGTTCTTTATATCCGTCAATGACAAGCGAGAACTGTCGGAAGAATTAGACTTAATAGATATTTGATCATCTTGCTTATCAGATTTACGAGAACGGTTGCTGCCAAATCTCTTTGCGAAAAAATTGGTTTTCAACTTAATTATTTTTTGTAAAGGACCTGAAGAGTCAGAGTCCGAATCATCCTTTCCTTTCAAAAGTTTGTTCAAGTCAGTTTGGTCTTCGGATATGTGTCTCAGACTCTTTTGAGATACATAGTTATCTTGATAAATAGAAAGACTGCCACCGTAACTTTTTACGCTGGACTGTCTGGTCAAGTCTGGGCTTTTTTCATCTTCATCAATGTTCTCAGAGTCATCTAAGAGCGAAGGTGTTTTAGGATTTAAGATACTAAGAAATCTCTGCAGCTCTTCTTGATGATTCTGGAAATACTGATTCAAGTCTGTAATACTTTCGTTGTCGGTCGCCAAAATGTCCAAGTACTTTTTTAATTGTCTATATTAATATAAGAGAAACATAAATAACGTAAAGGTTACAAGCGTACACGACAAACCATGCAAACATATATCGATGAGATCGTTTTTATATAACATAATAACATAATTTACTAATATCAGCAATACAGATCATGACCGGTTATGTTTGATAGCAATTTTCACAAGAGATTTGCACATTTAAAGCTTATAATAACTCAAGAAGTAATACAAATGTTTGATTCAACTTATAGACATTTAAGTAACCAAATAATTTTGGTTTTTTTCATAGTGACAGCAGACATTTATTAAGTTGTTAAATTGAACTGTGTCCATGCCCTTATAAATTTTAATATTATTTTTAATCGAAAAAGTTTATATACTCACTGTTGTGTGCAGGGCGGGATGGTGATCGATTGATTTAGTGTTGGTAACGAAGCAATACTAACTGCTGTGCCTGCAAAATTTGAACAGAGACATATATTATTATCGAAACATATAATAGCACTGTAACGGGATGAAAGTTTTTTGGAAATTCAAACGGGAACACGGGAAAACCACGGATAGTAATATACAATTTGTAACAGAATAAGCGCAATTTCTAAAATTAGTTTCTTTAGTATCGACTACTTAATCGATTTCAGATATTTTTAGTGTGTTAAAATTTTCCGGAAAATGAATTAGCATAACTGGATTTAGGGCTATCTATGGAAACCATATCTATTATTGATCTTTATTTAAGAAATTTTGTTAAACAAAACAACAAATGCATCATATTTTTTCATATTAAAATTGCGCGTATTCTGTCACGCGTTGTATTTATTTACCAGTAGCTCTGGCGACGACACCCGCTTCGCCTTCCAAGTCGAAGTCCTGTTGGTACCCGACCACTGCGTTGGCTCCAAGCTCTGCAGCTTTAACGCCGACCAGACGTTGTACCTGCAACACAGTAGCGTTAGATGTCTGCAGAGCCCTGAGGAATTAACCACCCAAAGTGACTTCTTTTTATACATTCAAAGTCACTTCAGTTTCAGTAAGTGACTTATTTTTATACATTAGAGGTCACTTCAGTCGTCAGTTCTCTGTCATAGTATTATTGGGAAGATTTCCTCGGGAACAATTAAATAATTCCCATAGTAACGGATATCAAATCTAGATATCAACAGACAACGCCTGTGAAGGGTCAATTTATGTATGTTATCATCTATGTGTCACTATAAGAAACCAAACTAGATTTATTGATATAACTTACTGTATTAAAAAACTGAAATGGAGGTGGTCAGGTCATATGAGCAGGAGTACAAAAGATAAATGATCTAGGGACGTAACTGAGTGGTGCCCAAGGCAATTCAATGGAAAGAAAGAAAGACAACGTCCAAGATGGGAGGATGACGTAATGAGAGTACCGGGTATTACTTGGAGGAGAAAAGCACAGAACTGGACACTATGGCAAACTCTAGGGGAGGCCTATGCTGTAAAGCAAGACAATCTTTAGGGAAAAAAAAAACATAAAATGTATGTTTAAACAAAAATAAGATTGTTAAGAGCAGTGATAGCCCAGACGGTTAAAGAGCCGGCCGAAAATCAGTGAGGCTCGGGTTCGAATCCTGGCATGTACCAATGAGTTTTCAATCACTAGCTCGACGGTGAAGGAAAACATCGTGAGGAAACCCGCAGGTCTCAGAATTAATTCTGTGACATGTGTAAATAGACCCGGTCCGGCGATGGGCTCACCACCTATCACGTTTAGGGGTCCAATATATCTCGTGAAATGTGGGTATATCCAGTAATGGAATACCTCTGCCTACCCCCTCGGGGATGAAAGGCGTGAGATTTTTTTTTTTTTTTATTAAGATTGTTAAATAAAGGCTATTATTATCACATGTAAAAAAAAAAGGAAGAGGAACTGAATCCATTTATCCATGACTAAATAGATGAATAATAGTATAACCTGATTACTGAGCTTAATGAATGCCACCTGCCTCGCCTCATTGGAGGCCCTTGGCGTTCGAATCTTGTCGATCCACTGGTATTCGGGGTCGTCATTCACCACCAGTTCTTCCACAAACCCGTGTATAGTTATTGGTCTATACCCCGGCGGTATCGTGGGGCCTAGGAACATATGGTACTATGAATACTAAGGTTTTAACTAGGGATGTTACGGAGGTGGTTTTATCGGAACCGAAGTCGGAGTCGGAGTTTTTAAATTTGGTTTTTCGGAGTCGGAGATGGTAACTAAGAAAGATGTGTCCAAATAACACTTGATTTTGGACGAAATTAATTAATTGACACGCCGCACAAAACAAACCATATTAAATGTATGGCGTAACAACAAGTGAAATATTAATCGATGACAAAACGCGTGTTCCCCGGGCGAGATGCGTAAACCTGTTCGTACACGTTGACTGGAGCCGCCGGGCGCCCTACGATTTAAAAGTATCGGAACCGAAGTCAGAACCGGAGGTGCAAGATCAATCGGAAGTTCCGACATATCGGAATCGAAGTCGAAGCTCCGTAACATCCCTGGTACCTAATTTAACTAATAACCCTTTTCTCTACCTACCATTGTCAAGTTAACTAACTTAACTTTGCATCCTTTATTCATTGTATGTTGCATTGATTATTTTATTATTTGCGGCCAATTCCGCCAAATTATTTCTGCTTAGCCTGATGGTTGACTGGTAGATAATGCCTTTAGGCATTAAGTTCGCGATGTGTACATTTTCTTGGTACGTGAAGTTAAAGAAAATAAATTATTAATAAAAATAACAGCCCCCTGCTATACTAAGGGTCTTTCATCTCATGGTAGAAAGATTGGCCATAGCCTCCTACTCGGGCGGACGTGAGGCCCGGGTTCGAATCCCAGTGAGGACATGTGCCAATGAGTTTTATAAAAACCTTTATATTTATCACTGGGTTCAGTCAGGTGAAGGAAACCATGGTGATAAAGTTATTACTAATATTACAAGTTTAGCCCGCAAATGAATAATACTTCACTTGCTCATAGCCATTGTAAGCGCGGTCAACTCAAAATTGCACCTGTCTCTCAGTCTCAAACTACTCATATGTACATCTTACAAAATGGTTTTCTACGCAAATCTCTACTTACAATGAAAAAATTGAACTCCACAACTAGAGGTCTTGTATTTGTTGAAATCGGAAAACAGTTCCACTTTGACAATCACATTCAGCTCACCACGAATGCCATGCATTGTGTCAAAAACTGGTATCCATCCTGATAACACTGCGCCTATAGAAAGCAAACACACCGGCAATGTATTTGTGATAACATTATAAATTATATATATATATACAGGATGCCCCAGAAGTCAACGATAAGCCGGAAACCAGCGATAGGCCTAGTCATGAGGGTAATCAGAAAAATATAAAAAAAAATCTAAGTTCTTTTTTCAAAATGTTATGAAGATTTAAAAAAAATCCTAAAAAACGGACACCCTGTAATGAACTTTCTTGTACCGTGACTGTAAATATTTACTTTTTGAATATTTTTTTTCTGTAATGCTATAATGAATAGCCGTGCTACAATTTACAATAAAAAAAAATACATAACTGCCTCACTTTTAAGTAAAAAGTTAAATTTGTTTCCAACATTGAATTCTAAATAATTTCATCAACCAACTTAAACCAGCTGTACTGTAAAAAAAATGTATGGCTACTATTTTGGCAAGTATACTTAAAAGTTGACGCATTTAGTCTAAATTCTAAAATGGTATAACACATGCTAGGTTTTGTTATAGTTGAGGCATGAAATTTTTTTTCTCGATGAATCCGGATTCTATGCCAATCTAATTTAATGAGGTGAAATGTTGGTAATGCAACCTTAAGTCTGCAGCTGACCTGAACTAAGCCTTTTTATCCTCTTTCTTAACCCTCCTTTAAAGTAATGATACTTAAAATAAGTTTGTGTAATATTTTTATAAATCGGGTAGTTGATTTTGTAGGAAATCTAAATAAACATGTCCATTTATGGTCTCTGGCAGCTCAATCGGACCAATAACTGTACCGTTTAAAATGCCTGTCCACATGTTTACTTTAAAACGGTACTGTGAATGATCTTCACGTATTAGGTGAGGATTTTCCACGTGCCATTCGTGTAAATTGTGTAAGTTCATGTAACCGTCCTTTTTAAACGTTGCTTCGTCGGACCATAGAATCGTTTCAAAAAACTGGGGATCTTCAGTGTGTTTTTGCAAAATCGTTTGACAAAATCGCACTCTCTCTGGGTAGTCTAGGGGAAGTAAAGATTGTACTCGTTGTACAGTCAACAAAGTTGTTAGGGTTACATGGCCAGTAACTAAGAATTCATTTTTCTGGGGAAGTCTTATAAATAAATATGATTGATTAATGTATATTTTGAAAGGTATCTTTGATCCCTAAAAAAACCAAAAAAAAAAATTACCAAAAAAATACTATAAATACATTTAAGGCTTTAAGAGAAAAGTGAATCTTAATTTTTGGCCATGTAACACTAACAACTTTGTTGACTGTACATGGAATGGATGCAGACGGTTTTTTTTTTCAGAATACGATGTGCTTTTAGGTACTCCAAGGCTTTCCTCAATTCCACGTACGGATATACTTGATCTTCTTCCACAGCTTGCATGACTTCGTGCTCGTAGGGCAAGAGGGGCCTTCCTTCACCAGCCATATGATCAGGGAATCGACCTTCGGATAATGATCGATGCAGATTAATAAAAACTCGGTAATCAGGATGACGCTCTAAGTTTGGGTATCTCTCGCGATACACCCTAGCTGCAGCATTGGCGTTACATAAGCATTCTCCGTAAATAAGATGCATGTTGGCGTACTCCTGTACGGTATATCTATTTGGCATGATAACTTCACGTTACGAACTCGTAATTACACGCAAATACAATCTAAGCAACAGACTCCAGAATCTTTACTTCTGGGACAGATGGATTTAAATCAAAGCCATCAAACAAATGACATAAACAAAAGATGTACGAATAAAAAATCCCTGTTAGGTTCTCTTTTCAAAATTATGAGTCCGTCTCCATTCCAAAAGATTTTAACCTGGATTTACCTAAGAAGCTTGCGTTACCAACATTTCACCTCATTAAATTAGATGGGCATAGAATCCGGATTCATCGAGAAAAAAAAATTTTCATGCCTCAACTATAACAAAACCTAGCATGTGTTATACCATTTTAGAATTTAGACTAAATGCGTCAACTTTTAAGTATACTTGCCAAAATAGTAGCCATACATTTTTTTTACAGTACAGCTGGTTTAAGTTGGTTGATGAAATTATTTAGAATTCAATGTTGGAAACAAATTTAACTTTTTACTTAAAAATGAGGCAATTATGTCATTTTTTTTAATGTAAATTGTAGCACGGCTATTCGTTATAGCATTACAGAAAAAAAATATTCAAAAAGTTAATATTTACAGTCACGGTAAAAGAAAGTTCATTACAAGGTGTCCGTTTTTTAGGATTTTTTTTAAACCGTCATAACATTTTGAAAAAAGAACATAGATTTTTTTTTATATTTTTCTGATTACCCTCATGACTAGGCTTATCGCTGGTTTTCGGCTTATCGTTGACTTCTGGGACATCCTGTATATTCATGCAATATTAGGCTGTAAGGACAAGAATCCTAAGGCTATTAAAAAGTTTTTAAAAAGTTTACTCTATAAATTCGAAATACAAAGTTAGACTTAATTAATCTAAAATAACCTATGATTTAGGTTTATTATTAGTCTATTTCTATGGTTTCGTAACAAAGTGGTAAAAATGGGGCCACTTGAGTTCTAGTAATATCAACTTTAAATTTGGAAAAGACCTTTAAATAATGCTTGCAAAACTCGAAAGTAGTTCAGTCTACGAATGTAAGAAAAGAAACTCACCCCCTGCTGTTCCACCAACTCCCTTAAGGTTGTTGGCTTCCCGAGCGAGTAGTGGGGCCAGACTGATGACAACTTTCCCAATCGCATCGTTGGCTGAATATGTGTCGTGATCCATGAGCCTCAGCTGCAGAGGCTCATCTTGCAATTCAGATTCATCCACCTTAAAAAGATTTAAGCTTAATCTCCAAAAGTATGTAGTCATTAGGTTCGATTCTGCTTTACAGCAACTAAACTTATTTTAGTTTATTTTCTTTCTCCTAGAAAAAGAAAAAGACAGGAGATATTTAGTCCTGTCAAATCAAAATTAGTCCTGTCAACTAAGGCATTTCATAACGTGTTTAGTTCATAAGTAAAGAAGTCACGATTAAAATACAGCCTCTGACAGGACTAAATTCGGTAGGTTATCTTCTATCCCTTTTATTTTTTTGAGGTAAGACAAAGATAGGACTAAACTAAAATAAGTTTAATCGGTGTAAATCAGAATCGCCCCCCCTATATGTATAACCACAGCATTCAGATCTGTTTTTTATCTATTTATTTAGTGTGAATAGTTTAAATTTTTATCCAAACTTTGAAAGATATGCTAAAAGAGAAATTTTCCTATTCAATTCCAATTTATTAGACTAGCAGCGTGCCACGGTTTCACCTGCATAGTTCTTGTTCCCGTTGGAATAAGGGGATAATATATAGCCTATATTATTCAGAGATAGTGTAGCATTTTAATGGTGAAATGATTTTTGAAATCGGTCCAGTAGTTTTTAAGTTTATTTGTTACACATACAAAAATACAAATATTTCTTAAAATATTTGTGTTGTATTAGTAGTTGTATGAATAAACATAAAATTTACCCATTCAATCTTTATTCATTTATACAACAAACATAGTTCTTATTGAGGCTAAATATATACAAAACATGTATAAACAAACAAATAATTATCAGTAGACGGTCACCAGACTTGTTACGAAAATACTCCGAATAGCTTCCAAACACATGGCAAAACTTGTACCGCAGCCAAATGTTTGAATGATATATATTTTATGAAAAAATGTAATGGCCTTGTTGTCTATGAAGTCTGGAATGATGGGATTTGGTAGAAAGATACAGATATTTATGACTTTCTTCATACGAAATATGTTTTTAATTGTTTTGTTTTCTTACAATGCCCCAAAAATTCGGTAATTGACATACCTCAAAACGATACCATTCTGTGCTGCTCCAATGAGGGTTTAAAGATTTGCGACATACATCTGTTTTATGAGTTATGCTCCCGAATTTAATCTCCACAAATGCGTCCGTTGTATCACTGGCTCGGTCCATCACGGGCAGGTTACGTCCCGCTAAAACCTTAACTTTGATTTTACCTGGCATTTTCTAAATTCACGTCACTTTATTTTTGAATCGCTATCCCATCTTGCAGGAAGTAAACACCTCTACCGCACATGACTGTACTTAATCTTATCTGTACTAATTTGACATCTGCATCAGTTTAGAGATAATTTAAAGGATTTTCAATCAGTCTTCATACAATAATATTACACAGACTTATCAATCGGGTGAAGAGTTGTCCCACAAATCTATTACACGCAATACACCTTATCACAACCATTACACGCCTTCTCTCTGTTATATCGTGGCGATATTCTACAATCTATTGAGTGTTGGTTTATTATTAGACGAAATGAAAGGTTTTATAAATAAATTAGTGGTACAGTCAAGAGCACGTGGAGCTTGATAGATTGAACTTTGTTATGTTCCTAATACAATAGCCGTAAAGGCCATACTCGCACAAGGAGTAATAGTATTCTGTGGACTCGCACTTCAAGCGCTTCTATGCTCTTGACTATACATCGCTCTTTTTTTATTTATCCCATTTGGGATTGGCAAAAGGATCCAGGTCCATAGAGCCTCGTCTATTTTAAAGGTGATGTTCAAAAAATCTATGGAGGGTGGTATAAAAATAAATAAAAAATATTAAAGGGATCTAAGTTAGAATGCGTTTCCTCAATAGTACCTATGCTGTCATGTTGGCTCCCCTGTCTCTCAACAGCATAAACACGCCTCAGAACATGTAATATACTACGTCTATGGTCTATGCTATGAACACACATGCAACACTTATTTACATTACCACCAACATAACGGCATGTAAAGATCTTACTTACGTTGTCCTGCACTTGATAAAGTTTACACAGCAATGTGGTGGAAGGTTTTTAACTTTTTTCGGACGTTCAAAACCTCCATGAAGGTAAATGGAATATACTACCTTAATGAAAACCTCCCACACTCAAGTTTTCGGTGTCTATGGTAAGCAGGACAGTGTTTTCAACTTAGAGGTTTCCCCCCAAATTTAGGGGGTCAATAAATGCGTTGGGTTTTATTAATTACGGTAAAGATATTGGTTGTATAAAAAAATCATAATGGGCACTTTATTTAAGAAAATACATTTACTACAATAAAATTATTTTGTTGAGGAAGACCAATATTTTTGGCGAAATATCAAACATTTTAACTATTCATTTCGAAATTAAGGCAAAAATATTGGCGCTATTTATTATTTTAATTTTTGAAAATAATATTACCTATTTTATTAAGCGGATTGTATGGGTTTTCGACTTAATGTTTAAGGGCAAACCTTTTGGAAGGTTGGTAAAACCAGAGACCAGTTTAAATAAAAACTGGTCTCTGGTAAAACTAAAGCAAAACCAAGCCAACCTAAACAAGCGCTTGCGGCCCATCCGATCGAGTGTTGGTTTTTGTCTCAGATCAAATAAAAATTATTTGATCTGAGGTTTTTGTCACAAACCAAATAAGTTTGCTGCAAGTGATAAAGCGAATTAGTTCGCTCATTTAGTGTTTTCTTTCTTTCTCAGTAGAGATAATTGAAATAGAAAATATTTTTCATATTATTATTACGAAAAACTTTAACCATAGAGTATAAATTATAATACTTTAATAAGAAACTCTTGTGTACGAGCGGCAAGAGTAAAAATAAATCAGTCGGTTACGAATGCAGTACTACTATAATAGAGATGCGGATACAAGAAAAATTAATATTTCAAGAACTAAGAGCGAGACTGTGGACGAACTTGCTCGCATAGTTCGCCTAAAAGAGCGCTCTCTCGGACTAGGTCGTAAGCGAACCAGTCAAGACTAGTGGGATTGGATGATATTGAGGCAAAATATAAAATTTAGTACATATATCCATAATCAAAAAACATTTACTAAGTTTGGATGATATATAGGATTTTAAAGAAAATTTGATCTAAAAAAATATATGATTTCCTAACAAAAGTGGTTTAATATTCTCCAATCTCTTTACTGTAGATCTATTTACATGCTGTAGATACACAACACACACATGGACGTAGTATAATATGATGTACACACCTATATCGATATTTTTTTCCCAAGCCTACTGCTACAGGGTGGCCCCCACATCGCGCCTCGCTCTGGTACTGGTACCTTTAAGGCTGATTCACGTTACACCGCGGTCAAACATCTAGTAGTATACTTTTGGTATGAAGTGCTTGCCCGTGTTCTCGTCCGGGCTAGGACGGGGCACGGCATCGACATGTCGAGGGGTATTGTAAGGATGATTCACCCCGGATGAGACACGTCCGGGCCTGGACTCGGCTCGGTGTATCGTGAGCCTTTAACCGGTCAAGGTACTTACCGTACCGTTGTACCCGTTGTAAATACCCGTTGGCAACACTGAAGCCTAGGCGGCGACGCGCAAAGGCCAATTTAAAAAAAAAAGGGGGCGGCGGCGTTTACTCTTTCTATACCACTTCTATACGGCGATGCTTGTCTCTGGTTAAGTGGAAGCTTTTGTTTTGATTTATTTTCTTGTACTAGTAGTACATATTTCAGTAATAATTCTACATAAGTGCAATTCATTCTCCGAGGACATCTAATCGGAAGGTAAGTAATTTGTTTACAATAATGTAGTTTTAATTAACTTAACAAACTCATCAGAATGATATAATTTTTCTACGTTTATCGCTCATGTTCGAGTTATTACTTTTAGAAAATACTTTTTGATGAACAAAGGTATCATACTGCAATGTTTCCTTAACTTGGTAATCTATAAACTTCCATTTTGGTTAAATTATTAAGACTTGTACATATGTATAGGTTATATTATTATCAAGAAATACTTTAGTCATTTTAATACCACTGCATTTACATTCATATGGGTCGTGTAAAAGAGTTCAAAATGCTCTGGTCGAAAACTATTGTTAAGAGGTTACATCAGCATCAACAATTCCACAAATATTCCAGAATGTTGACTCAAGACAACGATCCGTTACCTGAAGGATGGGAGGTGCGGACTAGCCGATCCACGGGAATGACGTACTTCCTCAATATCTACACCAAGAAATCGCAGTGGGAACGGCCAGAAGCTCCAGCAGACCCTGGCGAGATACGCTGCAGCCATATCCTCGTGAAACACGTAGACAGCCGCCGCCCCACGTCCTGGCGCGAGGAAAATATAACACGGAGTAAACAAGACGCCTTGGATCTTATCAAGAGCTACCGTAAGCAGATTGTATTAAACGATACAAGTTTTGTCGACATTGCAACAAAATACTCTGATTGTTCGTCGGCTAAGCGCGGAGGCGACCTGGGTTTGTTTGGACGTGGCCAAATGCAACAAGCGTTTCAAGAAGAATCCTTCAAATTGAAAATTGGTCAGTTAAGCAAGCCTATTGAAACTGATTCTGGATATCATATCATACTAAGAACAGCTTAAACATGATTATTTAATAATTGAATATCGCTGCAATGATAGACTTTTCTATGTATTGCATATTGCAGTTCATAATCTATTTTCAGATTCCAAGCGATATTTTCATTGCAGAGGTATTGGTCTCATTCAATCTTGACTTTTTTAATGTGTCTTATAAACAAAAATGTAAAACTTAAGATATTTACTCTTAAATGAATAGGTAAAGAAATGTATCTCTAAACTTATTTCTTTATAAAGAAGTTGAAGATAAAAAATATTGCATATGGAACAAATTGTCTTTTAAAGCTGGGAGGGTTGTTAGTACCTCTGGAAGTTCGTTTTTTTGTCTTTTTGAGGTATCTGATAAGCAATAAACAACATGATGAATCATAATGTCATAAGCTGCTTATGGATTTGGCAGTCACTTGTTAAGACAAGATACTGAAATACTGCGAAATCCATCAAATTAATTTTGTATAATTTGTTTGCTAAATAATTAATGTCATAGATGTGTACTACTAAATATTGGAATTCTTGATTTGGCATGAATTGTTTAGAAACAAACCAAACCTATAATACAATAAAGTATTTTTCTCTATTACTTCTAGTTATTATGTTGCCTTTGTTCATCAGGGAGGTTTCTGGAATATTCGTTAATGAGAGTATAATCACCTTAATACTGTTTATTAGCTTACCATCGTACATGACAAAGTTATGATAAAACAGCTTACAAATATTGACTTAGTGCAAATCTCGTAGGTGTGTCCTTGACGAATCCCAGCCATATTCGCCAAAGACAGCATATTTGTGGCTCCTAGACTGATTTTTAAAACTTATTTCTAACTTAGCTAGAAATCAATATGGCACATTATCTTTTATCATAGAGCTACATAGTACATACAACTATAGCATCACACAAAGATAGGAGGCATGTGATTTTAATAGCTACGAAGTATTACAATATTCTCTATCTCCTAAATATGACCAGATAAGTTAGAATCATGCATTTTAAATAATCAAGTTCGGGAGCTACAAATAAATAATAACGTCGTTGCCGAGATAAGTTTACATCTGCTTCGTCGTCTTTTCCAAATCTTGGCCGTTTCTAATGAGAATTATAGCGTCCAATGTGGTGTCCCTTATGTTTTGTGGTGAAGGAGTCCAAATCGGGCCTATAATTGGTGGTGATCGCTTGCCGCCCCAAGCACTGAACTTCACCTTCCTCTTACCGTCTTTCTTCAAGTTCACGTCGGCATAAAGGTGGCCAGGTTTGTAAAACTTCGGCAGGGAATCGAGGAACTCTTTGAATGGCATGGCTTCACGATTGGGTCTGGGGTCATACTTAGTGCTCAAAGTCAACACTCGAATGGGATGACGCTTGTCCATGGATGGTATGATATGAAAGCCAGCCAAATTTACTCTGCCTTTCTGAGCATTAGAGAAGATGTGAGATACGTCCGGCTGGGCTTGCGAAAGAATAATTTTCGACCCCTTGGAACCGGGCTTGTAGATTAATTGCCCGCTTCTTTTTCCGCCCCAGGGACTAAAACGGACACGTTTTGGCATACTTGGTTCTCGGATGTTAGCAGCGCGTTTCCAGGTCCACATATGCTCGAAAGTAGTTTTGTCTCTCTTGCCGCCCCATGGACTGAAGCTTCTCTTCTCTGGATTCAGGAGATTGATGTCGCTAGAATTCGTATCCAGCGTGCCAGCGAAGCCTTGGATTAAGAAAGGGTTTCCGTCGGTCTTGTGACTGTTTTGTATGTACGTGGTCCGGTCGATGTCGATAAGGTTTGGTAACCAAGGGCGCTCCTGAATGTCGACCCTGTTTTCGCCGGCGGTGCGTCGTTTCCTCTGAAGGCTGCTTTGTTCGCCGTCCTCACGATGGTAGAATTGACTGTAGTCGGCGTTCGATGGCTCGTTTTGGGTCACATCGAATTCGTTTCGCGGAAAAGGTATGTTGGAGAATTTCATGAAGGGGGCATTGTATCGCAAAGGATCTAACGATTGTAGAACGGGCTCATCTTCGGGTCCGCTATTCTTGATATACTGCAGACTTGCGGAGCCAATCCACGAGAAGGTGATGAGTAGCAGGCAGTGATACATTTTCTGTAAAAGAAAACGTTAAGTTATTATCACTTTGCTGTGGTCGCTTATTAAATCGCATTTAATAAATTGTGGTTTACAATTTCCACACGGTAATTCAGTACTATGGGTTACTAAACAACTGGTAAACATACAAAAAAATCGCACCTCTGGAAAATAATACTTCAAACCACTTTTAATCTCATTTAGAATCAATGATGTTGGGACTATTAGGTATCATTTAAAAGGTCTAATCATAAACATTCAGCAAATCGTACTTTAGTCTTACACCCAGACATGAAGCCAACGGACATGTTCGTGCACACAAATGTTGGCACGAGCGGGGATCGAACCTGCGACCTTCGACTCAGAAGGCAGGGTCACTACTAACTGAGAGAACAGAGGCCCGCATATTTGCCTACCTAATTACTTTTCATATCTTTGGCGAAAGGAGTTGGTAATCAAAATATACATTTTCTGCGTTGTAATGTAGGTACCTACGAAATATTATTATAACAAACAGGTAGGTACAGTCAGCACCAAATACTTAAATCTAAAGTCAAAATCATGTGATGTACAAAAAATAAATGTTATTTGACCCTACTAGATACTCTGTCACCGAAAAAAAATTGCAATATACTTTTGGTTAAACTAAAAGTGGGTAGGCACCGTAGTAGTTTAATCAGTTGCTAAAGCTAAGCAAAGTTAAGGTAGGAACAAAAGTAAGGCGATTATAACTTGTTAGGTTTTAACCTATTGCCTTCCGCAAAGTCAAAGGGTCTGTACAAGTTCGAGTGACTTCAAATCTTCCAACTAACTCCGCAGCCGCGGCGTGGGTCAAGATTACCATTGTACCTTAATCCTTTCATGATCAAACATTGAAGTTATCGTAGGCATGGACGAGATAATCCTAAACGTACAAATGATTTTCCGAGGGGTTTTGAGAATGTCAACTATTTTTCTTTATTTGAGGTCGCGAGTCCGATTGCCGCTCGGGGTCAACATTTGCGTGCATGAACATATCTGTTACTTCGTGTCTGGGTGTTTAATATAAAGTATGTTTATCGGTTGTTTAGTACCCATACTACAGGCTTTGGGACTAACTAACCGTGTCCCACAGTTTATATTTAACTAGCGACCCGCCCCGGCTTCGCACGGGTGCAATGCTAATACTAAAACCTTCCTCTTGAATCACTATATCTATTAAAAAAAACCGTATCAAAATCCGTTCCGTAGTTTTAAAGATTTAAGCATACATAGGGACATGATATAGGGACAGAGAAAGCGACTTTGTTTTATACTATGTAGTGATAATAAAAACTCTAAAGTACAATTTCGAGATACAGAATGGAATACACCACTATTCATATAATAAATAAATAAATATAATTTCACGCCTTTTTTATCCCCGAGGGGGTAGGCAGAGGTATTCCATTAGTGGATATACCCACATTTCACGAGATATATTGGACCCCTAAACGTGATAGGTGGTGAGCCCATCGCCGCACCGGGTCTATTTACACATATCTCAGAATTAATTCTTAGACCTGCGGGTTTCCTCACGATGTTTTTCTTCACCGTCTAGCTAGTGATAAATACACCACTATTCAAGTGTAACAAAATCATAAAAAATAATTTTAAATATCGTCGGACGATTATTCAAACGCAGCAAGCGCTAACCTCGAGATTTTGAATATTAACCCGGTCCGTTTTTTCCGGGTTTTGTTATTGAAACTAGGATAATCGAGAAATACTATGAACTAACTACAAACTTTTTGTATCCAGACTATTCCAGACTACGGAAACAATCACTCTGTGTGGTCCGACATGTGTTTTTCCGGGTTTTAGAATATAATAAAAAAACACTTTATTTTCTTGTATAATACACAAACTAGAGTAGAAGTGTGCCCAATGGCATTTGGAAAATTATGCAACTTCCATTCCATAAAAATCTATTCAATCGGATGATTATTCAAATTCCTTTCTTATAGCTCATCTACGACAAAACAAAATTTCATGCTTCTAGGCCCACTCTAGGCTATAAGTCGTGTGTCAGTCAATCAGTGGGTTTTTCGAAATCCCTAAAGGAACGGATAAGGGAAAAACGGATGCCATACGGGCGCCGCCATCGCAGCTGTGAGTCAAAGAGATTAAAATATAATATTTAAATCTCTTTGCTGTGAGTACAATATTTTATTATTGAATTTATTAAAACAATTGTGCACATATTAATTGAACAGGATTATATGATGAAGCGCAAATACTATTCATGTAGAACATACAGTGAGATGCACGTCCCAATTTTGTTTACGGTATCCATTTTATTATTCTATGGATTATACTCGTATGCGTAGAACGTGTAGCAGAAAGAATTGTGAAAAATATATATTAAAAATTAAATTGTGTTGGATAGGTAGTAGGTGGCAGTAGGGAAATTTCATGGAACGAATATTTAATATTATCTTGTTTAAGACCAATGAAAACAAGAAACTTCGGATCATATTTGAATGAAAAAGTTTTCTACCTTTAAAGTCGGTTTTCTATACTAATAATATAAAGAGGAAAGTTTTGTATTTTTGTATGTTTGTTACGAATAAACTCAAAAACTACTGGACCGATTTTACAAATTCTTTCACCTATAGAAAGCTAGAAGATCCCCGAGTAACATAGGCTATATTTTGATGAAACCGCGCAGAACCGCTAGTTACTTATAAAATACAAAATAATATGATATAAATACAAACATGCCACGCCTCATCCCCGAGTGGGTAGCAGAGGAATTCCATTTCTGAAAATCCCACGTTTAAACAGTATATTCTTTGGACCCCTAACTAAACGTGTTAGGTGGTGAGCCCCTCAGATGAGCCCATTGCCAAAACGAGTTCCTTTAACACATGTCTCAGAATTAATTCTGGGACCTGCGGGTTTCCTTACAATGTTTGCCTTCATCGTCGAGCTAGTGATAAATACCCGCAGGTACCCAGAGTCCTAGTCGACACTATCTACACTAATCTACATTAATATTATAAAGATTATGACTTTTTAACGACAGACGTTGCCCTGTACAATATAATATATATATAATCTCACGCCTTTTTTTTTTATCCCCGAGGGGGTAGGCAGAGGTATTCCATTACTGGATATACCCACATTTCACGAGATATTTTGGACCCATAAACGTGATAGGTGGTGAGCCCATCGCCGGACCAGGTCTATTTACACATGTCTCAGAATTAATTCTGAGACCTGCGGGTTTCCTCAAGATGATTTCCTTCACCGTCGAGCTAGTGATACATATGTATGTAAGTTTTGAAAAACTCATTGGTACATGCCAGGATTCGAACCCGAGCCTCACTGATTTTCGGCCGGCTCTTTAACCGTTCGGGCTATCACTGCTCTCAACTGTACAACTGTCAGATATATCAAACACCATAAGGTTACAAGAAGAGTTAATTAAAATGGTCGCTTGTTTTCTTTGTTCCGCGCAACTTTCATAATATAAATGTATATAGATAAATATTATGGTATTATTAATATTGATAAAATTTGGAATAGAATCTTTTATATTATCCCTATAACTTCACTCTGTGTCAGCTGTGTTGCCGCGAAAATACTTGATTGTTAGGTATATTTATATTATAACCGTCGATTGAATATAGCTATTGATGTTTATTAATACGTATTGGAAAGCGGATTCAATTTAATCTTCTTATGTAGGCAAATGGGTAAATTATTAAGTAGAGCCGAGCGAAATGCATAATCGTTTATAATATACCTAACTATATTTTTAGAATATGAGATACAAAATATAATAATTATGTTGGACACAATCACCTTTCAAAAAAATAAATTGTGAACAAAGTAACTACCTATAAATTGCAAGAATTTATTGCTTTAAATTATGTAACGGCCCTGGATACTAGTTTTAAGGGTTCCGTACCCAAAGGGTAATACGGGACCCTATTACTAAGACCGCTGTCTGTATGTCCGTCTATCAGTCTGTATCTCATGAATCCTGATAGTTAGACAGTTGAAATTTTCACAGATGATGTATTTTTGTTGCCGCTATAACAACAAATAAAAACAACTACAAAAACTAAAAAACATAATAAAATTAATGTTTAAGGGGCTCCCATACAACAAAAGATTTTTTTTGCCGTTTTTGTAGATAATGGTACAGAACCCTTTGTGGGCGAGTCCGACTCGCACTTGGCAGGTTTTTTATAGCACAGCTTATTTTCCTTATGTACCAGTTTTCAATTGCTAATCTTAATCTAATTATAAAGAGGAAAGGTTTACATGAATAAACTCAAAAATACTGGACTAATTTTAGAAACGGGTAAAACCGCGCGGAACAGCTAGTTAATAAATAAGGGATCCCAATTCGTATCACATAAATGTAAAGTGTAAATATATAGTTATATTTATTTTGGAATATACTTAACTACAAAATTCGTAGAAAGACATATGTAACTATCTACTTATATTTGAAATACCTAATTTAATGCCCTGATTATAGAGCCACTACTATTCTCTTGGAGTTTAATATCGTTTCGCCCACACCAACGAGCTAGTGTTAAATAAGTTTGGGCACTAACTAACTCTAATTCACTGAAGTGGCTCACTCACTAAAAAAATTAAGAGGCGGACTCACTACCAATAGCGCTATCTGCTGCTTCTGCAATATCTACCTACCTTTAATATGAATAAGTAGCTGTGTGCAAGGTAAAAGCAATTCCCCATAAATATCACATCAACGAGAAACTTAATACAGTCACGTTTGCTCATTTTATCACCCTACGGCTTAGATAAAAGCAAAAGAGGAAGATACGGTATAGTCATAGAAATCATCGTTGACATTTGGACTACTTACAACTACACGCGCAAATAAAAAAAGAGATAGAAAGACGTACTCGGGCACAAGCGCGAACGAGTTGACTACAACGAATTACGCTACTTGCACCTAATTTAAAGGATCCACGCGCGAGGCGCCGGTACCGTATCTTCCTCTTTTGCTTTTATCTAAGCCCTACGGCATACATCTAAGAAAGAATCATATTTTTGAATGGACAGGGAACATTATCCTAATTCTAACTATTATTTTCCCAGTGATAGTGATTTTCAGCAGTGATAGCCCGAACGGTTAAAGAGCCGGCCAAAAATCAGTGAGGCTCGGGTTCGAATCCTGGCATGTACCAATGACTTACGTACATATTTATCACTAGCTCGACGGTGAAGGAAAACATCGTGAGGAAACCCGCAGGTCTCAGAATTAATTCTGAGACATGTGTAAATAGACGTCCGGCGATGGGCTCACCACCTATCACGTTTAGGGGTCCAATATATCTCGTGAAATGTGGGTATATCCAGTAATGGAATACCTCTGCCTACCCCCTCGGGGATAAAAGGCGTGAGTTTTTTTTTTTCCGCCCTCCAGTCCATAACTAGTTATGTTGGTTTTGTGTAATCTCTCTGTAATAGATGAAACGTAATAATTTACGATTTACAATTCTGCGAATGTTAAAATAAGTAGGTACATACTTACCTATTATATAGGTATGCAATAATACCACTAGAGAGCGTGGGACTGGGACGTATATCTTACTTAATATTGTTATTAAAATAACATACGTTGTAAAGTTGTGATACGACATTGCAACAGTTAGCCATTGATCGATGATTGATTAAGTCTGTATATAAAAACTAACGTACACAATATTTTTAAATACTACGTGTAATTCTATACTTGCCCGGGTACTAATTATAAGTAGAATAGAGGATGGACTTGAATTTTTGATCCTCTACGGAAAAACGTAGCGTTATCGACACTTCTACACTAATAATATAACTCGTGGCTTCGCTCGCGCACGTTTATTTCACCCCTTAGGGAATGAATTTTACAACATCCTTTCTTAGTGGATGCCTCACTGTATAAGCTATCTATGTGCAAAATTTCAAGTCTCGAGACACAGCGGTTTAGGCTGTGTGTTGATATATCACCAACTGGCTTTTACCCGCGGCTTCGCTCGCGATCGTTTATTTCACCCCCAAAATCCTTTCTTAGTGGATGCCTACAGTGTATAAGCTGTCTATCTGCAAAAAATTAAGTCTCTAGACCCAGCGTTTTAGGCTGTGCGTTGATATATCACCAATCAGTCAGTTCATTTATCATTTTATATATACAGATAGACTAGCTGTTCCGCACGATTTCACCCGCGCAACGGGACTTGTAACCAGGATTCGAACCCAAGCTTCACGAATGAGAAAAGGGCTCTTTAACCACTGGGCTATCACTGCTCTTATATGTATTTAAGTCTATCCTAATAAAGCTTTTCAGCGCGGTTTCACCCGTGTAGTTCCCGTTCCCGTGGGAAAACAGAAATAAACTATAGGCTGGACCCTTTTACCCTAAATTTTCAAATCAAATTCCCTAAACAATGGGTCACGTATTTTTTTATAGAGGCAGTAATTCAAAACCATTTCGAGATTTTTCAATTAGAATACTTATTTTTTTATTATTATATAAAAAAGAAAAGGATCGCGTTAAATAAAAAAGTATATGCAAAAATCAAGAGTACCTAAGTCAATTTCATAATAATCTATGAAAAGTTGACAAATGATTTTTTAGGGTGTTCACATGGTCAGCATGACGACGGTAACGGCAACGGCAAAATGAATAACATAAACGCGATAAATTTGAAGAAGTCCTTAGAATTTTGTGACTAGGTGACGTCATAACATAAAATCTTAAAAAAAACCCGAGGCCAATAGTAGTCTAAAAAATAATAATATTAATAATAAGTGTCTTATATTTAGGTGCATTATCATGAAAAAATAAAAAAAGCACTGTTTTTTTAGCATAACCGTCTGATAGGCATAATTTGAAATGGGAGATGAATTTACTTTTAGCAAAAGTCTTACAGGTCGATCATCTATCACTGTTCTAAATTCAGAAATCATAGTTTTTTGCAGTCAGTTAATAAAAAGACTAAAAAATATTTAAAATGGATGCTTTGTTTCTGCACACATTAATATTTCATAAAACTAAATATTGCCCGCTGAAAATTATTGTATTTTCGACTTTTTACTAAGTGAATCATAAAAGAGCACCTAAATAAAAAAAAATGTTTTCGACTAAAAAAAGCTGCGGTGAATATTGTTATATCGAAAAATTTCAACGAAAGCATTGTATTTCAACTATAAAATATCTAAAATCTCTAGATAATAATATTTACCAAAAATAATCGCGAAGAAGCGATATCTCCGTTTCAACAAAAAACTAATCATCAAAATCGGTTCATAAACGACGAAGTTATAATTGAGAAACCTCCTCTTTTGAAGTCGGTCAAAACACGCTTCTGCTTTATCTCCAATTGAACTGCCTGAGGTAAAGTACTCCCACTACCCACTTTTCTATAGTGTAAGTATTTCTTGAGAAACCTAAACACTAAAGGTGGAGACTACCTCGCTGGCAGGGTGCAGTTACATACGATTTAGGACCATTTCTGGAGCCTGCGAATTTACCCATGTTTTCCTTCATGTTCAAGCTTCATGAAAAACTCATTGGTACATCCCTCGTGATTGAACCCGGGCTTCAGGTATGCGATTCGGATTAACTTACAACACAGATATCACTGCATTTATCCTACGAGTTAGTACTGTGCATCACTAGCGGGAATAGAATCATGATCAGTTTTTTGCTATTTGTTATAAGTACGATGTTATTTTATGTGATTCAACCCTACGCAGATAATTAAAGTTAATTAAGAGGTCATAATTACTAAACATATAGCATAAACATCTTGATAAATAATCATAGATCATTATTCTAAAATGGTACAAAAATATTTTAAACCTAAAACATAATAGAAAAATAAAAAACTTTTTTTTTTAACCCTAACACCGAAATCAAAACGCCCAGCATTATAATAGTTGATAAAAAGTTATATAAAAACACTTACCTTAGCAGAAGTCAGAACATAACGAAATTAAATAATATCACGAATAACGTAATGAATTTTTAGAGGACTTTTTGAAATACTGCCTTCATGGAGGACGTATTGCCGGGTGGACACTGGCTGCTGTTATGCTGGATTCTGCGAGGTGCCTTCGCTTATATAGCGAGAATGGATAAGTTGGCACACGTGGTCGCATCCCAGGTACTATTCGCACAAAAAATTTAGATTCGAATAAATAAAAATAAATATCTGACGCCTTAATATCCCCGAGGGGGTTTATTATTATTGCGATTCGACTTGAAAAATTATAATATTTATCGGTTAACAATTTCATCTATTACAAAATTATTGCTTCGGCAAATGATTTTTTTAAAGATTAACCTTTTAATTTGTTTGTTATTATACTAGCGGTTCTGAGCGGTTTCGCCCGCGTAGTTCGCGTTCCCGTGGGAATACGGAGATAGGCTATGTTACTCGGGTCGGGATATTGTAGCATTCTAATGGAGAAAGAATTTTTGAAATAGGTCCAGTAGTTTTTGAGTTTTTTCATTACAAACATACAAAAAAACAAATATTTCCTCTTTATTTTATTATAGTGTAAATAGAAGTGTAGATTGATGTATTGTTGATTTTGCTAAATTCCTAACATTACTTAAATTAATAGATATACTAGAGTATAGAATAAAATATTATACATCCTATATTTACCGTATCTAATCGGTGGTATTACTAGTTTTGTAGTAATGTTAATAATGTTAATAATAAATATGATGCATTCGTATTTTTTTTGTCTAACCTAATTTCTTACATAAAGAGCAATAATACGATTTCCATAGATAGCCTAAATTCATAAAAAATAACACATTAAAAATTGTTGAATTCGATTAAGTAGTCATTACTGAATAAAATTATTTCAGGAATTATATAATTAGTAGATTTGATAGTTACGTTCCTATATTAAAACAAAGATCCTGAAACTAACTACAATATTGCTTTTCCCGTTGCGATTGATCCTTTCAATACTTCTAATAAGTAAAATTATTCTAAATTAAGATTTCCTGCATAAAAATAAGCACTAATTAAATTACGATTCATTTATTGAAAAGATGCATTTCATTGAAGACCCTCTTTGCAGCCAGATATTCAATTGTACATTGTACAATTGCAATGTGATAAACTGCAGCTCTGCATTCACGGAGATTCGATATTCGTCTCAGAATCGGATCCATGTCAAATCTGTCGAATCCATGTCAAATATGACATCTGTGAATCGCCCATCTCGAAACCTTTCGACAGATTTTCCGACTCCGAGTCGAATATCGAATCTCCGTGAATACGCCCGCTGGTGACCCTGCGTCGAAACGTCTCACTTCCTAGTATTTTCTCCTCATTAGATTGTTATATGAAAATTATTGTTTGTCCCATTTTATAGAAAATATCTTGCCTATATTTAGCACACGTGTTGGAATCTATTTTAAAAAACGAGGCAGTTTAGAGTGAGAATCGTTGATCGAGGGTTCTGCATCATCCGTTGTTACATAACATATAACTCCAAAGAGTAAAACAATGACTTCAACTTACGAGTATATGGTTTTCTCATTGATACTATTGTCAGAACTGGACCAAATGGTACCACACGGGAAGCACCAGCTTTGAAATAGAAAAAGAATCATCAAAATCGGTCGAAAGTTCAGAGGAAAAAAAAACATACACTCGAATTGAGAACCTCCTCTTTTTTAAGTCGGTTGCAAAGGAAGCGTAAATAAAGAGGTTTTATATCACAAATTAAAAAGAAATATTGATTGATTGAGCAGTGATAGTGGTTAGAGAGCCCGCTTCTCATTCGTGGGGCTCGGGTTCGAAATACTCGTACCTGTCAAACATCATTGTCCACGGGCGAACAAGGATAATACATTATCCTATTGTGTCATGAAATTATATTTGACTAGTTAGATGACTAGCGGTGTTACCGGTGATGGATCCGTTTTTTTCCTTTTCCGTGGGATACATTTTTCAAAAATAACTTCTCAGTGCTTACTTGCGTTTATGTATGTTCGCGGATAACTTCGTCGTTGATGAACCGATTTTGATCATTATTTTTTTGTTAGAAAGGTGATAGACTAACGGGTACCATGATAAGGAAATCGGGATCTGATTATGGCATCCCTGAGAAATCGAGGGGAACCTCGGAAATCGTAATGGCGACTAGTGCTTTTTTACTTTTTTTAGTTTCCTGTTTGAAGTAGTTTTTAGGGTTCCGTACCTCAAAAGGAAAAACGGAACCCTTATAGGATCACTTTGTTGTCCGTCTGTCCGTCCGTCCGTCCGTCTGTCAAGACCCTTTTTCTCAGGAACGCGTGGAGGTATGAAGCTGAAATTTATATCAATTACTCAGGTCTACTGTCCCTTGAAGCTGTGAAAAAATCAAACTTCTAAGCCAACGCAATCAAAAGATACAGCCGTTTATGCCGCAAATTTTCGACACTTGCAAGGGAATCAAAACCTACAGGGTGCTTCCCGTGAACTCAGAATCTTGAAATTTGGTACGAAGCAACGTCTTATAGCATAGATAAAGGAAAAATTACGAAAACCATAAATTTGCAAGGTTGTACGGAACCCTCGGTGCGCGAGTCCGACTCGCACTTGGCCGGTTTTTTTTGTTAAAAATTATATAGATAGATACGTTGTAATGTAATGTAATATATTTGTGTTGTAAAGTACATATGACGTCGGTAAATATATTACCAACGTGTTGGGCCTAGCAGCAAATTCAAATAGCAGCATCAAAGTGATCTCAGGGTTCATAGTATATCTTTTTGGTGCGGAACCCTAAACATAAAGAACTATGTTACGTCTTTGTACTATCACGGAAGAAAACTTACATCGTATATTTTAAAACCAACGAGAGCAACGCAGTTTCCCACATTGCTATTTTCCAACATTTTCAGAACACCTTATTATCTGGCGTAGGTGGCAACTGGCATGCTAACAGGGTGGCCTGCGTGCGAGTTCACCATTTTTAGGGTTCCGTACCCAAAGGGTAAAAACGTTACCCTATTACTAAGACTTCGCTGTCTGTCCGTCTGTCTGTCCCCAGTATTTCAAAAATCGCGATAACTAGACAGTTGAAATTTTCACAAATAATGTATTTCTGTTGCCTCTGTTAAAAAAAAAATATGGATTTGTGACAAGTCATCTCATATCGTGTCCATAGAAATGCATCAAAACCTAAGTTTCAACACAAACAGTGTGGAGTATCTCAGTTATTTTTGTTTTGTGTACAAACGAGCTGGTATTTGTCAACGTAGCCGTGATTACAGCGGAGGAGCACCGCAAAACAAGCAACGGGCTACCGGAAATAGCAGGAATTGCGTCTAATCCTCCATCAACACAGCCATTTTAATGCAGTTTCAATTAGAGCCATTGTAATACAAAACGAAATAGGACAATATTTTGTAAATCTAAATTTCCCAAGCTGTAATAGTTAACTTATATTTCTACATTAGTAGATTTACGTATACATCGCGTAACAGAAAAGGCGCAATTCCTTATACAGCCCAATTAGTTCATTATTATAAAAAAATATGATGCAATAGAACTTTAGCTGTGTCTAACCAATTTTCTTAAATATCGATCATTTCTTAAATAGCACGATTTCCATAGATAGCACTAAATTCAGCTACCTACCCTAATTCATTTTTCGGAAAAATTTAACACATTAAAAATAACTGAAATCGATTAAGTAGTCGATACTGAACAAACTAATTTCAGGAATTCCGCTTATTCTGTTACATAATATGTTATTGTAAGTAAATGAAGTACTTAGGTACCTAGCATGTCAAAGAAACTAGAATTTTCCTTTCAGTAAATCTATCTATGACACTATCTAATGCGTCTATCGTGTAGTTGGAAGCGTACCTCTAGAGAAAACCGACCCTACTACTAAGACTCCTGTGTCCGTCCGTCTGTCTGTTTGTCCGTCTGTCACTACGCTGTATCTCATGAACCGTGACAGTTAGACAGTTAACATTTTCACAGATGATGTATTTCTGTTGCCGCTATAACAACATACGAGTAAAAAAACCGACCAAGTGCAGGTCGGACTCGCGCACGAAGAGTTAAAAAACTGTAGGATGAAGAAGATGGGCCTATTGGCTCATTACTCAAATTCAACAGAAATCTTAGAAGGGTGGGGGAAGGGGCTTTTACAAGGAGCAGGGTTTTTGTTTTTTCTAATTTTCATTAACAGTGAAAGAAAATATTGTGACGAAATCGGCAGGACGCAGAATTGATATTGAGACATGTGTAAACAGCCCTTCTAACGATTAATATTTACAGTAAAAGAACACCTCTGATGACCTCTTTGAGGATAAAGGCATCAGCTTATTTATTTTACATCTAATATTTTTTTGATGAAGCCGAAGTTACTAAGAAAATTAATTCAGATATATACAACGCTTAATTTGCCGCAACACTGCAACACAGCAAGACGTAGCAGATGTCTGTCATACCCCTACTATGACAGCAGTATCGAGCGAGCTCAGCCGACGCTGTTAAATTAACCGGACCACGTCAGTACTGACCTATAGAGATGTATTGACTCCGGCGTAGCTGGTAGTCGCAACTCAAGTAGTTTAAGGGCAGCAAACACCTGAGCCTGCTCAAGTTGATTAAACGATAACAGTTGAGAATAACCCAACATTGTGAAAAACGTGCTTTTTTGCGTTCGGAAATACGTGTCGAGTTATGCTTCGTTTTGTAGGATATAGAGGTTAGAAGAAAAAAGTCATCGGTAATAACTTTTTCTTCAACCTCTTTGGAGCATTAAGTACATAACTATTATACTACTAGGTATAATAAATTAGAGTATACTGGTGGGCATCAATTTGAAGGTTGCATACAAGATTCAAATGTTTATATTTTATTTATGCAATTATCAACTACCTTTAACCCATATATGCCCATGAGGCTGTTATCGACCCAAAATACCTGCAACTCATTAAAAGCACCGGGATAGAAAGTAACAAATATTTTTAAACACATAACGCCTTCTAAGAATTTTTTGGTGTACTACGTCAATAATCAGTTTGATTGTTAATGAATTTATCTGTCGTACCACCCGCAAATAACGGTTAAAAAGTCAGTTTGATTTTCTCAGCAAAAATTGTGCGTCGGTTCGTGGTAAAATGAAAGTATTTTTTTTATTTACGTAATATATCATGTTCCAATGCATGATATGATAAGTATAATATATAATGAACCTATTCCTTATATTCATGTTGCTGTTTACGGGCGTTTTTATATAGTAATTATTGAGAATAATTTGTTGGGTCATTACCGACCCAACAGGCATATATAGTTATTTATTAATACAATTATATTCATTATTTCTCTCAGGTCACGTCGCGTGCTGACTACAAATGAGATCGCTGACATTCTCGAAGAGCTGGTAGAAGAAGAAAATGTTCACGCCATCGATGTTTTTAATATCTGACGGTGATTCTGGAGATGAAGCATGCAGAGATATTGCAAGGTTGAATCGAAATCAGCTACTCGCTCCGGCTGAGTTGGCGTTGCCCTGTAGTATGTCTTCTACCTTGTTCCTGGCTATCAGCAGTTTCATCTATGGCTAGTGTCGTGGTCTAGTAGATCTTGGGAGTGATCGAGAAGCATCTGATGTTGAGGATGAACTAGAAGAAGCCGTGGCGATATCTTGGTCTGGTTCATTGACTTCTTCACTGTTCTGGGATCGATGGACCATCAACTCAGCCGGAGCGAGTAGCTAATTTCGATTCAACCTTGCAATATCTCTGCATTCTTCATCTCCAGAATCACCATCAGATATTAAAAACATCGACGGCGTGAACATTTTCTTCTTCTACTAGCTCTTCGAGAATGTCAGCGATCTCATTTGTAGTCAGCACGCGACGTGACCCGAGAGAAATAATGAACATAATTGTATTAATAAATAACTATATATGCCTGTTGGGTCGTTAACGACCCACTGAAAAAAACACCTTTACTTTACTGAAAACTGAAATTTAACTCTTAAAACCTTAAATAGTTACCATTATACGTAATATACCCAAAAATGATCAAAATCGGGGATCCAAAAAGTTCTGGGCATATATGGGTTAATTTCGTTTATTTCCGGATAAAAAAAAATCTATCAAATTCGTTTGATTATTGATATAGTAATGGTAACTTTTTTTACCCAGCAGCTCCATAGCGAGGGTAATGATTTTACTCTTTTCAGGGCTTTTTGCACACAGTTGTGTTTGGTTTTTATGCGACTTCAAAGGAGGAGGCTCTCAATTCTTCACGTATGTTTTTGTTCCGATTAAGATTTAGAAAATATTTTTTTTTGTTAGAACTTGTGTAGGTACGTACCTCAAGGGTGGTCCCATATACATTGGTGAAAATCTGATGAAGAACTTCAGGTGGAGAATGGAACTCTAACTAGCTTTTACCAGCGGCTTCGCCCGCGCACGTTTATTTCATCCCCTTTTAGGGATTGAATTTTGTAAAATCCTTTCTTAGTGGATGCCTACACTGTATAATCTATCGATGTGCAAAATTTCAAGTCTCTAGACCCAGCGGTTTAGGCTGTGCGTTGATATATCACCAATCAGTCAGTCAGTTTATCATTTAATATGTATATAAACGAATGTTTTTTTCCCAAAATTTGTTGTATTTCCTAAAAAAAATTGCCGATTTAGAATAACAATGTCTTTTTTTAAAATAATTCTTGCTACATGTATATTATACAAACACTAAATAATAGATCCGAGCTAATCCCCAGTCGATTTCCGTAGCGTATTTGTTATGGAACCGAGATGAAACATCTAATATTAATGTCAGCCTCAGATTGTCAACAGAATTTCTCATTGTACACCGCGATCTTGGTGCGCCTTTGAATAGAACGCTCTTAAGACTCTGATCAATAGACTAGATGTACCTACGCCTCATTTTTAGAAATACAACAACAATATTTTGTACTGAGTCAGGGGGTATTGTAATATGAAATTATTAATAACAACAAATTACAATAAACGGACACAATTCACACCAGTCCCAAACTAGGCAGAGCCTGAGTGCCTTGGTTCAGTTGTTTAGCAAATTTTGTAGCATAATATTTTCGAAATAATCAAAATTTTAAGTACGAGTATAAACCGAATTTAAAGAGACTATTATTTGCAAATTCAACAGCTATTACCTACTGTTACATCTATTACGCTGATAGCGAGTAATTTACTGACGTCCGTCGAGAAGTTCCGTTGTCCACCTAAAGTTCTTCGTCAGATTTTCATAAAACTTATATTTGACAAATTTGGCTAAACTAGATCAAACGAAAAAAAAATCGAAATCGGTTCAGATTTGAGGGAGTTATGGATTATCAGTTATGGATTGACGGGCCTGTTGGCTCAGTTGGTAGTGATCCTGCCTTCTGAGTCGGATGTTGCGGGTTCGATCCCCCTTCCAAGCCAACATTTTTATGCATGAACATGTATGTTGCTTCGTGTCTGAGTGTTTAATGTTTATTTAAGTTTGTATATCACAAAGAGATTTAAATACTAGGGCATTTAAATCTCTCTGGTATATCAGTTGTTTATTACCCATAGTACAGGCTCTGCCTATTTTGGGACTAAATAACCGTGTGTGAATTGTTCCCACAATTTGTTATTATTATTATTCAAGTCTACCTATTACATGCCATGCCAACACAAAGAAAAAAAAAAAACCGGCCAAGTGCGAGTCGGACTCGCGCACCGAGGGTTCCGTACAACCTTGCAAATTTATGGTTTTCGTAATTTGTCCTTTATCTATGCTATAAGACGTTGCTTCGTACCAAATTTCAAGATTCTGAGTTCACGGGAAGCACCCTGTAGGTTTTGATTCCCTTGCAAGTGTCGAAAATTTGCGGCATAAACGGCTGTATCTTTTGATTGCGTTGGCTTAGAACAAAGAGATTTAAATACTAGGGCATAGAGGGGACAAATCCCGAAAAATTTGAAGTCAAAACTTATTCCACAGTGGAATAACTCGTCCAAATAACAACTCTCCAAAGAGATTTAAATACTAGGGCATAGAGGGGGCATTGGGAATATTTTCATACAAAACTTTGAAGCCTATGCGTCAGTGCTGGTATCTAGATTTCAATAGCTGAAACAAGTATTCAAACAATTAGAAGTTGTTTCAGCTATCGACCGGTAGAGGTCACGCTGATTAAAAGGGATGTTACTATTTCATACCAAGGTATCGATAATATCAGTTTATTGACAAAGTATAGGTATATACAACAAAATCAATTTCAATTATACCTACTACACTCCCGGACACATCTATCGGGCCACCTAGTGTTTTTTAAGTTTTGATGGTCCCTAGCTAAAAACGTTGTCACACGAGATCGCGGTCTTCCTTGACAACAAACGAAGCTGCCAGTCTCTAAGTACCTTTAATAAACTCTTCGGACAGTAGTACGGCTTAAATTTAGTTGTGCACTCACATTTCTTTCAAAAAAGTTTTATCCTCCCTTGCATAATTGAAAACAATGAACAGACTCGAATTTTCTTTTTTTTTTTCACAATTCTGTATTCGAAATAAAAAAAAACATACCAAAAGGTTGACCAATAAATCAGCTTCATTAATTACTGCAGGAAATCTATAACATTTTTGAACCAAAAAATATATGTTCCTATATTGATATTAAATTATTTATTAAACTGTTTGTATTCTTACAAACAGTATGCCTATATTTTCTACCTAATAAATAAATATCGATAACAAAAGTCGATAAACAGCACCACATCACTAATTAGTAGTGAAGTAGTGGTATAAGCTACTCAACAGCAGAGGGCGTTAATTTACAAGATCAGCAGAATGTTCTAGAACGAATATAAGAAAATTATTAATTTTGTTCTTTTTTCTGAGTAAATATGAAAAATACTTACGAAAATAAACTAAAATCCCTTCCAGGCCTTTTGCCGTAGCGTGATTTGCAACCTAGCAAGGCGCATCTTGGCATATTTATTTATTTTGGCGAGATACGAACGAGAGTTGTTATTCGGACGAGTTATTCCACTGTGGAATAAGTTTTGACTTCAAATTTTTCGGGCTTTGTCCCCTCTATGCCCTAGTATTTAAATCTCTCTGCAACTCTCGTTCGTATCTCGCCAAAATAAATAAATATGCCAAGATGCGCCTTGCTAGGTTGCAAATCACGATACGGCAAAACGCCTGGAAGGGATTTTAGTTTATTTTCGTAAGTATTTTTCATATTTACTCAGGAAAAAGAACAAAATTAATAATTTTCTTATATTCGTTCTAGAACATTCTGCTGATCTTGTAAATTAACGCCCTCTGCTGTTGAGTAGCTTATACCACTACTTCACTACTAATTAGTGATGTGGTGCTGTTTATCGACTTTTTGTTATCGATATTTATTTATTAGGTAGAAAATATAGGCATACTGTTTTTAAGAATACAAACAGTTTAATAAATAATTTAATATCAATATAGAAACATATATTTTTTGGTTCAAAAATGTTATAGATTTCCTGCAGTAATTAATGAAGCGCATCAAAAGTGGATTCAGTTTGTCTGTTTGTTTGTTTTAAGTTTTGACGGTCCCTAGCTAAAAATAAATGTTAGGTGGAGCAATAAGTTGGTATGCAGTTTTGAAGCTGATTTATTGGTCAACCTTTTGGTATGTATTTTTTTATTTCGAATACAGAATTGTGAAAAAAAATAAGAAAAATTGGAGTCTGTTCATTGTTTTCAATGATGCAAGGGAGGAGAAAACTTTTTAAATTTTGCGAAAGTTGGATTTTTTTATTTATGTTTCTGATTATTGGTTCAATAATATGGGGACTGCAAACTTTGAGAAAGTTTTGATCAAAAAATATCTACTCGGCCTGAAATTGCCGCCAAAGCTGTGGCACTTCTGCAGGCTGGGCATAGCCAAAGAAATGTGAGTGCACAACTAAATTTAAGCCGTACTACTGTCCGAAGAGTTTATTAAAGGTACTTAGAGACTGGCGGCTTCGTTTGTTGTCAAGGAAGACCGCGATAACGTGTGACAACGTTTTTAGCTAGGGACCATCAAAACTTAAAAACACTAGGTGGCCCGATAGATGTGTCCGGGAGTGTAGTAGGTATAATTGAAATTGATTTTGTTGTATATACCTATACTTTGTCAATAAACTGATATTATCGATACCTTGGTATGAAATAATAACATCCCTTTTAATCAGCGTGACCTCTACCGGTCGATAGCTGAAACAACTTCTAATTGTTTGAATACTTGTTTCAGCTATTGAAATCTAGATACCAGCACTGACGCATAGGCTTCAAAGTTTTGTATGAAAATATTCCCAATGCCCCCTCTATGCCCTAGTATTTAAATCTCTCTGGCTTAGAAGTTTGATTTTTTCACAGCTTCAAGGGACAGTAGACCTGAGTAATTGATATAAATTTCAGCTTCATACCTCCACGCGTTCCTGAGAAAAAGGGTCTTGACAGACGGACGGACGGACGGACAGACGGACAACAAAGTGATCCTATAAGGGTTCCGTTTTTTCCTTTTGAGGTACGGAACCCTAAAAAAACTACGTGACTAATTGAGAACCTCCTCCTTGTTTGAATCCGGTTAATGAGTTCTACTTGTGACGGAAAAAACATTCAGGAGTGCGATTTTTGAATCTCGCTGGTGATATCAAAATCACCGGTGACTAAAATTATCACCGATGACTTTTATGTCACCATTTTCCAAAAGCCGTATTTTTGAAAGTCACAAGCTGTTTTTAATAAATCGTCGCAATCACAAAATATCACAATCGAGCCCCGCTGCTAATTCTTCCGAAGGACATACTTTCGCACTTTTGGCAGATTTTACATACGTCAACTGTCAAAAACAATCGCATGGTGATTTCAATTACGAGTGGGTAGGGGCACTCGTAAATCGATATCATAGGTATGACAAATGTAAGTCACCGATGAGTTTCAAAAATACGAACTTTCGGAAATCACTCACATCGGTGAGAATTAGTCACTTGGTGAGATTCAAAAATCGATCCCCTGGTCTATGTATGCATGACGGTCTCCGCCTACACCGTAGCTTAGTGTACATCCAGCCTAATTATTAGATGCCGTTCACACGTCACTAAACGAAAACTAAAGTTTCATGGACCATATGATAATTTACATAATCCGCCTGGTAGAACGTATGTTAAATCCTCTAATTCGTATGATAATTTTATAACCATATATTCTGTTTGTTTCAGATCATTTAAGTCTTGTGACGGCTTGCCATGGTGTGTATTACATACTTACACTAGCGACCCGGTTTTGCACGGCACTTCGCACGCAATACCCCATACATATAAACCTTCCTCTTGAATCACTCTATTACAAAAACGCATCAAAATCCGTTGCGTAGTTTTAAAGATCTAAGCATAGGGAGGGACAGACATACAGCGGGAAGCGACTTTGTTTCATACCTACTATGTAGTGAAGATGTGCATTACGTACAAAGAGATTAAAATATAATAGGACATAGAGGGGGCATTGGGAAGATTTTCATACAAAACTTTGAAGCTCAAGCGTCATGTCAGTTAGTATGAACGCGAGCTATCATTCGGTCGAAATTGTACTAGACTTATTCCACTTGGAATAACATTTCCGCGGCTTAAAATTTTCCTCTCTTTGTCCTCTATGCCCTATTATATTTTAATCTCTTTGATTACGTATTAGGTCTCGAGCACAACCAATGAGCCCGTAGCCCTGCTATACCAGTGTTTGTAACGATCACGCTGGTTAAGCAAAGTTGGGGGCGGACAGTCAGCTGTAGACTGTTACGGGTTGATGATGATGATGACAGACGGGCCTGTTGGCTCAGTTGGCAGGCTTCTGAATCTAAGAGAGTATTTTTTTTATATACTTATAATGTTAAAAAGCTGGTATGTCTAGGAATGGAATCTATTGTGCGTGTATGACTGTATATTTATTATTTTTATGTTAATATTTATTTCTTATTTATTAATTTTATATTTTTATGTTGTTAGAAAAGAACAAGACAAAAATCTATGGTATATTTTATTTTATTTATTTGTTAGTTCTAGGTCGACTCTTCTCTAACATATTTGTTCCTACCCTTAAAATATTTGTACTTGATTTAAAATTACCTTATATATCCCATACATTTTAATTCTGTTCGACTGACGTTTTCGTTTACAAAACCACTTGGTTAGGCCATCTTACTTGGTTTTTTCCTAAAATAAATAAATAATCTCACGCCTTTTATGCCCGAGGAGGTAGGCAGAGGTATTCCATTTCTGGAAATACCCACTTTTCACGAGAATATTCGACCCCTAAATGTGATAGGACGGTTCTATTACACATGCCTCAGAATTAATTCTCACGGGTTTCCTCACGATGTTTTCATTCGCCGTCGAGCTAGTGATGATTGATGAATATGTACGTAGTGAAAAACTCATCGCCGGGATTTGAACCCGAGTCTCACTGATTATCATCATGGGAAACGGCCTTTAACCGTAAGGCTATCACTGGTATTGAATATATGAATGGTACATTCGCAGAAGTTCAAGTTCTGCTCAGATGGGGACTGTCCCCTGTGGGCGCTGGCGGGTCTACATGCCCTGAGCAGTCTCCCAGCGCCTCTATTCAGAAACCTGCTGCAACAAGTCCTCGAGGAACAGCCTGTAAGTCCCTCTCATTTATTTATTTTAGGGAAATAATAAAACTTAAACAGGTCACCATAGTACCCATAGTTTTGTCCACTACAGGTGTCATCCCCGTCCAACTCCACAACTCCCTGAAGACACTTTCCCTCCCACCTTACACCTACAGCATAATGCAGAAAGCCGTAATCCTAAATACATGCCGAATAACTAGGAAGTTCTTGCAGACAGACATTACACAATCATCTCACCTAGCACCATCCACTCACTTAGAGACACGAGAAGTGCGCGCGACTCAAACCAGACACCCATGATATGCACTTGGCCTCGGCCCGTCCATATATACCAGTATACCAATACTGAGCTTTAGGAAAGAACATAATAATAATAATAATAATTTGTGGGACACAATTCACACAAATAAACAGCTTTAGGTATAATCTATACTAATATTACAAAGAGGAAAGATTTGTATGTTTGTTTACTTACATTATATAAGCTACATTATCAGGGTGTAACATAGGCTATATTTTATGACCGTATTCACACGAAAACGGTCTTTTAGTAAGTAAAGAGGAAGACTCAAGTAAAAGGCAATAACGAAACAAACGACGATTTGTAGCTTTGTCTCCTATATACAACGCGTAACAGAATAATTTAACACATTTACCTATTAAAAATATCTGAAATCGATTAATTAGTCGACACTGAATAAACTCAGTTCAGGAATTGCGCTTATTTTGTTACATATCGTATAGCCTTGCTAGGAACCTCTATCTCTGTCCAGAGCAATTAGATGTAGCAATATTATTTTGCCGATATATTTATGAATATGTCAAATTATACATGTCACGTATCGAAACAACACTGCGACTCAATATTTCAATTTCGTTATCACTTCTCGTATTCACGAGTGTAACATATCAATATGGTGGGTTTGAACTTAAATGTCAAGAATATAATATCAAATGTTTCGAGAATGTTTGATATGTAAGGAATAATCTGTTTTCAGAACCGGTCAAGGAGAGCGTTCCACCAGGCTCAAGATACATAACTTATTATCCTAACTCCTACTAATATTATAAACGCGAAAGTTTGTATGTATGGATGTATGGATGTTTGTTCCTCTTTCACGCAAAAACTACTGAACGGATTTTGATTAAACTTTACAAATATACTGGATGATTTTTTTACCGTCTGGAAAAAAATATGACGTATAAGGTATCTAGAGCCAAAGTTATACACGAGATTAATTATTAAATATAGGCATGTTAAATGCAATTTACAAAGTCTAGAAAAGTACGCACATTGCTATGTAGCAGCAGGCGGTTGTAGGTAGATTGCGCATGAATAGAATCTACGAGCCTGTTTCTTTTTAAAACACTATTTCAAATATTTCAGTGTGTAATATTGACTACAATTGAGTAATGTATATTAGATTAAGCAAGAGAAAAAAATGTTGTAAAAAAAAATTTTTTTTAAAGGAACAATGCCAAATGAATCTATTACACTTACCAAACCACATTTTTTTCCAGACGGTAAAAAAAGTCACCCTGTATAGCTTATACATCAGAATAACACATAGGCTATATTTTATTCCCGTATTCTCACGGGAACGGGAATTACGCGGGTGAAACCGCGGGGCGCTGCTTGTCTCACATAAATGGTACCTGACTGATTTAATAGGGTATGGTAAAATAGGGGACTAATACAAAAGAGCAGTGATAGCCTTACTGTTAAAGAACCTGCTTCACATGATGAAAATCAGTGAGGCTCGGGTTCAAATCCTGGCATAAACCAATGAGGTTTTCAAAACTTACGCCTACATATTTATCACTAGCAGCGCACCGCGGTTTCACCCGCGTAGTTCCCGTTCCCGTGGGAATGAGGGGATAAAATATAGCTTAGGTATGTATTTGCAATGCATTTATAATATTAGGTAAGATAGTAAGACTAGCTCGACGGTGAAGGAAAACATCCTGAGGAAAGCCAACAGACATTTTCAGACACATGTTTCAGAATTAATTCTGGGACCTGCGGGTTTCCTCACGATTATTATTATTATTTATTAATATTCTTTTAACATTCTTAGGGCGCAAAGGAAGCTGTATTATATAAGCGCCAGAGTTTGCAGTTGGGGCACTGTACGTATTTATTGAAGTTAGTCACGATCACTCGTTCAATGACGAGACGATGCTCGATAAACTCAATTTCATGTTCAATTTTATTGTCTTATATCTCTCTACAAGTCTACATTACTTATTGCGTACTAGCGATTTTGCTCGGTTTCACCCGCGTAGTTCCCGGTCCCGTGGGAATACGGGAACAAAATATAGCCTATGTTACTTGGGGATCTTCTAGCTTTCCATTGAAGAAAGAATTTTTTAAATCCGTCCAGTAGTTTTTGAGTTTATTCGTAACAAAAATAAAAATCTTTCCTCTTTATAATATTAGCATAGAAGTATGGATATCAAACATTCTTACAGTCATAAATATTCCTAGTTCTAATCGGATTCGGTTCCAATTTATTTTTAATGACTAGCTGATCCGACAGACGTCTTATCCAAATTCCACAGATTTTTATTTTTCTGGGTTTTTCAATATTGTAGGCAACTTTCTTGAAATTCGAAGTAAACCTATTTGGAGGAGCGGAGGTGGAATGCTCCTCCACCATAACCCATACGTGACGTAATCATTTACCAAAACCGCCTTTCTAACAAATGTTAGTTAAAGTAAATGGAAGGAATACTAACCCGTTGTTATGATAATTAAAGAGTGTGTCAGGGTTAAGTAGGGTTCAACAATTAACAAGCTGTGTATCCTCAGATATATATATAGATTCAGGTCTGTGTGTGTATCCTTGTAATCGATTTCATCTACTTAATTGTAACATAGCTGTGGAGCAGCTGCTTTGTCCATTTGGATCCTGTTTTTGTTCCGTTCCCTACACAGAAATTCTAACTTCAAAAATATCGTAACATTCCCGCCCCCGTAGCCAAGTGGGAAACGGAAGGTTTCATTCATTTGTGGTACTACGTGTAGGTGACTTCTTTAGAGTATTGCTTCAATTTTTAAACAGAATTTTCAATTTCAAAAAAGGAAGAGGTTTCTCAATTCGACGGTATAATATGTATATTTTATGTGTGTTCGCGGATAACTTCGTCGTGATTCTTTTTTTTGTTGGAAAGGAGATATCCCAACGGTGTTACCATGATAAGGAAACCAGGATCCGATGATGGCATCCCAAAGAAACGAGAGGAACCTTCGAAAATAGTGGCTATTAGTGCTTTTTACTTCTTTAGTTTCCTATTTGAAGTTTTTTTTTGTTATAAATTATCTTGTTCGAAGTCGAGCGCTAATGTCAAATCTAAATATTTGTCATTCTATTCGACTAATTTGGGTTAGGTGACGTCCCGCCAGGTAAAGCGTCTTGCTGGCGACATTACCCCTACTAAGTAATTTCAAAGACTCAACTCGCCTTGAACCGAGATTTTTCAGTGGCGTAATGTCACCTAACCCATCTTTACGTTTTACAAAGCCCCTTAGGCCCACTGACCGCAAGTCCTAATAAGTGAGGGAAAATATCGTTAGGAAACCCGCAGGACTAACCCCATTTAAATTTTGGGATACCACAAATACACTAGTCAAAATAACATCCAGGTATACAATAACTCTCCCAACCCCCTCGAAGATATGGCCTAAGCATTTCCCGTACAGACTTTCATCCACTATCTCGTTGTTTGTTGGTTATTTCTGGATCTTTAGATTGAACTGAAAATTCTTTCACAGATAAGAAACCGAGTTATATTGGCAACAAGTGATGGCAAGTGATCTATAAATAAAAACAAATTTTGTTTTAATTTTTACCGTTTTTCAACCGACTTCAAAAAAGGAGGTCAATATATTTGTGTTTTTTTTAATGTTTTTTTACCACAGAACTTTTGACTGGGGAACCTATTTTGTTGATTGATAATTCTTTTTTTTATTTGAAAGCTGGTGCTTCCCCTGTGGTTCCATTTTAATTTGGTCCAGTTCTGACAGTGGCATCCATGAGAAAAAAAATAAGTTAAAGTGTTTTTTTTTATTCTTTTGAGTTCTATTTTATATTTGTTGTTATAGCGGCCTATTAGTAGTAATTATTAGGAATCGACACCCTGTAAAAAATCAAGGGTCTACCTACGGATAGGCCCTGTTTTAGAAGGACCTGTCTGGGAGGATCAATAATAGGGTCCCATTATCTATTTACGGAACACTAAAACGAGACTCAGACTCTCTAGTTTTTCCAGCCTATTGAAAATGTTGTAAGACGCACTGACGCAAAAATACATTACTTCTGTATTCTCATTTTATGTCACTTACAATAGTTACCTATATCATATGACCTTTTCGTCAATTTGGTCTCGTTTTAGTAGGGAGATGTTTTCCATTTGCTTTGACATGCTATGTTTTACTTTGTGGTTGTTTTTCCTTTTATTTTTTGTGAGTCTGTAAGTAAGTACATATTTGGATTAGTATAGGTAGGTAGGTACTATAGGTATCTATACTGTCGACGTTTACCACATGGCCACATTGTGACGGATCTTTTTAAACTTGTGTAGTATATTTAGATACGTATAAGTATAGAATCTCTGGCGAAGAGGTAGGTAGGCAGAGGTATTTTATTTCTAGAAATACCCACGTTACCATACTTCGGACTCCAAAACGTGATAGGTGGTGAGCCCATCGCCGAATCGGTTTGCTGTTACAAATATCTCAGAATTAATTCTGGCTTTTTCCTCATGGCCCAACTATTTCGCCTAACTGATTTGGCTACGAGGACTACGGGTTTCCTCACGATGTTTTCCTTCACCGTCGGGTCGAGCTTGGGATAAATACGTAGTTACGTAAGATTTTGAAAATGAAAATGTATATGCCAGGATGAATACCCAGTATGATCCACCAAATAATTCTTTTTTATCAAAATCGGTTCATAATTTGCGGACCAATCGCGTAACATCTATTCGTAACATACATACCGTCGATTTGAGAACCTTCTTTTTTTTAAGTCGGTTGATAAAAAATAAAGAAACTTTTAATAACGTAATATCCATAAAAGCGGCTTCAATATTTAGACATTTGGTGTTTTATTACTTTCTTTCTTTATTACTAGCTTCCGTGTTTCAGAAGGCACAGTAAAATGTTTGTCCCGGTCAGATATCCTTGGGTGGCTTCAAAAATTCTTACTCTTTGATGGCCACTAGCTTAACACCATCTCCGGAGTGGGCTCGCGTGGGAGATTATAGCACATACTTCCTCTTGTGTGAGGAAAGACCCTTAATTAGCCCAGCTGTGGACTGTTACGGGTTGATGACGATCTTTTTACGTTAGACAAGTGATTCGTTACATCTAAAAAAATATCACTATAATGGAAACGAATTATTCATGAAGAAATCTGTGGGCAACTTAATGATGTTGTTCATTACACGACTTCTTATAGGTAAACATTAATCATAACTATTTATAGCTTTTATCTCATTTGATCTTTAAGTCAGTATGCCAAAAGAGATTATCTAATCCTCTTGGCTCAGTTAGTAGTGACATGGGCTTCTGAGTCTGGGGTCGCGGGTTCGATCCCTGCTCGGGGCCAACATTTGTGTGCATGAACGTGTCTGTTGGCTTCGTGACTGGGTGTTCAATATTTATTTAAGTATGTTTATCAGTTGTTTAGTACCCATAGGTACAAGCTGTGCCTAGTTTAGGGCAGAATAACCGTGTGTGACTTGTGTCCCACAATTTATATTTATTTATTACTCGCGGTTCTGCGTGGTTTCACCCGCGTAGGGCCCGTTCCCATGGGAATACGGGAATAAAATATAGCCTATGTTATTCAGGAATATTCTAGCTTACCATTGGTGTAAGGATTTTTAAAATCGGTCCAGTAGTTTTTGAGTTTGTTCGTAACAAACATACAAATACTAATCTTTCCACTTAAATAATATTAGTATAGATATATAATCTATTTATTTTATACTAGCGGGTGCCCAGCGGCGTTGCCCACGCGAACCAAGTAGATTCCCATTCCCGTAGGAATTTCTAAAAATCATTTCATAGCGGTTTTTTTCGAAATCGTTCAAAAAACATACGGCTCCTCATTTTTTAAGTCTGTTTAAATTTGGTAATCACATTTTACAGAGGTCTTATATTTTTCAGGATGATGGCATTATGGATATTCTTAAAGATACCAGTTTAAGTAAGTATTATTAATGCACGATTATTATTATTATTCTTTTCTAGTGGCCCGAGCAGACACATCTTGATATAAGCAACAGCACCACCTATCGGGTCCTATAAAAAAATGGTTGTCCGTATCTAGTCAATAACTTTACGTGATAACGTTATAACAATTTTAAACATTGACGAAGATCGTGCCTCTCTATCGCTTGCACGCTCGGCTCAGGCAGAACGTGACAATGAGTTATACTTTTTCGTGCGTGCAGCCTGCGTTTATCGATTTATAAGACGTTATCACGTCAAAAAACTAAGCCATTCACTAAAAAACACAAAAAAGTAAATTAAATTGGTCAAGCCACTTGAGAATCTTTGCGAGACTTACGGCGGTTTTTATTCTAATTAAATCTAAATATTCTTACTAAGAATTCTAATTTTGTAATCATTGCCGCGTTAGTACCTACTTTTATTTATTCATTGCTCTTTCCCGATTAATGGGATTGCAAGAAAATGATGATGATGATGAATGAAACCTTCTTAAATATCGCATCGGTAATCGCACAACCTGTCACAGATTCGCGGGACGAGTGCGCGCGCGCCGCCGCCGTGATCCGTTGGGTGCTCCACCAGTGCTGGCGATGCTCGTGCCCGGGCGCGCAGCTTACTCGCGACCTGCTAGTGCTGGGAGTGCCGCGGGCCCACGCTGTGGCACTCGCCGAAGCCGCTGATGGCGCACGGGACTCGCACTTAGCGAACGTACACGCCAACGGGTTCATGGGTGGGTGTAGTATATGAAAACTACACCTAACTGACAGAATTCTTAAGCCACCCAATGGTATCTGACATGGCTTAATAACTTAGTGCGAAAACACGTGTGCAACAAAAACTTCGTAGTCAGTTCTTTAAAAATATTATATTATGATGGTCCCGGTTTTCTGACGGCTTCCGCACAATGGAATGTCAGATACCCTTGGATCGCTTGAAAAATTCTGACTGTTAGGTGGCCACTATAGCCTAACACCATCTCCCAATCCGCGGTGAGCTCGCGTGGGAGATTATAGTCTAGCTTAGCAGTGGGCTGTTACGGGTTGATGATGATCATTTTTATAGGACCACATCATTTTTCAGTGAACAAAGTAACTGACGTGGCGATTACCCAAGCTTCAGAAGGCACAGTTGACATGTTGAAGCTGACATTGTCCACGGACAACGTGTTCTCGGGAGAGCATCAGAAGAAAGAGCTCCTCATAGACAAGTCGAAGGCCAAGGAGCTTCTTGCTGAACTCAAAAATGCCTACCAGAGGATGACACAGATCGACCAGGAATGACTCGTATCTACAAAGTTTTGTATCAAAAGACGCGCGGCCCATTCACACGACGACGATTCGTGTTTTTGTAGGAATAGGTAGTCTTTTTTCACGTTTCGTTTTTTTATTGACGGACGACGGCAATGCTTGTAAAACGCCCTTGTTCATACGCATCACGAATCGAGATAAATGAAGGATACACGGTCTCAAATCACGTAGGTGTAGTGTTTTAAAAATTACGAAAAGTGTTTTTTTATGACGGATCGTCTTCGTATTCATCCAAGACTGAACTTTGAATGAATCGAGAAAATACGCGATTCCGTATGCAATGTGATCGTCCATCCGTTATGCTGATTCGTGTTGAAGTTACAATGACAGATTGTAATTTCACTTCGATATTATACCTACATAATCTACCGAAAAATTATGTTATTCTACTTAGCAATAAATTTTTCTATTGGTATTTTATTAAGTAAGTAATAAACATTCCATTAATGCCACACTTAGATTTTTAATTCCACAATCTTTTATCCCCGAGGGGGTAGGCAGAGGTATTCCATCACTGGATATACCCACATTTCACGAGATATATTGGACCCCTAAACGTGATTGGTGGTGAGCCCATCGCCATACCGGATCTATTTACAATGTCTCAGAATTCTGAGACCTGCTGGTTTCCTCACGATGTTTTCCTTCACCGTCGAGCTAGTGATAAATATGTACGTAAGTTTTTGAAAAACTCATTGGTACATGCCAGGATTCGAACCCGAGCCTCATTGATTTTCGGCCGGCTCTTTAACCGTAAGGCTATCACAGCTCTTTTCTTCAATTAAGTAAAATACATACTAGTGAAATTATAGGTACCTACCTAATAAGTATTACGGCTTTTACAATAACACTGCAACATTAAAATCAGGTTCGAGTAAAATGGACGCACCTACTCAAATAGAAGTCTCTCAAACATCAACCATTGACATTTGTTCAAAGTCAACGGGTGACCATATTGACCATGATATTTGTAGACATTCTTTACAATATAGGTAGGGTAGGTTTTTAGGTAGGTAGGTCAGACTTATTGTCCGACTATAGGAATAAGAATTGATAACTTTTACTCGCCTTAAACACTACATTTATTTTCGAATACAAGGAAAATAAACAATACGAAAATACAGAAATACAGAAGGCCCAAAGCTAAAAAGTTCCAATGTGTCCCAAAATAAAAGTCCCAGTCTGAAAGCCCCAGTCAAAAAGTCCCTTAGTGAAAACAAAAAGTCCCAAAGTCAGAACGTTCCAAAGTAAAAAAGTCCCAAAATGAAAAAGAACCAAAGTCAAAAAGTACAAATCCTTCCTCTTTATAATAGGGGCCATCCATAAATTACGTCACACTTTAAGAAGGGGGGGGGGGGGGGTCGACGAATTGTGACATTGTGTGACAAGGGGTTGGGAAATTTTGTGACGTCACATTTCAAAATCTAATATTTTTTTATTTTTTTTTATTTCTGATTTGTTGTTGATTTTATTAAAAAGAATTTAAATGGAAATAAAACTAATTACGGAACTGCTGTTTTAATCCAACGTCTAGTTGTAAAATTGAAATTTTGTGACGTCACACTAGGAAAGGGGTGGTCTCACAATTGCAAGTTGTGACAAGGACGGGGGGAGGGTCAAAAATAATACAATTTGTGTGACGTAATTTATGGGTGGTCCCATATTAGTGTAGATGACAAAAAGATATTGAATTTTGGAACAGCTTACAGAGTGTCCCTTCAAGGTAGTAGTCTTTTTTAAATTTTCACCACCAACTATAACACTTTACCGCTGCGGGGTATTTTATAGTTGTTTATACCTAAAATCTTAAATTTCTTTAAGGTAGAACCTTTGCACGTGAGACGTGATAAAGCATTATTGATATGTCTCCATAAAATCGTACACTCAACTATAGACTCGCCCTCTTTGTTAGCTTCTATAGATTTTAACACTAGGCATGGATATCGGTTTCCTAAAACTTTTATTCTCGGAGTTCACAAAAACAACACATCATTCTACAATCCTCTAATAAGAATGTGTAGAATGTACAATGACAAGTGCATACAATGTAAGGAGCTGGACATATTCAATCCATGTAAATCTATTTTCTTGAGGCAATTAACTAAATGTTATGAATCTCAATCAGAGTTATAAACTATATAATTATAATAGTAATTGTTTTTCTCGAACTCTTCGTATTCTTGTAGCTGTCTTTTTTGTTTTTGTGTACTTTAATGTTAGGACAACATTAGTATAACACATTCTATTCATTTTTGTTTTTATATTTACAAAATAGTTAGTTGGCATTAATTTGTTTCCCTTCTTTTATTTTTATTATTGTTTCTAATTTAAGAGCTATAAATTTTGTCATGTTGTATGCATATGTTTTGGATAAGTGGCTTGATCTACCAATGTCTATTTTATATTGAACTTTACTGTCACTTTCTGTTTTGTGCATCCTAATAAATAAATAAAAATAAATAAATAAATAAATAAATCACAAGGTCACGCCTTTTTTATTCATTTTAATCAATGTAAAAAGTTTAGCAATGTACTACCTTACCGAATGTAGTCCAATTTTTTTTAAATCAATCCGGGAGGGATTCGATTCCTCCTCCCTAAATAAATTTATTTAAATTTATTTAGGGAGGGCAGCAATTACCACGAGTCTTTCCCTCCCTCGTGTGGGAATCACATAGTAGTAGTCTCACTTTAAAATTTCAACCCTTCTTAACTTCGAAATTTTAGTAATACTATAAACGTGAAATTTTGTGAGTATGGATGTGTATATGGATGGACGAACGGATTTTGATTAAACTTACAGATATATTACTTATACATCAGAATAACACATAGGCTATATTTTACTCCCGTATTCCCATGTGAATGTGAACTACGCGGATGAAACTAGGGGATGCTGCTAGTAAATAATAATTTTATTTATATTATTTTACTTTATATTATTTAAACAATCTTTCAACAATAAATGTAAAATGGCAAATTGTCCATGTTTCAAAGAAAATTGTGGTTGCACTATTAGAAAGGGACACAATACTATTCGAGGTGCCTCTCAACGGGACCGCCTGTTTTCTTAGTAGCACTTCCTCCCTTATGGAATAATGTACAAACTCCTTGTTTTTGACTTAAGGCTTAGGGGCAAATATTTCTGAGGGTTGGTAACTCGGCAAAAAATAAATGTAATGAGATGTATGTACTGTTAGGACTAGAATCCAAAGGCCATTAAACTGTAATACTCCAAGATTAAAATACATAAATGTAATGTGATTGCTGTAAGGACTTAAATCCAAAAGCCATCGCCATTACTATATATTAAAAAAAAACAAAATGTGTTTTGTGTTGGTTGACAGTAATGACAGTTGGTTGAATGCTGTTGAAAAAACATCTAAAACTAACCGAAAGGAACTTTTTTACTTTTCAGTTACGCTGTAGTTAGAACATAAAATGTAATGTGTTGTATGTACAACCAGATTTTGTAATTATTTCTTCAATCGACGTACACGTTGGAAGTATTAGTAAGTACTTAACTACCTGCCCATATGAAAGTTGTAATTGCAATTGATAAACTACTAACAATTCTGTATAAATATTGTAGTTAAGTTCATGATATTAATGAACAGAGCAATTTTTAAATGGCGTGACCTTATTGTGCCCTTAATTCAACATAATGAAACCCATGACATTTATACATAATTTTCATTAACTACCTACATCTCATGTTTATAAGTATTTAAATTTGTTTCAGGCAATGCATATTCTGTGTACTATTTGCAGCGACTTGGTGAACCAAGCTGAAAATATACACGTTACAAAATGTGGTCACATATTTCACTACCATTGCCTGGCGCAATGGATCGAGAGGTTAGTTTTCCCACATCTTGTTGATCATAGGATATTAAAACATATGACCTAGCAAACCACCAGACAGTTTTTCAACAAAACATATCAAAAATCTGTGAATGGAGAACACTTGGATACAGGCATTTATCAGTTGTAAACTCCTTGCCTGATTATTCACAATACTAATTATAATAGCGTTTATTTAACAATTTTATTTTGCTTAAATATATATTCGAAGTTACTACAATTATTTTTTTTTTCCTTAAAGATTGTCTTAATTTCCAGCATAGGCCTCCCCTAGAATTTGTCATAGTGTGTGGTTACTTATGTGCTTTTCTCCTCAAAGTAATACCCGTCACTCTTAATACGTCTTCCTCCCATCTTCGGTGTTGTCTCCCTATCTTTCTTTTGAATTGACTTGCCATTTACTTACATTTTTTTTTGTGTTTATCCCATCTTCTCCCAATCTTCCCTGTCTACTGCGCTTCCAACCAGTTCCTTCCTGCTACCTGGAACAAGTCATTGCTCCAGCATTTTCTGGGACGTCCAGCCTTTCTTCTTCCTATTGGGACTGGCCATTTGATGGATTTCATGGTCCATCTTTTATCTTTATATCTGGCAACATGCCCTGCCCACTTCCATTTTAGTTTTACAGAATGATTTAATACATCTGTTATTTTGCTTTATAATACTAATACAGAAGTATTTTGTATTCCACAGATCAAAATCATGTCCACAATGCCGTCACAGAGTGACAGAGAAATGTATGTTCCGTGTGTACCCGACAATCTCAAATGAGACCTCTGGTGAAGATGCCGCTAAATTACAATCTCGTCTGGACGATGCACAGTTGCAGTTAAGACAGCATAAGGCTTATGAAAAAGAAAACTTTGACAAGATAACAGATCTTACTGCAGAATTGAAAAAGATGAAGTTAGTGTACTCATGATTAAATAATAATATAATTTATTCTTTACATAACAAAGATCATATTTTGTTAGTATGCACTGTGCACATAGTCTGTTAATGATATATGTGTAATGTAAACAGTAATTTATTATCTGCTAATTTTTATTTACAAATTGTTTATATCTACATGGCCTCTTAAATGTCGCGTAGATGCGCACTCCAAACAATGAATAATCTATCTATTATTCTGGAATACTGGGAGTAAACTATACATTAAACAGTTTAAAAATAAATATAGATACCTACTTACTTAATTAAACTTTTAAACCTATATAGTCATATTTATTTGGATATTACAGAGAAGTGTTGAAATCATCTGAGAAAAAGTTGCTAAGTCAAGAAGCAGCTGTATCAGCACTTAAAGAGAAATTGGTGTATGCCACGATAGAAATCAAAGAGAATCAAAAGCTGAAAGAAGAAAACGAAACATTCAAGAAAAATATACAGACTTTAAATGGGTAACACTAATATTTTATCACTACTTGACTTACTAGAATTTTGTTTTGTATTATATCCTTAAAACATGGTAGGTAACTAAAGACAAGACTGGGCTGGTTCCTCTCGGGGTAATGCACTGGAACCAGCAACTCGTTGGTGGATATAGACTTCTGTGTACATTCAGTCAATCTCCATGAATGAGTTTACAGTCCCTTGTTATTAGACTACAAAAATTAATGAATTTTAACAAAATAATTATTATTTCGTTTTTTTTTATACATGTAAGTAAAGATAGATGTTTCTAAAATGTTTTTTATTTCAGATTACAGAAAGTGCTAAATGCTACAAGTGATGAAGTTGAACAAATGTTGGAGGGGTATACAGACTTACGTACAATTGCCACTTTTGCCATTGCACTGAAAAGGTCTAACACTTATTCATTTTTATTCTTTTGTTTATAATAGACATATAAGACTACTAGCAGCGCCCTGCGGTTTCACCCGCTTAGTTCCCGTGGGCATACGGGGATAAAATATAGTCTATGTGTATACTGATGTATAAGCTATATAACTGTAAAGTTTCATTAAAATCCGTTCAGTAGTTTTTGCGTGAAATAGGAACAATCTAGGAACAAACATCCATACCTACAAACTTTCGCGTTTATAATATTAGTAAGATTTATATAAAAATTTAAAAATAATAAAAAAACTTCCCGTTTAGAGCATTATGTGAATCGGAGTTGAAAAAGAACGAGTCGCGAGATCGCTTGGTGACCGTGAAGCAGCACCTGGAAATGGAGAAGAAGAAATCTGCAGAGCTTCAGATGAAAGTCATGTAAGTATTAACAAAAGTCATAGTCAAAATGTTTTTATTCAATGTAGGCGCTTATAAGTCCACTTATTGAAAGTCATTGCGACTCCACCGCTTCGGGATATAGTTGAGGAGAAGAAGCGACGCAAGAAACTCCTCAACACATTATTCTTTTAAACAATCAATACAATACAAAGCACATGGTTTTATTGCTTTGCTGAGCTGGAGAAAATTTACACTGTCATGTAAGTACTCATCTAACCTATAATATGCCATTTTACACTCACCACTCACTATAGTACATTCGCGTTAAGAATGAGGTAGTGTCCTGCCTAGTCAAATCAGTTACTTTTTATGATCTGTCAAAACGAAATTTTACTATGGAAAATGTACTGAAATAGCAAGGTGTGACGTCATAGTTTCTAGTGCTCAATTGTAACACTTTTAATGATTATTTTATTATTTTTAAATTTGCTAAAATTTTAAAGTGAAAACCGAGATACATGTTCAAAGGTGTCATTGGATAATCTTTTTAATGAATGACTACTCGCAATTAAATTCCGATGCTGTCAACTACCCAATGCAGTAAAATCATTATTATCCGTCGGCCTAGCCCCGCCCCTGACCAATGAAATCTTTTTAAATTACAAAGTCAAGTTTACAATGATATAATATTTTAAAATTTGTTTGAATTTAACAACTGAATACACTTTTATCTTGCAGTTGCACTGATGATTTACTGCATTCTTAACGCGAATGAACTATAATTGTCTTATTTTACAGACAGTCTAAGGAGCAATATACAGCAATACTAAGAAAATACGAGGCTTTGAAGAACAAGCGGAAGGCAACTGAAGAAATGGACAAGTCCATATTTGAGGACTCCTTGAAGTCGGCGAAGCAACGACGCTCCTCCGATGAACCGTTGATAAATGACAGTATTGCAATTGATGAGAGCAACACAAGCTTAGTGAGTAAAAAAAAAACGCATCACAGAATTAGCGCAATTCCTCCAGGCTATTAGTATAATAGTACAAAAAATATGATGAATTCGTACATTACTTTTGTCTAACCCTATTTCTTAAATGAAGAGATATAATAGTGGTTTCCATTTAACGACCTGTAAATTTAATACCTACTGAGTATATACTGAGTATAAATGTTAATTTAACTTACATGAACTAATTCGCAAACTTGTTTTGATTAGGGTATCCCTTAATTTAGTTATGCTGATACATTTTTCGGAAAATTTTAACACATTAAAAATTTCTAAAATTGATTCAATAGTCGATACTGAACAAACTTATTTCATGAATTGCGCTTATTCTGTTACATAATTGTATACTAAGCTGGAAATTTCAGCCATCTCATGTAGCCATTATATTCTAGCCGTTAGTTCGAACCAATCAGTGTCAAAAAGTGACGCAGCCGTAGTATAAAGTGACACTGTCGTTGGTTACGAAAATAAATCTTAAAACCCCGTTTAGATTAGGTCGGTAGGTGTCCCAGGAAGCCATATCGAGCTATAATAAGAATAAAGTTTAAAATAACAGCTAAATATAGAACCGCAACGATTGTTGAGATACATACATAAAGCTCACGCAATGAGGGTGTTTACGAAAATTTACGCCACTAGTTGGCGCCACTTAGTCATGAGGTCATGCGCGCTGTCAAAACACATAGTTTCTGCAATTCTGCATAGCGTTTTTCAATTTTTAGCAATGATATTATATGTTAGTATCTGGTTTTTAGTTCCTAAAATTAATATTATCTAAATGGATCGTGCGTATGGACAAAAAAGGGTTGCCGAATTCAAACTTTACCTTATACTTTTGGAAGTTAAATGTCCATTTTCCATAAAGGATGAGTGTATAGGGCTAGAAAACTGTCCACATGTGGTTTACAGTTTAAATTGTTTACAACTCAAAGAAAACAGTAGCTATTACTACAAAATTCAAACACAATTACTTGTTACGGGTAGAGAAAGATGTGATTTGTTCATATGGACGAATGTGGATGAAAAGATAATAAACATCAAAAGAGATGACATATTTATTGAAAATATTATAGTTTCACAAATAAAGGATTTTTATTTTAAATATATTTTGTTACCAACAATAGCAAAAACAAAATATGATTGTTAAAGTTCTGTCAAAGAATAGAGACCGTCAAGTTAGAAGCCTCACCATGGAATTGAGCTGTTCTGATAATGTCAAACAACTCTTCCTAAATAGTGCCCGAAGCATATAAATAGTGCTATCATACTTTCGGAGATATTCAGGTCGTTCAGTGAGGCTGCTATCTTGACGTCAAGATAGCAGCCTCATCTCAGTACACAAAAACCACAGCACTGTTCTTGAAGAACTATATACCAAAAAACTCTTCTTAAATAGTGCCTTGGATTTACAAAGTTTCAGAATTAGTGCTTCAAAGGAACCGAAGATATTAGGGTACATTGATGAGGCTTCCAACTTGACGTCAAGCTGGAAGTCACATCATCAACGAGGAAGAATTTCGAATCGAGACTAATGCCAAAAATCTCTTCCTAAATAGTGCCTCCGGAATCAAAACAAAGCGGAAAGATTTAACTTGTATTTTAGTCAATAAATGATGATAAACTTCCACGTACATTTTGGATTCGGTACAGATAGGAATAAACCAACTAGATGAAAATGGAGGCACAGTTTTATAAAGAGCAACATCTCAGTTTGTTTTTTTGTTTTTTTTTTGTAGCTAGGGGTACAAATTGTGATGATTTATCAAGTATCAGGATGCGGACTGGTTCAGTTTTTGAGATATAATTTTTAAAGAATTATAACTTAATTATTTATCAAATATCAAAGAAAACGCAATGTCCAATGTCCAACTTCAAAAAAACGTTAAAAAAAATTTTGTTCATTGATAAAAATCTATTGGTTATTTATATGAAAACCTATTTTTATTCAATAGTTAATGTTTTGTTACGGAATACATTTATTAAAATATTTAAATTTTCTTTCATCACCGTGTCCTAAACATGTTTAAACAATATTGTTTTATCTTAGGATGAATGTCAACAGGTCCATTAAAATCTTCATTTCCGTGGTTTTTTTATCTTTAGTTCAAACAAAATCGAGTTTTTTTATAATGTATTCTTGCTTAATATCTAGCAGATGAGGATGTATTTCAACAGGCCCATAAAAATCTTCATTTCCGTGTTTTTTTTATCCTTAAGTTTTTTTAAAAACATCGCTTTTATTAATAAAATAAAATTTTGTGCCACGGCGATGAAACATACGTGCACGGCAATGAAACAAGCTTTCACGGCAATGAAAGAACTGTGCCACAGGATTGAAAGAATCAAACAACGGAAATGAAAATCCATATAAAACATAATATTTTATATATTTACCTAAGTATTATACTTACATAAAATATATACATGCCTGTCTCCGAGAGGGAAAGGCATACCCAGACTGTCTCTCCATCGGATCCTTTAAATTCCTACCAGTCCACTAACAATGGCTTGGTTCTACCCAAAGTTTGTGTTTGGGAGAAAGATTTGGATAAAATCTTTGAATTGTTTTATCTTGTGTCTGCTACTTCACGCCGCAGACCTTATAGTCGTAGTTTTTTTTGTAATTTAATTATTTAGTGGCACGCACGAGCATCAATGTGTTATACCTTTTATATTTATTTATATAAAACCGTAATGGCCAATCGTATAGCTCCACTTGTACGCATTATGCGCATTACTTAATTCTTATTCTATTTTAGCTTAGTAGCACATTGTAATTAGGGCGATAGTTCCATATTTTAATTGGTACCCCTTTCACTAAGACCGGTTAAAAAAGCCATCTTGTCTTTTCAATTGCCTTAGGTTCCGCGCTCGTGCATTGTATGTATTTTATACTTATAATTAATTGCTCAAACCCCAAAAATAGAGCTTTTTTTACTTCCCTTGTTCCTGTATCGAACATTTTGTACATCTCATTAGTTTTTTAAGTTATCTGCTACATATTCAGCAAGAATACATACAATATAAAGAAAACTTAAATAAAAGCGATGTTTTAAAAAAACTTAAGATTTTTTTTATCAATAAAAAAAAATTAAACGTTTTTTTGAAGTTTGACATTGGACATTGCGTTTTCTTTGATATATGATAAATGATTAAGTTATAATTCTTCAAAAAATTATATCTCAAAAACTAAACCAGTCCGCATCCTGATACTTGATAAATCATCACAATTTGTACCCCTAGATACAAAAAAAAAAAGACGTGTGGCACTCGGGGACTGCCGCGGTAAAGCTATTGCATAGCATTTTTTATCAACAAGACTGCCGAAAACAAACGACGTTAGACAATGCACGCCCTCGATAGAAGCTATGCAATATCCATCCATCCGTCCGTCCGTCCGTCCGTCCGTCCGTCCGTCCGTCCGTCCGTCCGTCCGTCCGTCCGTCGGTCGGTCGGTCGGTCGGTCGGTCTGTCGGTCTTTCGGTCGGTCGGTCCGTCCGTCCGTCCGTCGGTCCTTCGGTCGGTCGGTCGGTCGGTCGGTCGGTCGGTCGGTCGGTCCGTCCGTCCGTCCGTCCGTCCGTCCGTCCATCCATCTACTATCATAACTTGGGTTTGGATTATGCCCAATAAACAAGCCACGCCTCCGTGCCCGTCGGAGTGGGGAGCGTGAGGTTTTTTCGTTACGGAATTTCTGGATTCGGTCTCCGCGCTCAAGGCCCGCGATAGAAGCTATGCAATAGCTTAAAAACAAAAAAACAAACTGAGATGTTGCTCTTTATAAAACTGTGCCTCTATTTTGATCTAGTTGGTTTATTCCTATCTGTACCGAATCCAAAATGTACGTGGAAGTTTATCATCATTTATTGACTAAAATACAAGTTAAATCTTTCCGCTTTGTTTTGATTCCGGAGGCACTATTTAGGAAGAGATTTTTGGCATTAGTCTCGATTCGAAATTCTTCCTCGTTGATGATGTGACTTCCAGCTTGACGTCAAGTTGGAAGCCTCATCAATGTACACTAATATCTTCGGTTCCTTTGAAGCACTAATTCTGAAACTTTGCAAATCCAAGGCACTATTTAAGAAGAGTTTTTTGGTATATAGTTCTTCAAGAACAGTGCTGTGGTTTTTGTGTACTGAGATGAGGCTGCTATCTTGACGTCAAGATAGCAGCCTCACTGAACGACCTGAATATCTCCGAAAGTATGATAGCACTATTTATATGCTTCGGGCACTATTTGGCACTATTTAGGAAGAGTTGTTTGACATTATCAGAACAGCTCAATTCCATGGTGAGGCTTCTAACTTGACGGTCTCAAAGAATAACTATAGCTAGCTTGTCCAGGTTTTGTAGTGTAGAAAGGAAAGTAAATAATAAAACTTATTTATACATTGTTTCTATTTTGCCAAAAAAATCTACTATGAAATAACTAAATATAATGTTTTTAGAGATATGTCTATCTACATAATAATATTACTTTTAAAATTTGTCATCATGAAACCAACAAATATTATGCGGTCTGCAAGAGGCATCAGTTTGGAATCAAACATGCCACTTAAAATCTCAAATGTTTTAGCTAAACCAGCAATCTTTCAACATGTATTTGTCGTATCAGCTGATCAGTCTTAAACTGTCCATCGGTATTTTTCAGAAATTGTGGTACCTATATTATAATATTTTGATATTTTGATCTTGTATCGCGATCCAAACAACAACGTTGTTGTTCTTTTCTTTTGTGGTGTAATAAATCATAGCTTCATTCCATGGAAATCTACTCGGTACTGCATTTTTTTCAAATTTAGCCTGGCTGAAACATCAAATAAATATGGTTTTATTAAGAAATTCACTAAGTCTCCATTTACATACTTTACAATGAAATAGGTATACCAAATTATTATTATGATGTAGCAAAAACTTTAAAAGTTGAGTGCTATGTTACTTGCACTTGAGCTTATGTTTCTTAAAATTACACAACAAGAAAGACTTAATTATGCTTATAAAACTTTAAAATACTTAAGGTTCTGTAACACTGAGTCTGTTGGCAGCTCGTAATCGTCTTTACTAAAACGATCTTTGCATATACAACTATTATTTGTAGACGTAAACCCAGAGTAGTAACATAACATTGCGTAAACCGATCTCTACGAATAGCTACAAGCTACAAGCCATTGTTTTAAACGTATTTTGTCCTTAGGAAACTTATGACCACTCGGTTTTTTTGAGCACATAGGAATTGCACAACATTGTGGCATTTCGATTTGGAGAGAATATTCGTTATACTTGTTTAATTTTATTAGAAAATTCAAAAAAATCAGACGTAGTAATAAAAAATATACGCGCTCTGACAGTTTTGACAGCTTTCTGGACCAAACGCCTAGGTGCTGCCACCTGGTGGTTGTCATTTCAGAACACCCTCATTGTCCCACAGGGGTAGCCCGAGTGGATGGATCGCCACTTTCATCGATCTCTGCACACTTCTTTCGCTTCCTTCACATCCATAAGACTTTTCTTGCACGCTCTTTTATTCTTCGCACTCGGCACCCAGCTTTTTGAAAGACGTCACTGATTTGATCCGTGAACGTCCTTCTGGGGCGTCTCTTTCCTTGCATCCTTCAACATTCGCATCATAAATTTCTTTCGTTACTCTCCTTTCATCCATACGTTCTAAATGACCAAACCAGCTATAGCTTTTGTACTTATATGATACCTATCGATGATTTGTTGTGTTTGCAATTCAGAGCGACTTGTATTGTAGGTATAATCTCAAAACTTTATAAACTGCAAGCTAAGACCGATAGCTATGTGGTGAATTTGTAGCTAGTTGTTTGGATAAGACTCCTTTACGGGTTACTTGGTCCCGTATAAGAGCTGGGTGACTGGTTATGAATGAATACGCAGGTTAACGGTTAAACTGTGTCCTTTAATCTTTTACGTTACAAGTTCACGGTATAGACGAGTGGAGAGAGCGCGGTATAGGGAACAACTGGCGCGTCTCTACATGTACTGCCAACTTAGCGGCGTCGCATACGCGCTGACTTTGGATGTGTCCCTACACTCCCATTTATATTATATTATTTTGAAAAGGTGTTTTTTTTACAGAATACTATGGTAAAAAGGATAGAGAACGCGGATTCCCCTTACCTCAACTTGAAGCAAAGCAGTCTTGCGTTGGCAACACTACAGCGGCCAGCGATGCACATGTTCGTAGACAACTACCTCAAGGTATTATCACTACATACACACACCGGCACAATTAGCGGAACAGAAAAAAAAGGGAGTATTTACGCATTTTTGCGTGTTACTGGCCGGCTAAACAAGCTTTTTTTAAATTTGGGTTTTAATTTAAAAATGGAATACTAAGCGACTGCCCTTTTTTTCATTCTTTTGTTTTAATTTTCATTGATTCATTTTTTCCACCGCTTGTCCGTTTTTAGAAGGTTCGTGAATTCCATTTGAAAAGCTTTGAATTGCAGTTTTTGAGGCTTTTGAGTTTTTTCGCATATTGATAATTTACGAGCATCAAATTATGCCTGATTTAACGCCATCAGAAATCATTAGGGCAGATCAAATGAGGAGAAATGGTCAAACCTACAGATCGATTGCCAGAAGCCTTCGTCGATCGTTATCAACGATTTATCGTAGCATCCAACGATACAGATTGACGAATGCTCTAGTGAGAAGGAGAGGACAAGGCCGGAAAAGGTGTACTTCAAGGAGGGATGACCGTTTTCTCCAACTTCAAGTCCGACGGAACACGAGACTAACGGCGGTGCAGGCTCGAAATTTACTGGAAGAGGTACGAGCAGTAAGGATGAGTGAGCGGACAGTTCGTAGAAGATTCGAAGAAGTGGGTATAGGCTCGTATGTGCCCGCCAAAGCCCCAAAACTTGAGAGACATCATCGCACAAACCGTCTACACTTTGGTCGTGAACATCGTGATTGGGACTTCGACGACTGGGGACAGGTTCTTTTTACTGATGAATGCAGAGTTATGTTAAATCAAATTGATGGAAGGCAGCGAGTATGGAGACGCAAAGGAGAACGTTATATCCAGTCTAATTTTGAAAATACAGTTGCATATGGCGGCGGTTCAATTATGGTCTGGGGAGGAATATGTTTAGGAGCTCGTACGGAGTTAGTAGTGGTCGATGGCGGGAATCTGAATGCTGATCGGTATATCAGGGAGATTTTAGAAGAACATGTTGTGCCATTTGCCCCCTTTATTGGTAACAACTTCATTCTAATGCAGGATAATGCTCGGGCTCACAGTGCTCGCACAGTACAGACATACCTAAACCATGTTGGTATAACGGTGATGGAGTGGCCAGCACGGTCCCCCGATATGAACCCTATAGAACACGTCTGGGACTTGCTAAAGAGGAGTGTAAAGTCAAGAATGCCCCCTCCCAATAATCTCAACGAGTTGCGAAACGCATTACTTGAAGAATGGCAGAGGTTGCCCCAAGAAACCATTGATAACATCATCCGCAGCATGCCCAGACGGATGGAAACCCTCATCAGAGCACGAGGAGGAAACACTCGATATTGAACAGTCATTGAAATTGTTGTTAAACTTTGGAAAATCTTGAATTTTCTGCTGTTTCTCTATAATTAAAAATCGAAGAAAAATGCATTTTGTTTAATTTAATTTTTATTTTTATAAAATTTTAAGTATGGTGTTACAAATGAATGTCAAAACATGTTAATTTAATTGTTGTTTCATTTTAAATAATATATTGTTTAAAAATTACATTCATTGTTCTAAATTCCCTCTTTTTTCTCCTTTTTTTTTCTGTTCCGCTAATTGTGCCGGTGTGTGTAGTATAAAACAGTCGCTTTCTCTGTCCCTATATCCCTATGTATGCTTAAATCTTTAAAACTACGCAACGGATTTTGATGCGGTTTTTTTAATAGATAGAGTGATTCAAGAGGAAGGTTTTAGTATTAGCATTGTGTTGTGGGTAATCTTAAAAATATATCAATAAATCAGTTGTGCCTAAGACGTCGTTTAATTAACACATGTCGATAATACTACATGGTGTCAGGTGTGGTTTTATTGGATATTAAGTGTATTTATTGTTTGTGAAAGTTGGATTTTCAATACTGTTCATCGGAATTATGCCAAGCGACGCAAATAAAGCGTTTTCGGTAGGCGGTGGTGCAATTCTTCAACAGCCAGCGTCATTGCAACAGGATGGCAATATGGCCGCGAACTGGCGTGAATGGAAATTGACGTTTGACTGTTTTATCACCGCCTCAGGAAAGGATTCAGCTTTGGATAAGGAGAAATGCGCTATATTTATGCATGTAATTGGGAAATATGGCCGTGAAATTTACGAAGAGTTGGATATTAGCGAAAGTGAAATAAACAACTACGCCATATTGTGTAAAAAATTTAGAGAATATTGTGATCCAAAGAAAAACAGAAACTATGAGAGACATGTGTTTTTTGAAACTTATCAGAATGAACACAGTTTTGATAGATTTATAGGGGACCTAAAAATAAAAAGTAAAAGCTGTGAATTTGATACTTTGAAAAGCAGTCTTATTCTGACTCAGCTGATTCGAGGCATAAAAGATGTGCACATGCGGGAGAAATTGCTGGCAAAATCATCGCTCACGTTAGAGGAGGCGATACAATGGTGTCGTGCTGCAGAGCGAGCGGGACAACAAGCAGCAGCATGTTCGTCAAATAGTCAGACCGTGGAACGAATATCACGCGCGGAGGCGCGGCGAGGCACCGGCGTAGGCGCAGGACGGGGCGCGGGGGTGCCGTCGCAGCGCTCATCGGGTGGCACCTGGATGCAACGCTCCCGGGGCCCACAGCGCCAGTATTCTCAAAATGACAATGCGTGTGGAAAATGTGCTTATGTGCATAAAGTGAATGATCGCTGTCCAGCGAATCAAGTGAAATGTTATCGTTGTGATAGTAGTCTAGGCAATAAAGGTAGTGGACCCCAACATTAATTCCTCAGTCGATGAAACTTTGCAGGATTGTAGTATGGTATGAGACAATACTTGCATAAAAAAATCCAAAAAAAAAACCTAACCGAAGTTAGGTTTTTATACTAAAAAAAAATTTTTTTTTTGGTCGATATTTTGATAATTTCTAAAAATAATATAGCGAGACGGTTTTTATTTTGGATTTTCCTATTGTAAGTCCACAGCGACTATTAAATGACATTCCAGTTTGAAAAATGTACTGAGCAATTTTCCCGTGCAAGGTACATATACGTCTGAGTTTTGTTGTTTCTAACGGGAGATTTTTTTGGATATTTCGCATATAGCTTTCTTGACGCACATGAATATTGCTGGCGAAGAAAATTTTGACTGAGCATTTTTCTCAACAAAGATATCAAATAAATAAGTATTTCAGTAAAAATACCTAACTTCGGTTAGGTATTTTTTTTGGATTTTATTATGCAAGTATTGTCTCATACTATACTACAATCCTGCAAAGTTTCATCGACTGAGGAATTAATGTTGGGGTCTTCATACAAAAATCCGCTTCATTGCCTAGACTATAGGGTGGGGCACTTCGCTAGGTGTTGCCGAGTTAAGTTCGCGAGGGAAATTTTAGACGAGGATAACAATGCGGAGGAGACCGGTGAGGACTATGTCTGCGATAATGGTGAGCTACTCTTGTATAATATATCAATAGACGCTTTGGACAGCTCCCGTGAGTCTTGGTGTGTTGATGTTAAAGTGAACGGCGTTGATGTTAAATTTAAGTTAGATAGTGGGGCGGACGCATCAGTTATGTCATTAAATAGTTACAAAAGTGCCGGTTTTAGCACAGATACATTAGAAAAATGTGATATTATTCTAAGAGAGATAAGTAAGCAACTATTACCAGTTGTTGGATATTTTAATGCGTTGTTGAGATGTAATAATGTTGAATGTTATCAAAAAATCTATGTTTTACAAGTCAACTGTAATAATTTGCTTGGTTTAAAGGCCTGCCTCAATTTAAAACTGATAGCAAGATGTAATAATTATTTGTCAATAAATAACGTAGTTTGTGATGAATAACTCTTTGAGGGAATAGGTTGTTTACCTACGGAATGTCAGATACAGATAGATGAGTCAGTGACGCCGGTGGTGAGCGCGACCCGTAAAATACCGATTAAATTGCGTCCTCGATTACAATGTGAATTAGGTAAGATGGTGCACTTAAATATTATTAAAAAAGAGGATAACCCTACTGACTGGGTTTCGAGCATTGTGGTAGTGGAGAAACCAAACAAAAGTTTACGTATTTGTTTGGATCAAAAAAACTTGAATAAGGCAGTTAAGCGGAGCCATTTTCAGTTGCCAACCTTGGAGGAAATAACCTGTAACCTTTCTGGTGCCAAGTATTTTTCAAAGTGTGATGCTAAAAATGGTTTTGGATGTTAAAATTAACAGAGGAAAGTTCGAAGCTATGTACTTTTTCGACTCCTTTTGGAAGGTATAGATTTCTGCGTATGCCATTTGGTATAAATTGTGCGCCGGAAATTTTTCATCACGAAATGTATAAAATATTCTGCATGGAAGGAGTGGAAATATACATTGATGACGTTATGATCTGGGGTAGGACTAAGCAAGAGCATGATGAAAGGTTGAATGAGGTATTGCGCCGTGCAAAAGAGAATGGTGTCAAATTTAATAAGGGTAAGTGTGTTTTTGGTGTCACTGAAATAACGTTTTTGGGCCACACTTTCAATGATAAGGGTATGTCGCCAGATGAGGGACGAATTAAAGCTGTTTTAAATATGCCGACGCCAAAGGACAAAAAGGAATTGGAAAGATTTTTGGGTGTAACCAATTACTTATCTCACTTCATTCCTAATTATTCGGAATTATCATCTTCATTAAGAGAGCTTTTAAACAAAAAAGTGGAGTTCGACTGGATGCAATCACATGATACAGCATTTAAGACACTGCTGAAGAAAATAAGTAGTGCACCGGTATTAAAATTTTGTTCACCGAATGGACCGGTCACAGTGTCGGTGGATGCGAGCTCGCATGGGCTGGGGGCGTGCCTGCTGCAGGGCGGCCGGCCCGTGGCTTACGCCGCGCGCACGCTCACTCCCGCCGAGGGCCGCTGGGCCCAGATCGAGAAGGAGCTGCTTGCGATCGTGTTCGGGTGCACTCGCTTCCATCAATACATTTATGGACATGATAAAGTGACAGTGGAAACGGACCACAAGCCGTTAGAAAGCATATTTAAAAAACAGCCAAATGAGACACCCGCACGACTTCAAAGACTGATGTTAAGGTTGCAAAATTATTGTATTGAACTACAATACAAACCGGGAAAACTATTATTTATAGCGGATACTCTGTCTCGGGCGGCGGTGGAGGTCGGTGCGGATCATGACGTATGTCGAGATGTTATGGTCCACGTGAATGCGTTATATGAAAATATAGAAGCGACTCCACAGATGTTGAACATAATAAAAGAAGAAACAAGTAAGGACATCGTGATGAAAGAGCTGTGTGAGTACTACGAAAATGGTTGGCCGAGTAATAAGAGAGAACAAAAAACAACAACAAAGGTATTAGTGAGACCTTACTGGGATGTTAGACACGACTTGCACGTAATAAACGGCATTCTGTTTAGAAACAACCTAGTGGTGATTCCGCTCTCATTGAGAAATGAAATGTTGAGACGGACACATGAGGGCCACCTGGGCGTGGACAAGTGCCAGCGGCGGGCGCGCGAGGTGATGTGGTGGCCCGGCATGAGTGCGGAGGTGGCCCGCGTGGTGCAGCGCTGCCAACCCCCGCGAGCCATTGGCGCCGCATCCCGTGCCCGCACTGCCATGGGAGGTCATTGCCGCAGACATTTTTGAATGTAAAGGGAAACAGTATTTACTGGTTGTCGATTATTTTTCTAAATTTGTGGAAATTGCCATTTTGAATAATTTGCAGAGCGGTACTGTGATTTTAGTGTTTAAAAACATTTTTAGTCGATTTGGGATACCGCAAAAAATTGTGACCGATAATGGTACGCAATTTTCATCGGAAGAGTTTCGTAAATTCAGTAAGTCGCGGGAGTTTCAACATGTGACAAGTTCACCGCTATATCCCAGGTCAAATGGTCTCGCAGAGCGTAACGTACGAACGGTCAAATCATTACTACTAAAGGCACATGAGACTGGAGAGGATTGGCAACTGGCCCTTTTAAACTTCCGCAATACACCGGTAACGGGCGAGCAGTACTCGCCAGCGCAGTTGCTGATGAGCCGTCGTCTCAACACGAGGCTACCAGCCGGGCATTCCCAATTGCAACCCCGTCCCATTGATAAACGCACGCTTTTGGTAGATCGCTCTAAGAGAACTCAGAAATCAAAAGAGAACTATGACCGAGGAACACGTGATTTGTCACAGCTTCAGCCGAACGAACCGGTTCGCATGAGAAATAAAAATACTTGGGTGCCTTCGAAAGTAGTACGTAAGGCAAGAGATAATCGTTCATACTGGGTGGAAACTGAGAATGGTGGCTTGTACCGTCGTAATCGTCAACATCTTATGAATCTTCCAAAAAATATTAGAAACAATAATAATTTTAATCGAAATACGGTAGAGTGGGAACACGTCACCGTCTCGAATCCCAATTAGTAACAGGTGCCGGGCTCGCCACCGAGCGTCGCGCATTCGATTCCCCGTGCAGACGCAGACACGCGCTGTCCGTCGGTTGTAGTCACTCGTAGCGGGCTGATAGTGCGCCCTCCTAAGCGCTATCCAGCATAATATAAACAGTAAGTAGTAGTAACAAATACTTGGATTGTAATAAATAAATAAATACATTCTAAGAAGCTGAATTGTTCAAGAAAAATAAATATTATAGGTATAATACATAAATGTTTATTAAATATATATATAAATAGATAATATTATATGCTTATTAATAAAAATAAGTATATGTATAATTAATTGTAGGTATAGCTTCTTATTAAAGAAGGTAATAGAAAAGTGTGCTCAGTTATTATGTAATAAATGTATTAGTAACAATCGATGGCTAAGTTTGTTTAACGCATGAACTTGATGATATTGTTTTTTATGAAATTTGTATTAGAAGGGAGATGTTGTGGGTAATCTTAAAAATATATCAATAAATCAGTTGTGCCTAAGACGTCGTTTAATTAACACATGTCGATAATACTACACATTGCACCCGTGCGAAGCAGAAACGGGTCGCTAGTAATTTATAAATTACTTAAAGTTTTCACTTAAAATTGTTCAGCATGATCTGGACCTAGAAGGCTGTCAAACTGGTGTTTATATGTTTTCTACATCTCTACACTAATATTGTAAAGATTAAGGATTTGTATCATTGTATTTTTGTATGTGTATAAAGAATAAACTTAAAAACTACTGGACCGATTTAAAAAAAATTCTTTCACGAATAGAAAGCTACATTATCACTGAGTAACATGGGCTATATTTTATTCTCGTATTTTCACGGGAACGGGAACTACGCGGCTGACACAGCTAGTAGGATACATGAAGGAATGAAAAATACTATCCGCGCACTAATATGAATGCCTTTCATGAAAATTCAATAAGTCTTCCTCAGTTTTTTTTTCATAGTATTAACACAAACACCAGTTTAGAGTCCATAGAGTCCGGAAGGGACGATCCTAAATAAATTTAAATTTTTTAATCTTTCAGCCTTCAGAATACGCCATGTTAAACACCGCAAGAAAAAATGCTACGGAAAGGCAAGTGCTAGAAAACAAGCCATCAAGCAGTCACGGCAAAGGTCTAAGCATCATATTCCGTAAGAAGGAACCATCGAAGATGGATTTTATTGACAAAACAGAACCCGTGCAGTCTGTTTTAGATGTGTCCTATGACGGGCTTGGTGGACATTCTAAACTGGACCTATTTCCTGTACCCAGAAAGTTGACTTCGCCATGGAAACCTAAAAGCAACGTTCCTAAAATAACAGCTAAGCATAAACTTAAAAGACCCAATCCTTCGGGTAGTCGAGACGTAGGGAAAATGTTTGAACAAATCCTTGGATCAAACACAGATAAATGTTGAGACTATAACCTGTTTTTATATGTGTCATTCTAGAGGTGCTACACTCTTGGATTCAGAAATTGATCTATTCTGGTATTTTTTATCAATTTGTCAAAAATTATCAGGTTGAGTTCTTTAAATGCCATAAGTTAGATTTTTTTGTCACTATGACACAAATTAATGACGAAATTTTGTCTAATTTAGTCAAATTTCCTTTTCAAGATTCAAGAGCGTGGTGCTTCCAAAATGACACCCATTGTTTTCATTTAATTAAGTGATGAATTAGATATTTTTGGATTACGTACTTTATTTATTAATTAGGTATTTTTACATCAAATAATTAAAATATTAAATTTCTATAAGGAATAAATACTGGTTCTGTGATTTAATGAATGTTTATTTATTTACCCCTGGAAACTTTGCCTGGAAATCTTTATTTGGATCAGAAAGTGAGATTATGAAACGTGCCAATTTAATCTTCTGAACAGAGGCCGATTTGGCCTAAGGCCCCGTCGCGTAGACCCGACCCTAGGGCGGCCAGATATTAGCGGTGCCCTATCGTGACCGTAAAAAAGTCACATTTTATGTATAAACATAGATGATATAATGTAGTCTACACTAATATTATAAATAGGAAAGATTTGTATCTTTGTTACGAATAAACTCAAAAACCACTGGACCGATTTTAAAATTCTAGAAGAAAGGAAGGTAAGCTAGAAGATCCTTGAATAACATAGGCTATATTTTAATCCCGTCCTGTCACGGTCGCCACAATATTGAAAACGAGATGGGAAAATTAGGGATCCGATGCAAAACAATAACTAGACAGTTCTGACAATATAATAAATTCAAAAATAGACTCAAAAAAGAAACAAATAAATTAGGTACGATTTCACGTAAGGAGTTTCTCAACACCCGTATTCCCAAGGGAACTACGCGGGTGAAACCGCGAAGAACCGCTAGTCTATAGGTACTAATCAAAGAGGTTGGAAGAAAGAAAATTTTTCTTTAAACGTCTTTGGTACTAATATTATAAAGAGGAAAGATTTGTATGTTTGTAACGAATAAACTCAAAAACTGATGGACCGATTTTTTAAATTCTTTCACTAATTGATAGCTGCAATATCCCTGAGTAACATAGGCTATATTTTATTCCCACATTCCCACGGAAACCGCGCATAACCGACAGTGTATAATAAAATATGCAAATTAATTATTTCGTACATAGATATACTTAAAAAGAGGAAGATACGATCCCGCGTACCGTACGCTGTCCTACAAAAATGACTCCAATGGATCTGCTACTTGCAGTCTCCAGCAGTGCCAGTGGCGTAGCGTGGGTGTCGGCCAATTTTGCCGCCCTCTTATTTATTTAGGTAATTTAATTTATTTTAAAAATCAAGTAAGTAACAATGACTCATGTGTTAGTAAATCCTTAACCTATGTGTTAGTAGATACATGCAGAGAACAACAAGACAATATAAATGGGCACTCTAGTCCCCGATCGCTTTCAGGATGCTATTGGTGCTGCCCCGCACCACTAGTGCGCACTAGAGATGCGGCGCGCTTGCGCATGGTCGCGCGGAAGCAGTTGACCTGCGCCCCCCGCGAACATGCCCGAAGCACTGCAGCGACGAGGCAGCCCCAAAATCACCCTGAAAGCGTTATTGTATTGGACACGGAGGGCTTCGTAAGATCTATGCGTATAATTTGCCCACAGGCTGCACGTGTAAAAGGATGTACAGTATGCTCTGAAGAGCGTAATCTTCACTTCTGTGGAACAACGTGCAAACCTGCGAGCTATCATATTGGCTCTTAGTTACTGACAAAGCCCTCCGTTCCCGTTCCATATCGGCATTGTCCCTGAGATCAGCGGTAACAAGATGCCCAAGATATTTAAATTCATACACTCTTTCTAGCGGGAAACCATTCAATTTTAAAGGAGGTGCATTCATAGCCCTCTTGCCACCGGCCTCAAAGACCATGTGCTGGCTTTTCCTTACGTTGTACATTAATCCGTGTTCTATCGCATAGGATTCGCAAGTTTCCAGTAATTTTCTGAGACCGCAGACAGACGCACTCAGCAGCATTTATGTGTTTCAAATGTATATTATACCTACATTACGAGTACATGCATTACGAGTACATACATTAATTCTAGAGAACTTTTCAGCAATAAATAGTCATAATTCTTCTTAATACAGGTTAGATTTTAAATAAAAAGTTTATCGAAGTTTTACAATCACGTTTATTATCAACTAGCGGGTGCCCAGCGGGCGTTGCCCGCGCGGATTCAGTTTATATGTAAATGGGAACCTGTTGTACCTTGGTCACTTTTTCATTCAACGATTTAAAAAAAAAAAGCGGTTATAACTACTGCGATTAAACAAATTTTAGCTGTTAGACGAACTAATGTGGTTCATAATATAAATTATACAAAAGCATAAATCATCCTTTTAACAGGTTTTGCATAAACTAAAAAAAATTTGGAATGTTGATGGTGTCAAGGTACAACAGGTTCCCCTACAAATATATTTATAGAAATAATAATAATTCATTTATTTAACGACCAACAAGGGATCACAAAAAATATTGGTTACTTATCTTAGCTTTTATAGTTTAAATATTTTTATTGTTTATTGTCAAATTTTGCCGTCCCCTAAAAAGTGCCGCCCGGGGCGGACCGCCCCCCTTGCCCCCGCCACGCTACGCCACTGCAGTGCTTATGGAATTTTGAATGTATGTTCCTTACGTCACCAATCCATCCTTCTCATCATAATATTCAACCGACCTTTCAACCTTTTTTTCAAGTTAATACAGTTCCCCATTTATTTTCATTCGAGAAGAAGAAAAAACCCGGGCAAGTGCGAGTCGGACTCGCGCCCGAAGGTTCCATACTATTATCTATAAAAACGGCAAAAAAACAAGTTTGTTTTATGGGATCCCCCTTAAACATTTATTTTATTTTGTTTTTAGTACTTATTTGTTGTTATAGCGGCAACAGAAATACATAATTTTTGAAAATATCAACTGTCTATCCATCGCGGTTCTTGAGATACAGCCTGGTGACAGACAGACGGTCGGACAGACAAGAGTCCCGTTTTTACCCTTTGGGTACGGAACCCTAAAATCTAACGTCTACAGGTATATTTTATTTTCTTTATAACTGTTAATATGTTAATTTTATATATCGTACATATTTTGTACCTACCTTTAAAATATTGCGCTTGATTTAAAATAGCCTACAAGTGACAGGACAGGTGACATACAAATTCCTTGCATCCATCCATGGACATTGGACGTAGTAATATTTATTATGTATACCTCCATCCATCATGTACATCAAACTACCCACCTCTTCATATAACCTATGAACGAACAAACCAGCGCGTCGACGATGCATACAAATAATGCATGGAGAATTTTTAACGAAAGGTACTTTGTACAGTCAAGAGCAAGTCAAGCTTGACACTACCAGTTTAAGCTGAGCTCTGATTTGTACTGCGCGCCATAGAATACAGGGCCGGGTCAAAGTCCAAAGTGTCAAGCTTAGCGTGCTCTTGACTGTACCATCATTCAGATATCCAAATATGAGAGATCGTCAAGTTAGAAGCCTCACCATGGAATTGAGCTGTTCTGATAATGTCAAACAACTCTTCCTAAATAGTGCCAAATAGTGCCCGAAGCATATAAATAGTGCTATCATACTTTCGGAGATATTCAGGTCGTTCAGTGAGGCTGCTATCTTGACGTCAAGATAGCAGCCTCATCACAGTACACAAAAACCACAGCACTGTTCTTGAAGAACTATATACCAAAAAACTCTTCTTAAATAGTGCCTTGGAATTGCAAAATTTCAGAATTAGTCCTTCAAAGGAACCGAAGATATTAGGGTACATTGATGAAGCTTCCAACTTGACGTCAAGCTGGAAGTCACATCATCAACGAGGAAGAATTTCGAATCGAGACTAATGCCAAAAATCTCTTCCTAAATAGTGCCTCCGGAATCAAAACAAAGCGGAACGATTTAACTTGTATTTTAGTCAATAAATGATGATAAACTTCCACGTACATTTTGGATTCGGTACAGATAGGAATAAACCAACTAGATCAAAATGGAGGCTCAGCTTTACAAAGAGCAACATCTCAGAATGCTTTTTTTGTTTTTTTTTTTATAGATAGGGGTACAAATTGGGATGATTTATCAAGTATCAGGATGCGGACTGGTTTAGTTTTTGAGATATAATTTTTTGAAGAATTATAACTTAATCATTTATAACCTCAAATATCATCCTTGATATTAACGCAATGTCCAATGTCAATGTAAAAAAATTTTGTTCATTGATAAAAATCTATTGGTTATTTATATTAAAACCTATTTTTATTTAATAGTTATAATATATAGTAATAGTAAAATATTTAAATTTTCTTTCATCGCAGTGTCCTAAACATGTTTAAACAATATTGTTTTATCTTAGGATGAATGTCAACGGGTCCAATGTTAAAATCTTCATTTCCGTGGATTTTTATCTTTGGTTTTTCAAACAAAATCGAGTTTTTTTATAATGTATTCTTGCTTAATATCTAGCAGATGAGGGTGTATTTCAACAGGCCCATAAAAATCTTAATTTCCGTGGTTTTTTTTATCCTTAAGTTTTTTTAAAAAAATATCGCTTTTATTTAAATTTTCTATTGTTTGTATTCTTGCTGAATATGTAGCAGATAACTTAAAAAAGTAACGAGATATACAAGATTAAAAATTTTGTGCCACGGCGATGAAACATACGTGCACGGCAATGAAACAAGCGTTCACGGCAATGAAAGAACTGTGCCACAGGATTGAAAGAATCAAACAACGGAAATGAAAATCCATATAAAACATAATATTTTATATACTTACCTGAGTATTATACTTACATAAAATATATACATGCCTGTCTCCGAGAGGGAAAGGCATACCCAGACTGTCTCTCCATCGGAACCTTTAAATTCCTACCAGTCCACAAACAATGGCTTGATTCTACCCAAAGTTTGTGTTTGGGAGAAAGATTTGGATATAATCTTTGAATTTTTTTATCTTGTGTCTGCTACTTCACGCCGCAGACCTTATAGTCGTAGTTTTTTTTATAATTTAATTATTTTGTGGCACGCACGAGCATCAATGTGTTATACCTTTTTATATTTATTTGTATAAAACCGTAATGGCCAATCGCATAGCTCCACTTGTACGCATTATTAATTATTATGCTATTTTAGCTCAGTAGCACATTGTAATTAAGGCGATAGTTCCATATTTTAATTGGTAACCCTTTCACTAAGACCGGTTAAGGAAGCCATCTTGTCTTTTCAATTGCCTTAGACACGCTCGGTTCCGCGCTCGTGCATTGTATGTATTTTATACTTTAGATTTCTAATAATTAATTGCTCAAACCCCAAAAATAGAGCTTTTTTTATTTCCCTTGTTCCTGTGTCGAACATCTTGTACATCTCATTAGTTTTTTAAGTTATCTGCTACATATTCAGCAAGAATACATACAATATAAACAAAACTAAAATAAAAGCGATGTTTTAAAAAAAACTTAAGATTTTTTTTTATCAATGAACAAAATTTTTTTTAAACGTTTTTTTAAGTTTGACATTGGACATTGCGTTTTCCTTGAAATTTGAGGTTATAAATGATTAAGTTATAATTCTTCAAAAAATTATATCTCAAAAACTAAACCAGTCCGCATCCTGATACTTGATAAATCATCCCAATTGGGGTATGGGGTTTTTTGTTTTTTTTTTGTAGCTAGGGGTACAAATTGTGATGATTTATCAAGTATCAGGATGCGGACTGGTTTAGTGTTTGAGATATAATTTTTTGAAGAATTATAACTTAATCATTTATCAAATATCAAAGAAAACGCAATGTCCAATGTCAAATTTCAAAAAACGTTTAAAAAAAAATTTGTTCATTGAAAAAAAAAAACTAATTTTTTTTTTAAAACATCGCTTTTATTTTAGTTTTCTTTATATTGTATGTATTCTTGCTGAATATGTAGCAGATAACTTAAAAAACTAATGAGATGTACAAGATGTTCGATACAGGAACAAGGGAAATAAAAAAGCTCTATTTTTGGGGTTTGAGCAATTAATTATTAGAAATCTAAAGTATAAAATACATACAATGCACGAGCGCGGAACCGAGCGTGTCTAAGGCAATTGAAAAGAAAAGATGGCTTCTTTAACCGGTCTTAGTGAAAGGGGTACCAATTAAAATATGGAACTATCGCCCTAATTACAATGTGCTTCTGAGCTAAAATAGCATGAGAATTAAGTAATGCGCATAATGCGTACAAGTGGAGCTATACGATTGGCCATTACGGTTTTATACAAATAAATATAAAAAGGTATAACACATTGATGCTCGTGCGTGCCACTAAATAATTAAATTATAAAAAAAACTACGACTATAAGGTCTGCGGCGTGAAGTATCAGACACAAGATAAAAAAATTCAAAGATTATATCCAAATCTTTCTCCCAAAGACAAACTTTGGGTAGAACCAAGCCATTGTTTGTGGACTGGTAGGAATTTAAAGGATCCGATGGAGAGACAGTCTGGGTATGCCTTTGCCTCTCGGAGACAGGCATGTATATATTTTATGTAAGTATAATACTCAGGTAAGTATATAAAATATTATGTTTTATATGGATTTTCATTTCCGTTGTTTGATTCTTTCAATCCTGTGGCACAGTTCTTTCATTGCCATGAACGCTTGTTTCATTGCCGTGCACGTATGTTTCATCGCCAAGCACAAAATTTTATTTTATTAATAAAAGCAATGTTTTAAAAAAAACTTAAGGATAAATAAAACCACGGAAATGAAGATTTTTATGGCCCTGTTGAAATACACCCTCATCTGCTAGATATTAAGCAAGAATACATTATTAAAAAACTCGATTTTGTTTGAAAAACTAAAGATAAAAAATCTACAAAAATGAAGATTTTAATGGACCTGTTGACATTCATCCTAAGATAAAACAATATTGTTTAAACATGTTTAGGACACGGCGATGAAATAAAAATTTAAATATTTCAATAAATGTATTCCGTACACAAAACATTAACTATTAAATAAAAATAGGTTTTAATATAAATAACCAATAGATTTTTATCAATGAACAAAAATTTTTTTTAAACGTTTTTTTGAAGTTTGACATTGGACATTGCGTTTTCTTTGATATTTGATAAATGATTAAGTTATAATTCTTCAAAAAATTATATATCACGTTGTTGAACTAAATGTAATGTAATAATGAAAATACATTAGTTACACAACATACTAGTAAACCTTACATCCTCCTAACACTATTAAAAATCAAGTGCAGGTCACCGAAAAAAAAAGTGACCCACTGTTGGCGCCTTGACCCTACTGAGATGAGGCTGCTATCTTGACGTCAAGATAGCAGCCTCACTGAACGACCTGAATATCTCCGAAAGTATGATAGCACTATTTGTATGCTTCGGGCACTATTTGGCACTATTTAGGAAGAGTTGTTTGACATTATCAGAACAGCTCAATTCCATGGTGAGGCTTCTAACTTGTCGATCTCAATATGCCACACGTTAAATAAATTAAAGTTGATTAAGTTGATGTTGATAGTAAATAATAGTAGGTAACACTATTAGAATATTTTATTGTTTAAAAAGGTACACCATTTTAGATTGGCGGCAATTCCAATAGATACTATTTTCTTTATTTGCAACATGCTTAGATTAGATGTGTCACCGTTATCTGTAAAAATCGAGGCGTTAATACATTAACATTATAAATGATGAGACCGTAAGAAAACTAAATTAAAGTTACAGGTCGACAGATGTTCAATAGACATACAGTAGGTAGGTACTTATAGCTACAATATTACTATTTAAGTAGGTACTTCTTAAGCTTTGATTATTAACTCTAAATAATCAAAGTTCTTATGTATATTTGTGTATAAATTATGTTAACGGAAAAAGTATGTAATCCGTCATTGTATACAATTCCTAGGAAATGTGCGATTATGTTTTATAGGTAATACTTACCTATATACTTTTCCTAGGAAATCTTTACATTTCCTAAATAGAGATCGGAAATGTATTACATTCGGGATGCCAGGTGGGTACAACGCGGTCACCGAGTAAGTATAGCGGAAGTTACGATTAGGTATGTTATTATTTAAAAAAATCGGTTATCTGTAAAGTCGGTTTACTGACGATAGTTGAACGTGACAACGTCATACCTTTTCGTAAATACTGATGGAATGGATTGTGCCTCTTTGTCGCTTGTTGCGCGCTCTCGCTTGCATTGGAACGCCGCATACGTCATACTTTTTCGTACATGCAGCCGGCTCCATCGAATTATAAGACGTCAAAAATATTGATTCTCAGTTTACTAGTGTGTTTTATTAATTTTATTCACCGAAGCATTATTGAAGCATTATGATGGTTCGAAATAAAAATTATTCTATTCTATTCTATTATTTGGGAAATTTATTACTCAAAGAAAATAACATTAACTATACATTGTTATATCCGCAACATGCTTCGTCGTTAATAGTTAAAAATAAGAATGATCCACACACAGGTTTCGTCAGGACAAGAACAGTTTAAAATCCGTAACAAACTTCGTCAAATTAATCTATGATCCCCCATGAGCCATTCCTGGCCCAAAGGTCCCCATTACGCTAGCAGCGTTACCGCGCTGAATTTCTATTGAAACTCGTTGGACCAGAAACGCCTCAGAACGGGAATCAAGACCCCGTTCCCTGAGACGTTGACCCAGAGCCCTAAAAAATTGCTTTGCCTCTGAGCCCCACGGACCTGCAGTTTCAACAGCGACCGGCACGAAGTCATATAAAGGCTGCAGATTCGCATATTTTAAATGTTTTGATCTGGCCGCGTTTTCTGCAGCAGATCCTACAACACGTGTAGTATGACGAACATGTGAGGCAGCGAAAGTACATACGCATGTTGCATCCCATAAGAGAGACTTCCCTTTTTGCCATGGCACAAGAGTCAGCCCATCAGGTCTCTTCCCGTCCGTACGACTCAAACCAAGGGGCTCCAAAACACAGGCAATGCCTGAACCAATGCACGACGTATAACATCATTGATTGCGTGGTGTCTGGGAAACCTTCCAGCACATCGTAAGCAACTCAAACCATGATGTCCATTAGCTTCAACCATTGTACCACAAATGCAGTGGTGGGGTTCGCAAACTTGACATCCCAGCCGCAAAGCTACTGCTATTCTAAGAGAATCATTGTCCATCCAAGTTCCCAAATGTGATGATGGCAGCGCATGGAGCCATGCCCCTGATTCTGGTTCTGATGAAGCCCTCAGTCGATGTTTCAATCATATCCTTCCGCGTCCGTTCTGAAACAATGTCATCCCAACCTCTCTGTACGGAAAGGTTTTGGGGTTTCTCTTCGCTTGGGAAAAAGCTTCCGTATTAAACGGCATATAAATATTGCCACCGTCAAAAGATAAAATGCGAGTGACAAGATCCGATGCCGCATGTGACGAAGCTAGAAAAGCAATGAGGCCAATATCTTGAGCCCTGCGTATACCCAGGCCACCATACCGAACAGGAAGAGTAGCTTGTCTCCATTGGGAGTCGTTCAACTGCACGTTTATAATAGACTCTAAAGTGATTTTCAGGCTGTTGTCAAAATTTAGGAGGTCCTCTTTGAAGAGAAAAGTTGGTGCTGTTCTTAGTAAGTAAGTTAGACGCGGTGCAGAGAGACAGTTGCGGAGCAAAATCAAAGACACGTGTGCAGACATACGATTTAAGAGATCCTTAACTGAATCAAATGCCTCAATTTTAGCCCTAATAGCGTTTTGAACACCCTTTTTGAAAACCGGTGCCCCTATTAGAAGTGATAAAGACTCCTTTTCGAGATTCTTATTCTTAGTCTTAGAGAGAGTAAGATTCTATTATTATTTTTTACATCTAGAAGGTATAATCTCGGAGTAGTATAAGATTCCTAGGAAATGTATAATAGATTTTACAAATTTAATACATTTCCTGTAACCTGTAATTATTTTACTTTTATACTAAATGTTATTACCAACGACCTACATCACCTATATAGAATGAGCAGTCTTTTACAAAATTAACAGTGCCCATTCTACCAAATTTAGGCATTCAGATGGTTTCACGCAGTTCCAAATTTTAGTAGGTTAGTTGGCAAAATTTGGTTCTAATTGGGACGTCATTAAAACGTGACAATTTCAAAATTTTGCCGAGCGTGCTGTCCAACAGGAACACAATAATATTCTATTGACTAGATTCTGAATTGAAATTACTAAAACCATTACACTAGTCTATACATATAATAAAACTCTAACGGGGCCGTGTCTGTACATTAAATATTTTTTGAAAATTTTAACGGTAGTGTATATAGTTATCGATATAGATACCGAAACACCAATTTTTTGAATTTTTGTCTGTCTGTCTGTCTGTCTGTCTGTCTGGTTGTGCACGCATCACTCAAAAACTACTGGACGGATTTTGATGAAATTTGGTATGGAGATAACTGAGTACCCGGGTCAACATCTAGGGTACTTTTTATTCCAGGAAAATATCTCATTCCCACGGGAAAATAAAAAAACTGGTTAAAAAGAGAAATACGTACTACTCCGAAACGATAACACCTAGAAACTTGAAAAATGGTATGAAGGTGTCTGATATGTCATAGGAAATTGGTATGAAGGGATTTTTGGAAATTCCCACGGGAACAGGAATAAACTAAATCCAAGCGGGAAAACGCTGCTGGGCACCCGCTATTTGAAATATGGTATGTAGGTGTTTTAAGTATGTCGTAGGCAGCCACTATGAAGGGATTTTCGGAATTTCCCACGGAAACGGGAATAAACTAAATCCAAGCGGGAAAACGCTGCTGGGCACCCGCTATTTGAAATATGGTATGTAGGTGTCTTAAATATGTCGTAGGCAACCACTATGAAGGGATTTTCGGAAATTCCCACGGGAACGGGAATAAAAGGAATCCGCGCGGGCAACGCCGCTGGGCATCCGCTAGTTACATAATAAATCATTTATTTCGAGTAACTTTTGCAGACTTAAGTAAGTATATTTATTGTTAGTACCTCCGTACTTATAAAGTTATGTAAGTAGGTTGTTGTGCTATAATAAGTACCTGTTTACATTAGCGACGGCACGCACTCAATTGACTATTCTGTTATGGGAAGGGGAAACCTGCCTATAAATTATTTATAGAAGTTAATGTTGTTGTTTAGTTTAAGGTCTATATGGTTATTTGCACACATCAATGCTGTATCTGGACCGAGCCAAGGCGGTGTCCTGTCAGGGCGAAAAATAATGATCTAGTATTATATTTTCAAAAGCCGAATAAAGAGTACCTACCCAAAACCGGCGAGCATGCATGAGTCGTTTGATGGATGTGGATGAAGCACGAGAGATCTGCCAGGTTCGTAGCAAGTGGCAGTCTATTGTCTCTGCTTGCCCTAATGGGAAAAAGGCGTGAGATTATGTATGTATGTATTATATTTTTTGCGTTGTTAGCGGAATATAATAATAATAAATTGTGGGACATAACGGTCGTGAATACCACACGGTTACTTAGTCCCAAACTTTAGTCCCAAAAAAGAAATTAACCCTACATTAATCTTAAACTAAATCGTGAAATGTAAAACCTAAAATTTAATATTTTTTATTTTTTTGTCTGTTATTGTTATTAATGTCTCTAAGCATGTTGTGACTTTCATTAATTGGGAATGCAATTAACTGTATAGGTACATTTTTTATGTACACTGACCATGTAATATTGTATGTCCTGTTGAAAGTCCTATAAATAAATAAATAAACTAGGCAGAGCCTGTAGGTAGGTACTATGGGTACTAAATAACGGATAGACATACTTATATAAATAATAAACCCAGACACGAAGCCAACAGCCATGTTCATGCACACAAAGGTTGGTTTCGATCGGGAATCGAACCCGCGACCTCTGGCTCAGAAGGCTGGGTCACTACCGACTGAGCCAACAAGGTTCTGAAGTACCTACCCTTGAAGTACCAAATAAAAACAACAAAATATTTTTTGTAACGTGTAGGAAAAATCACACTAGCTAGGGAAGAGTGTGTATTACGAGTAGAATGGAGCTTCAAAAGGTCCTCTTGGATGTAAAGCGAGAGCTTATTTAGATAATAATAGTTTATGTGGCACAAACACAAAAGAAAATATTTTGTTAGTTGCAAATGAAGACCTTCCAAAAAGCCTAAAATAATAAACGCCCCGTTTTGGCGCCTTTTGTCTAATTTAAAAATTCTTTCATTTTCTAAAAATTAGGTAGAGACAAACGAATATTTTTTTAGGCAGACAACAAGGAGTTTTGTACACCACTTCAAACGAAATATCAGTGAAGTTCCGGTATCTGGGAAACGTTCCAAGGAGACGCTGTACCTAAACTAAAAGCAAATGACTACGACATAAATTAATATAACTGACCATAGAAATTTCGTTACCATCAGAATCGCCGGTGACTACTTGAGTTTGGAAATAAGATATGTAACGAAAAATTGCTTTCATTATTTAGTTTTGCTAACATCAAATGGAAACTTATTGAGTTTTTTATTCAGTGTAAACGAAAAATTTGGTATTTTTGTCAAAACGCTTTATTATGGAAAATATACTGAACTATGACGTCAACATTTTTAGTTTTGATTTAGCCCAGTGGTTAAAGAGTTCGCGCTTCTCATTCGTGAGGAATTCCGGCATGTGCCAACAAAGAGTTTTTCAAAAACTTACGTTAAACTTACGATTCGAACCCGAGCCTCATTGATTTTCGGCAGGCTCTTTAACCGTAAAGCTATCACTGCTCAATTAATTATTAATTAATAATTTTTGGTCTCAGATTTTCCTCGCTTTGTCCCCTCTATGCCCTATTATATTTTAATCTCTTTGTGTCCTACCATCATATTTAGGTATCACTAGCTCGACGGTGAAGAAAAATAGCGCGAGGAATCCCGCAGTCCCCAGAATTAATTCTAGGACATGAGTACCAGCACCCCGCCCCGGCGATGGACTCACCACCTATGACGTGTTTAGGGGTCCAAAGAATATTCTGGTGAATTGTAGGTATTTCCAGAAGTGGAATACGGGAATAAAAGATGTGAGATTTTTTATTATTAATTACTTGATTGCGGCAGAAGGAAGGTAAGATTTTAATAAATGAGGGGTCATTCATTAGATTAACACTAACTTAATACTTATAAAGTTTCTCTAAATAGTATAGAAAAACATTAATTTTCTTCGCTATTTTATAAGAGTTGTTTTTATTAACTCTTTACCTAATGACACACAATCACATTTCGGTCTAGGTAGTCAATTTCAGACAGCGTTCGTATAAACTGAACGTTAGATCATCACAGCTAGCCTCTAGGGTACCTATGTACTTAAAGGCAGAGTCATCAGAAACGTCAACAGCATCACCATAGACCGTGTTCAGATTACAACACGTGCCAGTATTAGTAATAATCTTAATAAAATAACTTATATGTGAGTAGGTGCTACCATTTTACTCGAACCTGATTTAATGTTGCAGTGTCATTGTAAAAGCCGTAAGTTGAATCGATCTTTCAATCATTTCAAGATTTATAAAATGCACGGAGCAGGGCTATTGAAAAAACTTGTCTTTGAATGCCATCGAGAAAAGAGTTAATTACTCAACTCTTTATTTACTCACGCGATCCTATTGCAGCCAGACCAGCAAGAGTCTATCCTTTATGCCATGTTTATGCCACATAAAAATTCACTTTATTTGTTTGAAACAAGAAAAAAAGAAAATGAATTTATATTTTTTTATCTTTACTCTTATTTTAATCTCTCAGCTTCCAACTCACGGCTGTTTGGAAAATATCGCTAAAACCTAAAACGATGTCTCTAATTAACACAGTTTTTTAGCAACCCAAAAAACATTTTCTATAAACTGTATAGAGTAAAGGTTAAGTGGTCCCAAAATAAATAGTTGAATAACAAACGAATACGTACCTACGCAATTCCAATTGAATTTTATCCCTTCGTGTAGCAATTCAATGCAATATAATTAATAAGATTAAATATTTTAAATTTTAAGTAAAATATCTAGTCATGCTTATTATTTGAATGAGCGCTGTAGGAGGTGAGTACGCTTTTTTTGAAGTCGAAGTGCGATTTCTGGTTAAGGCAAATAAGTTGTCAAAAAACAATGTAAATAGGAAACTGTAATTCAAAGATATGTGAAATAGAACCTCGGATCGGGGCGTTGGGCTCACCATCATCACCTTTAGTGGTCCAAAAAATACGACGGTGAAATGAAATACCTCTACAAAACCTCTCTGGAATAAGGGGTTAACTTTGGTTCAGTACTTCCAATTTCCATTTTGAATGACATCCAAAACCAAATGTCCAAATTACTCGATAATGGTAGTGATTACGCAGAACTATTTTCAGATGATTATCTTATCGATTATGGTGTGACAACGACAATAAGCCCATATTCTAAAATATAGATAAATTAAAGTAATTTCTAGGTAATATTAATGCACTACAAAAAAGGCCGACATGAAAAACCTATTAAACTTTTTAAGTGTTTCGCCTTTATCGTGATTGGTCCGCCAAATAGCGCGGAGGAGTTCGGCCGCCGTGATTGGTCGACAAAACGTGTAAGTAGCGGAGTTTTCCCGCGCTTTCCATCAGTTGATAGCAGTTTTCCCGCGTGAACAACTGCGCTGGCAGACGTTTCCTTTTAAAAGTTCATCTGGAAGTAATGAAGCGAGTTTAACAGTCGCCACTCATTTCATCAGGTGCAGAATTAAAGGTAAGTGTAGTAAACGATTAATTTTAAAAACACTACTTATTTTTGGAAGTTGTATTTACAACTTATTTTTAGGGACTGTATATTTTTTACATTTTGTATTTAGACTTTTTTTACAAACCCGAACTTTTCAGGGCTTATAATTATTCAAACGCGTATCTTATAGGTTTCTATTAATGTTATTTAGCAGTTTGGGTTTAAAACTGTGAAAAGTTTGCGAAAGCGAATGCTACTGCGAAGGCGAATTAGGTCGGATATTATTGTACTTGTATCTATAAAAAATAATTTTAATCAGATTTTCTAATTTAAAAAACAAGAGTACCTACCTAATATTATTTTTCTTTTCTTTTTATTAACGACAGGAATAAGTATAGTTACGTAACCCGATTAGCTACATTTTTTATTCGTATTTCAGGTGAATAGATAATGTTTGTATATGATATAATATAGAACCAAAGATATTAAAGTAAGGATGAGTTATATTCATACTGCTTGCGTTTGAAAATTGATCCCCTACGAGTGTGCTACAACATGTGCATACTTACTTCTTAGCGTATTTATAGGATACAACAATGACGGGAAAAGATGATACGGAACGAATAATAAAGAAAAAGAGAGCTATCTGTTAAGAGTTGCGCTTAAAATACGACTTGAAATACAATGCGACTAAATAAAATGTGGTTAATTAACTACATTTGTCGGCCTCATTTTCCGTGCTCTAGTAACATATCTACGTCTTTCTATATATAATATCTTTGTATAGAACTAGATTTGTATACTTACTATATCATGCCCAGATACTTTTTAAATACTTATACAGTGACGAAACTAAATATAGAGATTATCACAAAAACCTAAACGGATTTCTATTTTAATTTTAAAAAGGTACGTAGCAAATGAAAAATATGGTGTCACAATTAAAAATTCAGTATGGTATCCAAAATACATAGATTTGCGGTTTCCAAATAATATAGAGTAACTAACTTATTTAGGTACTGTTCACTAGTCCCTGTTTTATTTGAAATTTAAAATACAATGCAGAGTACAATAGCAAGTATAATAAATTAATGATCAGTTGTTATTGGATTCAAGCTTTCAAATCGAAGGTTGAAAACAGAAACGGAAAATGAATTCGACTGGAAAAACTTATCCAACATAAATTGGGATCGTCGGAAACAACTCTTTTGCGATAGATTATACTTAATTTTCCTTCCTAATTTGTTTTCTGTTGACGGATATAGTATAATATGATCATGATTTATATAACATTTTTTAAAATCTGTGAAATTATTGTAACCATATATACAAGTATATATAAAAATGAATCCCTATTTCCCCTGGTCACGGCATCACGTGAACGGCTGAACCAATTTCGCTAATCCTTTTTTTTTGTTCTGGTTGTTACGGTCAGGAGAAGGTTCTTATAAAAGAAAAAATAAGAAAGTTGCGCGGAACATAAGAAAATGTTAGAAAACTTAATGACCATATTTATTTTTCTAATGTATCCTTATGACGTTTGACATGACTAAGTTGTACAGGATAACGTCTGTTAGTTGACTGATAATTGAAAATAACAAAATATTTCTAAGCACTTCGTTCATACAAGTTTTTACGGTTACGTACCCAAAGGTTACCAACGGGACCCATTTCTAAGCCTCTGCTCTCAAACTGTATGTCATTCCGTCCGTTGTCCGTCTGACTGTCTATTAGTACTTAGGTTGTATCTCATGAACCGTAATAAGTTGGCAATAATTTTTATTGAGTGTATATTTTTAATGTCGCTAAAATAATAAAAAAGATAAAATTTTAAAGAGGTATGCAAGAAACGTGTGTTATAAACATTGTACCATGCGGTAATACTTACGTAACCTTTTTGTGCTCAAGTCCGACTCATACATGGCTTTTTATTCTTCCGTACCAAAAGGGTACCTAAGAACGGGACCCTAATACTAAGACTTCTCTGTCCATCCATCCGTCTGTCTGTCACCAGGCTGTATCTCAAGAACCGCGATAGCTAGACAAAATTTTCACAGATGATGTATTTCTGTTGCCGCTATAATAACAAATACTAAAAACAAAATAAAATAAATATTTAAGGGTGGCTCCCATACAACAGACGTGTTTTTGTTGCCGTTTTTATAGATACACTAGTGGTTCTGCGCGGTTTCACCCGCGTAGTTCCCGTAAGATGAAATAATTTCTCCCGTTTTTTACACATTTACCACTATATCTTTGCTCCTATTGGTCGTAGCGTGATGTTATATAGCCTATAGCCTTCCTCGATAACTGGACTATCCAACACAAAAAGAATTATTCAATTCGAACCAGTAGTTTCGGAGATTAGCGCGTTCAAACAAACAAACAAACAAACTCTTCAGCTTTATAATATTAGTATAGTATAGATAATGGTACGGAATTCTTAGTGCGCGAGTCCGACTCGCACTTGGCCTGTTTTTTTAAGTAAGAAACAAAGCGAAGAAGGTTACAAATACAGGTTTTTTTTTTTAGATTTTTAACTTAATGCCACGATCAGAACGCAAGATGCTCTCTAAACCCATGGAAAGATTACTCTGCTTAACATAAATATAACAGATTTACATTAGTAACTAAACGATTTCCAGGTGGCCTTTTGAAGTTACATTAAAAGATCAGCTCATAAGTAGAGGCTTTGGCACGCTACTTTACTTACAGGAGAAGGTTAATGTAATTCTAGAAAGAAAGTATTACATTTGCTTATTTAAGTATCCTGTCAATCTGTGACAACCCACGACTGAGTTGTGGGAGTTCCTTTTTTAACCGACTTTAAAAAAGAGGTTTTGAATTCGTCACGTTTTTTAAATCTAGTTTCCCACAGCAGCCAAGAATAAATGCGTACCGGTAAGCGTATATTTTCCCGTCAGGGACGCAAGGACAATGTCCTAAAGTAAAAGAAAGTACTTACATCTGTTTCAGTTTTGATGAAAAAAAATTATCATCGCTAAAACATATAATAGGTACTCATCGAATTGAGAATCTCCTTTTTGCTGTAGGTTAAACCAACGCGTGCCGCCGGCATTATTACCAAAGAGATTGAAATATATTTTAATCTCTTTGATTACCACAGACATTTGAGTGCAGTTTATCCGGTGCTTAGAGATAGACGAGCACCATTGTTAAAAGTTATCAAAATAACTCTTGGTAGCAATATTTGCAAAATATTTGAAAATAATTAGGGAGTTGACTGTATCTAAATCAAATTGCGAGCGTACACTAATATTATAAAGAGGAAAGATTTGTATTCTTGTATGTTTGTTACGAATAAACTTAAAAACTATAGGAGCGACTTTCAAAATTCTTTCACCAATTTAAAGCTAGAAGATCCCTGAGTAACATAGGCTATACGAGTCTTTTATTCCCGTATTCACACGAAAACGGGAACAACGCGGTTGAAACCGTGCAGAACCGCTAGTCATTAATTAAAAAGATTATCCCAGAACACATCTGAAAATGTTTTTTGATTTTCATTTTACAATTATAGCCAATTTCATAAACATAAAACAATCATAAAAGGCAATTGAATCCTACTATAATAATGATGACGGGCCTGTTGGTTCAGTTGGTAGTGACCCTGCCTTCTGAGTCGGAGGTCGCGGGTTCGATCCCCGCTCGGGGCCAACATTTGTGTGCATGAACATGTCTGTTGGCTTCGTGTCTGGTCGTTTAATATTTATTTAAGTATGTTTAGCAGTTGTTTAGTACCCATAGTACAGGCCCTGCCTAATTTGGGACTAAATAACCGTGTGTGAATTGTATCCTACAATAAAAAAAAAAAGACGTCAGAGGTCTGTAGGTGCTACTACATTTTTCATAGGTAGTAAATTTTCGTTTTGACAGATCATAAAAAGTAACTCATTCGACCGACTCCATATCAGCTAAAACCCAAACTTAACAATCGTAGACCAAAAAATCATATGACTTGTTGTATACCTACAGTTTTACACTAATATAAGATATTCTTACAAAACAATCTAATATTTCTCCGAATACAACCCCTACTTTGTGCCACCTGCCAACCAGAGCTCCGACCTCAAGTTTTAACACTGCAAAAAGTTTCCAAGTTAGAGTTCCCACAAGAAAACGACAACCGAGCATTACACCACAGGGATCAACACCGATATTTCTACTAGTCCCTATTTTCCTACTAATAAATCCGAAAATTACTTTGTCTGTCTGTTACGTTTTCCCTGCTAAACTGGATTGAAATTCCTGTTAAAGAATGATAGACAGACTACTTTTGATTTTACGGTATAATCTACATATAGTTCACGAGGACGAAGTCACGATAAAACGCTAACACATAACACATAATATGTGTTATGTGTCTACACTAATGTAATATCATAAAGAGGAAAGATTTGAATTATTATTTTTTTGTATTGAATAGGCTCCGAAGTTACTTGACCGATTTACAAAAAACTTTCACCAATAGAAAGCGTACTTCTCTTTAAGTAACATGGGCTAGAATTTTCCCACGGGAACGAGACTTACGACAATGAAATCGCGCGGAACACTACTAAAACTAATTTTCTCGTGTTAGAATACGGTTATATAATATAGACTATGTTACTCAGGGACATTGTAGCATACCAATGGTGAAAGAATTTTTTGAAATCGGTCTAGTAGTTTTTGAGTTTATTCGTTACAATCATACATAAATCCAACAATACAAATCTTTCCTCTTTATATTATTAGTGTATCATTATTGATGTAGATGGGAGGCAGACACTTGTTGCATCGATAAATAGTGAACGAAAAACGAGAAGACTATTTTCCACTTTACAGTTTGATCAACACTTAGCATTAATAAAATAATCGACTACAGAATATGACTTTATTTTTTAAAATCTATTATAAAATTTAGCCTAGCTATCCAGCAGGCGTATTCAGGGAGCTTCGATATGCGATATCGGAAAATATGTCGAACACTTTCGAGATGGGCTGATGTTGGTATCGAAAACTTTCGAGATGGGCTGATCTTGGTATCGAAAACTAACGTCATATGTGACATAAGGATTCGGAAAATTTTCCGTGACTGTCAGAAACGCCTACAGAATAAAGTTTCCGAAGTCGATAGATTCGACTTCGGAAATTTTTTCACTCGATTTGAATCGAACGGAAACGGTATCAAGTCTCCGTGAATACGCCTGCAGAAAGGAAATGCGGCCAGTCTTCTGGGCACTGTCCCACATGGTTCCTCTTTGGAGGACATTTTTTATCTGTAATTATTGTAAATGAATGTAAGTATATTTTCTTTTTACAATTGGATCCCTTTCTATTTTACTTTTAACTAAACCTATTTTCATTGCCTGTTTCATTGTTTTCCAAGCTAGAAGTGGTATATTTTTACGGTAAATCACTACATAGTATAAGATAAAGTAGCTTTCTCTGTCCCTATATCCCTATGTCCCTATGTATGCTGAAATCTTTAAAACTAGGCAACGGGTTTTGATGCGGTTTTTTTAATAGATAGGGTGATTCAAGAGGAAGGTTTGAGTATTAGCATTGCACCCTTGCGAAGCCGGGGCGGGTCGCTAGTAAATAATAAATATAAAAAAAATATTTTTTTGTAATATGAAAATAAAGACTTCTCATATAATACTTCAGTTGGAATATATTTTATTCTTTCACTTCAGCCCCTTTTCGTTCTAAAATATTTTTATTATTATTTCATTTGCAATATAGTTTTGCAAGCATTATACAAAACCTTTTCAAATTTCATGTCGATAGCATTAGTAGTACCTGAGATAATCCGCTGTGACAGAGATTCGGACAGAGCAGCACCGTAATAAGGGTTTTACCGCTTTGGTACGGAACACTAAAAAAATCTATTTTTACACCGAAACAGCGGTGAAAGCTTTCCCATAAAGAGCGCCATTTTGAAATTGCCAGCGTTACTGGCCGAATAACATTTTATTCTTATAGTCATTTTAACGTCTTTTTAACTTGACGCAGTAATGAGAAGGCCATTTCATTTTACGTTTTACTTGGCCGTGTATCCTGGTAGCTTGGTAATTTTGAGGCAGAGAATGAGATAGTTACGGGGTTGTTAACAATCTAGAGAATTCCGTAAGGGTTGAAAGTCGCACCCTTTCGACTGTAAAATTAATGACTGAATTTAAAACAATATCTATACATATAATAAAACTCTAACTCTAACCGTGTCTGTACATTAAATATTTTTTGAAAATTTTAACGGTAGTGTATATAGTTGTCGATATAGATACCGAAACACCAATTTTTGGAATTTTTGTCTGTCTGTCTGTCTGTCTGGTTGTGCACGCATCACTCAAAAACTACTGGACGGATTTTGATGAAATTTGGTATGGAGATAACTGAGTACCCGGGTCAACATCTAGGGTACTTTTTATTCCAGGAAAATATCTCATTCCCACGGGAAAATAAAAAAACTGGTTAAAAAGAGAAATACGTACTACTCCGAAACGATAACACCTAGAAACTTGAAAAATGGTATGAAGGTGTCTGATATGTCATAGGAAATTGATATGAAGGGATTTTTGGAAATTCCCTCGGGAACGGGAATAAACTAAATCCAAGCGGGAAAACGCCGCTGGGCACCCGCTATTTGAAATATGTTATGTAGGTGTCTTAAGTATGTCGTAGGCAACCACTATGAAGGGATTTTCGGAATTTCCCACGGGAACGGGAATAAACTGAATCCAAGCGGGAAAACGCCGCTGGGCACCCGCTATTTAAAATATGGTATGTATGTGTCTTAAATATGTCGTAGGCAACCACTATGAAGGGATTTTCGGAAATTCCCACGGGAACGGGAATAAACGGAATCCGCGCGGGCAACGCCGCTGGGCATCCGCTAGTAGCTTAATATATTTTTCGATGGATCACCGACTTTTAGTATCTACTGTTGGAGAAGAATCTATACCTTTCATGCATGCATTAGGCCCGGGTTTGGATCATCGACAGACTATTTATGTACCAAAGAGTTTATACATAACTAGCGACCCGCAACGGCTTCGCACGGGTGCAATGCTAACACTAAAACCTTCCTCTTGAATCACTCTATCTATTAAAAAAAACTGCATCAAAATCCGTTGCGTAGTTTTAAAGATTTAAGCATACATAGGGATATAGGGATAGAGAAAGCGACTTTGTTTTATATACTACTAGCGCCCCGCCCCGGCTTCGCACGGGTGCAATGCTGAATTTTCTTTGCTATAAACCTTGCGGAGCCCGAGACCTTTCCAACGAATGCAAAACCATGGAAATCGGTTCGTCAGTTCTGGAGTTAAATCGTCAGGAAGGAAAACCCGACTTATTTTTATATAGTAGATGTAGTGATTATAGTTTAAAAAAACGCTCTTTGCATGTAAGGCACTCGTCGAAACATATCAAATGAGCTCAAACTTGTGGAGTTTACGGTTAGCCTTTAAGAAAATCGATTTATCCTCCCGGCTCCATTATCAGATCAGCTCGATGAAACCAAATTCTTGTTTTGTCATCCAAACTATCATGCATTGCAAAGTTTCAAGTCTATATGACAATTAGATGTATGGTAAAATAGACTTCCAAGATTGATTACATTAGTTACATAGTTAGTTACTGTGAAGCTAATATAGTACATGTATAAACCGTGTCACAACATACATACTTACATACTTGTATCACTATCTCGATGGTGAAGAAAACCGTAGGGTTGCCAACCCCAAATAAAAAAAACTATGATTAGAAGTTGCAGTAATAGAAAGAAATTTCACCTAGTACACGATACGCCTTTGTTTTAACAACAGAAGGAGAGAAATTAATTGGTTGTCTGTAAAGTTGGTTTACGGACGACAATTTTACATGATAACGTCATAAGAAAAATTGATGAAGATCGTGCCTCTCCACTCCACCGGACCGTGACAATGAGTCATGCTTTTACGTCAAAATATTTTTTTTTCTGTAGGTACAAAAAGTACACTTAGAAATGTCAATAGTCTAATAACAATTTCGGTCCGGCGATAGGCTCTATTTAGGCGACGCTTGGAGGTCCAAAATACAATTGTAAAAAGTTTACACATATACCTAATGGCATAGGTATAACTCTATCAATCCGCCTGGGGATAAGGCATGCGTACCTAGTATGTTACACACCCAAGGAGGTAAAATAAGAAATTGCGCAGATCACAATATGTAATTGTCGACCGAAGCGAAGCCGCCGTCTACATATATGAGATCTGAGGCTTTCTTATTTAATTCCCGAGGTGTATACTTTTTTCTGCTTGACGGAGGTGGAAAAAGGCGTTCGTTTAGCGCAGCGGGCCGAAAGTTGCCACTTTCCCCCCGGAGAGATGAAAATAAATTTCCTGGAAATGGAGATCGTTACCAGCTGCTAGCAGAATCTTAACATAACACGAATAATAAACTTGACTCTATAAAACAGTTCCAGTGGCACAGCTATTATGTTTTGTTATTACTGTATAACGAATAAAAGTATCTTTAGACGTTTGTTTACTAAAATCACATGGAGTTTGATACAATAGCAATGTATTATTCATACGAATAAAGAAAACTTCTCCATAACCAATTCATGATGCGATGTATTTTATAGCTATAAAGAAAAAATAATAAATAAATATGGTCACGCCTTTACGCCCGAGAGGGTCATTAGAGGTTCCATTCTTGGAAATACCCACTTTTGTATTTTGGACCTATAAACGTGACAGGGGTAGAGCCCATGGCCAGACTAGGGTGCTGTTATACATGCCATGTGAATCAATCCTGGGACGCTTAATAATCACTAAAACAATACGCAATTGTTTTAGTAAGAAACTAGCGGCTGCCCATGCAGCGGCGTTGAATGCGAGGATCCCGTTCCTGTTTGAATTTCTATATAAATCCCTTTTTGTAGCGATGGCCTACGACATATAAGACACTAGGTTGTTTCGTTTCGGAGCAGGACGTTTTTCAATTTTTAACCCGTTTTTTTATTTTCCCGTATGAAAGAGATATTTCCCCGTAGTTAAAAGTACCGCAGATGTTGACCCAGTTACTGTTACTCGTATCTTCACACCAAATTTCATCATAATCCTTTCTAGTAGTTTTGCGTGAGGCGTGCAGAACCAGACAGACCAAGTTTTTTGTTTTTGTTTCTGGTGTTTATATGTATACTATACATCGATAACTACGATCTACACTACACAACCGTAATAGTACATTATGATATAAGTGCGGTAAGTGTATAAGTGCGGTTGAAAATTACAGCCGAGGCGATATTGCTACACGTAAGCAGAGGCTGTAATTATCAAAGCGCACGTATGTCATACGACGTTTTATAACACATTTGCGAGGAAATAAAATAAAACTCCGACTATGGTAAACGAATAAAAACAATACAGCGTTAAGAAAAAGCGCGCGGCGCGCATCAGCATTTTTTTTTAGGCAAAGGCACAAGAAGCAGTAAGTATTACTAATAAAGTAAATTAATATTTTTGTGTTTTTGTTACAGATTAATTGGTTGTAATTTACTGTCAACATCAATTCAATTAAATAATTATGTACATAAATATTTATTTATTATATTTTATCTCCCAAAGTTAATTTTAATCATAAAATGTTGACAACTTTTTTGACATAAAAACTCTTTGCTGAGATTTTAAAAAGTACCGTTCGTTTTAAGACGGAGCATCTTGATAAACCGTGCGTTTTACTTTACACTTACCGCACTTGGGCGTAATGAGATACAATACGATATTGAAATTGGTGAAATAAGACAACTTTTACGAGCAAATGTGTTATAAAAAAAATTAAAGCATATTTCATGTACAGAGACGGTCTCCATACAGTTTTATTATATATGTACCTACCTTTAATTTATTTATAACTATAAATAAATTAAATAAATAATCAAAAAATCTGAAACCTGCACTAAATAGACCCCGAACCAAGATTGAGATTAGAAAACAAAATTAAAATAAACTATTAACAAATAAAAGTAATCTTTACTTCGGTTTAACATACAATATTATAAGCTGGAAGCCTAAACACCCGAACTGAATTTCGTAGCAAGCGGAACCTAAGAATTTTCTTTTGGTTGTATAAGTACATAATATTAGCTTTTACCCGCGGCTGCGCTCGCGCACGTTTATGTCACCCCATTAGGGGTTGAATTAAGCAAAATCCTTTCTTAGTGGATGCCTACACTGTATAAGCTATCTATGTGTAAAATTTCAAGTCTCTACACCCAGTGGTTTAGGCTGTGCGTTGATAGGTGTATCTACATCACCAATCAGTCAGTCAGTTTATCATAACTACATATAACTACATAGTATAAAACAAAGTCGCTTTCTCTGTCCCTATATCCCTAAGTCCCTTTGTATGCTTAAATCTTTAAAACTACGCAACGTATTTTGAAGCGGTTTTTTTTAATAGATAGAGTGATTCAAGAGGAAGGTTTTAATGTTATTATTACACCCGCGCGAAGCCGGGGCGGGTCGCTAGTTTTATATATAAAAAGTCATTTGTAATTGGGTCCTTCTTTTTTGTTTTGATTTGGAAAGGACGAAGTTATCGAGTCAGGTGGTTGTAAATATGCTAAAATAACAGTTCAAATACAATACCCTGCTCTTGGGTTCTCAGTAGTCGGGTAAAATGTATACAAATACATTACGTTAAACCCCCAGTTATCATTCCGAAAGACCTCAATTCGTACAATATTCGAATTATTCATGAGGTGTGAGCATTCTGTCCGTTTGAATATCAAGCGCGGACGTAAATTCTTGCGAATGATCAGATGACCGCAGTTGGTACAGCGTTAAACGGCTTCGATCTGTATTACATTCCAACGATACCCGATGAACGGGTAACTTTATTTAAAAAATAAAGCAAAACAAATAAAATCGACGAGAGAGTCGGACTCGCGCACCGAGAGTTTCGTAAATTAAAAAAAAAAATCTTTTTTGAGATAGCTCTAGAAATTATCCTTAGTCCTAGTAGCCCCACATAAATATTTTAACCCATTTTCGGTTATTGAAATGAAAATATATATTTTTTATTATTCCTTCATTCGCTCAGGAGATTAGACAAAGGTACGCACAAAGTATTTATAAATTTCAAGTTGCTTAAAACTTTCGCTGCCAATATAACAATAGATACGAGTATAACAGTATGTAGTACTACCTATTACACTCGTAGAACAGTAGGTAAATCTATATATAAAATGATAAACTGACTGACTGATTGGTGATGTTTTAACACAGCCTAAACCGCTGGGTTTAGATACTTGAAATTCTGCACATAGATAGCTTAGGTATACAGTGTAGGCATCCACTAAGAATTGATTTTTCAAAATTAAACCGCAACGGGCGGGGGTGAAATAAACGTGCTCGAGTAAAAACTAGTGGGTATTATATATTTTCTGTGCTCGTAGTTTGGCAGCGAACGTGTTAAATAATTTGTGACGGACATATACGAACTCCCACCATACATACATTCATATATGTCCACACCTTTTCCCGACAACACAAGCAGACAGACAGGCAGAATAGACCTAGGTTCACCCCTTAAGTCAGATCCATAGAATACACACCTCCTCTTTCCTTTCGAGTCACATTTTTACTACTTTTTACGCTTCAGTTGTTATTGTACCCTGAAACTTACAAATCAAACAAACAAACCTGAAAATATATTAATCAGTAGAAATGTCCATCTATGACAATCCTCTATTCCCATTTTGGAAGCAATTATGAATTAGCCAAAAAAGTGAACGGTAAAAAACTGCAAAAGTACAGTCAAGAACGAGTGGAGCTTGACACATTGGGACTCGAACTACAAGTGTAAAGCTTCATGTGCTCTTGACTGTACATGACCAAATTGTACAAGTAACTAATATTTTTTGTTCAATTCTAAGTAGCTTTCATCATAAATGTAGTATCCCCCTCGAAATAATGACAAATGCTTTAGAAATACCATGCACAGACTACTTTTAAATTCCAAAGACACAAAACATAGATTTTCCTAAGTTTTACAGGCTCCTTTTTGATTTCTTCGTTTTAACTTATCTACGTGCATTACGAAATTATAAAAAAATGGCAAAACGTTTCAGCCGTCAAGTGTGCTTTCAACAAACAGCATTGAAATATCAAGATGGCATGTGGTCCTAAAATGCCTATTTCCTACTAAACATCAGACCGAATTTATATAATATAATATCTACATATCATACATATAAATTAAATTTTACAAAGCAGTACTTACTGTTATACTTCATCATACAGCAACCTACTACACTTTGCAACCTCATTGCATTGTCTCCTATCTGATCTAATAGTTACCAAATTCATTACAACTGCAAGATTGAAGTTCAATTGTTGTTATGCACCAAGAATCTCCAGAGTCTGAATAGCTGCTTCCAATTGCAAACTTACTTTGGAACTCCATTATGCATTGTCAAAGAATGTGTCACAAATGTATCTTCAAATCGTAAGGTGAAATTTACTTTTAAATATTTAATTAACGCTATTTCTATATTTTATAGCCTATCGTATCAAAATCCGTGGTTTAGAATAAATAAGCGGTAAAACAGACAGAGGTTATAGACTTCGTTTTAAATAGTATTAGAAATGTTACTGGAGCGCGGAAAATGAGGCCGACAAATGTAGATAGTTGACCTAATTTTATTTAGTCGCAATGTTTGCATTTTTCACCTAGACCTATTTCAAGCGCAACTCTTGACAGATAGCTGTATCTTTCTTTATTATTCGTTCCGGATCATCTTTCGCCATAATTGTTGTATCCTATAAATAAGCTAAGAAGTAAGTACGTAGGTACATGTTGTAGCCACTCGTAGCTTATCAATTTTCAAAAGCGCGCAGTATGAATATAAGTCATGGCAGGGGAGGCACACTGCGTGACGTCATCGCGCCGCTACAAGTACATGCGGCCGGCCGCCACCCGGCGGTCTATTAATGGTTGCCGCGCATTGGTTGTATAGATATTGAATTTTAATACACTATTTTTCTTTACATTATATTATGTATGTATATGTAGATTACCAAGTTGTATGTCTTCGTCCTACATTTTGCAGAAACAGGCAGTTTTGAAGTCATAACATAACCTAAAGGCAAATTACACAGCTTTTGTTTAGTTGGGTGGTCTTTAGTACCTAAATAAAGAGTAATCGTAATATCGCAGGTAAAATACACTATTATACTAACTACTATTACTAACGTATAATTTAATGGTTCGAGCTGCCGGCAACCCTAGATCTAATGCTCCGCCTCCGAAAGAGCGCGTTGCATGCGATAGAAAGTGATGGCCACATTTAGGTACGCTTGAAGTACTTACCTAAATAGGGAATTCGTTTACAGAGAACCTTCTGTACGTAGTACTATTACTTATTCTGTGGTCATGGTTACTTTAATATCTTTGGTACTAAAGTAACAATGAGTTATTTAGAGATACTACTTAATAAGAGATTTATCACTGATCACAGAACTAGGTCTCTAAAGAAATTAGGCAAAAAGATTGCTTTATTGGCGTCAAAGGGAACGTGACAAATGTTACCAATGTAATGTGTGTGTGTATAGCCAGAGTTAGTCACTGCAGACTTGCATCCTCGTTCACATGATGTTGTGTAGACGCATATAGTGTCGCTTGTAGCGGCAAAGGAATAATACAATAAATATACACTCATGCCTCAACCATTATAGGGTTGGCAGGGTAGTAGGTACATAGCTTTGGGGTAGTCGACAGCACCGAAATTAAATTGCTAGTAGTCATTAATTAAAAAGATTATTCCAAAACACCTTTGAACATGTATTTCGGTTTTCACTTTACAATTATAACAAATTTAAAAATAATAAAACAATCATTAAAAGTGCTGCAATTGAGTACCAACTATAACGTCACACCTTGTTATTTCAGTACATTTTTCATAGTAAAATTTCGTTTTGACAGATCATAAAACGTAACTGATTTGAATAGGCAGTACAACTACCCTAACACATTTTTGAGGAGGTGAGATTTACTCGTCGTATTTTCCTATATAGTTTTTAAAATCCGTATACGCCGTCTTTATGGAATCAGACCAGCCTCAGCATGACAGACAGGCTTCCTTCTAACGCGGCTATCTCTGTACTGCCACTACACTGCACTGTCAGTAGCTTACATAAAACTTCATGAAAGGATCATACAATACTGCAGGAGTGCATTAAAATATGTATTTCGATGTCAAAGTTCGCATACAAATCCTTTACGACTGTAAGAGAATTCACTCCAAGTAGGTAATATACAAAAAATATAGGTATATTTAAGCCATGCTTCAAGGGGTAGGTACGTTTAAGTTGGTAACGAAATCGGTAATAATAAATAATTAATAATATAATTCTCTAAATGACACTGTACAAGAAAACTTTCCCAATTTGAGCCTTTACTTTCCTTTCTTAGGATATGAAATTTAGCTTAGCCAAAACCGTTTAGTAATACCTGTGGTAATACATAATTGAACGTAAATTATTTCTGAAATAGAATATTTCAGTACAGTTAATTTTTCTTAGAAATTTAACTAATCAAAGAATAAAATATATGCAATAGGCATTGGAAGGGTATCCAGAGCAGATCAAGTTTAGGCTCATTTCAATGGTTTCTTTTCACGAGCACTTTGATCCGAGATACTCGTTACATTATGACGACCTAGAAAAAAGGCGGTAAAAGGAACTGTGCCACTAATAGGAGTAAAAAAGAGACTCACCACCCTAAGTTCATAGTATAAAGATTACTTATATTAGTACATTATGGTACAAGTGTGTAAAGTTGGTGATTACCGCTGAGGCGCCATTGAGACCCGAGCCGCGAGGACATAGCGTTTAGTAGAGGATAGCGTTTTATAGGTACGAACAAAATGGGGAATTTCAAGTTTTTACAGAGATATCAAAAGTTGTATTTGAGTAAAAGTTGTATTTATTAATCACGTACAAGTTGAAATAATCTCTTTAAATACGAAGTTGCAGGAAATGAGTAAGCAATAGATATATTAATTTATTTGTTCTATTGAACACAATCTTTTTTGTATCGAAACTTTTTTAAGAACAAAGCAACTTAACCAATAAAATTGAAAAAATAATTCTATAACTCACTTGTGAATAATAGAAATTAAAAAGTCACAGTTTGATAACGTGTCATTATGTGCCTAATTGCAGTGAAATTAGAGCCACTTTATGAGCAAGTGTGTTGAAAATTAAGTTTTAAAATCATCATCTGTATCAACCCGTAACAGCCCACTGCTGAGCTAAGGGTCTTTGCACATAGTGATGAAGTATGGGCTACAATCTCCGACGCGAGCCCACCGCGGGTTGGGTTAGGTTAGGTTAGTGGCCCTAACTGCCAGAATTTTTCAAGCCACCCAAGGGTATCCGACATGGCTTAACAACTACCATTGTGCGTAAACACAACGAATGCCTTCCAAAACACGGAAACGCTCGTGATATAAATGCCACTAGGAGTCGCCCATTCACTGACTGACCGCTGAAGTTTTACAACAAAGAGATTAAAATATAATAGGGCATAGAGGGGATAAAGCGAGGAAGATTCGAAGCCAAAAGTTATTCCAAGTGGAATAACTCTAGTACAATTTCGACCGAATGACTGCTTGCGTTCATACTGACATGACGCTTGAGCTTCAAACATGCTCCAAAGTTTTGTATGAAAATATTCCCAATTCCCTCTATGTCATATTATATTTTAATCTCTTTGTTTTACAATAACCACAGAAGTGATCTTGAAATCTGCCAGGAAGACGGCTTGCATTCTGATCAAAGAGATTGAAATATAATAGGGCATAGAGGGGGCATTGGGAATATTTTCATACAAAACTTTGAAGCCTAATGTCAGTTAGTATGAACGGGAGCTGTCATTCGGTCGAAATTGTACTAGACTTATTCCACTTGGAATAACTTTTGACTTCAAATTTTCCTCGCTTTCTCCCCTCTATGCCCTATTATATTTAAATCTCTTTGATTCTGATGAAGGTTATTTTCATTTATTCTTGAACCTGAGCGAATTTCCGTATTTATAAAACCTATAAATCTTTATACTCCAACTGGCTGTAGCTATATTGGCGAAATTGCTATAAAACTTTGAATTTGAATTGATGCACCTAGTTCTGAACTGAATAAATCAAGGTGAGTTCTAACTTTGTACATTTCTATTGGAGTCGTTTTGGAAACAATGCACACGCACACCGCAGGTGGGAATACACCATCCCCTGCACTATTCACTGTCGGAGAAGTTGTGTTACTCTTTGTGTGGGAGCTGAAACTCCAAGCCAGTTGTGTGGCAGCATTCAATGCATTACAATGAAGTTTGTAGTTCTGGAGAAATGGACGTGGGACTTCATACTGATACGTGTCTTTAATTATACAGGTTCGACGATTAATTTACATGTAGATGTATATTTTCATAAATCTTAGTTACTGAATAATCAACGCCAGCCCGAAACAACAGATTTATTAAAAAGATACATTTTGAAATAACATTAGTTGGATTTTAAGGATATTTTTAATTGACGACAAAAGGAGTAGGTGATTCAGTCGAAGCGTATATAGGTACATACATTTTTTTGAGCATAACTTAATACAAAGTGGTCTGGGCTTGTTTTTTTTATTGGATAAAATGCGTCGCTTTTTTATATTTTCGTCGTTTTTTTTTTATCTATTGAGAGCATTACTGTTTCGTTGTACTCAATACTTTCTTTAAAATTATTTTATGGTTGTTATTCCTCACTAAAACCGATATCGAAGTCGAGTTTGGCCAAAATAAACGATTCTTTCTTTATCCAGTCGTTGCAGTCTTGCTTTAAGATATCTATCGAGCACTCTCAAAAGCATTGGCATTTTTACTATCATAATAAAAACTTTTTAACAAAAAATTAAACTGCCGAAAAAACTAAAAAACAAAAAAAAAGGATTATTTTTTTCCTTTTTTATTTAACCAGTGTACCTAAGTAGGTATATATTTTTGCAATTATTTTAAAGTTAATATTAATTAAAAAAATAACTTTAACAACTAAGTTCTTAAACTAATGTACCTAAGTATACATAAGGAATTTTGAGGCGCCAAACAATTAATGAACAAAGTTCACAAAACTACCTTAAATCTTGGTATAGTTACCCTTTCCAACAAAAAAAAATATATCAAAATCGGACTCTGTAAAAAGTTATGCGTGATCGTACATAAGAAATATATACCTACGCGTCGATTTAAGAACCTCCTCCCTTTTTTTCGTCTTACTTCAAAACCGCTCAACAATATTGAGATTCCTTATTTGAATATTCTGGCTAGATACGCGATGTCAGATTGCTAATGGGTAGGGAGATTGCTTCCATTCCGCTGCTACTCAGCAGTGGATGTGGTACTATGTCGACAATTAGTCAAACCTCACAGGGAATATTTGATTGATCAAAACTAGGGATGGGTATCATTGCTATTGTAAATCATTTTCATTTCATGATATTACTTTTTAGGGTTCTGTACCCAAAGGGCAATACGGGACCCTATTACTAAGACTTTGCTGTCCGTCAGTATGTCTGTCCGTCTGTCATCAGGCTGTATCTAACTCATGAACCCTGATAGTTAGACAGGTGACATTTTCACAGATGACGTGTTTCTGTTGCCGCTACAACAAATACTAAAAAACCGGCCAAGTGCGAGTCGGACTCGCGCACCGAGGGTTCCGTACAACCTTGCAAATTTATGGTTTTCGTAATTTTTCCTTTATCTATGCTATAAGACGTTGCTTCGTACCAAATTTCAAGATTCTGAGTTCACGGGAAGCACCCTGTAGGTTTTGATTCCCTTGCAAGTGTCGAAAATTTGCGGCATAAACGGCTGTATCTTTTGATTGCGTTGGCTTAGAAGTTTGATTTTTTCACAGCTTCAAGGGACAGTAGACCTGAGTAATTGATATAAATTTCAGCTTCATACCTCCACGCGTTCCTGAGAAAAAGGGTCTTGACAGACGGACGGACGGACGGACAGACGGACAACAAAGTGATCCTATAAGGGTTCCCTTTTTTCCTTTTGAGGTACGGAACCCTAAAAACAGAATAAAATAAATATTTAACGGGTCTACTATACAACAAACGTGATTTATTTTCTTTGCAGTTTTTATAGATAATGGTAGGGAACCCTTCGTGCTCGAGTCCAACTGGCACTTGTCCGGTTTTTTATGTCACATTATTTCGCTGGTGAATTTGTAATTACAATGAACAGTATCACTTGCTACTCGCAGTGAGATATTATAAACTCAATGAATTTCAGAAGTACTAGGCTAGCAGAAGGAGAGAAGCAGGGTGTTTTTACGTGTTACTCAAGAACATAATAATATGCTCAATCCTTTTATCGTAGGCGGGAGGGTAGAGGTATTCCATTCCTGGTTTGTTCCCACTTTTCACCAATTTTCTTTTTGCCCTAAACGTGAACGGTGTGGTGCGACCGGGAGGCCCGGGGTGGCGCTACATTTGCCTCTAAATCAAATTTGTAAAATAATTGGTTATAAACCATGCAAATCATTACAAATATATCTATAAAAAACTGTTAAAAATAATTTCAGTTTTTCATTAAATTAATACGATTTCATTGTTAATACATATCTGCCAACAATTCATGTATGTGGTAGTACGGTCTCATTTGTAAAAAATCTTGTAATTTATGCTTAAAGCTACTGATGTTATCACAGGTCCTTATATCACTTTTCAAACTGTTGAAAATTTTCAGGCCCATATTATGCACAGAATTATTAAAATAATTTACATAATTTAATTTTGCCAATAGTAAACAAGCATAATTTTTTGAATTATAATGTTGTACCTCTCTGATGTTTATGTTTATATAAGGTATATGTGTACTTACTAGGTTAATAAACAATCAATTCTGAGACCTGCGGAATCTGGATCCAAAATCATGAAATCATCCATCTCTAATCGCAAGTCGCGCCTATTTTGAGGCTTCATATTGATGTACTTTACTTCGGCGTCTTCTATACATGTGCCTGTTAGTCCAATTACTGTTATGTTTAATTTATGATCAAGAATGAGTCGCTCTTTCAGACGACTGTTGTCGTCTTTCATATCTGCCATCTCGTTTTGAAACATTATCGGTTCAGCGGTTAGGTCGTAAAAAGGTAATAAAACAGATGTAGGTTAGATAGAGTTAGTGTTGCATTTATAATTATACTAGCGGCCCGGTGCGTGCTTCGCAACGTATAAATGAAGAACCACTCGACAGATTTTAAGCAAACTTCACATAAACCATCTGCTAAATAGTCCGAATAAAGCCTAAAAATTTAGTTTGGATAAGTGAGCCCGTTCTTGAGTTATAAAATAACAACGAAAAGTGGCATTGAGTTTTATATATATAGATAGATAGATGTTCTAACCGACGCTTCTTAGCTTTACTATTATAGAAGTATACCTACTCCCTGACACCTAAGTACCTACGTATTTCTTAATTTTCATTTTCCACTTGGCTTGGGTGACTGAAACTCTTATTCATTTAGATCTTTGTCATCTAATTTAAAATATAGTTATAATACATAATTATATATATATATATACTTATTATATATATAATACATAATTTGCAACGTAAATTTGCTCCGAGATCCACCCACGTTGAATATCTAATGTGTTTATCGAAGTTAAGGTTAATGAAGTCGTCTACATATTTATAAAGAGGAAAATTTTGTATTTTTCTAAGTTTGTAACTAATAAACTCCAAAACTACTAGACCAATTTTAAAAATTCTTTCACCGACCGAAAACTACTATGTCCCCGAGTAACAAAGGATAATACCTACTATATCCCTGACAAAAATTTGTGTTTTGGTATCTACATCCATAACTATATGCACTAACGCAAATTTTTTTTAGTTACGGCCCCGTTAGAGTTTTTATATGTATAAATAAATAAAATACTTAAATATTACTTAAAAATACAAATACGTATTTTACAAATTGAAAATAATTATATAGTAATAAATATAAAATAGAATAAAAAAAATACAAGTCGAATGTTTCTTATCTAATCTCGTTTTATAGAAACTTGACTACTACCCTTCAACGTTTTCGGTAGAATCGGTTATTACGTCAAGAGTTATCTATCACAGTATAAGCTCTAACGTTTGCTACAAATGCCTCGTATGTTTGGATTCTCCCGAGGGAGCGAAGTAGAAAGGGCAGCCGGGATGTCCAACAGAGATATGTCTTCAATACGCTGACCAGATTGAAGGTAACAATTGAATTGTGTGTTGTGATATTTGAACTTGTTCAAATATAGTTCACTGCAAGGGAGTAAATGTATTTGGTATTAACAGTGTAAGTAAATTAGCATTTAGAAATCATTTGCAAAGTACCCAAGTCAACTAAAGAATCCACAGAAGCGGGGAAAACGGGAAAGCGGATGCGATGCAGGAGGCAGAGGAACTTTAAAAATCAAACTTATGAGTCAGCGCAATCAAGTAAAACGGCCCGATATTTTGACATCAGCTTGAAAATCAAATCGTAGGCACTGTCTACTTCCCTTCCTAGAATCATCAAGTAAAGCGAAAAACCAATAATCGTTATTTTGTAGTTATATCACACAATCGATTTTATAAAATACTAGCGACCCTCCCCGGCTTCACACGGGTTCAATGCTAATACTAAAACCTTCCTCTTGAATCTATGAAAAAAAACCGCGTCAAAATCCGTTGCGTAGTTTTAAAGATATAAGCATACATAGGGATAAAGGGACAGAGAAAGCGACTTTGTTTTATACTATGTAGTGAAAATTACATTGTGCGTTGATGAAATCTACATACAAGTTTGTGAGTAGTCGTTGCCCAATTCAAACTTTACTTGATCGTTTTTCTGTAGATTATTTCTTGATTAGTGTTTATATCCGGTCTGGTAACAATTACGAGTAACTATTGCAAAATCGGTTCGCTTCTTTCTCGAGCTATTACAAGCAGTTCATTTCATCAACGAATTTCCTCATCTTATTACGGTGAGAGCTGGCATAACTCCCCATAGCCCATAAGTCATTTACTCGCTAACTTGATGACCCATTGACCTTATTGTGCTCAGATTAAGTGGTCATTTAGCAATACTGAAGTGTTGCCAGTGTAATAGTTTAATTGGAATAATTATTGCGCGCAGTCAGCTCGGTCGCCTCGTAGCTCCTGAAACTGGCATACAGGTACTTACTGTTTACTGGTGGAATAACTGGTATGTTATGGTTTTCGGAAGCTTTCCCGGCATGTAACAATGGCTATTTTTTAAATTTACTTAATTATACTTATATCCCTGGCTCGACGGTGACCCGCATGTAGAGAATTGATTCTAAGTCAAGTGAAGCAGTACTTATGGCTTTATGGTACAGAAACGTGGTCCCTAACTGCTGGCCTCCTACGGGCGAGCCACGGAAAGAGCTATGCTCAGAGTTTCTTTGAGCTATAGAATCCGGAACGAGGAAATCCGCCGAAGAACTAAAGTCACTGACATAGGTCTCTGAATATGCATGAAGTGGCAATGGGCAGGCCACATCGCTCGAAGAACCGATAACCGATGGGGAAGAAAGGCTCTCGAGTGGCGACCACAAACCACGACGCAGTGTTGGTAGGCCTTCCCACCAGGTGGACCGACGACATCGTCAAGGTCGCGGGTAACTGTGGATGTAAGCGGCAAGTTGCCGTTTGTTGTGGCGTTCTATAAGGAAGGCCTTTGTTTAAAAAGTCCGGGCTCATCACCTGTCAGGTTTAGGGGTATTTCCAGGTATTAGCCTACCCCCTCGGGGATAAAAGGCGTGTGCATATACGAGTAGGTATATATATCTCATTCACCATCGGATTACGAAAATGAGACATACTTAAGTCCTACTTTATTAGATTCCGTTCCATGCATGTTAATGGTATAATTCAAGAACATGATAGGTACTTTAAAATATATAATATTTGAAGATACATTTCAAAATACGACTGAGTAACATCAGTTATATCTTGCTACTCAATAAATAAAGCTAGAGCAATATTTTAGAATTGCTCACATTTAAATTACGTTCAATACTAACTCTAGAAGTCGTAAGTTCTGGATATTAACTACCAATATACTGCTTTCGTACCAAAACTTTCCACCACAAAAAATCATCAGTCAAGCAACGGAATTGATACAAGTATAAATCCAATAGATTTTAGAATAACTTTGAAAAGAAATAAACAAGTGAATCAACATTTTTAAAAGTTAGTGGCCCGGCAGCCGGATTTACGGAGACTCGATACCGTTTCCGTTCGATTCAGATCGAGTGAAACTTTATTCTAGGCGTTTCTGACAGCCACGGAAAATTTTCCGAATCCTTATGTCACATATGACATTAGTTTTCGATACCAACATCAGCCCATCTCGAAAGTGTTCGACAGATTTTCCGATATCGAATATCGAAGCTCCCTGAATACGCCTGCATGTCGTTGCTGTCATGCCACAGACAACAGCTCCTGCACCTATTGGGTCCACATTAAACAACACAAAAAAATAATCTATATCAGTCCAGCCCTTTAGAAGTTTAGTGACATAAAGACTTGACAGGCCTGTTAGTGCAGTTGTTAGTGACCCTGCCTTTTTAGCCGAGGTCGCGGGTTCGATCACCGTTCGGGGCCAACATTTGTGTGCATGAACATGTCTGTTGCCTTCGTGTCTGGTCGTTTAATATTTATTTAAGTATGTTTATCAGTTGTTTAGTATCCATAGTACAGGCTCTGCCTAGTTTTGGACTAAATAACCATGTGAATTGTGTCCCACAATTTTTATTTTTTTATTTTACCTTTATTAAATAGGTACAGAAGAAATATATTATAGCTATACCTCCCTATTATAAAGAAAAAAATAAGTTCAATTTAGCGTGACAAGGAAATGTCTAGGCTGGCATTTACAATTCCAGTTATTAAGTTGCATTCAGTGCGCAGATAACAAGACGTCTATCATGATGTGAAGAAAATTATATGAACATTGACACCAAAATTGATGGATGTGAAGGAAGCACGAGTGGTCTGCCAGGTTCGTAGCAAGTGGCGGTCTGTTGTCTCTGCCTACCCCAATAGGAAATAGGCGTGAGATTATGTATGTATGTATGTAAATAGTATTATGTACAGTCAAGAGCACGCTAAGCTTGACGCTTTGGACTTTGTACCGGCCCTGTAGATATTCTATGGCGCGCAGTATAAATCAGAGCTCAGCTGAAACTGGTAGTGTAAAGCTTGACTTGCTTTTGATTACATGTACAAGTATACATGCCTGAAATACTCGTACATTGCAGTCAACTTAAAAAGGTTTGTCTCTACCGATTCAATCGAGAGATTACCCATTAAAATATCTTGTTTTCAATGATATTAGATGTTATGACGTCTTTATTGTCACACTTTCAATTCGAATTTGATATTAGATCTTATCGTAAGGCACGATTCTAGGTCTGTGCTCTACATAATAATATCACATACCCACATGCTCCATATAACACCTTCTCAAATAACATTTTTTACACTATATATTACATAGAGCAGTGATAGCCCGAACGGTTAAAGAGCCGGCCGAAAATCAGTGAGGTTCGGGTTCGAATCTGGTAAGTACCAATGAGTTTTTCAAAAACTTACGTACATATTTATCACTAGCTCGACGGTGAAGGAAAACATCGTGAGGAAACCCGCAGGTCTCAGAATTAATTCTGAGACATGTGTAAACAGACCGGTCCGGCGATGGGCTCACCACCTATCACGTTTAGGGGTCCAATAGATCTCGTGAAATGTGGGTATATCCAGTAATGGAATACCTCTGCCTACCCCCTCGGGGATGAAACGTGAGATATATTTTTTTTTTACGTAGAATATAAGTTACTTATACTAATTGTCTATTTTGTATGTGGTCATCTGGCCTCATTAACGGCTGCAGCTAAAAAATCAGCGCCTCAGCCCAGGCTGTGGCATTATGCTGAGCTGTGGCCCTTTCGGTATAAAATTGTTTTTATGCGTGCTACTGAAAATTTTATTTATTTTTGTTTATGCCGAATAAAGTTTATCTCTTTCTTTCTTTCTCTGAGTACAGATTTATTTACAAAAAATAGCACTAAGTATTTCATTTTGACATCATTTTGTTTTAATCTTTAGTTGTCTATCTTAGGAGTTTTTAGTCCCACGGCAGCTTTGCTTAACCAAGAACGCTTGGTGCTCGAACTATTGACTTAGGAAAAGCGCTTTCTTCGGGTTGAACACATTGAGCCTTTTTGAGTATTTTGTCAACACTCACGTAAGCCAGCGCCTGAATGTATCACCTACCATTGTGATCACTATCGTAGCAAGGGCGAATCCAGGGGTGACCCCCATCATGACCCCCCCCTTATTTGACCCCTGGACTTGGTTTGGTCTCAGTCGACCGCTGATCGTTTTCTAATTGCATTGATAGAAATCCTTTTACTTCAAATTAGCAATTCATGTATGTACGTATTTATTTATGTATACATTTCTATGTACTGCAAATTAAACTATTCCATCCAAATTTTTTGTAATCAATTTTTACTTTTTTCAAAATTAATAATATAATAATAATAAATTTTCTATGTTGAGCACCTATCACGGAAACGTCTCTAACGATGTTGATGAAATTTTGTATACAGATACAGTTTTGCATTTTAATTTCTACTACGTAGTTGTATTTCCTGGAAAAACGCAAATTTACTTAAACAAAATATGTTTAATTAATACGACTATTCACCGGTAGATGGCGTTATAATGAGCGAAGCTCTCCCAAGTATTAGGTATAATAAATATATTATGCGAACGCCGCCACGCGCATAGCGACTATGTGCTGTATTTTTATTTTATTATTGTAGTCGAATGTTAGCTTGGCCTGACAGGATTTCGACTATAATATGACCCCCTCACTCGTAGGTTAGATCCGCCCTTGTATCTTAGATAGTTATAGTTGCGTACAACAACTGCCAGCCGCGTTGCCATTGTGCAAGTTCTTGTTTGTAGGTATGACGTCACATCGTTGCATGCAACTCGCTGCTTGACAGGCGTGCAGAATAAAATTTTCGGTTTGACTAGCAGTAAAGTCTAGTTCGCACTGTGCCAGTAATTTAGTCGAGTCCTTGTTCGTAGTACACATACACCTATACAAATAATAATATCTAAATAAATAAATAATAATTAATAATTCCCGAAGAGGCAGGCAGAGGTATTCCATTTCTGAATATACCCACTTTTCACGAGATCTGATATCTGATAGGAAACCTAACACATGAAGGAAAATTCAGTATAAACCATAAAACTTACAGATGCATCCATATACCTTGTTGCATGCGAAATACCATTTAGTATGGACAAAATAAAAAAATCCAAACTCCACTTTCATGGACTTTATAACATTATTCGATTTTCACGATATCCAGAATCATCCATCACTTGTCTACCAGTGAACTACGTAAGTTTTCTCTAATAGTCACGCTGTGTGCAGCTAGACGACGTTACATAGTCGTGTATGTGAAAAGTGTAGCACCCAAACACTACAAAATTGCACGGGCCGGTGATGCCCACGTCGTAAATACGCTCAAACTTACACTCCTCGGAATTAACTTGATTTCTAACTTTAAAACTTAGACGTAACAAGTTTTGTACGGATTTATTTCCCTTAGAAATGTAGTTTCGTCCCTTTTGAAGTAATTGCTAGTAGAAAGTTTCGCATACTCAACTTCCTAATTGTTTTTTAGGGTTCGTCTTCATTTTGTAAGTAGATTCAGTTTTACTATCAGCAAACTGAGAATAAGGATATTTTCCACACTGACATGAAAGTGGGTCGGATAGAGCGATTTGTAAAAAAATGTATTTTATTCTCTAGGTAATAAATAAGACTTATACTTAGAAAAGTCAATAGTCTAATAACAAGGCACACTCTCGTCCATGAATATTGGCTAAATGTAGACAGCAGCCCATCTCCACCGACGAGTTGCTGGTTCCAAATGCAGTACCCCGAGAAGAACCAGCAAGAAACTCAAGGGCAGCACGTATATAGTATCAGCACATTGTATACCACTCTTATCTACACTTCTACTCAAATAGGAACTGTCAATAATCCCGCGCATTCGAGCTAGGCTCTGGCGCGTATAGTTAAATTGATATTAATTTTTGCCAGTGTCTTTGAACGTCTGTAACTTAAATATAAACTATAATAAGGCTATCGCGTTATAAATTAATCTTTTCAATAATAATAATAATTACTTGTAAGTACACGAGCATTTCCAAGATTCTCCGTTGTCTTACGAACATAATAACTAACTGACAGTACTGAATCGACATTATTTAAGCCTCTAACTTTATTGTGTCTCTAACAAGATTTATTGTGTATTCAAAGTAGGTATTATAATTGTTTTATTCAGACCTGATAAATTTGATTTCCTATTAAATAGTTGTTCTATCTATGGTAATATAATGGTTCAATAAAAACGTAGTTCATTTACAAAGCGTTTTAAGTAACCGAAAGAAAAGGCGATAAAAAAGCTTTTAACACTGAAGATTCTGTTTGTACTTCATAAATATAAAAATTCTACATTTTTATTTTACAAATTCAAAGTTCTTTAATTTCAAATAAGGAATTCCAAATTCTCTTAGTGGAAGTCAAAACATTTTTTATTGCTTACTAGCAACGCCCCGCGGTTTCAACCGCGTAGTTCCCGTTCCCGTGGGAATATCGGAATAAAAAGTATCCTATGTCCGTCTCCTGGTTCTAAGCTACCTCCCCACCAACTTTCAGCCAAATCGGTTCAGTCATTAACGCGTGATGCCGTGACCAAGGGAAAAAGGGATTCATTTTTATATATTGCTTATGAAACGTTCATCAACCGTCATTATATCAATAATCAACTACAATCACATCATCAATGATGATGACGGCAATAAGCGCTGTTAACTATAGGTACATCATATTCAAATGAATATGACATATTATAGTTAACCGCTAAAATATTTGTTTCAACTTTTAGGCCGTTATTTATATTTTTGAATGATAAATATTTATTTAATTTACTTTACCACCGTATTCGGAAAAAAAATACTGTAAGTATTTCACACAAAATAATATTAAAAATTACTTTACTATTTACTTACTCTACGTTAAAATCAAAATGTTTTTATTCAATGTAGTTGCTTAATAAGTCAACTTATTGAAAGTCATTGTCATAAAGCTATTTACTAAGTATATGAAATATATAAGCTTAGGCTATTTACTGTGCCTATACTACTACATCGTGAGGAAACCCGCAGGTCCCAGAATTAATTCTGAGACATGTGTAAGACCCGGTACGGCGATGGGCTCACCACCTATCACGTTTAGGGGTCCATAAAATATCTCGGTAAAAGTGGGTATATCCAGAAATGGAATGCCTCGGGGATAAAAGGCGTAAAAATTTTTTTCACTACTACATTTACTTTGTAAGGAAGTAAATGCTAAAATATTAAGCTTGTTTTAAGAGACGTTGGAAGGCACTTGGATTTCAAAACAAAACTCTACGTATCTACACAATAAACGTATCTGCCTCGTGTCATCTGTCCACGTTTTATGGTAGTTAACTAACCAAGAAACAATTGTTGGAATAAACACGGGAATTGCCCGTTTTTATTGGACCGGGAGTAAGATCTCCGTAAGCCAATAAACATTTTGTCGAGTTCGCGATGAAAAGTAATAAACTCCTCCATAAAGCCTGATAGTTACACGCTATTTTGTTTTTATCGCTTTAAAGGTGTTACCGCTGATTCTTATTTACTTTATAGCAATTTGGGGTAAAAATTAATTCGGAAAGCTTTATTTGACTTGTTTTGGTTAAGTATAATTGATTTGTCATTATTTTCATGTCGGTTAGAGCACCATTAATCGACAAACCATGTAATGCTATTTCGTTTACTTAGGTGATTGTAATTTAAATAAAATCACAGGTATATTGCGATCAGGTTTTTCAATTATTTCAACTTGTCGTGCCTAACCCTCCCATCAAGATTGATACTGACCAGGGGCCTTATTCTCTATTTATAATTGTAATTGTAATCGTCTTCATTTTGACGCACGTTCCTTCTTCTGTATATCTGTCAATACAGCCAGTAAAATAAGAGCAAGGACTGATCGCGTAACAAATGTCAAATAAAGACGATTACAATTATTCATACTGCGTGTCCCACAATGACGCGTGACGCCACAACTATTTTAAGGCACATCGCTGTAACAACACTAGACGCGAAGTTTTTCGAAATCTTGTAGATAACCATTCTGTAATATCGACATATTACAGAATGGGTCTATATAAATCCTGTCGCTTTTACTTTAAAAAAATCAATTTATTTCAGATTCAAATCCATATTTGGTAGTAGTTGAAAGTCAAGTCAGATAAATATAACAAAGTCTTCTATGGTCATTATGTAAGCGTCTGAAAACATGACGTGAATCAAGTTGTTATGTTCATACATATTTTTGTATAATGGAATTTTAATTTCATACCAGCGGGTGCCCAGTGGCGTGGCCCGCTCGGATCCTGTTTGTTCTCGTTCCCGTGGAAATAAAAAAAATACAAAATTCTTTATTTTCAAAAGCTGGTAGGACAAATTACAATTTTTGATAAATTACCTTGCAAGCAAGAAAGTTACAACTCTTTATTGTACAACAATAAAAATAAGGAATAATGCATTGTTTTAGTGGTATCAAAACATCTTCGCATTATCATCACCTTTCTAATGGTTTTGGACACATCGCAGCATTTTTTTGTTTTGTCTATATAGATAAAGAAACAGTTTTTATTTGCCCAGAAGGTAACTTGATGCCTTAAGCGATCTTTCCTTGTGATGAAAAAAAATATATGTTAGTAGGTAGAATATGTATGTGTTGTTCCTACTGCTCTTATCCCATGCTAGGTGAGGTCGGCACAACATGATTTCACATGTTGTTATGAGATGCGACCGAACCGAACGTCAACAACAATTTAAAACTTGCGGATTTTGAAATTGCTTTTACTTTCGTGTGCTCGTTTTTTTCTCGGTCGTCTCTGGTGCCCCCCTAGACGGGATGCCGTTAGCAATTGCTTAAATAGCTTATAGGCTAATCCAGGACAGTACTTGCATAAAAACATAATAAATATATGAAGTAAAAGTATAGACGTAAGAAGTGGTAAAATTTATTCCACGCGGAAACCACGCAGTGGTCTGAAAGTTCTCAACTCCAGACTAATAATTAATAAAGCTCTGTATTTTATCGTTTTATTATATTCTAGTCCAAAAGATTTAACGTATTATATTTTTTTTATAAATAAGCGTTAAAAATTCAAAAGGAATAAACAGCAAAAGCCAGCTGTTGAAACTATGAAGGAGCGTGAGTAGAAAGCTCGGTGAGGTGATCGTGCCTGGGGACCGCGCGGTCCAACTTTTGATGTTGGACAGTTGTATTTATACAAACTCATTAGAAAACTCCGATAGCGCGGTTTAGAACTCGGCCGTCTATTGGCGCGTTCTATGTAGTGTCGCTACAAAACCATTAGTAGGTATTTTCAGAAATAGAACACCTCTGCAAACCCTCTAGGAAATGAGGCGTAAGCATGTCACGCATAATATATTTTAGTTTCTTTTTGTGATCGATTGTTGCCTTGAAATAAATAAAAAATACCATTTATGAAATTAGATAGTACTGAATACAAGACGTTTTTAATTACCCGATATTTGTTTAGAAACCCTAAGTTATCTTTTACGACAAACTTAAACAGTAACAAAACCCTAAAAAGGTTGAGGTAAACCGGTCTTTCTTTTTATTATAGACGGAACACCAAAAAACTTTCCATTGCGAAGTCGTTAGATCATGAATGTTATTTATTTTATAATCTAGGTACCGATAAAATTGTACACACCTAAAGGCATTATCTACTACCTAGTGCACCATCAAGCTAAGCAAAGATACCAGCAGAATTTAGCTGCAAATCTGGCCGTATTATTTAAAAAATACCCTGAAGACAGCTTCTGCGCGTCGGTCTAATACCAGTGTCGCTAACGCCATCTACTGGTGTGTGGCCTTATTAGTTTTTGAGTAAAATTGCGGTTTTATAGGAAACACAACTGTGCACTTGAACTTAAAATGCAAAACGGTATCTGTACCTATATAAAATTTCATCAAAATCGTTAGAGCCGTTTCCGAGATACCCGAAATATAAATACCTACATATAAAAATACATACTTACATATAAGAATTGCTCGTTTAAAGTGATAGGATGAAAGTTAAACAGGTCGATAGTTGCCTTCAGAATTATGATAACCAACTGAAGGAAAACATCTTGAGAAAATTCGCAGGCCCAAGAATTGATTTCGAGGCATGTGTGTTATGAGAGGAGGCGGGTACACCAACCCTTGTTACTGAAACAACAGCAGTATTAAGAGCTACGGAGCTTTGAATTATAATAGCTATGATACGTAACTAATTTGTGTGGGAATATGTCCGGAGCAACAACAAAGCACTGAAAACAAAACCCTAACTTAAAGTTTATATTGGTTGTTTAAAAGAATTATGTTTTGAGGAGTTTCTTACGTCACTTCTTCTCCTTATCAATACTAATATAATAAAATTCTTGCATTAATAGCCTTACGGTTAAAGAGCCCGCTTCTCATTATGATAATCAATGAGGTTCAAATCCTGGAATGTACCTACCAATGAGTTTTTAATAAACTTACCTACGTACTTACATCACTAGCTCAACGGTGAAGGAAAACATCGTGAGGAAACTCGCAGGTCACAGAATTAATTCTGAGGCTTGTGTAAACAGACCATCCGGCGATGGACTCACCAGCACCTATCAAGTTTATGGGTCGAATATACTCGTGAAAAGTGGGTGTTTCCAGAAATGGAGTACCTCGGCCTACCCCACAGGGATAAAAGGCATGAAATTATATATATATTTTTATTTTAATAAAATTCTGTCTGTCTCTTAGAAATTTTGTAAATGCCAAAATTTAAGTGAAAACTCCTATTTATGCAATTCCTAATAATAAAAGACCGTTTTTAGATTTTGTTCTCTGTCTGTCTGAAAGTTTTCTTCAGGCTCCGAAACGCTTTCGATGAGAATGTTAGGGATTAAAACAGGAATTTCAACTAAAATTTTCGTGTATTTTCCATAATTTTGATGTGATGTTGTTTTATAAACCCAAGCAAAACGATGGCTACTACAATTTATTACAAGTCCCCTTATCCCGTTTTGATTTCCTACGTTTAAGATATTAACATACCTACCCTCAAAAATCATTAATCCTTCTGAGGCAGTCGGATAAAAAGGAAAAAAATTGGGTCCTTCTATTTGACTTCTAGCGTTCGCTGACGTGGTCATTACGTCAGAGAACGCTAGAAGTCAAATAGAAAGAAGCACCTAATTCTTTCCTGTTCTGGATATATAGAAATCCTTCTTAATTGTTCAAACTGGTTCATTAATCATTAGGCACAAAAATATATTACGTATTAGACCCCAACCACACAGCCTGGGAGATGCTAGTAAAAAATATTTCTGTCTGAGCTTATGCCATATTCCGAAATTAATAATTATGTATCACATCATAAAGTAAATGTCAGATGTCGCGCATGATAGAGGTTGTGTATTGTTATTCAAATTTCAGATGGAAGATGGACGATCCAAATATACACCATGTAAACCACATTTGTGCCCACAGACTGCTTAAGGCGTGTGCCTTTAAGTATTCTAAAAGTTAAATAAATACTCGCATACTTTCTGCCCGACGAGGTTGGTAGAAGTATTTAGTAATTTCTTTAGACTGGTACTACTACTGTAAAGAGGTATTCGTTATCGGACCTCCTTTCTTCCTAATTTTTTCAAATTTTTGCATCTGCAAAATTATAATTACATCTTCGTCTTCAACACACACGATTCTTCCGAGCTAACATTTGCATTTTCTTAATGAACTTTTCTACATACAAAAGCTCCTGTAAATTTTGCTACATACAAATTCTGATACGACCACCTGATAAGCCCCATCTGCAGTGACAAAATTGTGTTTCATTCATACCTACTTTCCTTTCCCACTTTGGCAGTTGAACATCTCTTTATTTCGAAACCCCGACCCTCACTGAGTCTTCGTGTCCTCATCTCTATTGCTGGCTGGTTGCGGCCAAGGAGTGGGCTAGCACTATTACCCGTGCGTATTTACTACAAGCTTGACGGTGAAGGAAAACACAAGGGAACCTGCAAGTCCCAGAATTGATTCTGAGTAGGGCTTCCAATACCGGGATCCCGGTATTGGCTAATACCGGAATCCCGGACTTTTTTTGCTTTTTTTCAATACCGGTATTGAAGTGTCTAATACCGGGATCCCGGTATTGGTTATTTAGTTTTATTTTTAGTATAAACTTTACAGTTACACATACAAGAGCATATTAATAATAGTTGTACATATTTTATAGTTGTACATAGTTCATATCAAGGTTTGCACGCCCATCCTCGTTGTTGCTAGGCATAATCTTTTGTCTAAAATGATTCTCCTGAAGAAAACAGTTTATTCTTACGGTATAACCTATCTGTTTTTCCCTTTCATATTTTTAAGGGGTCAGATTTAAGTAAAGTTAGTGATTCCACAATTCGTGCCTCTTATTTTATTTGCTTTTATCAGTAGTTTAGTAGTTCATTCAACATTTTGGATATGAAAATGAAACTTACCTGAAGTAGGTACTTAAGTACTTGGTTTAACTATTGAAAATGATATTTTAAAGTTTTAATTATAAATAGATACCTATGTAATTTTTCAGTCATACATTGTACATAAGAGATGACACGTATAGTGATTTGGCCGAATACCGACTAACCGGTCACGGTCTTGACCCAAGCGCCGAATATTCTGCTTTGATGGAAATACCTACATTCTCTTTCTAATGCATGCGCTGTGCAAGCAACACAAATAGGGCGTGCAAAGGGGTTTATTTGTTTCATTTAGGAATTAATCATGTCACACATGCATTATTTCTTTATTTTACTTCAGTTCGTCCAAAGGAAAACATCGTACCGTTTAATTGATAATTTGCTATTCGGCAACTTTGTTCATAATATTCGACCGAATATCGAATCTTAAACAAAATTACCAAATACTGAAGATTAACTGAATATTCACAGCATCTTTATTGTACACAATACTTAGCAAATTATCATAAACGCAAATAAAAGAGATTTTTTTCTTTTGTTATATTTTCTACATAGAATACGATTAATCATAAAAAAGACATTAATTCCTGTTGTGACTAATCCTGGAATAGGTTTTCGTTTACATTTAAAGTGATATTATTAACAAAGGTTAATTTTCAGTAAAACAACTGATAGTTTGTGTTATTTTCTTCATAAAATTTGGCATTTGCTGCTTGAAAAGAAAAAAAAATCTGAACACAATTTCAATACCGGGATCCCGGGATCCCGGTATTGGAAAAAAACTTTCCGGTATTGATACCGGTATTCAAAAAATCCGGTATTCGAAAGCCCTAATTCTGAGGCATGTATAGGAGCACCGCGATATGGCGATAGGCTCACAACTTGTCACGTTTAAAGGTCCAAAATTATGCTGCTAAAAAGAGGGTATTTTCAAGGAACACCTCTACATATTCCCTCAGGGTTATAGGGCGTGAGCATATTTATTTTGGATACTAACCCATTTTATACCAGTGTCATAATTCATACGCTGGTGAGTCTCCTTGATATGAATGCTGGTTTTCTCACGTTTTATTAAAAGTTGTTAATTTAGTAAATAATAACATTAATATTATAAAACAAAGATACCTACCTTCAATTTTATATAATTCTACCAGACGCTCGCTTGGCTTCGGTTTATCGAAATAAAATTAAGATAAAACATGTACAATTCCTGTTTCTATACCTACAATAATAATAAAATATATATAATATAATCTCACGCCCTTTTTATCCCCGAGGGGGTAGGCAGAGGTATTCCATTACTGGATATACCCGCATTTCACGAGATATATTGGACCCCTAAACGTGATAGGTGGTGAGCCCATCGCCGGACCGGGTCTGTTTACACATGTCTCAGAATTAATTCTGAGACCTGCGGGTTTCCTCACGATGTTTTCCTTCACCGTCGAGCTAGTGATAAATATATACGTAAGTTTTTGAAAAACTCATTGGTACATGCCAGGATTCGAACCCGAGCCTCGCTGATTTTCGGCCGGCTCTTTAACCGTCCGGGCTATCACTATATATTCTACAATATTCATTAAAAATCATAAAGGAACCCGATTCTATATACACTTTCAGACACTGACAAAAATTCTAAGAACATTAATTTTTGACACATCAATTTTATTATTGGTAATATAGTGAACTGAACAATATATTTGTTCAGTTTTCTAGGCAGACTTACCCCTTACACTTACTGTATATTGTTTCATTTTATGAATAGATTCCGAAGATGGTCCAATGAATTCATTCGATAAATATTAATAAATAATAAATGTTAGACACGCATCGTACTGTATATTTTCTGCAAATGAAAACGTCGTATACTCAAATAATACACCAAATTTATTGAATCATTATTTGTTAAAATATTATCCTCGGCTACTAATAAAATTTCGTTATATTTTTTTATCATACCCTTTCGTCGTTTAATGAATTAAATATACGAATACTGGGCAGAAGAAAAGTAAATCATTGTGAATTACACAATTCGGTAGGTACTGAAAAAATAAAAGTACAATACTCAATGCTTGATTCCCAAAATATTTTCGTTTTAGCTTTTTACATTCTAAGTAGGTACCTATATTTTCTTTGATACTAAAAGTAGGTATATGTTACAAAAAAATAAATATCAATTGGTATTAAATTTTATTAGTTGGCTCACATAGATTGTAAGTAGTGTCTATTTAAAACAACTAATTTTAATATGATCACAATTTATTGCAATGACGTCATCTTGTCATGAAAAGTTGACATATATTTTAAGGTGCATTCACATGATCGGCATGCCGACTGCAACGTCAACGGTAAAATGATAACATGAATTTAGTTCTTGAGTCCTTAGAATTCTGTGCCTAGATGACGTCATAACACAAAATCTTTAAAAAAATATATGTTTCCATTAGTAATCTAAAAAAATAACATTGAAATAGATGTCTTATATTTAAGTAAATAAGTACGTAATCGAAAACAGCACCGAATTTTTTTTACCATACCCTTTGAAACACTTCCTTAGAGTTTTGCGTCAATTTTACTTGGCCAGGCACTCTGATCGAATAAAAATGCCTACCTATAATTATGTTATTATTCTTGGTTAATACTGTTTACGAAACAGGTAAAATACACACACGAATAACCAACAAGGATCTAAGCTAACATTTACATTACCACTTCTAGCTACTTCTGTTTTTCTTGACTTTCATTTTCAACAAGAAATCATAACAAAACTTCATACATTAATGCTCCCTTAGAACGCGTAACTACATTAACTTTTTTGTGTCAATATTGACGTTTTGAAACTTTCCGGTATGAGACGGTTATTCAAACATCAGCCTTATAATATGAGACAGTAATCACTACATAGTCTAAAACAAAGTCGCTTTCTCTGTCCCTATATCCCTATGTCCTATGTATGCTAAATCTTTAAAACTATACGCAAAGGATTTTAATGCGGTTTTTTTTAAATAGATAGAGTGATTCAAGAGGAAGGTTTTAGTATTAGCATTGCACCCGTGCGAAGCAGGGGCGGGTCGCTAGTTATATCATAAACTTACTTAAGACGGGGCCTACGATGGGAGGAGCTTGCCCAGAAGATGCTTGTTCATTGAATCCAGGCATGTGGGTTGTATGAACTCTGAAATACAGACGCCGCGGCAGGTAGTTCCTCTTCATAATATTAGTGTATATCAAAGAGATTAAAATATAATAGGACATAAAGGGGGGAATGGGAATATTTTCATACAAAACTTTGTTAGTATGAACGCTAGGTGTCATTCGGTCGAAATTGTACTAGACTTATTCCACTTGGAATAACTTTTCGGTTTTAAATTTTCCTCGCTTTGTCCCCTCTATGCCCTATTATATTTTAATCTCTTTGGTGTAGATTAATGAATCTAGACATTCTATTTTTGAGTATCCACTAAAAAAAATAGTACGGAACACCTTTAATTTGACTCTCGATTCCCACATGGCCAGAATATTTTAGCATGTACTCAAACATTGTGGTGTGTCCTACAAAGTGTGGAATTGATTTACTAATGGCAGTAATATGATTTAATTATCGTAATAGTGAAAGCTTGCCTGTATCCGAGCAGTGTCAGATTCGGATAATCTAAATCACTGGCTCCTGTTGTAATAATGTAATAGTATACAACACTAGCGGCTCTGCGCGGTTTCACCCGTGTAGTTCCCGTTCCCGTGGGAATACGGGAATAAAATATAGCCTATGTTACTCAGGGATCTTCTAGCTTTCCATTGATGAAAATCGGTCCAGTAGTTTTTGAGTTGATTCGTAACAAACATACAAAAACACAAATCTTTCCTCTTTATAATATTAAGTATAAGCTTTTGAATGCAACTTCAGGAAATCAGGATTAAAATGTGCTGTGCTTGTTGTGTGAAAGAAGGACAAACCAACACTATTGCATTACATACATACATAATGCTTACGCCTTTTGCCCGAAGGGTTAGGCAGAGACAATAGACCGCCACCTGCTACGATCCTGGTATAGCTGTCGAGCCGCATCCATCCGCATCCATCAATCGGTTCATACACCGGTTCATAAATGCTCGTCGGTTTTATGAACCGGTGTATGTATTTTTTAATACTATATATGAAGACTAGCGTTTCCGCGCGATTGCACCAGCGTAATTCCCGTTCCCGTGCGAAAATTATACCCCACGTTACTCTCTGAAAAGTAAGCTTTCCATTGGTTTAAAGACTTTTTAAATCGGTCCAGTACTTTTAGTTTATTCCTTATAAAATTACAAATCTGTCCTCTCTAGAATATTAGTGTAGATATCCAAAGAAAATGATCTTATTTCAATAAAATGGATTTCTACCCCCTCTTAGGGAAATCGTTATCAATGCAATAATATTCCAAATTCACGCGGGAGATCTATGAGAAGTAAAGATTTATTATCGAAACTCATATTGTACAATATTAACAAAAAAAAACATTTGACGGAGAATAATAAATGAAGAATTACGTAATGTGTTTATAATATTTACAAAAAAATCTTATTCATAAAAAAACATACAGAATAGTTATGATCTACACAACAACACATAATCAACGGCTTTAGAAAAAGGTACAAAAAGTACACTTAGAAAGGTCGATAGTCTAACAATAGCAAGGCACTCTAAACTCGTCTATGAAGATTGGCTAAATTTAAACAGGAGCCCATCTCCACCGACGAGATGCTGGTTCCAAATGCAGTACCCCGAGAAGAACCAGCAAGAAACTCAAGGGCAGATCTTTATATTTATATCCTAGTTTTTCTGATGTGAGGTATACAGTAGACTAAATTCAAAATTTACACTTTGCATTGTAAATGTAACTTCTTGGGGCACTGCAATGCTATGTAGAATGTGACTCCATAATGTTTTACAAGTAGAACCGAACGTATTAAGGAATTTACTTGGAACGTTAGGTTTTATACTAATCGATTTGGATACTCTATGGACATAACGGAGACTGGTAATGATCCGGCGAAGCCGTGTTGAGTTTTCAATTCATAAACGTTTATGAATACAACATGTTACAAGCATTTGTGGTCACAAATGTGTTTGGAGCTCATCAAATAGCATGCGTTCTCTATCGATTTTGTTTAAACATGTTTGTGGTTGTCATAGTATGTGTCGGAATTATCAATTTGAACATTCATTAATTGTAATATTGATAATGGCAGTAGTATTTAAGTACACTCGTAGGAATTAAATAAAATAACTTCTGGTCAAGTGCGAGTCAGACTAGGGTTTTGTACATTTTCTGATAGAATAAAAATAAAAACATATTCTTTTTCCTTGAACTGTCTGTCGTATTAGTACGAGATCCGGCTGCAGATTAGTGTAGGGATCGAGTATATGCTACAATACAAACCAATTTTTTACGCATCAGCTGATTTTTCAGAGTCTTTATGTATATTGCCGTGAAGTGGACGATATTTTATGTAAAAAAACAAGTGAATGAAATTTCGTCCCAAAAATCAATATTTTTTTTAAATTAAATATACTAGCGGCCATATTTGGACCATATTACCCTGATAAATATTTATTCTCCTTATCATAAATATGCGTAAAAGTTTGGTTTGTAGTATGTACTCGATCCATACAACCATCCATTTGCAGCCGGATCTTAGGCTATTTATATACATTTGGTATATAGATATGACAGACCGGAAACAATAAAACTGTGAAAACCGCATCCAATTTGGGGATGGTGCAGTAGTTTATACAGTCAGACAAAATTTCTAATATAATTGTTTTTGCTTTTATGGATATTATAATGGTGATGGGCTCACCATGTATACCGTTTAGGGGTTCAAGGAATATACCTTCTGGTAAACGGGTATTTCATCAGGTATCAGAAATGGAATACCTCGGCCTACACCCTCGGTAATAAAATGCGACAGTTTAGTTCTATTTTTTTTAATCTGAGTCATAAAGACTTTCCATAATATTAAGTTTTCTTAAATGTATCCTATTTTATTATACTCGTATGTACAGGTACATAGTCGTATATAAAGATAAAGAAGAGTTAAAGGTAACCAAACATATTTCAAAGAATCTAAGGAAGGCTACGAACGATTTTTATTTTTATATTTTCAGTTGTCATAGAGACCATCCCTAATATTAAGTTTCCTCTCATATTTTAAACACATTATAAATATATATTATTATATGTACACATTATACTAGCTTTTACCCGCGGCTTCGCTCGCCCACGTTTATTTCACCCCTTAGGGGTTGAATTTTGCAAAATTCTTTCTTAATGTCTATGTGCAAAATTTCAATATATATATATATATATATGTACGAGTATACAGGGTGCCTTTTTTTACCGTCTGGAAAAAAATATGATGTGATAGGAAGTGTAATAGATTCATTTGGCAGGGTTACTTAATATTTTTTTTACAAACATTTTTTTATTGCTTTAACTAATATATATTACTCAATTGTAGTCAATATTACACACATATAAATATTTGAAATAGTATTTTAAAAAGGTCGTAGCTTCCACTCATGCGCAATCTACCTGCAACCGCCAGTTGCTACATAGTACTTTGCGTAGTGTTCTAGATTTTTTAAATTGCATTAAACATGACTATATTTAACAATTAATCTCGTGTATAACTTCGGCTCTAGATACCTTATACGTCATATTTTTTTCCAGACGGTAAAAAAAATCATCCAGTAGGTATATTTAAAGAAGAGTTTTAACTCTTCTTTATTTCCTTTAGGAAACCAAACATTTTTCATAGAATCTAAAGAAGGTTACGTACGATTGAACGAGTATGTTAGAACGGATTAACGTGCCATTGAATAATGTTCGTTCCGAATGAATTCAAAAATTGAATGTGGCTTGATGTTGAAATATGGAACGTAAAGATAAGATCGGAGCGAATGGAATGTGAACATTTGATGGATTCATGGAGTCCGGTGTCGACCCTGAATATTACCTGCAGTGCTGGCTTATTTTAAACTTCTAAAGGTGTTTCTTTTTACCCGACTACAAGATAAAGCAGTCAAAAAAGTACAGAACACATCTGATTTGGTGTAAAAATTGAAAAAGATTTCAACGTAAAAACTGACACCAAAATATATTTTGGTTATTGGTTCATCCCCCGCCTGCTACATCTGAAGTTATATTTATGTTTGATTTTTCTCTTTTCAATTGATATTTTTTCAGATTTCAGATGACTTCAATGCATGAATGTGTTAGTCGATTACTGTGGCCTATGAGATGAGGTGTCGTTAGATCCATATAGAACTAACATGCTCGTTAAAACGCCTCTGACTCGAGCCATGCACACACAAAATTAGGTCGAAAAAAATCGATCTATGCTCTTGTTCTTTGCAAATTCTCCAGTTACATTAAATATTGTTTTGCTACAGAGTTTTAATAATGATATAGAAAATTAGATTACCTACACAGTCGCATTGGATGCCAAACCTTTAAGATAGTAGTAAGTTGAAGAAATAAATGCTCGCGTATTTTAAAAATTTGTACTGAAAACTTAGCTTGATTGCGGTAAGCACCCGCTTCTCCTGTTACCGCAAAACTAAATTCAACTATAGTTGGGAAACTGTGTGATATGGATTGTAAGACTGGAAAGTGGGAAAGCGGAAGAATTTTCTGAATTAGATTAATAACTCCTGATAACCGTCTAAATACTCGTAATGTACTAAAAACATGAATATAACAAATTTTCAAAGTTTCTACCACTGGTATAGGATAATTAATAAAAAGATTACCAAACACCTCTATATACTGATGTACCTATTTCGATTAAATAGAACAATATCGATTCTGCTTTACAGCGACTAAACTTATTTTAGTTTAGTCCTGTCTTTGTCTTATCTCAAAAATAGAAAAGGGATAGGAGATAACCTACCAAATTTAGTCCTGTCAGAGGCTGTGTCTTAGTCGTGACTTCTTTACATAGGCACTAAACACGTTATGAAATGCCTTAGTTGACAGGACTCATTTTAATTTGTCAGGACTAAATATCTCTCGTCTATTTTCTTTTATAGGAGAAAGAAAGTGACAGGAGTAAACTAAAATATTAGTTTATAACTGGTTGGGAAAAATATTATTCGTCGAGTAACAGTTTCACTGGTTAGGAAAAATTAATTTACATCGGGTAACACTGTTACTCAATGGAACATAGATTTTAAATTAGATCGTCGACAATACAATCGTCGATACCGCATCCACTTCGGTCAAGTAACTTTTGTGTAACAAATGTACGGACTGACAGATTTTTTAAATAGTTGCTTTTCCTTGTTATGTTGTTGATGTTAAAAGAACCCTTAGGTAGGTATAATAAGTTTTCTTAAATATCTTCTATGTACATACATCGGCCACTTATAATTTTATTATTTGTTATGAATTATGAAAGCTAGAAACATGAAAATATCGATATGAATATCATAATAAATACAATCGTTGATATTGAATCCTACGAGTATACTATTAGAGTAAAACGAGTAGGTATAGGTAATACCTATTTGCATATTAGGTTTAGGTTGTCTAACGATTTCTATGAAATTTACAATGTCAGAAAAATTGAGCTCCTCTCTCACAAGAAATCTGGGAAGCCAAGTTAATACAGAGTATTTTTTTTATTCTCTTTTATTTTATGAGATTATTATTTGATCCCACTTCACGTTCTGCTCACGTGAAAACCCGTATTGGAATATATGAATTGGTTCATTATAAAGTTTGAACTCAGATCGCTTCGTTTCATTGCATTGGTAGAGAGTACTCGAAACTTACCACAATCAAACTAGAGTTAAAAATGTTTTGCTAACAAGACGGCTGAATAGGTTTATGCTAATCTGTCGAGCACCACTCGGTTCCAATACCAAATACGCGCACCCGTAACAATTAAAAATCAGTTGTGTTCTGAGAATTTTATTGGCTTGAGAGGTGATTAGGTTCACTCTAATCATTCATACTAAATATTCACCTTTTTAAAGACCTATTTTTTGTTATAGGCACTGTCAACCAACGCTAAGCTTGATACATTTAAAAAATTGTCGCTTGAAAGCTCAAGTTTTTATTATATCGCTCCCAATTAAACGTTAAAGTTAAACAATCAGTAACACCATTTTTTCCCATGCCGATCCATTCATTAACACGAAAGGGTCATAGACATAAAGAAACATTTTTATAAATCGTCATTGTTACTATAAGTAAACCTTCTCTTGGGTCAGTCGCCACGGGGTTGGAAAAGATAGATGCTCGCAAAAATGATACTTAGGTGTATCAGGCAGAACTTTTACTGATAGTAGGTACTTGTTTGTATCTACCACTGCTTCGGAATGTTACGTTAGGTTGTGGAGTCGAAAATCGTCTAAGTTCCATTTTGTCCAAAACCATTTCAATTCTCGTTTTGTTCAAGTTGGGTTTTGTCCAAGTCACATTTTATTGTAATTGCGTTTTGTTCAAGTGGACATCCTTACGACATAATGATATTATCTTGCAGGCTTCAAAAGATAATATTTTATTTTGATAGATTGAAGAGAAGCGAGGGTGGGTCCGTTCGTACGTCCGTCAGTGGAATTTTCGCTATAACAACTCTATAATATCTATAAAACTATGTCGGGTTAGTTATACTTAAATCATAGATTTTTATGACCTTTGATTTGTTGAATTCCGCCCCGTATAGCATAATAACTATTAAAACATGTACTAAAATCGGGTTCCGCGCGGGGTACACCGCCGGGCACCGCTAGTCTATACTAATATAATAAAGAAGAAATATTTGTATTTTTGTATGTTTGTTACGAATAAACTCAAAAAAAGACTGGAGCGATTTAAAAAAAAATCATTAATAGAAAGCTAGAAAATCCCTGAGTAACATTGCCTATATTTTATTCCCGTAATCCCACGAAAACGGGAACTACACGGGTGAAACCTACTTAGTAAAAATATATATATTCAAAATCATATATTTTCTGTAGGTACAAAAAATACACTTACAAATGCCAATAGTCTTTATAACAAGGCACTCTAAACTATAGGTACAATATAACAGAAAAAGCGCAATTCCTTATACACCCCAACTAGTATATTAATATAGAAAAAATATGATGCAATCGAACTTTAGTTGTGTCTAACCAATTTTCTTAAATATCGATTAATAATAGCACTATTTCCATAGAAAGCACTGAATTCAGCTACGGTAATGCATTTTTTGAAAAATTTAACACACATTAAAAATAGCTGAAATCGAATAAGTAGTCGATACTGAAGAAACTAATTTCAGGAATTGCGCTTATTCTGTTACATGTTGTATAAAAGGTAAATCTCCAAGCAAGAAACTTTTTTTAACGCTTGGTGATACGAAACCCTTCGTATGCGACTACGACTCCCACTTGGCCTTATTTAAAAAAAGTGTCGTAAAAGACCAAAGATACTGATAACTTTTCAGCGTTGAGTGCTGCGTCGATGTTGTCAACTCAGCTTTATTACCTACCATTTAATTGTCCTTTCCACGTCGCCTCAGCTTACTTAACCTGAGAGCGTTTCTTGAAACATTTTTAATGACCCGCTGCTTGAAACTGTTATGTTGCGGGCAAAGATATTAAAGTAAGGTACAGTCAAGAGCACGCTAAGCTTGACACTTTGCACTTTGACCCGGCCCTGTATTCTATGACGCGCAGTACAAATCAGAGCTCAGCCTAAACTGGTAGTGTCAAGCTTGACTTGCTCTTGACTGTACGAGTGGCTACAACATGTAGGTACGTACACTATCCTCTTAACCACGTATTTATAGGATACAACAATGACGGCTGATGATGATACGGAACGAATAATAAAGAAAGAGACAGCTATCTGTCAAGAGTTGCGCCTGAAATACGACTAGGTAAAAATGGAAACATTCGACCAAAAGTCAGTCTCATTTTCCGCGCCCTGGTAACATATCTACGTCTTTTTAAATATAATATCTTTGGTTGTGGGGTAATTAATGAGGTACCTCAATAACATAGGGTAGCACTTCCACTGGAACTGGGAGTTTTATGCGAGACATACTCATAGTGCAATAATTTCTTGTCCTAGACCATGCGCGCCGGCGGGATTATTCGCATAGAGGCGCATTATTGTATTAACTGAAAGGTAATGGTATCAAGTTGAGTCTGAAATTTGTCAGGGGCGGACCCAGAATCCAGATTATTTAGCCCTGGATACTGATTCTGAGCAACTCGTCGGGGAGATGTGCTGGCTGTTTACATTTAGCCAATCTTCAAGAACGTAAACTCGTTCTTGAAGTGCCTTGCTTATTAGACTATTGACTTTTCTAAGTGTTTTTTCTATACCTACTGGAAATAAATGATTTTGTATTTGTATTTGATCTACAATAATGTCTAAGTTCACCAATAGCCAGTTATGTTATAATAAATATTTTGGGAAATCATTCACGGTTACCTAATTCCAAACTAAGCCTATACTGTACTAAACCACAGGTAATAATACCGAGGTATTAGAACCGGCGATCTCCGACACGGGTTTGATCACTAAAGGCTGTGGAAAACAGTCCCGTCATTTATTTGCCTATCAGCATAAGTTTTTCAAAAGATTTCATACCTACGCTATCTCGGTGAAGGGAAATATCGTCAGGAAATTAGCACGACTGAGAATCTGGTCTAAGTAGTTTAAAAGCACCCTGTTCCAGTGGTGATCTACGAGCCCGCTCTACCTTTCTATATATATTAGTAATAGAATAGAAGAAATAAGATGATAGATGATCTGTTAAAATGAATAAATAAACACGTACTTCCTACCCTCGGGCGGGCTAGCGGATCACCGCCGGAACAGGGTGATCTTAAACTACTTGGTCCAGATTCTCAGTCCTGCTGATATACTGATGTTATTTCCCTTCACCGTCGAGCTAGCGTATGTGTGGTATAAAAGAAAAACGGAGTGACTGAATCATCGATTAAGGCACAGGCGAAACAGCTGGGAAATTGTGCACTAAGGCTAAGCAACATTAAGAAGGGATTTTTGGAAATTTTCACGGGAATGAGGATAATAAGAAACCTATATGCGGGCAACGACACTAGTCAGCCACTGGTACCTATAGTATAAATAAATCGTAATAGAACATTTCCGCAATTACCACATACGCTTATCGTGTTTTTAGCAAAAATCTCATTATCTTATCGACTGTAGTGTATCGCTATATAGACTAATACTGTCAATAGCATTACACGACATTTTAGATAAGTGTAGGTACACGTAAATCACATTTGTGTAGTATGATCAAAACATTCAGCTAACTGTTGCAATCAGTTCGTTCGAGAAACAAAACTGTCAACTATCATGAGAGAGGTATTATAGCTTATAATTTAATTTTCTATGCAGAAACAGAGATTTTCCTTTCTTCGAACCCTTTAATGCGATATGTGGTGATTTGTCTTATCTACCAATAGTGTTTAATTATCTAGGTATATAAATCTATTTATATAAAAGCGAAACAGCATATACCTAGTGACTAATATTTCTTCACGAATTCTTCCCGAAACTATAAAACCCAGAATTAATTTAGTGAAAAAGGTGTAAGCATGTTTGTATGTATACATATACATATACTGTACATACGTATAGGTAGGTAGGTACCTATTATTAATGCTAGCCACCCGTTAAGAACTGTTTTTAGAAATTACCCCGGGAACGGGAAAAAACGGGTTACGCTGGCAACGCCGCCGTTTATCTTTAAGTATATATTGACCGGTGAAGTAAATACTTGATGGTTTTGAGGTCAACTTTGTAATATTTAAAATACCTACGAAAACTGAATACTTCTGTGAGCTTTATAGGAACCAATAACGATCATAATCCCAAATCATAATCCTCTATGATGGAATGACTAAATGTGGTGCTATCTAAAACCAACACTCACTTTTATCTAGTACATTCGACTACGAAACGTCCATGATTCCGAAAACCTGATAATATTCTACGTAATCTTACTGCTGCATATCACAATTATCGAAACGTAACCACCCACACAGGTATATGAAGTTTCTATGAAAGTAAAGGTGTATCACAATTTTGATACATTTTCGATTTTCGATTAAAATGGCAAACGTCGAAATTGACGCTGTCAGATACTCAAAGATTATCTTAGACAAGCAGCGCCCCGCGGTTTCACCAGCGTAACTCCCGTTCCCGTGGGAATATGTGGATAAAATATAGCCTATGTATTATCTAATGTATCAGCTATATAACTGTAAAGTTTCATGAAAATCCGTTCTGTAGTTTTTGCGTGTAAAAGGAACGAACATCCATACACACAAACTTTCACGTTTATAATATTAGTAGGATAGTAGCTTGCAGAGTGGAAATAAAAGCGACAAACGCTATGACCAAAGAGATTAAAATATATAATAGGGCACAGAGGGGGCATTGAGAATATTTTCATACAAAACTTTGAAGCATGTTTGAAGCTCAAGCGTCATGTCAGTATGAACGCGAGCTGTCATTCGGTCGAAATTGTACTGGACTTATTCCACTTGGAATAACTTTTGGCTTCAAATTTTCCTCGCTTTGTCCCCTCTATGTCCTATTATATTTTAATCTCTTTGGCTATGACGAACTTTCAGTGTGTACGCTAAGTCGCAAAGCCATTGAATCGAAAATCACGGGATAGACTTACGTAGATTGGAATAACACTGCGGTGACCAACGCTCACTGAATCAGGTGAAAACTTTTTTCTGTTCTATGATATGTTTGCGAATCGAGCTCGGTAATTAAAATAATAAAAGTTGGGAAAAACGCAGTCGCCAATTTTGATTTAAATCCAATTAAATAACAAAACAAGAAAAAAACTTAAGTAGGTACATCGATGTAGGTAATTAAACAATTACCTACATCGATGTACCTACTTAAGTTTTTTTGTTTTCATCGAGTGCCTAAACAGGCACTCGATGAAATTCGCATAAAAGTTCACATGAAGTTGAAGTTAATAATTGGAATATAGAAAAAATACTTATATAGATAGCTCTGTAGGAATACTCGAATAAAGAACAAAGTTGGTTTTCCTCCCAACTGTACTTGTCAATGACATACTATTGGTCATATTATGTGTCATATCGTATTATCACATCGATGCGTTACCTTACTTCAAAATCTACGATATAAAAATAAGTCTGGTTTTCCTTCCTGACGCTATAACTCCAGAACGCACGAACCGATTTCCATGGTTTTGCATTCGTTGAAAAGGTCTCGGGCTCCGTGAGGTTTATAGCAAAGAAAATTCAGCATTGCACCCGTGCGAAGCCGGGGCGGGTCGCTAGTGACAATATGAAAATCATGTTGGTAATTGCATAAATCAAGTAATAGCCATTGGAAATGGCTGACCCTGCAGGTAGATATATTATAATGTTTATTTTTTGTAGGTAATTCTTTTATAACATTTGTAAAAGTAAGGCAATAAAAGCTAGCTTCATATAACATTTCTTAATCACAAATAGTCACTAGATGCTTCCCTTATTAGATTCTCATACTACTATCACAATATTTTTCAATTTCCTTCTTTCTTACCTCTTGCAAGATTAATTTTGCACAGTAATATTTCAGGCATAAAGTTGCGTCAAGAAAATTGTTCGCATACAAGGTTTGAAACTAAATGAAATTGCTGTTTTCTGCGCTCTGAAGTGGCCTTACGAAGGACCATTTGCGGGTGAAGCATTGTATAGGTAGGAAATTTTATGAGTTACACGTGAAAAAATGGAGTGGAGACCGAGACTCGGCAACACGTAGGTAGGACGCCCTCCGGCCAGAAGGGACAACGATCTGCGAAAGGCTGCAGGCAGATGCTGGATGCGTCAAGCCATTAGGAGGCCTATGTCCAGCAGTGGACAAATGTAGGCTGATGATGATGATGATGATGACGTGTAAAAATAATTTTCATACGTTACACATGCTACTCTCCTTCACGTAGCCTGAAACTTATTAAACTTACTTAACTTTTGAATATTTTTTAGCGTAATTAAAAAAAAATGCCAATGAAGTTTTACAGGAGAACTTATGTGAAAAAAAATTGCTTGTACGTGAAGTTGAACGTGAGTCGTGACAATGCGTCATGCTTTTTCGTGCGTGCAGCCATCGTTTACCGATTTATAAGACGTTATCACGTCAAAAATAAGTAATTTCATGAAATGAATTATTTAAAGAAGCAATCCCTAACCATCTTATATTTAGTCCATACTTATTCTAGATAAAGCACCAAATGGGAATGTGTTCATTCATGTATTTAAATATATATTTTTTAATATCAATAAAATGGCTAGCAGATTACACAGTACCTTTTTTACATAATATAGGGGGGAGGGGGGGCAAAAGAGCAGACGGTCACAGGTAGTAAGTGACTACCGTCGCCCAAAGACACCTGCAACTTTGTGCGTTGCAATGTGGTCGCTACAACCTATATTAATATTTACTCAATTATTATCAATTTGCAAATTGCAGACCAACTCCTGGAGATATGTGCACTATATATAACCAGTGGACCGATACTCGATGGTGCATCCCAGGATTCGCAAAGTGATGTGGTTGTGTGGTATCTATTCGCTGTGACTGTTCGGATGTGAAATTGTCGAGCAAAGATTGTATTTTGTAATAAAGAACGGTTTACGTTATAGCAGTACGTGCGTATTAGTAATAGAGTATATATTTACAAAAAAGAGGACTATTTATTTACCCATACTAAGTCTATTATTAATCCTAATTATAATTAGGAATTCAAATTCAAAATAAATTTCAATAATAGGTGAAATAGGTGACATGATAATAGGATAAATTGAAAAATAAGTGACGGTCTGGGTGGCCCAACGTTTTTTAGAATACAAATTAATAATTTAATTGAATCAAACAATACACGCGGGCTTCGTTTAGATCTGTGTCCAAAGTGTCTTTTTAAAAATTTGTACTCTCAACTCACAAAAATGCTATACGTATAACAAATAACGCATGGTCTGCATTGCACTCATTACAACAATAAAGTATGTGAAACTCTGATAATTTGATAATGACTGCCAAAAGGATTTATTATAGGCTAGGTACTATCAGTAGGCATACACCAACATGTAGATATGTAGTATTGATTCGTATGATATCCTCGGCGCACGCTTTTTATTTACATGACGCAAACATTACTCGGTGTTCCTTTTTTATAAACTGCAGAGCTTTTAAAAGTTTCCAATGACCCTAGCTGAATGTTAAACGGTCGACAATCCCAATACAATTATTTCATTTCATAAAGCAGCGATACATTATTCGAGCCACATCATTTAGAATAATTGGCAATGATTGAATGAGTTTCTAAAAGTATTTATAGGCTACGACTATGCCCAAACCGAAATTTATATGTCGGTTACATTTATTATCATTTAAACACTGAAAGCACGTATCTCGAGTTTAAATACATGTCGTGCTGTCGAATGCGAAGCATAAAATGTGCTCTGACAGAGAGTTCCACAAGAGGTTATTTTAACTCTCCCGGTGGAGGCCGAGGCTCTAGGATAAGATCAAAACTACCAAACATTTTCTATAAGGTTGAGCGACCTGGTACAGACCGGGTTTCTACAGAAGCAGAAGACAGCGACCTAACTCGAGCGAGACTCGACGCGACGCGATAATTGGTTGCAGGAAACGCCTTCGCTTGGCGGACTACTTCTAAATGCGTACGGGACTTGTTAATTAAATAATAATTATTATTATTATTTATTTAATACACTAGCAGCTCTTAAGCTGATGAGTGTATATCACTGCACTTGTGTTTTTTGTTTAAAATGTTTATCGAGTCTATTTTTACAACAATTCACTGATGAAATTATCTCCGAGTCGATAGTATCTGGGCAGATGAGAATATCGAAAATGCAGTGCTATATAATAATTATAATTAGGTAGATCTTAAATTCGACTAATCAGGGTCACCTAATCTTTTCGTTCTCGTATCTACGACACGCATCAAATTATTTTGGAACAATGATATTTGAGGTACTTATCAAGAGATACGTTTGATACGTTACAAGCTTACCGCTTACAAAATACGATAATTGTCGCCAATAGTCTAAGCCGCTTGCGAACAACATAACAATACGAACGTGCTACCACAGTTTAACATTAATAAACTGTTTAATATTATATAACATTATTAAACTGTGGTGCTACCCAGAGCTCGATAATCGCTTATAAATGTTCTTTGTTTTAGTTACTTCATAGATTTTGCCCGCTTCTTTTAAAAAGTAAATTTGCTAAAATTAATTATAAAAATATTAACTAGTTATCTGTTTGCCAAATTTCATAAAAAACCTTTCAGTAGGTTTTGCGTGGTTGAGTAACAAACTTTCACATCTTATGTATTTGTTATATATATATATATATATATATATATATATATATATATATATATATATACATATATCTAAAATGATAAACTGACCCATTGGTGATATATCAACGCACAGCCTAAACCGCTGGGTCTAAAGACAAAATCCAACCCCCAAGGGTGAAATAAGCGTACGCGAGCGAAGCCGCCGGTAAAAGCTACTTTATAATATCAGGAGGATATCTTTTACATCATTAGGTAAGTGATAGTAGTCATTTCTACAAAATGTGTATACTGCTAAGGTGAGCGTAAGTATAACTTATTTACGCGTTTGGAAAAACTAAACTAGTCACGTAGCCACTGCGTCCGAAATACTCGTATGAATCTGCATGGCCTCTGGGAAATAGGTTTTTGTGAAAACTTAATGCACTTGGATTCAGGAATTGTTACGCGAGGAAATCGACTCCGTTCACTTCGATACGCGGACGCTTTGGATATGGATTAAGCTAGCTTTGTATCGATCATACTTCCGGACTCTGATTTGAGCAACAAATTCTTTACAATGCTTACAAAATTCAACAAAGGGCTATTTTCTAGTAAATTTATAGGCAATAGGATCAGTGCAGGATCTGGGGGCACAGCAGTGCCCCCCGCCAAGTCGAGCAAAAAGCAGCACGGCCGTACCATCCTTTTCTCGAAGCCATTCACACCATTTTCGACCCCCTATAACTTCGTTGTGGATAAACCTAAAAGAATGAATTTTGAGTGACCAAGCAGGCATTGTATAAACACAATATACTTATTTCTTATTAATATATTTTTTAAATGCATACTTTTCTTAAGTCCCTTCAATTTGTGCCGCCCCTAATAGGTAGATAACAGAGAGCAAGTGACGTGTACAGTCAGAGCACGTAGAGCTTGACATATTGGACTTTGAACCGGCCCTGTATTCTATGGAGCGCAGTATAAATCAGAGCTCAGCTTAAACTGGTGGTGTAAAGCTTGACTTGCTCTTGACTGTACCTGCATTCTATACTATCCTAAATATTATAAAAGCCAAATTGACTTTGTTTGTTTGTTACGCTTTCACGCCTAAACCACTAGACTGATTTTAGAAATTCTTTCCCAATGGAAGTCTACCATATCAGGGACTAACATAGGCATTTTATCCCCGTATTCTCAATGTAACGGAAACTACGCGGGTGAACCGATTGGGCGGCTCTAGTTATATTCATAATCGTGAACTCACTTGACGACTGCACAAGCAAGCGAGCTCACTCTTTGAATTCAGATTGAGACATTCAGAACTGGCCTTATTACATTTGTTACGCGATCAGAGCTTGCTCTTCTTTCACTGGCTGTATTGACAGGTGTACGGAAGAAGTAACGTACGTCAAAATGATGACGATTGCGATTACAATTTACAATTATAAACAGACAATAAGGCCCCTGGGTGGGATACCTCAGTCTTCACCTTTTGCGCTCCCCTATCATACCTCTTGTATCATATACTGGCTTATTGGAATTTAAATAAACACAAAAATATATCCTACTATATATAATTATATAAAAGCGAAAGTTTGTGTCGATGGATGTATGGATGGATGTTTGTTCCTCTTTCACGCAAAAACTATTGAACGGATTTTTTTAAATATAAATGCGAAAGTTTGTGTGGATGGATGTTTGATGGATAATTGTTCCTCTTTCACGCAAAAACTACTGAACGGATTTTGATGAAACTTTACAATTATATAGCTTATACATCAGATTAACACATAGGCTATATTTTATCCCCGTATTCCCACGGGAACGGGAACTACGCTGGTTAAACCAAGGGGCGCCGCTATTATGTATATAAATGAATATTCATTTATATAAATGAATGTATATAAATGAATATTAATTAATATACATAATAGCGTATATACGCAAGGGTATTGGGGCCGTGTCATCTTTGTCATGCTTAAATTAAAACGTTTAATTTTGCACCATAGTTTTTATAACGAAACATCATTTTAGGCCGTACCTATGGTTCAAAGTTAGATATAGTTTTGCAAAAAAATATGGGAGTATTTATAAACATTCTTTATGGGAATTTTGCGTACATTTTAATTCTACTGCTTCCATAAAAAAGTACTTACACATTTCTATCTCGACTAGCTATACAAACAAAAAAAAGATAAGAACAACCGGAATTGACTTCATAATTACAGGCTTGTAAATTTTTTACGTGTTATTTTGCCCAGCAAGTGGGGTCTGAAAAAATAATGTAGTAAATATCACTCAGGGAAATGACATTCGAAAATATACAGAGGAAGGAAATATACTGTTGTGCCTTCTAGGAACTACAAACAAAGGATAGTTTATATTTGACAACATCATCTTAATATAGGCATAAAAACCATGTTTTACTGTGTTCGTACTTTAGAGTAGCGTTTTTCAATCTATGCTGAAGTTTTAGGTACTTGGGGGACCGCTACCAAAAGGAAAAAAGCGAGGCGCGGTAACTACAATAAAAACACAATTTTAATGAGCAGGATGGACTTCTTTATTTAAAAAAAATGAAATAATAGTGCTATTTTTGATATGTTAAGAATCAAATCATTTTCTAAGTTAACTATGTTTCTCTTTTTAGTTTTAATCTAAAGAATTGGCTAGAAGAGAAGTTTTGATGATAGTTTTGAACCCGATATAGATTAGTAACAGCACGTCTGGTCTGCCCTATGAGGACTATTATGTAGAGCTCAATAAAATAATATCCTATTCTGTTCTTTAATATCATTAATATAATTATAATAGAGGTTCTTCCTAAAAATAGTTTGTTTTAGTGCTAGTTTGAAACTAAATTTACGAGCAAGTGGCCGAACGGATCCAGAAATATCCTTCCAACGTTGAGACGGCAAAAGAAATACTTGACATTTGCGAGTTAGTGTTTGCAGGGACGTATTTCAACATTTTGCGTACTGAGTGAATATAAGTACAACGCCCCATTATTACCTGATAAAAGAACCTGGAAGAAACTGGAGGATGCATTTTGTTTCTCTCATAAACTATATAACTAAGTACTCGAAATTATCAACTGAAAAATAGATCTCATTTTCAACTGACTTCAAAAAACGAGGAGGCTCAATTAGACAGTTTTTTTTTATGTAACATACGCGATTATTTCGCCAATTACGCACCGATTTCGATGGTTCTTTTTTTTGTTTGGTAAATAAGAGTTCGAGGTTTTTAAAAAAATCTAAAAACAAACATCGATGAAATTTATAGTGGTATTCGTTGAAGTCGACTTTTTACCGTTTATAGTTCTTAGTTATTCATAAACGCTTTACAAACGTTTCATACTGAGGTACACAAACAATGAATCAGTCCAACTACCTTAAGAATCTGAACAAAATTTGATGATAGCTAGTAATCGAATAGGTATCTACGCGTAACGTAACTTTACGTGGTTACTGGATAAGAAATCAAAACGATTTAAAAGTTTTTTAAAACAATCTCTTTTAGGCGATCGCCCCCTATGCTCTTAGGAAAATACGTCCCTGTTATTGTGTGTATAAGTCATTGTGATTGTGGACATCGTTTACCCTTCCTAATAAATTTAAGCAGACCGAAACATAGTTGTATTATTGCATTATACGCGGTCACACGCCGTACGTTTTTCATTACTGCTCTACGTGACACGCACCCAAAATGTTTCTGTTCTCTCGAAACTGTTCCAAACAGATTTCATAGTGGATTAGTTTCGGACAAACTGGTAGGCCCGATTTAGATGGGGATGGTTTACAAGGGGGGGGAGGGGTATTTTACAAGCTTTTAGTTTAGCAAGCTTTTATTAGCAAGTTAAATAAAGGTGCAATGTATGTTTGGGTAGACTCTCGAAAATAAATTTTGAAGCAGATTTCTTCAACCGATAGAGCTTAAATTTGGCATAATTCTGTAAGTTCGGTGACAATGCAATACTGTGGTACCACCGCGCTGATCTGATGAAGGCAGGAGGTGGATATCGAAGTCCATAATAACTACTCGTAAACCGCTCGAGTTTGGGCTCATTTGATTTTTATTACGCTTGCCATACATGCAAAAACTATAATCACTTATTATTTTCAATCATTCAGTATATTAAATTAATAAATCAACGGAGTACTACATCTTTCTCGTATTGTTATCGCTACTGAATAAAAATGTGGAGGTAGCTTCTAAGCTAACATATGATTCATAACCAAAACATTTTGGTCAAAAATAGAGATATATACGAGATCTCGAGAGAATAATATAGAAGTATTTAAATCATCTGGACCTCTATGCCGCCAAAACTAACCACTAGTTTAAAAGTTAAAAGTTAATCTCGATATATTATGGTGTCTAGATTATCAGTGTTAGTACTCATACTAGTTACTAACTTATTTTTATCTTCGTGTGACTCGAAAATTATGCAAATTCTTTGTAATAACCACTGAGCGTTCATTTGATTAAGTGTCATTGAAAAGTAGGTTATACACTCAACCGCAATCCAGGAATTGTTTTTCGCTGAAAAACTGACTGGAATTATTGGTCCATTCAAATGAACTTGTTCATGAAGTTAGCTTTATTTTTCGATGGATTCGTTTGCTGTAAAATTGCATTTTTAAATTAGGTCACGATACCACGTTAACCATTAGGCTGAATTTATAGTAACGTAGTTTTGATGAAATAGTCGAATTAATTTTTATAAGAATTAAATACGATCCGTATTTTAAACCAATGTCATTTTTGTGATCCGAAACTGACAAACGGAACAAGTTGAATCACTTCAATGTTTTTTATTCATCTGTTGCAGCCAATTTAGTCACTGCGTTCGGGGTCGTCATAGTTTAAGAAAGCGTTGACAAAATTAAGGACAGTAAATGTTTCTAATAATGAGAGCAGTATTTAAAGAGCCCGCTTCTGATTCGCGAGACTTGGTTTCGAATTCTGGCATATAATGACGAGTTTTTCAACCAACTTACGAGCTCGACGTTGAAGGACCACCGTGAAGAAGTCCAAGTCCAAGTCCCTAAATTCAAAATGGAAAATGAAAATGTATTTTATGTCTGTATGTAGTTGAAATTTACACTTACAATTATTATTATTAATTCTGAGACACGTTATAGACACGATATCCCGTTTGGGGGTCAAAACGAATAGACTGGTGAAACGTGGGTATTTGCAGATACGGTATACCTCAGCCTACCCCCTCAGGGATAAATATTAATATTTAAATGTTTCTTCAAAATAATGTAGGTTCTTTTCATACCGTGCTAGACTGGGTTACTTTTTTTGACGTCAGTTAAAGAAGCAACTGGATCAAAATACAATCTTTTCTAGGGGGTGTCCATGTTCTGTTTTCCTCCGCGATACTGCATGACGTGGGCGCGAATGCAATAATATTTCCGCTGGCGAGCACTTAGCGCACCTAATGGAATCGCCGACCGTTTTCGTGTAAATAAATTGCGGTTCGGATAGTACGGGGTGGGAAGATTCGATTGGGAGATAATAAATGTCAATTTATACTAAACAGACTTCTCGGTGGGCTTTCAGGAATTTTTGACCGACTGCATCAAAATTAAGGTAATGTTTTCCGGATGTAGGTATATGTTACGGCTAAGACTCGAAGTGTGATTACACCGGCTAAAGCTAGGTGTCAACGCCTGGTATATATTATAATATAACCCTAGGAGGACATTGTTTCTAAATGGTTCTTATAAAAATATTTAATAGGTAATTCATGAGACAGTTTTAAGGAATTGCTAAAAATATTATTTATGAATACAAAATATTGATACCTCGAGCATAACTTTTATTCGGTTAAACATTATTTAAACTTAAGAGTACAACAAATAAGTTACCAAATATTTGCATTTAATCTGTAAAATATTTGAATCGCTTGGACTTTATGATAAAAATGGAACTGTAGTATAACACACTTCTAAACTAATTTCATTTGATTTGATATGTCGGCAAAAAAAAAATACGCTGGAGTTACAAGGACGTTGAAGTGAAAAGCAACAGATAATAAAAACATAACTATACCTACTAGGTACCTACTGCTACGCTAACGAAAAATGCTCACATATAATTTAGGCTAAGACCGGAAGTCTAGCCAGCTAAAACTAGACTAGAGGGCAGACATTGTACAAACGAATCCAAAGATCTTATAGATCACTACATAGTATAAAACAAAGTCGCTTTCTCTGTCCCTATATCCCTATGTATGCTAAATCTTTTAAACTACGCAACGGATTTCGATGCGGTTTTTTTTAATAGATAGAGTGATTCAAGAGGAAGGTTTTAGTATAAGCATTGCACCCGTGCGAAGTCGGGGCGGGTCGCTAGTTGACAATAAATTAATGTGGTACCTACTTGTCGCATTAGAAGACGATTGGACTCTGAAAAGCATTTACAATCTCTAAATTCATGAATAATGTGAACCGATTATTTGAAAATCCTTTCGGGTCCGCCAATGGAAAGGTAATTGAGATTTGCATATGGCGGACCGCAGTCAGTAACCACTTTCCAATAATTTGCTAAAATAGTGGGCTCTTTTATTAATTTTCGAGTTAAGCCAGATTGAGACTGTTGGACCGGGCTCAATAGTTATTTTAATCCTGTTTGATACTTCTTAACTAAAGTGGAAAATACGAGTACACATTACATTTGTGAATATTTTAAAACAGAACTATAGCTAGGTACCTGGTATTTCACTATCACTACATAGTATAAAACAAAGTCGCCTTTTCTGTCCCTATAGAAAGAAAGAAAGAAAAGTTTATTTTGGCGTAAATAAACAACAACAACAAAAAAGTACAACTAAAAATCTTATTCTAAAAATACACCAAAAATGGTCAACACTCAGCATGTGCTTTAGCAGTACAGGTACTGCTGCAGCGCTGGTCTTCCGTGGCGCCACAGTGAGAGTGGAACTGCGCCGTGACCCGGCGAGCGTACGGTATTGCTTCTTAAGATATACAAAATTAAAACATAAACAATTAAACATAAATGGTACATAAACATTTTATCAATATAGGATTAGGTAAAACAATTTCAAATAAATATGTTCTATACATTAAAAAAAGAAAGTGATAAAACAATTTAATAAAACAGTTTTCATCACCCGAGAACCAGAACAGCTTTTTTAACTAATAAACACTAATACTAATAAACACTATTGCGAATGTATTAAATGAATTTTTAATGAACGCTTGAAGGAATCAATTGAAGGAATTTAAATTATATCCCTATGTATGCTTAAATCTATAAAACTACGCAACGGATTTTGATGCGGTTTTTTTAATAGATAGAGTGATTCAAAAGGAAGTTTTTAGTATTAGCATTGCACCCGAGCGAAGCCGGGCGGGTCGCTAGTATATTATATAGCTAGGCACCTAGCTAGGTACTTGGTATTATACTAGTAGAGGTAGGTACCTAACATCACGCAAATACGTCGAGTTGCGGAAACAAACCCGCGGTAATATACATACATAGTAGGTGTAATATACATACCTGTATATTCTATAAAACCAACATAATTTTTTTATAAGAATCTGAAACATACTACACTCCAAAGTTCAGGAAAATGGATTATTGCCTGTGCTATGGGTAATAAGGAAATGATAATCATACAAAAACATATAAAAACTCAAATACATCTATACATATAATAAAACTCTAACAGGGCCGTGTCTGTACAATAAATATTTTTTGAAAATTTTAACGGTAGTGTATATAGTTATCGATATAGATACCGAAACACCATTTTTTGGAATTTTTGTCTGTCTGTCTGTCTGTCTGGTTGTGCACGCATCACTCAAAAACCGCTTTACGGATTTTGATGAAATTTGGTATGGAGATAACTGATTACCCGGGTCAACATCTAGGGTACTTTTTATTCCAGGAAAATATCTCATTCCTACGGGAAAATAAAAAAACTGGTTAAAAAGAGAAATACGTACTACTCCGAAACGATAACACCTAGAAACTTGAAAAATGGTATGAAGGTGTCTGATATGTCATAGGAAATTGGTATGAAGGGATTTTTGGAAATTCCCACGGGAACGGGAATAAACTAAATCCAAGCGGGATAACGCCGCTGGGCACCCACTATTTGAAATATGGTATGTAGGTGTCTTAAGTATGTCGTAGGCAGCCACAATGAAGGGATTTTCGGAATTTCCCACGGGAACGGGAATAAACTAAATCCAAGCGGGAAAACGCCGCTGGGCACCCGCTATTTGAAATATGGTATGTAGGTGTCTTAAATATGTCGTACGTAGGCAACCACTATGAAGGGATTTTCTGAAATTCCCACGGGAACGGGAATAAAAGGAATCCGCGCGGGCAACGCCGCTGGGCACCCGCTAGTATAAAATAAACACCCACACACGAAACTAATAGACATGCCATCCATGCACATAAATGTTAACCTCGAGCAAGAACCGAACGTGCGAGCTGTGACTCAGAATTTGGATTATTATCAAATAAGCAAACCCGGTTCGCCAAAAATACTAATTTTTGTATACAAAAAAACCTTACTGTGTTCGTAAATGCTAATGTCCAAAACCACAAAACCGATTGCAATAAAATTTTGTGAATAGTTGTTGTCTATAGCAAGACTACGTCTGACCACTAGAAGTAAATAAGCTTTGAGGGCGATCCGACCAGTAGTTTAAAAAAAAAACGTTAAGATATGACGATATATGGTAAATGGAAATATTCTGTTTATTTAACTGTCAAACAATAACATAAACACTGGTATTTATAGACTATCGTATTTTAATAACAAGAGGCAGAGATAATAAACTATGCACATTGTTCTCGACGATCGAAGACGACTTCGACGACTGAAAGGCGTAGCGTGGATCCATTAGTGGGTTAGAGACCCATTAGAGATCAAGTTAAGAGGAAATCCATGAACTATCTTTGGAAGTGGTTGGAGAGATGACCAAACGACTGTCCGATGTGACCAACATGAATTGGTGAGAGCAACTGCAAACAAGAATTTGTTAATATTTTGCAGCAAATAAAAATTGTCTCTACATAGAAGAAAGATTAGTATTTACAAAAATAGTGATCTAGATTTTTTAAATCGGTGTAGTAGTTTTTGAGTTTATTCGTCACAAACATTTGTATGTTTCACCATATAAATCTACTAGACCGATTTTAAAAATTCTAGATCACTGATACATTATCAGTTATAACTGATTGCATATTTCGTCTATGTATTAATAAAGCGGAGCCAAACGTGGAAATGAACTTTTTAACACCATCCGTCATTTTACTTGTGAATTTTACTTTAATCGTGCGAGTTGTAATGTAGCATACAAGTGATTCTTTGGATTTGTTATTTCCTTTTAGGTTCCCGTAGTCACCAAGGAACCGTATAATTTCGCCATGTCAGTCCTCTCTCTCATCTGTCCACTGCTTAACTCAGACTTTGCACTAGAAAACTGGAGGTATTGGTCGTGGTACACCTCGTCAGTTCACCTAGGTGTACCACGACCAATACCTCGAAAACTGTTATAATTTGGAATACGTAGGCACACACATATGAAACGGTAAAATAAAATCATGTTTTTTTTTTCTTTACTAAATTAGGGATGATTTTGATTTTTGATGATGATCCTATGGTGGGGGGTCTGATTGTATAGATCTTTCAAAAGTATTGCCTTTATATGAAAATGTTTTTTTTAATCCAGGGATCCATTTGCATAGTAGATTAAATGGTTGTTTTTGTATATGTGACAAAATTCACAGCGTATTATATATCGAAATTAAGGAAATCTACTATATATTATTGTATACGTATATTGTAACATATATATAAGCTGGGCTTACAAGGCAACCAACTTATAAAATGAACTTGAAGTAAGAGAATTTCTTCCAAATTCCATAAAAAATTTTTGGTTGCGTAAATCAGGTTCATAAATTAAATTTATTGTAAATAGGTCCGCATATTGGCCTTGGTAACCGGCTCTTGGCTTGGCTCCGCGTCTTTATAATGACTTTTAAGCCGTGATGAGGGATGAAAGTGACGCTCATTAGGCATTCGGCTATCTCTGTTCGTAGCACTAACCATTATATTACGCTATCTTACGAGTGCGTTACTCCAGCGGAAATTTGTCGAATATCGGCATTGTGCAGATTTAAAAATTTGTATTGCTTATAGTTTTTGAGTTATTCAAGAAAAACAGTTTCCGCTGGAGTAACGTTACCCCAGCGGCAATTTTTTTTTTCTAGTGGGAATATTGAAATAATTTTTATCTAAATAATTAGTTTTCATGACGGAGTAAATGTTGCGACTTAATTTGAATTTGTATCGTTAATGGTTCCGAAGATATTCAAAAATTTCAAAATGCCACATTTTTGATGTTTGCGTTTTTCGCTGAATTTCGGAAACGGTTAAGCGCACTATCATAATTTTTTGTACATGACTTCTCATGTCTTATTCCTAATTAGTTGTGAAATAAAAAAATAAAAATAATTTACCGTTTAGGAGTTATGTAAGCAAATAGAAAAACCCTCTAATACGTCCTAGCACTTCGAATAAGAGGTCTAGAGACTTGTTTGAAACGTTATTTTGTAGCTTGCAACTGCCTTCAGGTGTTTGTGAAGTTTCATTATTATCCTATAAGTAATTAATAAATTATAATGAAATTTAGCTCAGTTTGGGCCTCGACGCGCAGAGCGTTATTTAACCCCCTATTAATGTACTTTCTTGTGGGATTTTTTAACCGAATAATACGTAAATAATTAGTTATATAGTTCAATTTTATACTTGTGAAATTTCAGCATCGTACAATCAATAATTAACGAGATAATCAAAAAATACACATTTTAAGTTATTTACCGTGGTAAACCGACCGAGTTTAGATGGTCACAGAAAAGCGGCCGTTTAGTACATTATGCTAACCTTTTTAAATATATAGGATAGTTTTATAAGGTTTTTTACAATTGCGTACACAAGTGTTAAAAAAACTTATTGATAGGTATTAATAATCGTTTCTATAAAACCTTTTAATAAAAAATACAAAAAATAAAAAGTCATTGAACTTAGGTATATTTATTCTGAGAGCATCTTTTTATACAACATAAATATAAATCAACTTCAAAAACAAAATCAGATAATTATTACTGGACTAAATTATTGCGGTAGTATAGATAGTTATCAATTTAGATATTATTATCAATTTTTGAAATTCTCCCGGGAACGGGAATAAACTGGATTCGCGCGGGCAACGCCGTTGGGCACCCGCTATCAATAATAAAATTAAATAGCATCACTATTCAGAAAAATTAAAATATATAGTTTTTTAAAAACAAGCTTTTATTATTTTCTTGTTAATATAAAAAGAACTAAAAATTTAAAAATATTATTTTAAACATGATATAAAAATATCATTATAATATAATCAACACTTTGTTAATAAATAAAAGCGTGTTACATAATGATTGCAAAAAGAAACATTGAAGGTGTAATTGTGCTAAATGTTCTTTAATGTTCCATCGCAATGAAACTTGCTTTTATTTATTGGAAAAGTATTGATTATATAATTATATTTTTATGACTTGCAAATAAAAAGCTGTTAATTGAAAAAATAAAACAAATAACACTTCAACGTGGGAATAGTAGTTTGTGTCATGAGGGAGCAAAACTATATTTTTACGGCAAGGGCGTTTTTTTAAATCACGAACATAGTGAATGATTCTAGGATAGAATCCCGAACGTAGTGAGTTTTCCGGTGTTTAACTATCACTGCAGTCACTGCTACTTGAATACATTTTAAAATATAAAATACACAAACAATTCGATGTCGGAATTTGAAAGCGCGCGCATTGCCACAGCAATTTTTCTGACAGTGTGGCACAACCATCGAACCCCATTCAGCCTTGTCAGCATATAAGTTACTCTATGCTTGTCAACCTAATGCGGCGAAAAATTGAACTAATGTTTTGATAAAGTACTTAAGCTACAGTGGCGCCAACCTTCGAGATGCAAACTTAATTTGTTAATCTCTTTGGTTATGAATGTTGCGGGATATTTTTAATTCAAAATTCAAAACACTTTTATTCGCACTTATTAAGATCCTATCGGAAAAGACTTACTTTGATCCCTGTTATTGAGGACCAAAACGTCACTTTTCGAATAGATGGTATGAAAAAATATTGTTGTTTTTCATTGCTTTTGTTAAGCTAAGTACCTAATTTTCAAAAACGATGTTTTGTCTCTGCCATACCTACCTATATTTTCGAAAAAGAATGTTTGATGAAATAGAATTTAAATGTTGACTTGTCATCGTCGAGTCGAGAGGTTGCCTTTGCCGATCGATCACAGCCTCATCCTGATCTTTCAGTGGTTCGACGAGTTAACCCCAGGGTTTCATTTCCGTTCTCGTGGGAAAATTCTTATCTATAATATAATACTCCCAGAAAAGTAAGCTTTCAATTGGTGAAAGATTTTTTAAATCTCGCGTGTAAAATTTTACTACATAGCGGGTGTCCAGTGGCTTTTCCCGCCCGGATCCAGTTTATTCCCGTTCCCGTGGGAATTTCCTATAATTCCTTCATAGTGGTTTCCTAAGACATATAAGACCATAATATTTTAAATAGTGGGAGCTGTGGATCCAGTTTACTCCCGTTCCCGTGGGAATTTCCTATAATTCCTTCATAGTGGTTTCCTAAGACATATAAGACCATGATATTTTAAACAGCGGGTGCCATGGATCCAGTTTATTCCTGTTCCTGTGGCAAGTTCTGAAATTCCCTTTATAGTGGTTGCCTACGACATAAGACACCTATACATACGATATTTCAAACAACGGGTTGCGCGCGCGGATCCTGTTTTTCCCGTTCCCGTGAGAATTTAAAAAAAATCCCTTCATAGCGGTTGCCTACTACATTAAGACACCTACATACCATATTTCATGTTTCGAGGTGAATAGTACGTATTTGTCTTTTGTAACCAGTTTTTATATTTTCCCGTGGAAATGAGATTTTTTTCAGAACTAAAAAGTAATCTAGACGTTGATCCGGGTACTCAGTTATCTCCATACCAAATTTCATCAAAATCCGTTCAGAATTTCTGTGTCATGTGTAAACAGACCCGGTCCGGCGATGGGCTCACCACCTATCTCGTTTAGGGGTCTAATATATCTCGTGAAATGTGGGTATATCCAGTAATGGAATACCTCTGCCTACCCCCTCGGGGATAAAAAAAGGCGTGAGATTAGATTATTATATTATTTTCATGATGCGAATGTATAAGTATAATATACAATTATAAACAATAATAATAATATTGTATATATAATACATAATAGCCTACCTTGTTTACCAATTAATGTCCTTCTTGGTGGAACAAGTAACCCACAGAAAAAGAAGAAAAGTTAAGAAGCTACTCTTCGTACCTATTAACAGTTATTATTAATGTGTAGCATTAATAATAACTGTTAATAGGTACGAAGATTTAGCTCGATTTAAGTATAGCAGACTGCTAGGATAATGGCATAATATATAAAATGTTCATGTGAAACTCCAAAAAAAAAAATTTAATTAAACCAATAGGTACTCAAAAAATAATGTACGCGTCTGTACCGAACTTGAAAGACTATTATACTACGTGTTTTAGAATGTTAGCAAAATGTACTAAACGGCCGCTTTTCTGTGACCATCTAAACTCGGTCGGTTTACCACGGTAAATAACTTAAAATGTGTATTTTTTGATTATCTCGTTAATTATTGATTGTACGATGCTGAAATTTCACAAGTATAAAATTGAACTATATAACTAATTATTTACGTATTATTCGGTTAAAAAATCCCACAAGAAAGTCCATTAATAGGGGGTTAAATAACGCTCTGCGCGTCGAGGCCCAAACTGAGCTAAATTTCATTATAATTTATTAATTACTTATAGGATAATAATGAAACTTCACAAACACCTGAAGGCAGTTGCAAGCTACAAAATAACGTTTCAAACAAGTCTCTAGACCTCTTATTCGAAGTGCTAGGACGTATTAGAGGGTTTTTCTATTTGCTTACATAACTCCTAAACGGTAAATTATTTTTATTTTTTTATTTTACAACTAATTAGGAATAAGACATAAGAAGTCATGTACAAAAAATTATGATAGTGCGCTTAACCGTTTCCGAAATTCAGCGAAAAACGCAAACATCAAAAATGCGGCATTTTGAAATTTTTGAATATCTTCGGAACCATTAACGATACAAATTCAAATTAAGTCGCAACATTTACTCCGTCATGAAAACTAATTATTTAGATAAAAATTATTTCAATATTCCCACTAGAAAAAAAAAATTGCCGCTGGGGTAACGTTACTCCAGCGGAAACTGTTTTTCTTGAATTACCCAAAAACTATAAGCAATACAAATTTTTAAATCTGCACAACATTTACAGAAGCCGGATAACTAATTATCTGTATCCCTCAAATGCCGATATTCGACAAATTTCCGCTGGAGTAACGCACTCCTATCTTACTCTTTCATCACTTCAGCGCAGCATTCCCAGAGCTACTCGGCTAGTTTCGTCTTTGAAGAACATCATTTTTGATGGGTCTCTCTTTGTGCATAGAAATATTACTCTATCTGTTATACTAAACCTTATTTCATTGTAATAGAAGTGTTTTTCAATTTGACCTGTTTAAAATAGTAAACAATTTCATTGCCGTTTTTTCTTAATTGTGTCTGTCTGCCTGTCTGGGCACGCATCACGCAAAACTACAGCAGGCCGAATGTAAATGAAATTTGGTGTGGACATATCTGCGTAACTGGGTCAACATTTAGGGTACTTTTTACTACAGGAAAATATCTCTTTCTCACGCGAAAATATAGAAACTGGTTACAAAGAGAAGTACGTAGGTAGATACTATTCCGAAACGATAACACTTAGAAAGTAGAAATATGTGTAGGTGTCTTATATGTCGTAGCAACCGCTACGAGGGTATTTTAAGAAATTCCGTCGGGAACGGCCAACGCCGCTGGGTACTCGCTATATGCTTTTAGGATGCGTAGAGTCAGTGTTTGACTGACATAGTGACCTCAATGGTTTCAAACAGTCAACTTGTTTCCTAATTTACTAAGCGCAAACTAGCTTTTCTGACTCTGCGAAAACACTAAGATATTAATGAATAAGGCGTTAAGTACACAGCTACACAACCGCGCCGTCCGAGTCAGCTGTATTCCCAAGGGGGCACTCGTGTAGCGACGCCCTAATGAATTTAACTTTTTACCTTCAAAGGACTATTTTTTAAATTTAATTAGCTGCTTTGACACTTTTCTGTTTCTCATAAATATTTACATTTTTAATTGGCTCGGGTTTGAACTTTGATAATAAAGTATATTACCTAGACTTAGCGTAGATTAGACTTTTAATTTACAGTCACTGATTGCACTGTATATTTTAAGCAATTACGCAAACAGTAAGTTTCAGTTAGGCTAAAAATCAGTGAAAAAAAATATAGTTTTAATTGTCCTTTGTTCTCATTGGCTCTATGTTGCTCATGATTTTTTCTCATAATGTTATTTTAGCTATAAGTTTTCCAAAAAATAAATAAATAAATTCTTGAATAGTCTTCGTAGTTTTAGTTGGTTCCTTATTTAAAACATTTTAGAGGAGAGCAGTGTGACAAATCAATGTGTTTACTCGAGGATCGGGTTCGATATTTAGTCAAAGATTAATGAGTTTTTAAAAACCTACATAAGAAAACCAGGAGGTCCCAGAATTAAGTCTTGAAATATGTGTAACAGCACTGTTCTTAAAATATTGTGTTGTGAACTAAATATCGATTATTATTTTTGTTGCAGATTCGATAACATGAGCGCTGCAAGGAACTGTCTCATCTTCATCGCTATGCACTTAGTGTACGTCATATCCGCGCAGGATGTGTTAAAACGCGTCCCACAGGGATTCGTCGGTATGCGCGGCAAAAAGTTAATCGATTCCAATGAATTCGATCGCTTCTACAAACGGAAGCCCCAGTTCTTCGTTGGTGTCAAAGGAAAGAAAAGTCTGGATGGTCTTGAAGACGAACGGAACGAATTCCTATACAAACGCGCACCGACTGGCTTCGTAGGCATGCGAGGGAAAAAGGACGACTCCAACGTGCGGTACTCCGAGTACGAGTATGCACCGAAAGCTGGCTCTCTTATCGGCAAGATCGACTACACTACGAACGAGGAGGTCAACTCCGCAGTTGATCTTACCCTCCTTAACGATTTCTTCGACGAGTATCTGAGGAAAACTGGAAACTCAAATCCAATCGATCCGTTCAATACTCCATATGCAGATGAGCCTTCGGCAACGAATGAAGTCGACAAGCGGGCGGCGAACATTCACCAATTCTTCGGGGTCCGCGGGAAAAAGTCAATTCAGAATAAACGACCTTTCGACCTGACCTTCCGGGGGAAATTCATAGGCGTGCGCGGCAAAAAAGACCTGCAGAACAATGGAGCTCTGGCACCCAAGTTTTTGTGGGATCAAAACGGACCGTTCCCCAAAAGGAAGGCTCAGATGGGATTCCTTGGAATGCGTGGCAAGAAGTGGTGGGATGACGGTAAGCAGCTTACGGTACTCTTTTTACTAAATCTACCTACTAGTCTACTAGACGCGTCATCTATCCGAAAAATAATATTGTAACTTGCCGGTAACTCTACATAATATGTATATTTACACTACTATTAAAAAGGTGACAGATTAGATTTTTTGTTTGTTTGTATTGAATAGGCTCAAAAAAAAATTCCAATGGAAATCTTACTTTTCTGGAACATGGATTATAATTTTTCTACGAGAACGGGACCTACGCGGATTTCTAGCTTCGCAGATTGCATAAAGTGATTGCCTATTCCATTTCTTGAAATACCTCTCTTATATTCTCGGACCCCTAAACGGAAACTAGATAGGTGGTGAGCCCGGATCTGTCAAACATGTCTCAGAATTAATTCTAAGACCTGTGGGTTTCCTTCACCGTCGAGAATGTAAGTATATTTTTGAAAAACTCATTGGTACATACCAAGGAATCTACAAATGAATTCTACTAAAATTATAAACGCGAAAGTTTGTTTGGATGAATGTCTGGATGTATGGATGTCTGGATGGATGTTTGTTCCTCTTTCACGCAAAAACTACCAAACGGATTTTGATGAAACTTTACAGTTATATAGCTTATACATGAAAATAACACATAGGCTATATTTTATTCCCGTATTCCAACGGGAACGGGAACTACGCGGGTGAATCCGCGGGTTGCTGCTAGTGTAACATAGGTACGAGTATTTCTCGCAACTCGACGGTGAAGCAAGACATCGCATGGCATGACAAGTTTAACAGAACACCATTCGCGAATGGGCGGCTGTATAGGGATCTGAAATATATACGCTGCTGAAAAGTGGGTAGACACAATACTTCCAGAAATGGAATACCTCAGCCAACCTCCTCGGTGACTAGGTGCGTGTTTACTTATATTTAATAATAATAATATAATCTCACGCCTTTCATCCCCGAGGGCGTAGGCAGAGGTATTCCATTACTGGATATACCCACATTTCACGAGATACATTGGACCCTTAAACGTGATAGGTGGTGAGCCCATCGCCGAACCGGGTCTATTTACACATGTCTCAGAATTAATTCTGAGACCTGCGGGTTTCCTCACGATGCTTTCCTTCACCGTCGAGCTAGTGATAAATATGTACGAGTACGTAAGTTTTTGAAAAACTCATTGGTACATGCCAGGATTCGAACCCGAGCCTCACTGATTTTCGGCCGGATCTTTAACCGTAAGGGCTTCTATCACTGCTCTATTATTTATATTTATCTTAAATTTTTAGCCACCGACGCAAAAATGGAGGGAGGTTATAAGTTTAACGCATGTGTCTGTATCATCGTACTTCCCAAACAGGCAATAACTGATCTGATTTGATTGAAAGGTGACTTGATTCCATATTTCTTTTTCAGAATCGATGCCTGAGACGGCGTTCCCCTACTAGAGAACTGCGATACATCCGACCCCATATTTAATTTCACGACAGACAATTTCAATCAGCTAAAATAATCAGAAATTAAATTTTTGCCGACTTATGTAAGGAGAGGCTTATTCTAGCGTTAGAGAATTCTAGTCTATATTTAATAATAACGGATAATATTTACATAATATAATAATTTTATTATACAAGTACCTAAGAAATTTTGGCCGTCTAAACATGTTTAAATAAAAAATTAATAGGTGTTAAATTTTGTTGTTGTGATTTAGGCTGGTAATTATTTTTATATTCATTATTTTTCATTAAATTTCGAATTTTATTCAAGTATACCTACTTCTTGTCACTATTTTATTAAAACATCGCAAGGACGCCTGCAGATACAGGATTTATTAAATAAAATTATTTAAATTATTTACCCCCATGTAGATACTTCCGAAAATTTGTTATTTATATTAATTTAGATACTCTATTATAATATATTGTATTATTTATTGCACTTGTTCATATAAATATGCGAGTAAATTGAATTTCGAATATAAAAATAAAATAAGAAATTGTATTAATAATGTTACGGTTACAAATAACTTTACTTAAATGTCTACTGCATTTTGTGAAGGCTGGCAAAATGTAAGTTGTATGTATTATAAATGGAATCTTAATAAAGACGGTTGCCAAATTGAATCTTTATCTTTATTTTCCAATAATATTATAGTGAGATATTGGGCTATTCCACTAGTCCCTACCAGCTGTCCCTCCTGGTAGGGACAAGTGGATTTATTTTTCCACTCTTCCCTACCACGCCGTCAAGTGGTTGGGATAAGTGGAATTTCATTTCCACTCTTTCCAATCAGACATATTTTGTTAATAAGTACAGTCGATAATAATGAAAAAAAAATGAAAAATATATTAATTTAAGATAAGTTACCCAATAATTTTAAAATGTTTGGAAACATTATTTACTTAAATGATAAGAATTTAGCGAAGTGTTTCTAAGCATAATGCAACATTGCTTCTGTCGAACACTTGAATAGCAAAATATTTTTTCATAGGAATGTTCACTTATTATAATGTACCGGATGACTAAAGCGCTCTCTCCGTGGCAATTTACAAATTCCCTTCGTCTTAGTACTCACTCTCAGCATGAACCTTTGTGCAAAATTTCATCTAGGCCCAGCGGTTGCGCTGTAAGTAGGTACCTACCTACTTTGTTCTTCGATCAGTCAGTAATTTTCTTGCTTTACATATTTTTGTGAAATGAGTGACATTAGCGTTATTATAAGGCAGGAATCACATCTGAACCCAGCGCGGCAGCGGTCTGTAGAGGGAGCGGGGGGAAGCAGGGTCACATTGGACATGCCGCCCCCTCCAACTGTATTCTGGCAACTCTCGTGCGATATCATTGAGATCATTTTCTACGCGGCGTGTAAAAACTTAGCTGAGAGCTAACATGTTAGAAAAGAGTCAGGTTTAGCTCTTCTAAATATTCATTCCGACATAGCCCACACGTAGAAATGCCAATAAAAATAGAATGCAATAAAATTGTGTATTGAGCAAAAAAGTCTAATTTACTCGCCTTTTTTTATTAGTGAATTCGTCCTCCAAAATTTCAGTTTGCGACCGCGCCTGCCTGAACCTTCTGTTGAAAAATCTGTAGGTCAGAAAGTGCGGTTTCTATTTCCGGCCTCAGAGCTACCTTTCCTTCACATAAATCTTTTATATGGCAGAACAATCGTTTGCCGGGCCATCTAGTACTCGTATTAATATAAGATGTTTCCTTTGTCACATTGGCTTACATGAACCTACTTTATCTAACTTTGTAAGTAGGTTCATGAGAAATGTTTATCAATGTCGAGGATTCAACGTAATAACGATTTTCGACCCAGATATTTGAAGATAGTTACCCTAAACTACCAACAGCCAATGATGTTAAACAGCTAATACTACACTCCCGGACACATCCATCGGGCCACCTAGTGTTTTAAGTTTGACGGTCCCTAACGTTGTCACACGAGATCGCGGTCTTCCTTGACAACAAACGAAGCCACCAGTCTCTAAGTACCTTTAATAAACTCTTCGGACAGTAGTACGGCTTAAATTCAATCGTGCACTCACATTTCTTTGGCTATGCCCGGCCTGCAGAAGTGCTACAGCCAAAGAGATTAAAATATGATAAGGCATAGAGGGGACAAAGCGATCAAAATTTGAAGTCAAAAGTTATTCCAATAAGTCTAGTACAATTTCGACCGAATGACAGCTCGTGTTCATACTAACTGACATAACAAGGCCATGACGCCTTAGGCTTTAAAGTTTTGTATGAAAATATTCCCAATGCCCCCTCTATGCCCTATTATATTTAAATCTCTTTGGCTACAGCTTTGGCGGCAATTTCAGGCCGAGTATCCATATTTTTTGGTCAAAACTGGCTCAAAGTTTGCAGTAGCCATATTATTGAACCAATAATCAGAAACATAAATAAGAAAATCAAACTTTCGCAAATGAAAAAAGTTTTCTCCTCCCTTGCATCATTGAAAAAATGAAAATACTCAAATTTTCTTATTTTTTTTCACAATTCAGAATTCGAAATTTAAAAAAAACATACCAAAAGGTTGACCAATAAATCAGCTTCAAAACTGCATACCAACTTATTGCTCCACCTAACATTTATTTTTAGCTAGGGACCGTCAAAACTTAAAACACTAGGTGGCCCGATAGATGTGCCTGGGAGTGTATTTATGTAAGTCAAAATAAAGGGACCTAATTCACCTACTCCTTCCAAACACATACCTACACATTTGTATTTTTAATAGCAAAGAAAAAGAAACAGCTGCGACAGACAGAGCGGTTTTTTACCACTTTTTTACTCGTTTGTACCAGGTACACGTCATCCGGTGCTTCAGCAACAAATCGCATGGCAGGATGGAGTCACAAATGAGGTGATTCTTGAGAGTTCCCAAGTGTCTTAATCTCACGGCGATCGTGCGTGGCATGACCACTTGGTTGCTTACGTCATCATCACGCAGTGTTGTTTCACATGTGAGAATGGTTTCTCAGTTCGAGTGGCACCACAGAGAGCATCTCGATGCTGATAGCGATATATTAGGTCCTTACCAATGAAATTGCCGTTTTGTATGGAGAATTCCAAGAAAACAGATTTTCCATACTAACATTTCATTGTTATTTTCGGGATTGAAGCATCATAATCACGTAGAATTGTGGATGTATGTTAGAGAAAATCATTAGAAAGGAAAAGAAATTATAGACTTTAATCAGCAATATTAGGTTTTAAAATTGAAAAAGAGCTGACATTGAGAGGTCATTGTGCGTAGAGAGCAAAGAATCGGGCAACACATAGCACGAACTTTTTTTTAGCTTTTGATCAAGCTATAAACTTCAACAAAAATAACTTGTTGTGCATGTAGGTATAATTTTACCAATTTAATCAACTTTTGAATAAATCTTTAGGACACTCGCAAAATTACAGAAATTGGAAACAAAAACATAAGACGTCATTCAGCTACATCTATCCTAAGACTGTCTGGAAGAAATCGCTTAAAGCTATAAGATCGCCCATTGTACATCATTGTGTAACTTGTTGCATATTTTTATTAGTGTACAAAAAAGAATTGTTACTTAGGTACTTACTTACATAAAATGTTTGAAAAAAGAGAGGTTTGGTAATTAGGAAATTGAGTGAAAAACTAATGTTTTTAGTGTATCAAAAACAATGTTGTGGAAGTAGCAATTTAAGTATGGGGTAAGTATGTGAAAGAGGAAGAATAGCATATGTAATAATTAGTATCGGCTGTCGTTTGGTGATCAGCCCCCCAAGCCAAGTGGCATTGCACAATCTAATCGAATGATCTTATAAATTGACATGTATGGGATTGACGTTAGCGCTTGTTGGCAAGTGCTTATGTCAATCCCATACATGTCAATCTAAAAGATCATTTGATTAGATTGTACAAGGCCACTTGATGACAGTCAGAATGGCGGGTGTACCTTAACGAATCCTTTTAAGATTATTACCAAAAAAATTACCTAAATTGTACTATTTAGTACTAGGGGGCCTGGAAAGAACAAGGGGACCTGAAAAGAACAATGGGGGGCCTGGAAAGAACAAGGGGGGCCCTGGGCAAGTGCCCAAAGTGCCCAGTTAGAAAGAGCGGCTTGCATATTGAACCGGAACTTGACACAGGTGTATTTACGAAGTAAAATAAATATTGCACACTACGATATGGCCAGACCTTAAAGAAACGAAATGTAATTAAAAGTACAACTGGTCCTTACAAAGTATTATTTATCATAAGCCTATGTAGTAAAAAATAAAAAATAGGCATGAATTTTTATAATGTTTTATTAAAACTTTTTCCTTATAAATCATCGATTGCTAACATTATAATAGAATAGAACGTACATAAAAGCTGTAATATATGATGGTGTGATATAAATAAAAATAAGAAAATAATGCAATGTTATAAACCCGCTAATAACAACATTAAGTTTTGAAGTAAGATGCGTACTGCACTTTTTATACTTACAAAAAGACACATTTTGAATGCAATGTGACTTTTTTAACGAATATTTATTTTTATTTCGGTGACTTACATTGTTCTAACTTTATTACCATACCAGCAACATCCATTACAAAGTGCGAAAACCATATAATTGTAGGCTATGTTGCTACAAATGATATAAATAATAAAATAAATTGTGGGACACAATTCACACACGGTCACTTAGTCCCAAAATAGGCAGGGCCTGTGCTATGGGTACTAAACAACTGATAAACTTACTTAAATAAATATTAAACGACCAGACACGAAGCCAACAGACATGTTCACACACACAAATGTTGGCCCCGAGCGGGGATCGAACCCGCGACCTCCGACTCAGAAGGCAAGGTCACTACCAACTGAGCCAACAGGCCCGTCGAACGATTTCTGTTGTAACATCTAATTTATTTACCAAAAACTGGACTGGATTCAAAATATTTCAAAGTTAAATATATTAACAGTTTAAAAACTTACCTATCACATTGCAATCATCATAAGCAAATATGAATATAATGCAGGACGTATAATAAACGATTACAAAGTACCGTTACGGCCGTTCAGGTAAAGTCTACATGATTATTCCAAACGTGTAAAATGCACGGGTAGCAAAAGAATATTTAAAAATATAAGCAAAGATGTGTTAATAATATTATATTGTTGTTTTTTGAGTTGTTCATGAGATACTATGCTTATTTTACCAATTTTATATTAGTTCTTCCTAATATTAGTGGGCTATACGAGTCAAAGGACAATTACTGAGTCTGCATCTATACCACAAGGAACAACAAGTAAAACTTGGACACCAATATAAAATATACATAAAAACTTATTTGGGAGTTAAGCAAGGTTTGTTATAGTGTAGTAACAATTCGTATTATTATTGATAAGGGTTACATAGTTTTGGTGACTACGTCGCACACAATATGGGTGAAGTGCAAGCGATCGCTACTAAAGTATAGACATCTAAAATAATGGTTTGATTAAAATCACAAGATAAAAACAGATACAACACAATCAATAGGGAAAAATTTCGAAAAAGAAAAACGTATTTATATTTTCAACGCTAACTAAATTCTTATCATAAAGAATTGTTTACGCATGTATTAAATAACTTATTTTTATTATTGAATTTTATTATATTAAATATTTTTTTTATTTGTCGCAGCCGTTAGTGTATGTTAGTTCGAGCCCTTTAACAATTTATTATATAATATTTCATGTAACTTGCGATGTTCTAACATGGCAAGTTTTAATTTTTGTTTTATGAATCTACTACTTGATTTAACAGATTATTTAATAGCAAAAAACTTTAGGAACAATATTTTATATGAAATGTCACATTGAATCAAAAATTATGTCCAACTTAACTTGGAAACAAAACATCAATTATAATATTCACTGGTTAATCAAATGGCAACAAATTCATTGTTTTGATCTCACTCATTATTTATGGTTAAATGTTGCCATCACATATACGCAATGCTTCCATAAAACACTGAAGTAATTGAATACTAAAAATGCTCAATATTGATTTTCCGTAAACCACCGTCATTATACGTATACATTCTGACACAGTTTTAGCAGAGGAATAGTTGTCTTAAGTAAATTTCCATTTATTTTTTAATTAATAAAAACATCACAATAAATAAAACTTATAACTTAACCAAATAATTGTAGAACACAGCGTGTACTAGCTTACACAATGTTTGATACACAACCTAACAATGATACCATTCGTTAATGATTTATATTTTATTATAACTTGTGTTAACCATACCTCCCGATAATCCCTGATCCTAATGATATATTATTTAGTTCATTCACTACGTACGCCATAGGAAGGAGACTTGTTTTTTATGTATTAAAATATTTCTTTATGGATTTAAACACTATGAAAGTTAAGCGGTTATTATGATCGTTAATTTACTTTTGCTTATACAATTAGCAAAATAAAAAGCTACGAATGATAATAGTTTAAATTTTAGTAGAATCAAGGTTTTGCGATATAAATGCATTATCATATTACAATTTAAGGTCTTTCTCTCGTCTGCTACTCATGCTTTGATATTTCTACATGCACATCTTCGAAACCAATACAGAATGTGGTATTTTTTTATACTTCAATTAAAACTTTTCTGACCCTTATATTTTTAGGCAAAATTGTCACCAAGTAACGGTAAATAAATGTCCAGAGCATGCATCGTAAACAGTATCCAAATCAAGTACACTTGTTTGGTACTATGCTCTGTGAACTATGAATTTCTGTATTAGTAATATATACTAGCTGACTTCTTGGTGGCGGAACTGTGATAATTAATACGACTGGTAGTCACAGCAGTGCTTTCATTAAGGCTGGGTATTCCAGCAGAGCGCCGCACTTTTGTGATTTTTAAAATCATCTGTGACATAGAAAATAGTGTTTAAAATTCTGAAAAGTATATTACTTTAGGATAGTCAAAGTCTCATTAAGTTACAAGATCTAATAAACTTTACTCAATAGAAAAAAATCTCAACCCCTACCCCATTTTGTTTTTTTTTTCATTATTATGACTAAACTAGTAATATTTCTAAACAAATTCGCAGAGTTTGACTTGATAAAATGATTTTTATGATCACTATGTTGAAATACCTACAAAATTTACGAGCCCGATAGCTTGGCTGGCGTGTTCATTATAAAACATATTATATATAAAATATTTAGTATCTTTAGTTTAGTACAAAAAAACAAATGCAAAATATCAGTAGTTCCATCATAATATTGTAAAAACAAAACAAAAAGGGGCAACTTTGAGATTTTTTTCTATCAAGTGAAGTTTGTTAGATCTTGTAACTGAATGCGACTTTGACTAGACTATATCCAAAGAGGTTGGAAGAAAATCATTCTCTTCTTTTTCTTTAAACATCCTTGACTATAGCCTTAAGAAATATAATATGTTTTTTATGATTTTTAAAACAATTTTCTATGCCTCAGATGATTTTAAAAATCACAAAAGCCCGGCCTTTTGGGAATACCCAGCCTTAAGTGAAATTATATAATATCATGAAAGACCATGGCGATATAGCCTAATTATGGAGTTATGTCGGCCAGAGACGCAAAAAGTCACCTGGTACATTGGTTTATTAGACATTCACATAAAATCTAAGTGTATTATGTTTGAGAAATACTCAATACTTATGTCGAATATTAAAATGGAGTAGCAGATATTAACATACCATTTTCAACGCATACATATTGGCTGCGATCAATACAATTGTCTCACTTTGGAATCGAATGCCACACAACCGGTTGCTAACTAACGCTTTAAGTTTTACTCACAATTCATTTATATAGCCTAATTTTTTTTATTCCAAATCATTTATGTTACTTCCAAAATACAGCGTGTAACGAATATGTAAAAAACTTTTTAAAAAATAATTAAAATATTTTTTTCAAGTCTTTTTATAAAATTGATTTCTAGGGAAACACTATTTCAAATTAGCACCTTAAAAGTAACTAAATTCAATAATTAAATTAATATAACTATGAAAGGCACCATTTGTATAACTAGACTACAAAATTCTGAACGAAGCATTTAGGGTTCCGTAGTCAAACAAGGAACCCTAGTAAAATGGTTTGGTAAGGTGATCTATTTTTAGCCCCATTTTATCATCTCTTCTATTTTGCAAGCAAAGAAGGAACGAGAACAAGAAGAAAAAATATATGTACAATTGTTTTTCGTAAAAATGCATCAATTTCAACAGGTGTATATTTATCATCGTATAAATGATGTCTATAGGGTATTTGACTGTTAGTTACTTTTTGTGTCTCAACGAAAATTGTGTATGGAATATGTACTGAGTACTGACCTTTGACGCCATAACTCATAATATTCAATAACGTCACTTTTTAGGGTTCCGTACCAAAAGGGTACAACGGGACCCTATTACTCAGACTCCGCTGTATCTGTTTGTCTGTCCGTCTGTCACCAGGCTGTATCTCATGAACCGTGATAGTTATTGAAATTTTCAGAGATAATATATTTTATATATGATATACAAAGTAGATTTATTTCATTTATAACAGAATAAAATAAATATTTAAGGGGGCTCCCATACAACAAACGTGATTTCTGGAAGTAGCTGGGGTATTTCAAAGAGAAAGATAGGTTGTAGAAAGATATGGTCTATGGGTATGGTCATTTAGAGAGGATACAAGAATAACGAAAGAAATTTATTGTGCGAATGTGTATGACTGATTTAAGTTCCCAGTGGGAAAGCCGGCCTGTATACAGTCAAATACAATATTACGATATCGACAGTGTTCCTATATATAATTTACTAGCTGTTCCGCGCGGTTTCATCCGCGTTCCGTGGGAATACGGATAAAATATAGCCTATGTTACTAAGGAATATTGTAGCTTTCCATCGGTGAAAGAATTTTTAAAATCAGTCCAGTAGTTTTTGGATTTATTCGTACAAACATAAATTGATTTTTTTTTGTACAAACATACAAAAATACAAATCTTTCCTGTTTATAATATTAGTGTATATATTTTTATTGTGTAGTCAATAATTCACAATAGAACAGGTAGATAGAATGGGGGAGGGCAACTGTATAAAATATAATAGATAAAATGAGACTGCCTCGCATATCTTCTTAAATATACGAATAGTGCATTAGATACCGACATATCGGAAAAACAATTCCTTCCGGGAATAAATTACGTTTCTCAATCTATACCTACAATTTCATCGGCTTATTTGCATTAACTTGAAAATCTCTGTCTAGATTCCATCAGTCGAGGGATCAATGGACCAATTTGTAACTCATATTCCAAATTCAATCTAGCTTACTCGCTTTACATTAAGCTACATTTGTCCGGGAATGTCTGTGATATTCGCTTCCCGTCTTATAACCTATAACATTCAACGTCCAGCCTAGCAGCCAATATATACGCAATGAAAACCGACTGCATTCAATTCAATCCTAATACAATTTAGATAGCATTTTGCAACGTCAGAGGGTGATTATGGGTCGCTCCGTGCCCATTGTGCGCAGTAAAGTCATCTTCGATTAGTTTTGGTACATTCTCAGGCATTTTTGTCTGATGCTCGGCTGACATGCGTTCTGTTTGGATGAAGTTAGCCGATATATGGCCGACGCCGGTAGGTTCGGCGCGCGATACGTTCCCGTTGTTCGTCTCCGCATTGGCGTTTGAATTGTCTATGACTTGCTTGTTCGGTGCCGCCGTCTGCTCTTGGGTTTTGTTCTCAATCTGGAAAGATACGAATTTCGTTGATTTTGTGGTGTCTTATACACTAAGGCCCGTGTTCATCAACACTAATGGGTACACTAAAAGGTAGCACACATGGCAACTAGGAAACGGATTGTCGAGGTGAGCCGATGTCAGTATGATGCTGAATAACTGATAGGAATACTTAAATAAATATTAAACACTCATTAAAATTTCTAACACATCGCTTTAGCAGTAAATAACTTTTTTTTTGTATATAATGACTGTCCTAAAGCTTTTATATGGCATGTGAGCATCAGCATATAATAATAATTTATTCATGACCCAACTAGAGTAACATTAGGTTTTTCTTAAGTACTTAAGTAAATTATGGGTATAGATGAGTGTCACAATAACATGTACCTCTGACTTCGAAACTAGTTGATACTGTGCTATCGAAGTCAGAAGTGATGTGAGTTCAGCATATGTCAAGCATTTCCGGTTGACAATATAGCTAACTATATATCTAACTGTGGAATAGCTATCAGATAATTATGTTATAAGGATAAAACAGATTTTGAAATAGATTCCTTATTGTCTCTTGAAGCGTATACAAATGCGCACACTAAGGAGGACATATGGGGATGAGAGTAATGTTGTAAGGCGAGTGCTTGATATGCATGTGAAGGTTATAGGAAGAGGGGTAGACCAAAGAAAAGATGGATGGATTGTGTAAAGGATGTGCTTGCAAGATGGAAGTGAATGTAGATATGACGTATGATAGATCTAAATGGAAGGAAAAAACATATTGCGCCGCCCCCAAATAATGGGAAAAGGTCAAACAAATAAATAAATAAAGCAAATGATGATAAAAATGCACATACTGCTTAATAAAATTTGTATTTTGTAGGTATATTTTCTGCACACGTTATTTTTATATCAATAAAAATTTGGAATATATTCAGGGTTATAACGATACATATTATATGCTTACAATTGCAGTTGCATAGACCACTCTTGCAATGAAGTATGTAGTCCATAAGTTTTTTATTGGAATATAATTCGTAGCCGTAATTAAATGATCTTAATCGCATTGCAGTTGCCAGCGTCATCTAAGAACTATATGCCTCTCCAGAATGGAAAGTAGCGTATGTCTATACCGAAATTATTCAAGACTAGCAGCGCCCCGCAGTTGCACCCGCGTAGTTCCCGTTCCCGCGGCAATGCGGGGATAAAATATAGCCTATGTGTTATTCTGATGTATAAGCTATATAACTGCAAAATTTAATCAAAATCCGTTCGGTAGTTTTTGCGTGATAGAGGAACAAACATCCATCCAGACATCCATACAAACTTTCGGGTTTATAATATTCGTAGGAAGTAGGATATTATCATAGGCTTAGGCTTACAGATAAAAACTATCACCATCGCAGAACAATAGCATTACAAACTTGACGTAGGGGGAACACATCAACCTAACAAACAAACTCAGTTTCACTTTTATAATAGTAATTATGATTACTTGTGCATAGCTATAAGTTGTATTGATATGAAATTTTGAATAAAAAAATAAAATTAACATGTCGCCAAGCTTATACAATGTTAGTTTATCAGTTTTTTTATACATTAGTTCGTTATACTATTTCCATTCGCAGTAAGCGTTTTTTTACGTTAGGACTTGGATACTGTTGGTTGGTTGGGAAGGGGTGGTTATTATGATGAAGAATGCGTATGTTTTTCGTCTGAATCCTAGGGTATTTATCTGAGAACTGAATAACTTATACTGTAACCACCGAACTTTCCTCTAAATGTGATTTTACCCCGTGATGATCTCCCTCTATATAAAAAAGGCAACAGCAAATAATGTCTGGGGCGCTATAACACTATTATTATTACTATCTTTCGCTACAGCCTCTGTACGCGTAGATATCCTCTTTCGTTTTCCAAGATAAAAAATACCACAATTCGGACTATTAACAACGTGTTCCTTCATTTGAATTCGCATGATGCATACATACATAATATCACGCCTTATATCCCCGAGGGGGTAGGTAGAGGTATTCCATTTCTGGATATACCCACTTTTCACCAGATATTCTTTGGACCCCCAAACGTGATAGGTGAGCCCATCGCCGGACCGGGTATGTTACACATGTCTCAAAATTCATTCTGGGACCTGCAGGTTTCCTCACGATGTTTTCCTTCACCGTCGAGCTAGTGATAAATATGTACGTAAGTTTTGATAAAACTCATTGGTACATAAGAGGAGTCGTACCCGAGCCTCACTGATTTTCATCATGTGAAGCAGACTCTTTAACCGTAAGGCTATCACTGCTCAGTGACATGCTCGCATGATGCTTGACAAAATATCTTAAAATTAGTAACTAAACCAAGTCTGTGGATTCTCCATATCATATCTCAACTTTTACCAAATATATTTGATTTCACTTTCACATTTTACAGAAACTATTGTGGACATTGATTTTTATTTTTCACACGCTACTTTACTAGATAACATCGATTATTACAAAAAATTTAAAAACACACTGTAAACCAAATAAAGAAACCAAAAAACAAAACAAACAAAATGTAAACAAAATAAAGAAATAAATAAAAAAGTGGCGTTTAGTGCAGTAGTGAGGGTATATGCAAAGCAGGTTTCCCAAATAATATATTTTTCAACACACTTGCTCATAAAGTGGCTCTAATTTCACTGCAATTAGGCACATAATGACACCTATAATCAAACTGAGACTTTTTGTTTGCTATTATTCACTAGTGAGTTATAGATTTTTTTTTTCAATTTTGTTGCTAGAGTTGCTTTGTTCTTAAAAAAGTTTCGATACAAAAAAGATCGTATTCCATCGTACTAATAAATTAATACACAAATATGGCTTGCTCATTTCATGCAACTTCGTATTTAAATAGATCATTTCAACTTGTACGTGTTTAATAAACAAAACTTTCACTCAAATATAACTTTGGTTTTCTCTGTAAAAACTTTAAATACCCCATTTTGTACGTGGCTAAAACGCTATCCACGACAAACCAAAGAAAAAGAAACCTAATTTTTTTAGTCCATGGCCGATCGCCATTGTAAGATGCGAGCGCATAGGAAAACGAGGCTGTATGGGCCTAGATCCTTTTGCCTTTTCCAAATTATATAAATAAAAAATTGGAAAACCAATTAATTTTCCCCGCCATTGCGAATGATTATTTTAAAATGATTTTTTAGTATTATTTATTCACAAGTGTGTTGAAAAACGTCGTATGATACACGTGTGTATTGATGATTACCGTCCTCGGCTCTCTTATGACCCTCGCCTACGGCTCGGGTCTCAATGGCGCCTCAGCGGTAATCACCAACTTTACTCACTTGTACCATAATGTACTATTTCAACACACTTGCTCATAAAGTGGCTCTAATTTCACTGCAATTAGGCACATAATGACACCTATAATCAAACTGAGACTTTTTGTTTGCTATTATTCACTAGTGAGTTATAGATTTTTTTTTTCAATTTTGTTGCTAGAGTTGCTTTGTTCTTAAAAAAGTTTCGATACAAAAAAGATCGTATTCAATCGTACTAATAAATTAATACACAAATATGGCTTGCTCATTTCATGCAACTTCGTATTTAAATAGATCATTTCAACTTGTACGTGTTTAATAAACAAAACTTTCACTCAAATATAACTTTGGTTTTCTCTGTAAAAACTTTAAATACCCCATTTTGTACGTGGCTAAAACGCTATCCACGACAAACCAAAGAAAAAGAAACCTAATTTTTTTAGTCCATGGCCGATCGCCATTGTAAGATGCGAGCGCATAGGAAAACGAGGCTGTATGGGCCTAGATCCTTTTGCCTTTTCCAAATTATATAAATAAAAAATTGGAAAACCAATTAATTTTCCCCGCCATTGCGAATGATTATTTTAAAATGATTTTTTAGTATTATTTATTCACAAGTGTGTTGAAAAACGTCGTATGATACACGTGTGTATTGATGATTACCGTCCTCGGCTCTCTTATGACCCTCGCCTACGGCTCGGGTCTCAATGGCGCCTCAGCGGTAATCACCAACTTTACTCACTTGTACCATAATGTACTATTTCAACACACTTGCTCATAAAGTGGCTCTAATTTCACTGCAATTAGGCACATAATGACACCTATAATCAAACTGAGACTTTTTGTTTGCTATTATTCACTAGTGAGTTATAGATTTTTTTTTTCAATTTTGTTGCTAGAGTTGCTTTGTTCTTAAAAAAGTTTCGATACAAAAAAGATCGTATTCAATCGTACTAATAAATTAATACACAAATATGGCTTGCTCATTTCATGCAACTTCGTATTTAAATAGATCATTTCAACTTGTACGTGTTTAATAAACAAAACTTTCACTCAAATATAACTTTGGTTTTCTCTGTAAAAACTTTAAATACCCCATTTTGTACGTGGCTAAAACGCTATCCACGACAAACCAAAGAAAAAGAAACCTAATTTTTTTAGTCCATGGCCGATCGCCATTGTAAGATGCGAGCGCATAGGAAAACGAGGCTGTATGGGCCTAGATCCTTTTGCCTTTTCCAAATTATATAAATAAAAAATTGGAAAACCAATTAATTTTCCCCGCCATTGCGAATGATTATTTTAAAATGATTTTTTAGTATTATTTATTCACAAGTGTGTTGAAAAACGTCGTATGATACACGTGTGTATTGATGATTACCGTCCTCGGCTCTCTTATGACCCTCGCCTACGGCTCGGGTCTCAATGGCGCCTCAGCGGTAATCACCAACTTTACTCACTTGTACCATAATGTACTATTTGTTAGAAAATAACAAGAAAAATCTAACGGTTCTTTTCTCTTTATATGTTAATTTTATTTTCTCTTATATCTCTCATCTCATTTTATCTTCTCATTTCTATCTCATATTTGTACCTGCCCTTACTTGATTTAAAATGACACAGAAACACACAGAAAAAGTACAATTAGTATATTAATATAAAAAAATATGATGCATTGGTACTTTAGTTTTGTCTAACCAAACTTCTTAAATAAAGAGCAATAATAGTACGGTTTCCATAGGTAGCTCTAAAGTCAGTGATGCTAGTTCACTTTTCGAAAAAATTCAACACCAATTAAAAATAGCTGAAATCGATTAAGTAGTCGATACTGAACAAACTAGTTTCAGGAATTGCGCTTATTCTGGTCCATATTGTATAGGTTTAAAGACTACCATTTTTAACGTTACGATTACCACTCACATCATTTGGTTGGGACAGACCCAGTAGATCGGCAGTGACGTTACCGTTGTTTGGCGTTGTCTCTGGCTGCTCCGCCGGCTCAGAGATTTTCTCTTTCTCTTCGGCAGACTGCATTACGGACAAGATTTAAATTTAAATTTGGATTATCAATGAAATACTAAACCTTCATGCAGGAAAGGAAAATTAAAGTAAAATTTGCTGACAGACTTTTAGCTCAAGTCAACGATTCTGATTGGTTGTTGAAAACCGTTATGATTTTATTCAACCAATCAGAACGGACAGTTTGTCAGCTAATTTTCGCTACATGTGCTTTATTTTATCTCCGTATTCCCGTATAAAAGAATGCATAATAAAATATAGCCGATGTTATTCCCTGATAATGTAGCTTTCCATTAGTGAAAGAATGTTTAAAATCGGTTTGTTTGTTGTTTAAAGTCTATTTTTGTTTGTTTGTCTGTATTGACAAACAAACAAAAAAAATCCTCTTTATAATACTAGTGTAGATATAATTAATGGTTTACAACTGAACGAATGTCTAAAGATGTCCACATTTTTCTGCCCCCTGTCGATAATATCTCCGAAACTTTTATCCACACAGTCCCCCTTTTAATAAATAGTAATGCTGAAGCGGTGGAGTTGATAGTCCGGTCAATTTAGACATAAAAATTGTGGTCAAATAACAAATATTCCCGGAGAGCCAAATTTTGGTGGACAGCTGAGGTTTTTCATTACAGATTAAAGTTTTAAAAATCTCCATCGATCCTATGTGTGCTAAAAAAGTTATTCGGGGTCAAAGGTAAAAATTTGAGGTTTTTCGGATTTTTATCGAAAATGACGTAGGTACGAGTAAGTTTACTTGTAAGTCCTACTTTGAATAAAACATTTTGACTTTACTTTGAACTAGTAGGGGAGTAGGAACGTAGTTCCCGTTCCCGTGGGAATACGGGGATAAAATATAGCATATGTGTTATTCTGATGTATAAGCTATATAACTGTAAAGTTTCATCAAAATCCGTTCGGTAGTTTTTGCGTGAAAGAGGAACAAACATCCATCCAGACATCCATCCATACAAACTTTCGCGTTTATAATATTAGTAGGATGTATGTAATATTTTAACCTGACTAGCGCCGAATCCCAACAGGTCGTTGGTGGGGACCGCATTTCCGTTGTCGGACTGAGGCTGCACCGGCGCGGGCGCAGCGGTACCTGGCTGGTTCTTACTGTCTTGCTGCTTCTTGTCTTCTTCCGCCTGCAGTAGCGTTTTATTTATTTATTTATTAGCTTGTGTAGGTATCCTCAGGCAAAACGTGACAATGAGTCACTTTGCGAATGCTTTTTCGTGCGTGCAACCGGCGTTCGTCGATTTATAAGACGTCAACACGTCAAAAAAATTCAGTATATAATTTTCGAAGAATATATGTACGTTGCTTGTGCAAGAAAAGATAGCGGAAAATATTAATACTGATTTGTTAATGTCTAGAAAGAAACTACTACTTTACTTGCTCCAGACTAAAACATTACACCGGAATAAGACACGACGACGAAATCTTAAATATATTTTTTGACACAATTTACTGACGCTTGTTTAGTCCCAAACTAGGCAGAGCCTGTACTATGGGTACTAAACAACTGATAGACATACTTAAATAAATATGAAAAACCCAGACACGAAGCCAACAGACATGTTCATGCACAGAAATGTTGGCCCTGAGCGATCGAACACGCGACCTCCGACTCATAAGCAGTGATCGGAGTAGGTAGATTGATTTTACGTACTTGCATCATGATAACATAACATGGACATGAAATTTTTCCAGAAATTACCGGAAATGGTACCAAAATTTCCAGTAATCTAAAAAGTATAATAAAATAAAAAAACAAAAAAAAAAAAAACACATTCCTTATTCATTCGAATTCCTTATTCGTAGTATACGACATCCTTAGTTTCTCATTTGTATTATTCATAAATTAATTTGATTTTATTATATTTTCAAACACTACAGTTACTTGAGAGTATGTGTTGAGATACGTTTTCTACCTGGCTCCATCTGATAGTTTCGAAATTCCAAATAATTCAAAAAAAATATATCAAAATAATTGTATAATTCCGGAAATTTCGGAGCCATATTCATATTAACATATACGTTTGACGTCAATGACCTCAAATCAATCTACCTACTCCGATCACTGCTCATAAGGCAGGGTCACTACCAACTGAGCCAACAGTCTCAATTGACTCTCGACTGTACCTTCTTGAGCCGCGTCCTCGCCATGATGGCTTCGACGCGCTGCTTGCGAGCGAGCCTCTCCTTCTCCTCTCGTTCTGCCTCCTCTTTGCGTATACGCTCGGCTTGTTCCGCGGCTTTACGCTTTTCCTCCTCTTCTTTGAGGCGGGCTTGTCGGTCGGCTTCTTCGCGAACTTTTCGGTCGGCTTCCTCACGCTCCAGAGCCTGTTGCACCTGGAGATAAAAAAAAAACTTTTTCATACCATCTCTTCGAAAAGTGACGTTTTGCTCCTCAGTAAAAGGGAGCGAAGTAAGTCTTTTGCCGATGGGGTTTTAATAAGTGCGAATAAAAGTGTTTTGAATTTTGAATAAGGAATATTTTTCAACATTCTTAGCCAAAAAGATAAGCAAAATAAGTTTGGTTGGCGCCACTGTATTTTAAGTACATCAAACTTTTGTATAACAAAACATTAGTTCCATTTTTCGCCTCATTAGGCTGACATGGCTGAATGGCGTTCGATGGTTGTGCCACACTGTCAGAAAAAACTCGCTGTGGCAATGCGCGGGCTTTCGTAGTTATTTTTCTCATAGTGAGGGATGAAAAGCAGAGTGTATCATTCGGTCGCAAAAATATTTTTACCTTGAGCTACGTACTTCAAACCCCTCACTTCGTTCATGATTCTACATTGGAATCATTCACTATTAGTTCGTGATTTAAAAAAATGCATTCGCCGTAAAAATGTCGTTTGTTCCTTTACGACACAATCTACTGTTTTTAAATCGAGCTTCAAAACACAGTTACCTAGGCGGCCGAAAGCTATTTTTCGAGTTATTCTCAGCACGGCCTTTCATTGTAGGAGTGCTTTAAAAATAACTAGTCCACCATCTTGGGCGTTCCGCCATATTGAATTTAGAATCACGTCACACAGCTAATCATTTGTCATCGGAACTAAACGTAATAATAATAATAATCTAACGCCTTTTATCCCCGAGGGGGTAGGCAGAGGTATTCCATTACTGGATATACCCCCATTTCACGAGATATATTGGACCCCTAAACGAGATAGGTCGTGAGCCCATCGCCGGACCGGGTCTATTACACATGTCTCAGAATTAATTCTGAGACCTGCGGGTTTTCTTACGATCTTTTCCTTCACCATCGAGCTAGTGATAAATATGTACGTAAGTTTTTTGAAAAACTCATTGGTAAATGCCAGGATTCGAACCCGAGCCTCACTGATTTTCGGCCGACTCTTTAACCGTAAGGCTATCACTGCTATATGTCTATATAAAATTTTGCGCATTGGGTTGCAGATATCTATTCTACTAGAGTGAGAGCCCAGGCTTGTCAGACCTTCGTCATTTTGTAAAACCTCAAAGTTTGTCTGTGTATGTCCCTACTACAGGTGTAAACGATCCCCGAATATGAAGTTTGGATAACGGTTCCTTTGGAAGTTATCAAGCAGCAAAGGTCCATAAAGTTCCACCTGAAATTCGTTAAAGTTTAAAGCCCAGTTTTTATATATTTTATTTGGATTAATATTAGAAATCACGTCGTCCATTGTCAGACACTTGGTGCAGTGGAAACCCCCTGTCAGACCCTTGAACCATGGTGAATTGAGGGTATACTTTCATGACATGATGTCTGCCCACATATAGCTACTAGGCCGAGTTTGATGTCATTTTCATATAATTCAAGGATGAGGAATTCATTTCTGGAATAAACTTTTTATCAGTCCATAGAAAAAAACGGAGTAACTTACAAAAAACCAAAATGTTGAAAATATTTTTTTAAGAATTTCGTCGCTCAGAAGTACACTATAACGATTAAGACTAAATAAAAAATATTATCTTATATCTCCTTTATTGCACAATATAAAAAGTATCATTTCAATAACATCCTCAAAGTATAGAAGTGTAAAAAAAAATATCAATAAGTATATCAATTCACCATGATTCAAGGGTGTCTGACAGGGGGTTTCCACCGCACCAAGTGTCTGACAATGGACGACGCGATTTCTAGTATTAATCCGAATAAAATATATATAAAAACTGGGCTTTACACTTTAACGAATTTGAGGTGGAACTTTATGGACCTTTGCTGCTTGATAACTTCCAAAGGAACCGTTATCCAAACTTCATGTTCGGGGATCGTTTACACCTGTAGTAGGGACATACACAGACAAACTTTGAGGTTTTACAAAATGACGAAGGTCTGACAAGCCTGGGCTCTTGGGATATACCTATGATTTTAGAAAAAGAGCTTTATACCTAGGTGCTTAAAATTATGTATTGAATAAGGACATCAAATCCGATCTATTTGCCGGAAGTACACGTAGTGCAAAAATGGGCTTTAGTTACTAATCATATTGTCGAGACCGATATCAGTAGTTAAAGTAAATAAACTGTCGTATAAGCAGTCAGGAGTTTAGAAAAGGAGTTACTTAACATAGCATATTAATTTACAATTGTGCATTTAGGGGCAGCGAGGGTGACTGCCACTAAGCGAGGTCGAGGGCGATGAGATAGATACATTTTAGTAATCCTACATGCATAATGACAAAATTGTATCTCTTATAACTGATACTTCATTAGAATTAGAATATATTTTAACACAATACATATCATCAACAGTACAAACAATAAAGATATAGAATAATTCGCATAGCAAATAAATATGATTGCCACTAATTCTATAAATGCGAAAGTAATTCTCTATGTATGTCTGTCGTATTTTAAGCTAAACCGTTTTACCGATATTGAAGAAAATAATATTATTGATATTGAAAAAGTTACTTTTGTTCAGAGGAAGCATAAAGACACAAAGAAGACAAGACATATGGTAAAAAGTGATACTTCCTACTAATATTATAAATGCGAAAGTTTGTATGTATGGATGTTTCTTCCTCTTTCACGCATAAACTACTGAACGGATTTTGATGAAACTTTACAGTTATATGGCTTACACGTCAGAATAACACATAGGCTATATTTTATCCCGGTATTCCCACGGGAACGGGAACTACGCATGTGAAACCGCGGAGCACTGCTAGTATATTATACAATTAATCATCACTCGTGATTTTGCCTGAGTTCAGACTGCACTCTTGTTGGCATAGCATCATGGAATTCTACCATAAGGTAATTTTTACCAAGCAACAAAAACCCCATGAAATTCGCTTGTTATGTAGTTTTATCGCGATGAGCAGGCAAATAATAAATATTAATAAAAATTTAAAAAATCTGCCGCCTTTTGTCCCCGAATGAGTAGGCAGAGGTATTAGATTTCTGGATATACCCCACTTAACGCGAGATATTCTTTTAACCCCTAAATGAGGTAGGTGTTGAGCCCATCTGTGAGACCCGGTCTTTTACACATGTCCCAGAATTAATTTAGGGACCCGTGGGTTTCCTCACGATGTTTTCCTTCACCGACGAGCTAGTGATAAATATGTACATATTTATCGGGTATGCGTAGGTTTTGAAAAACTCATTGGTAGATGCCAGGATTCGAACCTGAGCCTCTCTGATTTTAACATCATGTATCTATTATTTAGTCAACAGAACTATATATATTTTTTGCGAAAAAATCTGCAATGCACAATTTGCTACTTCTGTTTTATTACTATTATAATACAGTGATTTTACTCGTCATTGTTTTTTATTACTTTATACAAAAATAAAGCTGTCCATATAAAAATGTCATTACAAGACTGGCAAAATGTAATAGGTTGTTAAAAATATTTTATTATTCTCGTTTTCTCAGCTCAAATAATCAGCCCAAAGTCAAAACTGTTCAGTTGTACATAAAAATGAGAAATTGTATATTCGACTCAAAGTATGGTTTCATGCCGTAAAATAAAATAATAGGCACAGTCACAGTGGGTATAGTGCACTAAGGCACTGTCTTCGTATTTCACTACCACATCTAAATTTTTAGCCAATAGTTAAATCAATATAGTGCTTATTAATTTCGCAGACGCTTTAAAAAAACAACATTCACAAATGCAAAACAAAAATATAATGAGGAATTCGCAGTAACTTATAAGTAATCATAATATTATTTGTTCTATTATCATTGTTTCTCATGCAATTCGGACGTTTGTATTATATTTAATTTTCAGTATACTCGTATATCTCGCTTTATCAAGGCCTATTTGTGACGTAATAAGTTACTGGGGATCTTATTACGTCATAATCACGTATTATAAAATGATTGCAGTTTTTTGGACTTGTCTTACCAAATATTAAACAATTTAATAAATTCTAACCAATAAAATACCCTTGGGTCTCTTAAAGAACCCTGTAAATTTAAGTGGCCTCTGTGAGGCTTCGATGCTGACGGATCCATGATCTCAGCGATACTTGATTTCACGACACTAGTTGCATAAAACTATTTTCATCTATATACCTATATAAAATAATATAAACTGACTGACTGATTGGTGATGTATCAACGCACAGCCTGAACCGCTGGGACTAGAGACTTGAAATTTGGACATAGCTTATAGTGTAGGCATCCACTAAGAAATGATTTTGCAAAATTCAACCCCTAAGGGGGTGAAATTAACGTGCGCGAGCGAAGCTGCGGGTAAGAGCTAGTCATGCATAACATTAGTTTCGTAATGTAAATTCGTCTTAACGGTATGAATGAGCGGTGTACCTCGATCGCCTTCCTGAGTTTCTCCTCTTCCATCTTGCGCTGCAGCTGAGCCAACTCTCTGGCTTCCTCTTCGTCGCGGCGCTGCTTTTCCTCTTCCAGACGTTGTCGTTCGGCTTCTTCTTCAGCTTCGCGTTGCAGTCTGGGGAATACCATTGAGTATACAGTGTGACTGGTGGTACATCGAGGAGGTAACAGAGTAACCGATTAACATTCCGCATACATATAAAAAGTTAAAATAAATCAAAATATAATAACTACTCAATTTTCTTAAATACGATTACTCTGAATTTGCAATATACTACGTAGCGTATTGCATACACACGCTGGTCACCAATCGAGGCTTTTCAATCAAAATCATCATTTTGATTCAGACGTTTGGGAGCTACATGCGAACAGACAGACACACAAATACACACGTCAAACTTATAACAACCCTCTGATTTTCGTCGGGATTTGAAAAGGATTATACTCGTATAAGGTTATTTTAAATCAAGTGAAAATTTTTAAGAGTATTTACAAATATGTAAAAGAAATAGAATTAACATAAAAAGACAAGAAAAATATGTTAGTTTTTTTCTTGTTCTTTCGTAAAAAAAGCTGCACATGAAACGCCACTTTTGCTGGGTTCTTTTTATTTATTTTGTTATTTTCGTGCAATTTTTGATTAGGTGGTTTGCGTGTATTGTTCATGCAGTGTTAGTTTGGTTTTTAATTTTTGTAATAATCGACTGGAAAACATTACAGTAAAGTAGCGAATGAAAAATAAAATCAAGTCCGAAAATAGTTAATTGTATTTTTTTCAACTACCCTTTAAATTTTTGCATCTAATTTAAAATCACCATGTATAATTAGGTCTACAAGTAGATGTCATACCTCTGCCTCTCGAGCTCGGCCTGTTTTTCGAGCTCCTCTCTAGCACGACGTCGCCTCTCGGCTAAAGCTGCTTTCGCTTCCTCCTCTGTCGTTATACGCCGAGCCGTCATGGATGCTGCAAACGACACGGTATCTCAATGTATACAAATCAAACTGAGAGTTCACCCTTAACCGGGCTTTTCCACTGGTTTTAAATCTTATTTCAATAACATAGAGTTCGATTTAAAGTGGGAACTATCGTACGTCCACTGCCTGGCTAAGGGTTGAAAATATTGTTCCAAAGCTCCACAAAAATATAGTTCGATTTTTATATTACAATAGAGTATTTTACTGCATAGTCAAATGAGTTAATTTTTATGAGCTGTCTAAACGAAAATTTATTATGGAAAATTTACTGAGTGCTGACTTTGTGACGTCATTATTTTTAGTAGTCATTTGCATGACTTTTATGATTGTTTATTTTTTTTCAATATGACATAATTGTAATAGTCAACAATCATTTTTAGAAGTGTTTTGGGATAAGCTTTTTAATTAATGATTATTCGCAATTTAATTTCGATACAGTGAAATACTCTATATTGCAACAAATTTTAAATTAATACAGCTACCAAATGTTTTAGTACTCTATTACTCCACTGATTTCAGTGGAGTATTAGAGTACTAAAAATGATGAGATCACAGATCGGTACTCCGTCAATTTTAGATATTAAATGTTTGTTTTGACAGATCATAAAAAGTAAACGTAAGCGCGAGGACGCAAGTCACAGAATTAATTCAGAAAAATTTTTAACAGGCCTCGTCCGGCAATCCGACCTATGACGTTAAAGGAGAGGTTTTTTATATAGATGAATAGCCCACTTACCACTCATATCAACTTCCTCAGTTTTCTCTTGAGACGGCTCTTTCTTTTCTTCCTTTCTGTCATCTTTTTTCTCGGCTGGCTTCTGTACTTCTACCGGTTTCTGGGATTCAACCGGCGCTTTTTGTTCTGCATTTTCGTCGGGCTTCATCTGCATATCAACATTTAAGTTTTCTTTCTCTTGTACCTGTTTAATAAAATTTTATGTTTATTAAATGTGAAACGTTTTACACTTAGCAAACACACACAATAAACAAAATCTAACAAATATTTCTTTTCATCTCTCCGGGCGGAAAGCGTCAACTTTTAGCCCGCTGCTCTAAACGAGGTTGCCGCGTTCCGCCTCCGTCGAGCCGAAAAAAAGTATACACACCTCGGGAAGTAATAAGTAATAAGAAAGCCTTAAATTGCATGTGATCTGAGACATTTTTTTACTTCCCTAGGTAATATACTATATCAATGGCTCAAATGATACATAATTATGATATCATGTCGTTTGCATTGTAAAAAATATTAGTCACTAGCTGTACGCTCCCGTATGTTTTTATTTTTAGAAATACCAGCCTCTGTCCTTCACCAAAAAAGAAGCTATCTCCGTCATATATTTCATCAAGATGAATTATTTAACGGACGAACACGCCCTGAAGTCGGGGCGGGTCGCTAGTTACTAATATTTTGCACGGGTTCAATGCTTATACTAAAACCTTCCTCTTGAATCACTCTATCTATTAAAAAAACCGCATCAAAATCCGTTGCGTAGTTTTAAAGATTTAAGCATACATAGGGAAATAGGGACAGAGAAAGCGACTTTGTTTTATACTATGCAGTGAAGACTATGTTTTGAAAACGAGTGCTATTAAAAACAGTTGATTATTTATTGTAATTTTGTATCATACTTACTGTTACTTTTGGCGCCGGCTCCTCTCCGTTTTCTATTTGCAATGCTTCCAACTTCTGCGTGACCTCAACAGCGCTCACTTGGTTCTTATCATCAGTCAAGGTGATGTCTAAATTAATCTGCAAGTGGTTAAAAAAAATATTAATGTCATTCGGACATTTTCAAAATTCGCTTCGACGACATAGTGAAAATTACATATTATGAAATGTACGTGTGTAGTAAAAACAAAGACGTTGTAGGTGTTGGTTCAGAACATGCAGTGGAACGTTGGTACTCTTTTATAATAATAACTTCTTTTTTCTATAATATATACTTATACTAATATTAGTATAAGTATATAATAATATATACTTATAGTATTTCGGGTTTTGACTCATATTAATGATAGTATAATATGTAACAAGGGTCCGTGAAAGTGTGCAGCGAATGGGAAATTCGATAAAATGCCAGGGATAAACATTTTAGGATTGCCTCAAGAAGTCTTCAGTAAAAGTGCTATTATTTTACTGTTGGTAACCGAGGGAGGGATGAGGAGAGTGTTAAAGACACAGTATTTTTGTGCATGGTCGGTCTCTGAAGCAGAGCCATTTAACTAAGATTAATAATAGGAAAGTAATAAGGATATAAGGACTAGAATCCAAAGGCCGTTAAAGAATTTAAAAAAAAAAGCTCTGAAGTTGCGCAAATAGCTGCGCAATAACATTTTTTTTGGAGACCATTTGACGGTACGAGTTATGCGCAGGCGAAGCCTATGTTCAGAGAAGCCAAGTTAAAACGGACCTACTGTACATGGGCGATTTATCATTATCATTACCTCTTTCTCGATGCTCGAGGGAGGCGAGTCTTCGGTAAACAGCGACTTCGACAAGACTGAGGCCGGAGAACTTGTCGTCATGTTTGTATCGTGAACCCCCAAGGAGCACATCTATAAATTCGCTACAGGTTAATCTAATAGAATTCGACTGTCTATTTTAAGAATTAACACCTAGTTAACACAGCTGCTAGATAAGTAGTAGACATGAGTTTAAAAAGAGCTGCCCTTGAGTTTCTTGCTGGTTCTTCTCGAGGTACTGCATTTGGAACCAGCAACTCGTCGGTGGAGATGGGCTGCTGTTTGCATTTAGCCAATCTTCATGGACGAGTTTAGAGTGCCTTGTTATTATAAAATATTGACGTTTCTAAGTGTATGTTTAATACCTATAGAAATAAATTATTTTTGATTTTGATTAGATTTGATAATAATATGCTATAGTAAAAGTGGGCACAACTTTTTTGTACAACTCTAAGAATATCATTAGAAAATGGCAAGCAGAGATCAGAGTGAATTGTTATAATTTTTCTTAAAAAGTCAATGTAGAATGCTACAATCATTCTATCATGTTTTCGGTAGGATACTTTATTATAACCGATTTTAAAAATTCTTTCACGGATGGAAAGCTACATTATTAAGGAGTAACATAAGGCAATATTTTATCTCCGTATTACCACGGGAACGGGATTTAGGCGGGTGAAACCGCGCGAAACAGATAGTCAATTTTATAGAAAATAAATTGCTGTTCGTTAGTCTCGCTAAGACTTGAAAATGGCTAGACCGATTTTGATGTATTTTTTTGTGGGTTCTACTGGGTCCAAGCATGGTTCATAAGGTGACAGAACAACGTTTGCTCGGGCCACTAGTTATATATAATAATAAATTGTTATCTGGGGACACGGCAGTGCCCCCGCCAAGTCGAGCAACAAGCGGCACGGCCGTTCTGATTGTTCAGTCGACAAGTGTCAAGTGCAAGCGGTATTACATCAAAATTATATACACATAATTTACCTTATCTTTGGGTTGCTTTGGCTTAATCTGAATTGGCGGCTTGCCGTCTGCCGGATTGGTAGTAGTAGCTGTAACAGAATTAAGTCTTACATAACAATATAATAATAATAATAATATAATCTCACGCCTTTTATCGTCGAGGGGGTAGGGAGAGCTATTCCATTACTGGATATACATTACAATACAATAACTCTTTATTGTACACCAAAAACAACACAATATGGATACCAACATTAACTAAAGTACAATGGGCGGTCTTATCGCTTTTAGCGATCTCTTCCAGACAACCTTAGGATGGATGAAACTGAGAGATTAGAACTAGGGTAGACGGTTAATACCCACATTTCACGAGATATATTGGACCCCTAAACGTGATAGGTGGTGAGCCCATCGCCATACCGGGTCTATTTACACATGTCTCAGAATTAATTCTGAGACTTGCGGGTTTCCTCACGATGTTTACCTTCACCGTCGAGCTAGTGATAAATATGTACGTAAGTTTTTGAAAAACTCATTGGTACATGCCAGGATTCGAACCCGAGCCTCACTGATTTTCGGCCGGCTCTTTAACCGTTCGGGCTATCACTGCACATAACAATACTTAAATAAAAATTGTCGGACACAATTTAATGACGGTTATTCAGTCCCAAGCTAGGCAGAGCCTTTACTATGGGTAATAAATAACTGATAAACATACTTAAATAAATATTAAACACCCAGACACGAAACTAACAGACATTTTCATGCACACAAATGTTGGCCCCAAGCGGAGATCAAACCCGCGAAATCCGACTCAGAAGGCAGGGACTCTACCAACTGAGCCAACAGTCTCAATTGAGTCAAAATCGGTTCTAGTGTTTTATTTTAATCCAGTCAGTCCAGTAGTTTCGGAACTTATTCATTACAAACGTACAAAAAAAAAACAAATCTTTCCTCTTTACAATATTAGTGCAATATCTAGAGTTCTAGAGTTTTTATTATTTCTTTGTTTTTATAGCACTGGCTGTTTTTATTTACTGGTCTGCATATTTTTTTTTAAATTAATGTAGTATCAATGATGTGGAGACTTTTTATCAGCAATATTGTTATCCACAGTATCCTTATATTTATAAATGTAATTATTTCTGTAAGTCTTCCTAAAAATAAATAAATAAATATACGCAATTTACCCACCGGGCTTAGTCGTAACATGCATTGAAACGGGGCGATGCCGACGAACTGCTGGTTTCTTCCGACGCGGTACATCGCCGCCGGCCAGCGTGCCGTCGCGCGACACCGACGGCGACGTCGCCGCACTCAGTGTGTCCACACCTTCTGCCGTAGAAAGAGAGTACAGGCAACGAAAAAAGTGATCACACTCCATTTTTCTAGACTCGATAACAACAAATTTACATTGCAGTGCTATCGGTACATATCGGTACTTAGTGTAGAATAGAATATAGGAAAAATTTGTATTTTTGTAACGAATAATGTGAAATACTGGACCGATTTTAATGATTCTTTTCCCAATGGAAAGCGTACGTTTTTGGAAGCAACATGGGCTATGTTTTATCCCTGTACATCAACGGGAACGGGACTTATATTGATTACTATGGGTTCTGCGCGGTTTCTACAGCGCAGGTCCAGTTCCCGTGCGAATACGGTAATAAAAGATAGCCTATGTTACTCAGGGATATTCTAGCTTTCCATTGGTGAAAAAAAAAATTAAAATCGGTCGAACAGTTTTTGAGTTTTTTCGTGACAAACATTCAAAAATACAAAACTTTCCTCTTCATAATATTAGTATAAAAAAAGGAGTCTTGAGAAAAATAAAGTGTTAATTTACTGTGATACATTTGTTTTCTATCGTTGTACAGAGGGCCAGAGCTCGAGTTAACCCCTTAAATCTTTTCTCTCGCTTTATTCAAATATGAATTATCTGCGATAGAGCGAAGCGACATGACCGGAAATAGGTCGAGCTGTAACCCTCTCTACAGAAACGCCAGCAACAGTTTGTAGAAAAACTTTAAAAAAACTGTATTAGTACTATCTCACGTTGCTATCACAGATAAAAGGCTGTAACGAATACATTAACCGCTTCAGTGTTATATAAATCAATGACAAATTTAAAACTATGTTAAATAAATAATCTTTAATTATAACGTCTAAATCTAAATCATTAGTAATTACAATTAATTAAACATAGAACGTGAAACATTTAGAATTAGAGCTAAGCACAATGAACATCGAATCTTATGTCTGTGAACACAAGTCTCACAATACGTACCAGTGGGGGAGTTAACACCGGTTCCGGCAACAGAAGCTGGCCGCGGTTTCCTCGCCGGGTTGGGTCGCCGCGTGACCGAAGCGGTGTTTGACATTGCGCTGCCAGGCCTGGAGCTTGGCCGGGAGCCAGGCATGCTCTCTCCCGACCGCGTATCTGCATACATTCCAGCCATATGTACAAGCGGTTGGAGTGATGCGGTTACGAGTGGGGTGACACGGTGGTGCGATCATGGTGACGCGCGGTTAGTTTAGTGACGTTGATGATACGGGTTGACACGGTGTTATGACAAAACGCGGTGCCGCTATCTCGTGAGGGCACGATGTTACTTTCGCGGTGACACGCGGTTACTTTAGTGACGTGATGATACGATCGGGTTGACACGGTGTTAAGACAAAACGCGGTGTCGCTATCGCGTGAAGGCACGATGTTACTTTCGGGGTGACGAGCGGTTACTTTAGTGACGTGATGACACGATCGGGTTGACACGGTGTTATGACAAAAGCCGCTATCCCGTGACGGCACGATGTTACATTCGCGGTGACGCGCGGTTACTTTAGTGATGTGATTATACGATCGGGTTGACACGGTGTTATGACAAAACGCGGTGTCACTATCGGTGAGGGCACGATGTTACTTTCGCGGTGACGCGCGGTTACTTTAGTGACGTGATGACACGATCGGGTTGACACGGTGTTATGACAAAACGCGGTGTCGCTATCGCGTGAGGGAAAGATGTTAATTTTGGGGTGACGCGGTGTTAGTTTCAGGGTGACGCGGTGTTATGATCGGGGTGATGCAAGGTTACTTTCGGGGTGACACGTTGTTACTTTCGAAGACCTGGGTAATGCAGAGTGCCTTTAGTAACGCAATATTTTGATCAAGGTGACACACATAAAGATTACATAACACGTGGCCATATAATCCAATTTATGGAGAAATTAGACAGCCGATTAAATGTGGGTTTGACGTGGCGTATATTATCGAACTCGAAGTCACTTTGTGCGATTGTTTTTTTTTTTTTTTCATGAAACATGTCATTTGATATTAGAAACTCCGCAACAAGCAAGCATTACCGTCGTGCGGTATAGTGATACGTAAATTATGATTATGAGAACATAAATGGGTAAAGGAAGTGTAAGCAAGGGTTTTCTGGTGCATGAACAATACATTTCTTGTACTATTTCTGTTTAACATTCAAAGACTAAAGGTCATAGATATTAAATATTGCATCGAGACACGAGTTTTTTTTATCGAATTTACTTCATCATACAGCTGCCTCAAGTATTACATAATAACAATTTAATATCGTGGGAATCATAGAAAAAATACAATAGGTTGAAGTATCTATAAGAAAAGAGAAAATGAATTTACAAGTCACCAGTAAGTTTTTTGTAGGTTATGTGTTGCGATTCTTCAATGTAGGTATGTATAACCAGGTAAACAGAACACAAGCAACGTTTGAAAGAAGTGCACATTTGTTTTATTGGGGTAGATGTAGTTCTTATTCATATTTCTTAAGTTCAGTAAGTGTAAGTATTTCTTGGCTGTGATTTTGTATTTTTCTATTCCTATTAGTGACCGAAGGAAGCGTTTAGTTTAGTTTATTTACAAGTGCTATACATACCTCTGTTTTAGTGATGAATGAAGCAGTTAGAGTATCAGAAATTTACCACTTACCTTGAAATGGAGCGTAACCTCAACCGTGGAATAGGAAAAACATTACTGTATAAAGAGGTGCCAATGTTTCGACCAAGTGAAACCCAGAAACCGATTAAAGATTGTTTAAGAAGACTGACAGCCATTAACACAAATATACAGAAGCGAACGACACGAAGAAATGCCTGGATATTATTGAGACAAACCGTCGAAGCATCGCGAAAAAAGGCCACAAAACTTATCACAAAATAAATAAATATGTAGTTAGCATCAGCTCAGCGGTTTAGCCACACTTTACAAGGACTAATCGGGTGGTTTTAGTAACACAGCTGTTTTGATCGAGGTTGCTAGTGACGTCACTAAGGTGGCTTTTCAGTGTGATTTTAGAGCAATTATGCTTTAATATTTTAAGATTCCAAAATCTCAAAACAATACAAGACAATATTATCACTTGTCATTTTGTCATAGAATATTTAACCTTGCATTATAATTGACTATATAACAGCAATGAGTCATACCAACATATATATTTCTTAATTTTATATTTGAAATGTAGACAGTTCGAAGAAAAATAACGTTTTGATTTTTATTATATTATCTTAATGAATAGCTAAGATACAGGGGTTTAATGTTAGGGTTTCTGGACTTTTTTCGATTTCATAATTTCGATAAAACAAAAGCTAGTGGAACTAATACACAAGGTTTCAAATTATGTACATTTTATTGTTAAATTCTAACCTGTTGGTGTGACTCATCCAAATACTTTACTTCAATCAACTTTAATACCAAACAAATCCTAAAAAATATGCCATCTCTAACCATTGAAGCAACATATTTCAAAACCAAATCTTCCTGTTTCCTTCAACTTCACCCCAAAACCGTTAAAGCACTCGAAGCGAACTGCGATCTGCCACCTGGACCTATTAGTGAGCTAGCTTACCACACGAAGCGAAGCTCCCAAGCGTGTCATACGTCTTACGGGTTCTGTTGAGGTGATGCATTGACGGCGAGGCCGAGTGCAGTGGCCGCTGCGCCGGGATCTTGTCGAGTCTCGTCATCGAGTAGGCCCTACCTGGGGCACGCGGTGCCGGCAGAGTAGGCACCAGGTCGGTGCGGCGGCGAGCCACCGATGACCACATCGCTTGCGGAGGCTGGTCGTCTGGAAAGGTTACCGAGTTGATTTCATGTCTACGCCTGAGCCCCTTTTCACACGTTCCGGTTTCCGCCGGTCTGGCGGGCGGCGAAGTATATGGCCATGTACGTTCGCTTTCACACGTACCGGCGGGCCACCGGGCAATCGGCCATACATTTCGCCGCCGGACCGGACCGCCGGACCGGCGGAAACCGGTACGTGTGAAAAGGGGCTGACACTTTAACGGGCTGAGGGCAAATATACAATATGTAACATAATAAGCGCATTTCCTGAAATTAGTTTGTTCACTATCGACTACTTAATCGATTTCAGCTATTTTTAATATGTGTAATTTTTTTCAATAAAATTGTTAGTAGTAGCATACCTGGATTTAGGGATTAGTATGGAAACCGTACTATGATTGTTCTTTATTTAAAAAAATTGGTTAGACAAAACTAAAGTATGAATGCATCATATTTTTTTTATATTATTATGCTAATTGGGGTGTATGAGGAATTGCACTTATTCTGTTACGCGTTGTATATACCACAAAATTTTTAACTCTATGTAAATGAAATAAGATTCAATTGTAACTGATTATGCCCGTTAAAGGGTTAAAGGCGCCATACGTGGTACGATTTATTTGCACGATCCGTCGCTTCGGACAGATCGAAACGACGAATCGAGTGTATGTAAAGATCGTTAATTTACTTCATGAAAAGTGATGCAATCATGAATATCGTAAAGACGAATCGACAGTGTTCTTAACCCACAATTTTATAGGCTTTTTTTTGTTTTATAGCCATATCAAAGTAAGCCACATAGGTAAGGAAAAGAAGTTCATTTTCCATTTTATGGGGCAAGTACTGAATTATTTGAACACTTCCGTATCCTTCAGTTTCAAACAGGCAAATGATTGATTACAGCAACCAATCGTTTCGCGTATTGGCGTCATTTTTGATGCGATTAATCGTCAAGATTTTAAGATCGATCGTACAGACGAATCGTACCGTAATGGATTCGACGAGTTTAGAGTGTCTTGTTATTAGACTATTGACATTTCAAAGTGTACAATACAATAACTCTTTATTGTACACTAAAAACAACACAATATGGATACCAACATTAACTAAAGTACAATGGGCGGTCTTATAGCTTTTAGCGACTTCTTGTACCTACAGAAAATAAATGATTTATAATTTTCTCATCCAAATAGAGAACTTCAGATGTGCATTATGTAAGTACTACTAAGATTCTCCTACAAGATACATAACGAAGCTAACTCCTTGGCGTCGCGGCTTACGCTTCGTATTAGCATAATCTTTTCTAATCCGGCGCAAGGCCGCACGGTAGATTACAGCTGACTCCGTAAATGACCTCCACTTGACTGTATGTTCTGCACACGACTCTCGCGTTTCAATTGTTTTATCTCAATAGCCCATTCATGAGGTAAGCTGCTAATTAATATTGTTTGCTTTAATATTCAGTGCTAGTAAATTAGTATGGAACTAGCTACCTTTTGCCCAGGACTTCATCCGCGTTGTGGGTAGAAGTTACATATGAAAACTTTTTGTCTACCAATTTCATAATGATAATAAATAGTGGGACACAATTTGCACACTGTTATTCAGTCCCAAACTAGGCAGAGCCTATACTATGGGTACTAAACAACTGATAAGCATACTTAAATAAATATTAAACACCCAGACACGAAGCCAACAGTTCATGCACACAAATTTTGGCCCCGAGCGGGGATCGAACCCGCACTACCAGTGTGACAAACCGCCAACCGGATCCTCAAATTTTTTTTTTTAACATAAACTTACATAAACTCGAAAACATCACGATTCCTTGGGCAGCAGAAAATGAAATTATTATTTTACACAAAGAAATAAATTGTATGTAAGGTGTATAAATTGTATAATTTTATTTTTTAAAATATCACATTTTATACCCGAGGGAGTAGGCAGAGGAATTCCATTTCCGGAAATACCCATTTTTAACAAGCATATTCGACCCCTCAACGTGATAGGTGGTGAGCCCATATCCGGACCGGGTCTGTACCACATGCCTCAGAATTAATTCTGGGACCTGCGGGTGTCCTCACGATGTATAAATTGTAAATCCATAAGGCTATAAAAATTATTTGTGGTTGACACAGTTTACTTCTGTCGTCATACACTTTATCACTCCCTTTCCACATTATCATCCATCAACCAAAAGACTCATCTTATATTTTGTCTCCAATGTGTTTTAATTTCGACGAAAGGAAAACCAGCCACCACAGGCTTGGCAGTTATTTACAGTTACTTATTCCACAGCCAATGCCCTTAGACCTTTTTGTCTACCATAAATAACTATTTACATTGAGTTTTGTACTCGAAGAATTAATAGGACAAATAAATATTTATTTCTATCTTATAGGAGTTCTCTATCGAAAGTTCAGCGCAGCTTAAGTCCAAGTCAGGAGAAGGAATATATTGAGTAAGCAATGAAGTTCTACTGAGTTACGTAGCGACAGTTGAGTTAACTAAATCCAGTCAACTTAAATTTATATACGGGTAATACGAAACTAACATTCAATTTTAATTAGCCGGGTTATTATTATATATTATAAATAGTTCAGGAATTGAGTCTGCAATGCAAATGTATAGTTTTTTGTTCCCAGTACTTATAGTTTACTTGCAAATTTCATAGTTCTAGGTTAGGTTTTATAGTTTTGGTTATTCCCTTGAGAGTATCGAAATATACGTTGTTTGCCCCATAAACGGCCGTATCTTGGTTTTATGTTAACTTAGAGGTTTCATTTTGTCACTCTTTAAACGGACTGTTGAATTTCAGCTCGATACCTCCTCCACGCGTACCCGAAAGAAAGGGTTTTGACAGACAGACAGCCAGACAGACCGACAGACGGACGGACAACAAAGTGATTCTATAAGGGGTCAGTTTTATCCAGCCCTTTCACGAACAGTCTCAAAAGTCTGGCCGGCTATTATACGGCAACTTACTTTAATAATAATAATAATTGTGGGACACAAGTCACACACAGTTATTTAGTCCCAAACTAGGCAGGGCCTGTACTATGGGTACTAGACAGCTGATAAACATACTTAAATAAATACTTAACACCCAGACATGAAGCCAACAGACATGTTCATGCACACAAATGTTGGCCCCGAGCGGGGATCGAACCCGCGACCTCCGACTCAGAAGGCAGGGTCACTACCAACTGCGCCAACAGGCCCGTCAATTTATATGGGGTGTGTGAGTACCTGGATTATCTGAGTTCAACTGCAATGTCGAGGCGCGTTTGACGAGTGGCGTAGACGCGAGCATCACATTTGTTGCTGATGCCGCCCTGAAACATGAACAATAAATAAATAGTTATACTGTGGAACAATACTAGGTCATTAAGTCTTGTACAAAAAGCCTACGAATACGAAACTACTAAATACGCTTATAGACAAAATCGATTTATCATCCAGACTCGAAACCAACGAAAATCATGCAAAGCTGGTCCCGGGTGAGGATCGAACCCGCGACGTCGAACTTACTTACTGAGCCAACGGGTCCGTCAGTAACCTGACAAACCTGATGACTATCAACACTCGTAGACACATAATTTAAATACTCTCAACTACTACTACTACATACTAGTACCTAGGTTGGTACACTCGCATCGTAAATTTGTACCGCGAGGGAGGAGCCTGGTGTGCCGTAACACGGGTCTTGCAACCTATCACGGTCTCCAGACTCTCATACTGGATAAACAATTGATATAAATTCAAATTGTAATTAGCTATAAGTCCATGAGAGTGAATAAATTATATTATTATTATTATTATTATTATTATTATGTCCCAACTGCCAACACAGTTATTTATCAGATTGAAAATCTTTAACTAATTTACGCTTATTCTAAGATGAACAACTACATGCTTACTAACATTCATATTATATTGAAATTTTTAATAACAATACCAAACTATAGTACACAGTTATTTAAAATTATACACATATAAAAGCACAGTAATAATAAAAATATCACATAGGTGTAAATACCATGTGACTTAAGTTATGTACGTCAAGTATCTAGATATTGACACGTTATCAAGTTTGAAAGAGTAGGTGTAGTACGTCCGTAAGTGATCTTAAAATTGACATAACAACTGCGTTAATTTCAAAGAGATAAAAATATAATAGGGCATAGAGGGGGCATTGGGAATATTTTCATACAAAACTTTGAAGCATGTTTGAAGCTCAAGCGTCATGTCAGTCAGTATGAACGCGAGCTGTCATTCGGTCGAAATTGTACTAGACTTATTCCACTTGGAATAACTTTTGGCTTCAAATTTTCCTCGCTTTGTTCCCTCTATGTCCTATTATATTTTAATCTCTTTGGTTAATTTCGCTCTGGTAAATGACGTTTGAATCCCGGAATGTCTTACTATCAACCCGTAACGCTAGACTGCTATACTATGCATGTTACATCACATGGACTGGCTATAATTTCGCACATGATCTCGCGGATTAGGAGATGTTTCGTGAGCGACCACATATCACAATAAATAAATATCCTACTAATATTATAAATGCGAAACTTTGTATTGATAGATGTATGAATGGAAGTATGTTCCTCTCTCACGCAAAAACTACAGAACGGATTTTGATGAAACTTTACAGTTATATAGCTTATACATCAGAATAACACATAGGATATATTTTCTCTCCGTTTTCCCACGGGAACGGGAACTACGCGGGTGAAACCGCGGGGCGCTGCTAGTAAATAAATAAATTGGGGGACACAATATACACATGGTTATTCAGTCCCAAACTAAGCCGAGCCTGTACTATGGGTGCTAAACAACTGATAGTCATACTTAAATGAATATTAAACAGCCAGACACGAAGCCAACAGACATGTTCATGCACACAAATTTTGGCCTAGAGCGGCGATCGAACCCGCGACTTCCGACTCGCGAAGGCAGGGTCACTACCAACTGAGCCAACAGGCCCGTCAAACAATGTTTCAAGAGTATCTGATATGGCTCCTAACAGTGGCGAATTTGCAGTCTTGGCCGCCATAGGCCGCAGACCATGTAGTAAGTACCTGCAGCCTCTTTCTCAGTACCCATCACATAGGCAACACAATGAATTTATCCCTATTGCCAACTTTTATTTCTTTCTACATAAAATTCAACGTTTTAAACAAATAAAAGTTGGCTATAAGTTATTTAGGAAGATTATTCTTATAGTTCTTACTAGCGACCCGCCCCGGCTTCGCACGGGTGCAATGCTAACACTAAAACCTTCTTCTTAAATCACTCTATTTATTAAAAAAAACCGCATCAAAATCCGTTGCGTAGTTTTAAAGATTTAAGCATACAAAGGGACATAGGGATATAGGGACATAAGGACAGCGAAAGCGACTTTGTTTTATACTATGTAGTGATACGATGCAGTGCAGTGCGCCCTGCCATATTATGTTGGTACTCTTGAGTTATGTCACTGAGTTATTATTATTACTGACTTTTTGGTCACCATTGGTCACCCCTTATCTGGCCGCCCTAGGACCTAACCTACTGGGCAATCGGGCACTCCAACAAAGTGACAAACATACTCAACAGATTACTATTTGAATTTAGACGTACAGTGGACTCGATTCTGCAGACCAGATAAAATTCCTAATTTAAAGTTAGCCTATCCTTCTCCATAGAATACGGAAGAAAAAGGACAGAAACAAACCATAGATTGAAGAGTTATGTCAAACATGTAAAGACCAACTAATTTGGGCCTTATGAAAGTGCTTATCTGTCACTTTTATCCATGACCTTTTTACATTGTCGCTAAAATTGCTACAACGCCTTAGTTGACAGGACTAATTTTAATTTGACAGGACTAAATATCTCTCGTCTCTTTTCTTTTCTAGGAGAAAGAAAATTACAGGACTAAACTAAAATAAGTTTAGTCGCTGTAATGCAGAATTGAGCCCTGGAACAGTATAGTTGAAGACTGCAGATCATCGTCAGCCTCTCCCTAAGTTAATAAGAGGGTGCGGACCATATTGACTTGCTACACCAAAGGTCATCGACCTGGATATCGCCTCGGAACCAGATTGCATGAATAAATAAAGTCAAATGATTTCACCATTGACAAATCCGCCATGTCTGAAATAAGGCTATTGTTTTATGCAGACAATGGGGGCCCGCTAAAATTATAACATAGGAAGGAAGATGACGTCACCAGGTCAGTGGACCATGGCGGAAACTTGTGAACGCGTTATGGGTGACTTATGGTACCCATGACATGTTATGGTAAACGGCTGATACATTGGCATTGACCAATATAATTTATTACTCGTGACTCGCTGTGCTAAATGCGAAATAATTCTAAGATATCGAAATGGAACATAGAAGTAAACCAATTTAATCTGTGAAATTTCACTATTCTTTGTTTTGTGACAGGTGATGAAGTGAACTCATCGATGGACATGGACGCTGTAGTTTAACTGCATAGGCAGTTTAAATTTTTCATTGGTTTTTGAATCTTATCTCAATGACATAGAGTTCAATTTATGATGGTAAGTATTGTCCCTCTGCCTTATAAAGTGTTAAGTCGGTGCGGTTTCCTCGCGATCTTTTCCTTTACCCAGAGTTTATCTATACACTTCTACACTAATATTATAAAGAGGAAAGACTTCTAGTTTTGTATTCTCGTATTTTTGTATGTTTGTAATGAATAAACTCAAAAACTACTGGACCGATTTAAAAAATTCTTTCACTAATGGAAAGCTACCATATCCCTGAGTAACATAGGCTATATTGAATCCCCGTATTCCCACGGGAATTGAAACTACGCGTGTGAAACCGCGCGGAACAGCTAGTAATAAATGTGTACGTAAGTTTTTCAAAAAACTTATTAGTTCGTACATACCGTTAAAGGATACGAACCCGGGCCCCACGCACAAAAAGTTCCAACTGGGCTGTCACTGCCGATACTAAAACTTAATTGATCTAAATTTCTCTCTGCTTTCACAGTCATTAACTAGGAACACTAACGTGACCTACTTCTAATACCGAATTAGATGCGATCTGTTTAGCTAGATCAATGTGTATTACAGTTTTACAGTACATACAAACGTATAACGCCATTATAAACGAATAGCCTAACAAAAATAAGGACGTAAATAGATTAATGATATGAAGTGAGTAACTTTGATAGATATACAACTTAATTATAAATCGGTAAAAAAAATTACAGAAAGGGATAAAAAAAACTTCAAGGCACTAAAAATACTGCAATATTTAAAATGATTACTTTACAACTTGAAAAAACATTACTTATTTAGACTTATTTAAGATGGATTACTTGCATCAAATAAAAGCATGTGGGTTTAGCCGGTAGGAGACTGCCGGAGTGTATCCTCAGGTTAAAAAAACTTCTAATCCAAATAATCATTTTAAATAATATGCAGCCTTTGATGAATTAGTGCCATCAGAGGCGCAACTTACGTCTTACGACTCCTACTAGAAAAGATAGGATATCCATATTTTTCACGCGATATATAGGTACACGCGATATTATACAGGCACGTACTATAAATTATCTATTATTTACAAGTAATTATAAAATCTGAGACGAATAAATTGCCATTGAGGAGCAAGTACGAACATTTAAAAAAAATAAGCAACCGGACAGATTTTTCAGGTTTTCTACTATGATAGAAACTTTATAAAGAATAGTATAGTGCATGTTTTTTAGTTTCAGGCTTTACCTTGATCGCGAAAGATCATAGAATAGAAGTATTTTTTATTTAGTCGCATCTTAATATGTGGGCGAAAAGGGTGACGTCACTCTTTTAGCGATAACAACTTCAATAATTTTACCTCCTATTAAGAAAACGTATTTGTATACAACGGAGTAACTGATGTAATTTTGTGTATAGAAATAATTGCAGGACCGAGAAGTGACAAATACTACTTTCAAACCCGAAACACGAACATTTAATATCAAGTAAAAACTCTTAATTGTACACCAATAGGCAATAGGCGATCTTATCTCATTAAGATTTTTCTGGACAACCTTAACACCAAATAAAATCCTATTAAAAATAAGGTTAATTTTATACCATAATATTGTGACTTAAATATTTGTAATTACTACATTTTGTTACTCTGTAAAGCTAAATAAATGAGGATAAATGTATTTATATTTCACACTGTTCATGAATATTTTAATTTATATTTTCATCGTAACCCGAACACACACTTTGATTTGAACAAACATCGAATTTGATTTTGTTATAAAAAGCAATTCTCTTCATTTATCTGATCTGAAAACCAAAACTTAGATAACAAACTCCCGACTGTTTGAATAAGTTAGCCAAAGTAAAGCAATTATGAGATTATAATTACTCAGAGACATGCGATGTAGCCACCCTGAAAGTAAAATAAAGACCCAAATTTTTTTTGCGCTTCTCTGCGTACCTATTCACAGAGACTCGATACCCTTTCCGTTCGATTCGAGTTGAATCTATCGACATCGGAAACTAATGTCACATATGACAGTTGGTGTCACATATGACATTAGTTTTCGATACCAACATCAGCCCATATCGATATATTCGTTTCCGATGTCGATAGATTCGACTCGAATCGAACGGAAACGGTATCGAGTCTCTGTGAATACGTCTCCTGTACAGAGAAGAGAGTATACAATTTTATGTTTTACATGGATTAACCTTACATTTTGAATTAGAACTGTCATGCGTCAAATTAGTGAAAGAATTTTTAAAATCGGTCCAGTAGTTTTTGTTTATTCGTAACAAACATACACAAATACAAATCTTTCCTCTTTATAATATTAGTATAGATTGGCATTAAGTATACATGCACTTAAACACCAAATTCTAGTCAAATTAAACAGCAGGATATAGGGTTCGTGACCAGAATGTTTGGTCGCAGCGGACAGGCCATTCGGGTAATGCGACCTAAATAATTCTGCGTGTACGCCGGGCACCATACTTGAAACATCGCTTCCTTAGGCCCGTCGTAGACGACCAAAAGCCGACCGAGAGCGCTCGTATGAGTCCATAGAACACCGTCAGATCCAATGAACGATTGACTGCATCCGAGTGCACACGGCTCACGTGTTCCCATGATACGAGTAGCATCAGAGTAAGATCGGCTGACAGCGATCGTACCGTCAAAACGCAGCTCAAAACATATTTATAACTAGCGGGTGCCCAGCGGCGTTGCCCCCGCGGATCCAGTTTGTTACCGTTGGAATTTCCAAAAAATCATTCATAGCTGTTGACTACGACATAAGACGCCTACATATCATATATCAAGTTTCTAGATGTTATCGTTCCGTAGTAGTACCCAGTTTTTTATTTTCCAGTGGAAATGAGACATTCTCCCGCTGTAAAAATCCCGCTATGAAAATTAGGTACTTTAGATGTTGACCCAGTTACTCAGTTATCTCCACAACATTAATTGTGGGACCTGCGGGTTTCCTCACGATGTTTTCCTTCAGCGTCGGGCTACTGATAAATATGTAGGTACGAAAGATTTTTAAAAACTCATTGGTACATGCAGGGATTCTAACCCGAGCCTCAGGAATGAGAAGCGGGCTCTGTAATCACTGGACTGTCACTGCTCATGCAATAAATAATATGTTTTCCTTTTATGTTTTTTAATTAAATTTTTATTAAAACAGTCATGTGTAGTGTCTACGTGACAGAGCTTATTCAATATACAAAGTGATAATGCTGCCATATATTTCAGTGGAGACAATTTATTTTACAACAGCCATTTATTATAATTGGCAAATTTTCCATTTGCAAAGTTGATTGCACTATCTAATCGTCCTCTAGAAAGTTTTGTTGTATCTCCATAGATAATACACACGGTATCTACCGAATTGTTTTTGATCTGCGCAACAGCTAGGCGCTGAAACTGCGCACGCGGCGTGCAGGCCATAGTTCGTATGCGCATCAAAAGATATCTTAATAAACAATCAATCTTATACTGTAAACTCGCAACATCCAATTTTCGCTTACATTTTATGGTATACTAGCTGTTCGGTGCTGTTTCATCCACGTAGTTCCCGTTCCCGTGGGAATCCGGGGATAAAAAAAAAAGTTGCCCTGAAAATTACGTTAAGCGCAGGACAACGTCTATCGGATCAGCTAGTTTTTCATAAAGGTGCCAAAGATCGCTAGCGTAAGAATAAAAATATTTCCACACTGAAATCGCTCAAGCACCAAAACATATTTTTAATTAACGTGTATCTTTTTCCCTTTATTTATCATATTAACATAGACAAAACATTATGATAACAGGCATTTATAAACCTTTTTCTAAATGCTACCAACAGTCTACATCGGTACTAAATAGAGAAAACAAAATATACTAGCATACAAATATGGGAATCGGTGGGTGCACTTCTAAGCCATTGTCAGTTCAATGTATTGCAGGAAATAAATAAATATCTACTACACCTACTCTTTAATTTAGGAGTTGAATAAGCCAAACATGCAAAATATAAATTATAGTAGGATCTATCTAGGATCATTTGTGCAATTATCGCTACAATGCACTATAAGGCAATCATACTTTAAAGTGTGAAAGTATAGCTGAAACTAAATCACTTCTATCGTGTGAACAACTTCGAACTCGTAGAAAAACAGTAGCTTTTCGTTACATGAGCGTGCGAGACCATTTGATTTAATTTTACAATTTCGAAAGTGTATTCCATAATAAAAATTGCTCAGTTTTATCAGTAGTTTCAACCCTTAAAATATCATTACGTAATAAAATACTACCTTATCATAAAAGTTAAAATGATTGTATATCTAAATCAGTGAGCAGTGCTAGCCCCGACGGTTAAAGAGCCGGTCGAAAATCAGTGAGGCTAGGGTTCGAATCCTGGCATGTACCAATGAGTTTTAAAAAACTTACGTACATATTTATCACTAGCTCGACGGTGAAGGAAAACATCGTGAGGAAACCCGCAGGTCTCAGAATTAGTTCTGAGACATGTGTAAATAGACCCGGTCCGGCGATGGGCTCACCACCTATCACGTTTAGGGGTCCAATGTATGTCGTGAAATGTGGGTATATCCAGTAATGGAATACCTTATTTTTTTTATTTTTATTTTTATCTAAATCATAATTTCCTTTATTTGTCTGCAATTCCAATTTCAATAAGTCTTTATAGTATGGTGTACGATTTTTAAAATACAATACAACATCAACCGGCAGGCAACTGTTCTACATATTTAATGACTAAGCCTTAATTTATTCACAATTCATCACATTCCGCGAATGCATTGTTATTAGTAAGTTAATCTAAAGAAACAATAACTAAATTAGTAAAAAACAAATTAAAAAAGACATCACAAAAATAAATGAAAAATAAATGCTTACAGAGACTCAAAAAAATTCATCTGGTCTTTAGGGTTGGTACTGGGGGAGGGAAAACAAAATAAAATTAGTAAAAAAAAGGTGAAAACTCAGGGTCATCCTGTTATTCACTAGGGACACTCCCATTATACCCTACACCTGGATTGGAGAAAGCAAAGCGAGAATAATTAAAAACAAAACCAAAATATAGAACCGGACAAAAATTAAGGCATAAAACAGTGTATTACAAATAAAAAGGTATTTCAGCAATGTGTGCATACCACACAGAGCCAGCCCACTAACCCAGTCTAGGCCAAGCGTTGTCAAGGACACATACGTTCGTAACAGTAAATAACTGTTACGCCTTTATATGGTGCCGTATGGCGGGTAACCTAGCAAAACCTGGTTTAGCTGTCAGGCAGGGGAGTGCATTGTTTTACTCGTATTGTCAGTGTTGTATAACTCGTAATATGTATTTTTAACTTCTTTTTAAACATTTTCATATATAACTTCTTTGTTTGTTGTGGACCCACCTTAATGACACGGTATAGGTACAATGTGAGGGTAATTGCGTAACTCATCTGGTCGTAATCAAAACACTTTGTTTTTAAAAGAACCATTGTATAGTAAAACTAAGTAGTACCCTATAACGGGCATAGGCAGTTAAAATTTTTCATTGCTTTTGAATCTTATTTCAATTACATAGACTTCAATTTATGGTGGTAACTATTGTTCCTCTGGTTTATAAAGTGTTAAGGTTACTAAATAGTAGTATGGTTGAATATAATGACTAACTTTGAAATAATAAATTACATGACACACTCAAATGTATCGTTTAGCACAATAGTTATATAACTAGTGCTCATGTAAATATATACGAAATTAACACCCTGCCTGACATTTATTAAAGACTTATTGTATAATTAATTAATTACATATACAAAGTTTTGCTAGGTGCCCTAACATACTATAGGTAAGGTTCCAGTACTAATAATAACTAAGATTCGTCTATAATAATATTGCAATCGTGAATCGCCCATTCGTCCGTATGCACGGACTAAGTGATAAATTGATAAATGAATAGACCAGAATCGTTCAAACAGATACAAATATTTTTTCGTCTCGTGTCTCTTAAGAGGGTATCAGAACTGCATTTTCTCGATACAAATGTATTCCGCTATTTTCTTCATTGATAAGGCCTCTAAAGTAATATTTTTCATTTCATAAAATCCAGGTCTATTGTAGGCATTGTCTATTGTCATTCACTTTTTTCCAAAAAATAATTACTAAAAGAAATATGTCCTTCCGAAAACCTAATAAAAGTTCTAATTTTTACTAATGTAATGACGACTACTAGACAAATATGAAAAGATTTTCAGTTAAAAAATTCTAGAAGCATAGATCTATTCTTTCTTTAAATTTTGATACAAAAAATAATTGAATCGGCTCAGTTTTGGAGGAGAAAACAGGAGAATGCGAAACGTCGGTCTGATCGTTCGTTTGAATCGAATGTTCTTATGGTTTGAAATGTATGGGATTGACATTAGCGTTAGCGCTCGTTGGCAAGTGCTTATGTGAATCCCATACATGTCAATCTAAAAGAACATTCGATTAGATTGTACAATGCCACTTGGCTAGGGGGCCAGCTGTACCTATCGCACTCTGCAAGAGATCAGTGGGGCAGTATTCTACAACCTATTTCTGAATTCCCTCGCAGCCCGGATACGCTCTTAAGAAACGAGTATATTTACTATTGAGTACTGTGTTTAGAAGAAGCAGAAATAGTGAACTAACCTGCGCGCTGCCCAGAAGAAACCTGACGAGTCGAATGGCTCTAGAAGCCGAGGCGTGGATGAGCCGAACGCAAAAGCGGATCGCGGAGCCGAACGAGCCGCTCGCACACGATCGACTCGCTCGGTGCGCTCGCGCTCGCGTTGCAGAAGCGCTTCCCTCCTGGAAACCGATGCCTCCCATATCGCGCGCTTGCGATCTTCCACCTGGAGATTTAAAGGGTTAATGCTTGAGTAACGCTAGCTTTACCTACACACCGAATCATCAGGTATTACAGAACGATGTTCTTTTAGTACAGTTAGAAGGAGACTACTGATTCTTGTGTTCTGACTGTATTTATGCAGAGTTGGAGATTGTATCGTAATATGTGCCTTCATCTCACTCGTATCAATTAGAAGAAGCACACGTTTCTGCTTCCCATCTACTTAATTACTTAAAGTAAACAATCGGAAATAATATAGGCTATGTTAAAGTAAGTTTTTAATTAAAAAAAACAGTAATAAAGTTGATGATACTTCCAAGAGCATCATTTTAGCTCTCTTGACGCGTGCTTTTAATGGTAACCCGTAACTATTAGTCTCTCAATACTAATATTATAAAGAGGAAAGATTTGTAGAGCAGTGATAGCCTGGACGGTTAAAGAGCCGGCCGAAAATCAGTGAGGCTCGGGTTCGAATCCTGGCATGTACCAATGAGTTTTTCAAAACTTACGTACATATTTATCACTAGCTCGACGGTGAAGGAAAACATCGTGAGGAAACCCGCAGGTCTCAGAATTAATTCTGAGACATGTGTAAATAGACCCGGTCCGGCGATGGGCTCACCACCTATCACGTTTAGGGGTCCAATGTATCTCGTGAAATGTGGGTATATCCAGTAATGGAATACCTCTGCCTACCCCCTCGGGGATGAAAGGCGTGAGATTATATTATTATTATATTAAAGATTTGTATTTTTATATATTTGTAACGAATAAACTCAAAAACTACTGGACCGATTTAAAAAAAAAAAACACTAATGGAAAACTACAATATCCCTGAGTAACATAGGCTATATTTGATCACCGTATTCCTACGGCAACGGGAACTACGAGGGTGGAACCGGCGGAACAGATAGTTATATATATTTTAATAGATAGTTATCGATTTAGATATCAAAACATCAATTTTTTAAACTTTTGTCTGTCTGTGCAACTCGTCGGTGGAGATGGGCTGCTGTTTGCATTTAGCCAATCTTCATGGACGAGTTTAGAGTGCCTTGTTACTATAAAATATTGACGTTTCTAAGTGTATATCTTATACCAATAGAAAATAAACGATTTTTGAATTTTGAATTTGAATTTTTGTGCACGCATCACATAAAAACTACCGGGCGGATTTTGATGAAATTTCGTGAGGAGATAACTGAGTAACTGGGTCAATATTTAGGGTACTTTTATTACAGCAAAACATGTCATTCCCACTGGAAAATGTAACAACTGGTTAAAAAGATAAATACGTAGGTACTACTCCGAAACGAAACAACCTAGAAACTTGAAATATAGTATGTGTGCCTTCTATGTCTCAGGCAACCGCTATTAGGTTTTAAGGGAAATAAACTGGATCCACGTGGGCAACGCCGCTGGTCAACCCGCTAGTAAAATGACACTCTTACATATATAGCGATCGAAGGAAGTTAGTCGATGTCTAGGTATTGTGCATTCAATCATCATAAATCTTAATAAAAATATTTTAGAAGCCGCTTATTTGTTAGACAAAAATTAACTTTAGATAAATATGCATCCGAATATCCGATCTCTAATCATCACTTATTTCCAGACAAGCAGCAATCACATTTTTTGTCTATAAAAGTAGGTGTGTTTAAAAAAATTACCATGCAATAGCAAAAAGTCACTTGTTTTGGCATTGCTGCACAATTTAACACAAGCACAAGTTAACACAACACTCACAGCGCTAAAAACAATACTGTCATGTCAAGATTAAACATAAAATATTAATAAAAGATTACAGAACGTATGATTAAGCACGTTATCTTGAAGTCAACATAAGAAAATGAGTCGACGTGGTTACTAAGAAATTTGCAAAAAGTAATACATAGCGTTATTCATTTGAATCGAATTCGTATCTTGAAACCACCCATTATCTAACTAGATAAAGAAAACTGATTGACTTATGAGGTAGATGATAGAATAGCTTGACCAAGATAGGTGTGACGTATCCTAAAACTGTTATCTTGATGATCTTTCCTATTGGAAGATAGATAGATAGATTAAAGATTTATTTGCTTATACCGCACATACACAGGTTCATATACAATAGTTAGGTACCTACTTTTTTAAATTATTATCTAAATATAATGTACTGTATGTAATTTACAAGTTGCGGAAGATAAGTACGGACAGACTGCATCTCTTTCTATTACAGAGGATCGTTAATTTAAACATTATGCACTAACAAGTAATTTGAAATTACCTTTTTCATTTCCATCGTCATCTTTTTCGTTTCGTTCACTTGATTAGAGCTAGAGCTCTCGGTCGACTACTATATATTCAACTTGCAAATATAATATGACAATGAGTGGTATAGCACTACGTATCGTACGAAAACGTCATATCGAATGAAAGTGAATCAGAGGGGTAGCACAAGCCGGTAGACAAGAGTTTTCAACCGACTTCAAAAAAGGAGGATGTTCTTCATTCGACCCGTATGTTTTATTTTTATGTTTGTTACCTCAGAACTTTCGACTGGGTGATTCTTCTTCCGATTGGGATAATTCTTTTTTTATTTCAAAGCTGGTGCTTCCCGTGTGGTCCCATTTGGTCTAGTTCTGACAATGACATCCAAGAGAAAACCATATAAGTTGAAGTCGGTTTTTTACTCTTTAGAGTTTTCTGTTGTCTTCCATAAAATGACTTTTATGTCTCGAAAATGTCGCCATCCGCGCGTAACCGGCAACAAGAAATAGATTTAACTCGCGAGCGACAAACTGTTATTTTTTTCGTCGCAGATCTAATGAGGTACTTGTAAGTTTCGGAACGCTCACAGCACAGTTACCGGAATTGAAACCCACACCTCACGTCATAGGCAAGCTGTCGACCGACCGAGCTATCTATCACTGCTCAACTGCTGCAGATATCGCATAACATCTCATAAATAACAAGTCGACGCAGACATAATAAAATATTGCTTAGGCATAAAACAAAAAATCTATGTCAGAGATAAAGAGCTAGAGGTATACGTACTATCAGACATTTCACCAAAACAGCGAATTGTGCCAATGTCAAGTTTCGTTCTCATTTTGGCAAGCACCTACTTTTATTTACTATTCTCCTAGCTTGGAACATATTTCCACTTGCGATGTCTGTGCCAGTTTTCAATGTAAATAAACAACGCAGTGCAACAATAGAAAACGTACATCTATTGTCGCCGAATCAAAATGCTTTTATCTTTGAACATTCTTGGACGACTAGCTTTCCGATTGTATTCTCTTTACAGTAAAATTTAAAAATCATCTTTCCATAAATATTAGGACTTAAGGAAGAGTGTGCGGTGTGAAGAAAGACCTTTATGAGAGAGTATCCTATAAGAGTTTCAAGCCATACTTATATAAGGTAAAGCGAGCAATTTCTCAATAAAAAGCCAATAGCCTAGCCTATAGTATCGAGATGTCTGCTTTCACGTCTACTAGAAGTCAGATTGGTGTTGGTAAAAAACATAATTACAAGTAATACGTAAAGGAATATGAACGTACGGGTAACCAGTAATACTAGTGTACTCACATTTCTGGTTTAAAAATACACATAAGTACTCAGGAATCCGCGACGCACACTTTTTTGAAATTGTGGAATGGTTTGCGATAGAATTAGCGCATACTACTTTAACCCCCAGTTTCCGAAAACCATAGCCCAAACTATTAGCTGACACACTGTTATAACTCAGGTTAACTGTTGTGATTGGTTGTTGAAAAGCGTTATGATTTTATTCAACCAATTAGAACAACTTACACGAGATTTAACAGACTGTCGGAAAATATTACTTCCATATCAATATTATTGTCATACTGTCAAAAAAATATAAATAATAAAAAAAACCTTTCCTTTTTTACCGCCTGTTTTTTTACCGTGGGGAAAAAATATGGTGTGATTGGTAAGTGTTATAGATTCGTTTGGCAATGTTACTTTAAACAAAGTTTTTTTACAAATCTCGTATTATAACGTTATGCTAATACATTACTCTATTGTATTCAATATTACATACTGAAATATTTGACTCATTATTTTAGAAAGAAACGGGCTAGTAGCTTCCATTCATACGCAATCTACCTACGACCGCCAGCTGCTACATAGCAGTGTGCGTACTTTTCTAGACTTTTTAAATTGCATTACACGAATTATCTCGTGTTTAACTTCGGCTCTAGGTACCTTATACGTCATATATTTTCCAGACGGTAAATAAAATCAGCCAGTATACAAAAATATATTTGTTTTCAGACGATAAATAAAATCAGCCAGTATTAAAAAAAATAGATTTTATTGTCTGTGTGCCATGACAAACGTATTCTAAACCGATGTCTAATTGGAAACCGGCCATAATGGGGAATGCTTAGTCCTGAAGGAAGTGCGTTCCCGTTATTTTTGTCGCGACTCCTTGATGCGGCGAGTTAATTTTAAATATTTTTGATGCACTACGTCTAGAGTATTTCTGTTTGAGCCATTGACGTTTGTTTAGAACGCCATTTCACTGTTTAATGTTGCGGCCAATCGCTTCCTTGTTATAAAGGAGTATTCCGTACACACTTAAGAGTATTATCTCTATAAACACTTTGAAAAACATATGATAATTTAATAGGTATGCATTAATAAAACAAAATTTTTATCCTTTTACTATTACAATTATGAGAATAGTCTCATTTATAACAAACCAACGTTAAAGTAAAACTTCGTAAGGAAGCACGCAGACCCCAGAGTAAGGTAAGTATCAGAAGTAAATTACCTCAAAACGTCTCTAAATATTATGTAATTTTGTTATTCATTTTACAATTATAACAAATTTTAAAATAACAATTTTTTTTTTTTTATTACGATATAATAGTGCAGTATTCAACACATTTTTCATAATAGGGTAGTTGACGGTATAGAAATTAAATTGCGAGTAGTCATTCATTCAAAAAAAAAACCAAAACAAATTATCTAAACATGAATTTCGATTTTCACTTTACAATTATAATTTTAAAATTATACAACAATTAAGTGTAGCAATTACTAAAAATGATGACGTTACAGCTTGTTAATACATAATTTTCGTTTTGACAGATCATAAAAGTAACTCATTGGAGTAGGCAGTCAACTATTTGCGTTTTCACGGTCTTTTTATATATAACTAGCGGTTCTACTCGGTTTTACCCGCTTAGTTCCCTTTCCTGTGGGAATACGGGAATAAAATATAGCCTATGTCACTCAGGGATATTCAAGCTTTCTATTGATGAATTAATTTTTAAAATCGGTCCAGTCGTTTTTGAGTTTATTCGTAACAAACATACAAAAATACAAATCTTTCCTCTTAATAATATTTGTATGGATATCTTTGGTTTTAACAGATGATTTGATTTAGGAAGTCAACTGGCCTTTTGTTTTGAGGCATTAACAGCACGCCGGTCCAGCGATGCCATCACCATCTGTCAAGTTTAGAGGTCCCAAAAATACACTGAAAATTATTGAATAATCCTTCACCATATATTTTAAGCTACACAAGAAAACCACACTTTTCTTTATCAAACACTTATAGTTATATGTCTACTCATTGTAAGAATTGTATCGGAATGTTGCCGTGAATAAACATTCATAGTAAACGCAAGCGCGGCCGTGTCTACTTCATACTAATGGACGGAGATGATCAAACTATCCTGCGCACGGGCACAAGTAGCCCCGTTTATTGCTCGTGACCTCATAATTGACAATAGACGGGCTCGACTACGTAACGTAATGACCAGGTTACCTGGTATCACTGAGCTCGTTGAATTCCTATACAGGTCAATTATAATTTTGTCTGAGGCCATACCAGAATAGTTTTATTGAGTCGCCTTTTTACCTGACTGCACCAAAAGGACGGGTAAAGCTTTTCGGTTATACGTATGTAAGTATGTGACCCTATTTCGTTGTTAGTGGTTACCTTCGACGGATTTTAAAATGCGAGGTGCCGTCAAACTCGCCTTAATCTTCAAGGCGGCATTTTTACCCGACTGCTCTAATAGGAGAGGAGGGGGCGGGGGGTAGTTTTTAAGTGCTGTTTATACGCAGTCGAATTTTTGGTGTTTTAATCATTAATAGTACCTACTTGGTACGTCATTGTATTTGTAGAACATCGTCTATATAAACTAATATATTCAATAATAGGCAAAAGTCTAGTGTGATTCGTCCGAATGACAGTCGCGTTTATGCTAACTGGCATGACGCTTGAGATTCAAAGTTTTGGTATGAAAATATTCCCAATGCCCCCTCTATGCAGTATTATATTTTAATCTCTTTGATAAACACCGGTAATGTAGTGTGTCTTAAACCGGTGTGTAGTGTGTCTTAGTGCAATGCAAAATGACATCATCGAAGTCGCAAGGACGCTGAGTTACGCAACGACCAAGTCATCTATTACGAAAATACGAGAAAATATTCCGTGATTGCCTTTATTTGTGTTGACAATGTATGTTAATTCTACAACATTCCACTGTTATAACTTAGTGTAGTAAAAGAATTGATCTTCTTTACTACAAAAGGCAATCAGCAAAAAGAGCAGTAATAGCCTTACGGTTAAAGAGCTTCTCAAGATGATAATGAGGTTCGGGTTCAAATCCTGTAATAATGAGTTTTTCAAAAACTTACTTACATATTAATCAATAGCTCGACGGTGAAAGAAAACATCGTGAGGAAACCCGCAGGTCCCAGAATTAAATCTGAGGCATGTGTAACAGGTTCATTCGAGGGAGTTAGGGATTAATATACCCATAAAAACCTCCTTTTTTGAAGTCGTTTAAAATAAAATATACCTTCTGAACAATGCAAGAGCGAAATGGAACATACACGAAAGAGTTAAAATTACTGTCATCATCATATTAACCTTTAACAGCCCACTGCTAAGCTAAGCTTCTTTCCTCACACGAGGGGGATCAATAAAATAACTGTATGAATACAGTCTTTATCTTCATGTTAGCTTAAAAACACCCACTTTTTAGTTGTCGGTGTTTGCCAACTTACCCAACAGAAACTTAAAAAACAGCGGAGACAGAAACTTAAAAAACAGTGGTACTCTCTCATCTATACCAATAAAATAAAACTGAAGTGTATGTTTGTGACTCCAAAATGCCTAAATTTAAATAAAAACGGCTATTTATATGATGCCTAATCATAAATGTCTGTTCATAGAATTTTAGTCTGCTTGAAAGATTCTCCGAAACGGCTCCTTGAATTTCAATCACAATTTTACGGAATTTTTCACACAGGAATTTTAGCTTAAATTTAATAATCCGAAGCAAAGACACGTAGGTAGACGGGTCGCTAGTGTAATGTATGCTGTTGCGCTTATTCGAGAAATTCTTGACTCATTTTCTAATAAATCCTGTACACACGGACAAGATTTAAAACGTGACTATGGTACGTGGCAGATATAATAGATAATTATAAACAGCAGCGATGCGTTCGCTTTAGACTATGTTAAAAATAAAACATAAATAGTGTCACGGCTTTTATCCCCGAGGGGGCAGGCAGAGGTATTCCATTTCTGGAAATACCCCTTTTTCACGAAAATATTCGACTCCTAAACGTGATAGGTGGTGAGCCCATCACCGGACCGGGTCTGTTACACATTCCTCAGAATTAATTCTGACACCTGCGGGTTTCCTCACGATGTTTTCCTTCACCGTTTAGCTAGTGACGAATATGTACGTAACTTCTTACTATGAGAAAAACTCATTGATACATGCCAGGATTTGAACCCGTGCCTCACTGATTATTATCACGAGAAACCTCTTTAACCTATCACTGCTCATAGTCTATGTTAGTACAGGGTTTCATAGAAGAGAATGTGTTAATAGACGAACGTAATCGAGTCGGTACTTCTAATTGATTCCGCCGGCGACTCGCAAATGCACTTTCAAAACACGCCGTCCCGTACTGCGATCGATAACGTTTCTGGGGGCACTAAACTGTATGTCGCGATTGAAATATTTGTACCAGGAATTTTTCCAAAATACTTAGACACGGCAAAAGTCACATTAATTCTGAGAGATGTATTGCTCAAATTTAGGTACACAGGCAGGGCATTGATACAAATGGATGTTTTTTGTTCGTTTTGGACTCCTATATACCATTTTTCCGATTATGATGAAAATATGGTTTATGATTCAGCGGTGGTACAGGAAAAGGGAAGGAGACGCCGCTAACGGATTCACTAGGTAAATATTTAAAAGGTTATAGATAGTGATGGACTAATCTAGCAGTGAACCAACCCCAAATTCAACCTGAAATTCGGAATGTTGCTTTTAGGACCGTAGGCTCTAAGGGTTTTTTTCAAAATCCATGAGAAAGGGACAAATATGGGCAACACAGCTGAGGCGATGAGAAAATCATCATCATCAGCCGGAATATGTCCACTGTTGAACAAAGGTCTCCCCATAGAACGCCACAAAGAACGAAGATCAGAAAATCATATTATGTAAATACGTGTAAGACACTAACTTGAACCTTGATCTGAGGTTCAACAAATTAACGGAATTACCTACTATAATCTTTTAGTGTCTGCTTGTTCTTGCTTGCTTGATTTATTTACCTACTTAATTGTATTCTTCCGCTCACTACTCATTACTAACACATCTTGAGATACTGAAGAAACATCAAAAATCCTAGGTAAGTTGTAGTAGTTTATATCAGCTACTATTTATCATCAGTCATAAAGAAAAATGTGTACGGAGAATGTACTGGATATCTATGACGTCATATTTTTTTATAATCATGTTTCACTTTTTTATTATATTGCTTTCGAATTACATTCTTCGAGGAGTTTTGAGTAAAATAGTTTTAATACATGTAGTTGCGACTTAATTTCGCTACAGTCAAGTACCCAATTGTATGTAACAGAATTGCAGTGACTAAATTATCTTACAATCAACGTTGACAGTGCAACCGGCACTCAGGTATCGAGGCGAAGGGGAGACTTGCATTAAAGAGTCATAAGTAAGTCTCGTCTTTATTGAGCCATCTCGTAAGACTGTCCACAAATGTTATCACCCGATGGAATATACAATTTGTAAACTCGACTTCGTTTATTTACGCATTAAGGTGTGGGATATCTTTCATTTCTCCCGGCGGAAAGCGGCAAATTTCGGTCTCCGTCGAAATAAAAAAAAGGATACACACACCTCGGGAAGTTAATAGGAAAACCTCAGTTCACATGTTTCATGCTCGGTCGACAATTACAATTGATATGAGACATTTCTTATTTTACTTCCCTAAATGTGTGATATGGTATTTAGTAGTCGAGCGATGTCACGCTCACGCTTTTCCCTGGTGTTTATTTCCTGGAAACACTCACTTTTCGCCAGTGTATTTTGCCGACACCTTACAGGTGGGGGGTGATGCTACACAAATTCGGAATCTATCGGGTTTCACCATTATGTTTTCAAGTGACGTCACAGACAGGTTAGAAGCGGTGATAGACTTACGGTTAAAGAGCCTGCTTAACATGATGATAATCAGTGAGGCTTGGGTTCGAAACCTGGCATATACCAATGAGTTTTTCAAAACTGACGTATATATATTTATCACTAGCTCGACGGTGAAGGAAAACATCGTGAGGAAACTCGTAGGTCTCAGAATTAATTCTAAGGCATGTGTAACAGACCCGGTCCGGCGATGGGCTCACCACCTATCACGTTTAGGGGTCGAATATTCTGGTGAGAAGTAGGTATCTCTAGAAATGGAATACCCACGCTCTCGGGGATAAAAGGCGTGAGATTTTTTTTCACAGGTTACCTGCTGCCTTCTGTCATCTTCTCTGGCGCGTTGCTCGGCTTGTCTCTTGCGGCGCTCTTCATCCCTCTTCTCGCGTTGCGCTTGCGCCGCAGCAGCGTGCGCCCGCAACTCGTTGAGTCTTTTCTTCTGTTCAACTTCACGTCGCTCCCGCGCCAGCCTCGCTCTGTCTAGGGCTTCTGTGGGGCACAATAAAAAATACGTTTAGTAATCAACGAAAAAATAAGAATTAACAGGGACAGGTTAATAAAACATCCTAACGACCTGGCTCACCGCCTCGGTGTACAGGAAACATTAAAGATATCAAGATTTGCTGTAACACTGTTGCAAAACCACTACCAAATACAGAAGCATCTGATCTGACCTCAGCTAGACACAGAAAACGGCAAAAACAAGTAATCTCAGATTTCATGCCATCAAATAAGAAAGAAAGAAATAATACTGCAATAAAGTTTCGTGCCTCTGACACATGACCTGTAAGTGCCTCAGACTCCTACTTAAGACCCATTAAGAAACTTAGTTGTTATTCTAGTTACACCAAAATAAACATATCTTAGGATTACTAATAAAAACATCTAATAAAAAAACACCTAAATAAAAATTTGATAAATGTTAGTCATGTCCGCGTTGATGCAAGTGGGTCTTAAAAAGGTCTTACAGCAGCTATAACGACCCTTTCTCTCTTGCTAGATGCATTTTGTAAGTACCGTCCGCATTTCGTTGCGGCCCATTTCCAAAGCGTCCATTTATCGCCCGCCGGAGGTCGAAATGTTCAGTTTATTGAAGCTTAGCATGTGAGTGAAAGTGCAGTGATAATGGAATTAGAATTGATTCTCGGAATAGTTAACCGTTTATTGTAAATGTTATTCCGTTATTCTTGAATAGCGGGGAAAGGAGACGAATTTATAGAAGTTGAGTTTTGTGGTAGTAACATAATAGGGTAGAGTCCTACGTAGTCAAATCAGTAACTTTTTATAATCTGTCCAAACGAAATTTTATTATGGGAAATGTGGGTACTGAAATAGCAAGGCGTGACGTCATACTTTCTAGTACTCAATTGCAGCACTTTTTTTTGTTTTATTATTTTTAAATTCGCTATACTTGTAAGTTGAAAATCGAAATACATATTTTGGAGATCGTCAAGTTAGAAGCCTCACCATGGAATTGAGCTGTTCTGATAATGTCAAACAACTCTTCCTAAATAGTGCCAAATAGTGCCCGAAGCATATAAATAGTGCTATCATACTTTCGGAGATATTCAGGTCGTTCAGTGAGGCTGCTATCTTGACGTCAAGATAGCAGCCTCATTTCAGTACACAAAAACCACAGCACTGTTCTTGAAGAACTACACACACCGGCACAATTAGCGGAACAGAAAAAAAAAGGAGAAAAAAGAGGGAATTTAGAACAATGAATGTAATTTTTAAACAATATATTATTTAAAATGAAACAACAATTAAATTAACATGTTTTGACATTCATTTGTAACACCATACTTAAAATTTTATAAAAATAAAAATTAAATTAAACAAAATGCATTTTTCTTCGATTTTTAATTATAGAGAAACAGCAGAAAATTCAAGATTTTCCAAAGTTTAACAACAATTTCAATGACTGTTCAATATCGAGTGTTTCCTCCTCGTGCTCTGATGAGGGTTTCCATCCGTCTGGGCATGCTGCGGATGATGTTATCAATGGTTTCTTGGGGCAACCTCTGCCATTCTTCAAGTAATGCGTTTCGCAACTCGTTGAGATTATTGGGAGGGGGCATTCTTGACTTTACACTCCTCTTTAGCAAGTCCCAGACGTGTTCTATAGGGTTCATATCGGGGGACCGTGCTGGCCACTCCATCACCGTTATACCAACATGGTTTAGGTATGTCTGTACTGTGCGAGCACTGTGAGCCCGAGCATTATCCTGCATTAGAATGAAGTTGTTACCAATAAAGGGGGCAAATGGCACAACATGTTCTTCTAAAATCTCCCTGATATACCGATCAGCATTCAGATTCCCGCCATCGACCACTACTAACTCCGTACGAGCTCCTAAACATATTCCTCCCCAGACCATAATTGAACCGCCGCCATATGCAACTGTATTTTCAAAATTAGACTGGATATACCGTTCTCCTTTGCGTCTCCATACTCGCTGCCTTCCATCAATTTGATTTAACATAACTCTGCATTCATCAGTAAAAAGAACCTGTCCCCAGTCGTCGAAGTCCCAATCACGAGGTTCACGACCAAAGTGTAGACGGTTTGTGCGATGATGTCTCTCAAGTTTTGGGGCTTTGGCGGGCACATACGAGCCTATACCCACTTCTTCGAATCTTCTACGAACTGTCCGCTCACTCATCCTTACTGCTCGTACCTCTTCCAGTAAATTTCGAGCCTGCACCGCCGTTAGTCTCGTGTTCCGTCGGACTTGAAGTTGGAGAAAACGGTCATCCCTCCTTGAAGTACACCTTTTCCGGCCTTGTCCTCTCCTTCTCACTAGAGCATTCGTCAATCTGTATCGTTGGATGCTACGATAAATCGTTGATAACGATCGACGAAGGCTTCTGGCAATCGATCTGTAGGTTTGACCATTTCTCCTCATTTGATCTGCCCTAATGACTGCAATTCAAAGCTTTTCAAATGGAATTCACGAACCTTCTAAAAACGGACAAGCGGTGGAAAAAATGAATCAATGAAAATTAAAACAAAAGAATGAAAAAAAGGGCAGTCGCTTAGTATTCCATTTTTAAATTAAAACCCAAATTTAAAAAAAGCTTGTTTAGCCGGCCAGTAACACGCAAAAATGCGTAAATACTCCCTTTTTTTTCTGTTCCGCTAATTGTGCCGGTGTGTGTATATACCAAAAAACTCTTCTTAAATAGTGCCTTGGATTTGCAAAGTTTCAGAATTAGTGCTTCAAAGGAACCGAAGATATTAGGGTACATTGATGAGGCTTCCAACTTGACGTCAAGCTGGAAGTCACATCATCAACGAGGAAGAATTTCGAATCGAGACTAGTGCCAAAAATCTCTTCCTAAATAGTGCCTCCGGAATCAAAACAAAGCGGAACGATTTAACTTGTATTTTAGTCAATAAATGATGATAAACTTCCACGTACATTTTGGATTTGGTACAGATAGGAATAAACCAACTAGATCAAAATGGAGGCTCAGCTTTATAAAGAGCAACATCTCAGAATGTTTTTTTTTTTATAGATAGGGGTACAAATTGGGATGATTTATCAAGTATCAGGATGCGGACTGGTTTAGTTTTTGAGATATAATTTTTTGAAGAAGTATAACTTAATCATTTATAACCTCAAATATCAAGGAAAACGCAATGTCCAATGTCAAACTTCAAAAAGGCGTTTTAAAAAATTTTGTTCATTGATAAAAGTCTATTGGTTATTTATATTAAAACCTATTTTTATTTAATAGATATAATATATAGTAATAGTAAAATATTTAAATTTTCTTTCATCGCAGTGTCCTAAAAATGTTTAAACAATATTGTTTTATCTTAGGATGAATGTCAACAGGTCCATTAAAATCTTCATTTCCGTGGACTTTTTATCTTTAGTTTTTCAAACAAAATCGAGTTTTTTTATAATGCATTCTTGCTTAATATCTAGCAGATGAGGGTGTATTTCAACAGGCCCATAAAAATCTTAATTTCCGTGTTTTTTTTTATCTTTAAGTTTTTTTTTTAAATATAGCTTTTATTTAAATTTTCTTTATATTGTTTGTATTCTTGCTGAATATGTAGCAGATAACTTAAAAAAGTAACGAGATATACAAGATTAAAAATTTTGTGCCACGGCTATGAAACATACGTGCACGGCAATGAAACAAGCGTTCACGGCAATAGAACTGTGCCACAGGATTGAAAGAATCAAACAACGGAAATGAAAATCCATATAAACATAAAATTTTATATACTTACCTGAGTATTATACTTACATAAAATATATACATGCCTGTCTCCGAGAGGGAAAGGCATACCCAGACTGTCTCTCCATCGGAACCTTTAAATTTCTACCAGTCCACAAACAATGGCTTGGTTCTACCCAAAGTTTGGGTTTGGGAGAAAGATTTGGATATAATCTTTGAAATTTTTTATCTTGTCTCTGCTACTTCACGCCGCAGACCTTATAGTCGTAGTTTTTTTTATAATTTAATTATTTTGTGGCACGCACGAGCATCAATGTGTTATACCTTTTTATATTTATTTGTATAAAACCGTAATGGCCAATCGCATAGCTCCACTTGTACGCATTATTAATTATTATGCTATTTTAGCTCAGAAGCACATTGCAATTAAGGCGATAGTTCCATATTTTAATTGGTAACCCTTTCACTAAGACCGGTTAAAGAAGCCATCTTGTCTTTTCAATTGCAGCAGCCTAGCAGATATACAATGTATACATTTTTAATAGTATAAGTAATGTTTTAGAGGTGTACCTTCTATTTATAAAGAAATTGTATTTATGGAAGAGCGGAGCCTTCTAGCACAAGCAAAAGAATTGCTTAAATGGAGGCTCCCAAACTTTTACTGCAAAATTGTAACCTAGCAACAGAAATAAACTTTTTTTTTTTAATTGCCTTAGACACGCTCGGTTCCGCGCTCGTGCATTGTATGTATTTTATACTTTAGATTTCTAATAATTAATTGCTCAAACCTCAAAATTTTTTTTATTTCTCTTGTTCCTGTGTCGAACATCTTGTACATCTCATTAGTTTTTTTAAGTTATCTGCTACATATTCAGCAAGAATACATACAATATAAATAAAACTTAAATAAAAAGCGATGTTTTAAAAAAAACTTAAGTTTTTTTTTCATCAATGAACAAAATTTTTTTTAAACTTTTTCTTAAGTTTGACATTGGACATTGCGTTTTCCTTGATATTTGAGGTTATAAATGATTAATGATTCTTCAAAAAATTATATCTCAAAAACTAAACCAGTCCGCATCCTGATACTTGATAAATCATCCCAATTTGTACCCCTATCTATAAAAAAAAAAACATTCTGAGATGTTGCTCTTTATAAAGCTGAGCCTCCATTTTGATCTAGTTGGTTTATTCCTATCTGTACCAAATTCAAAATGTACGTGGAAGTTTATCATCATTTATTGACTAAAATACAAGTTAAATCGTTCCGCTTTGTTTTGATTCCGGAGGCACTATTTAGGAAGAGATTTTTGGCACTAGTCTCGATTCGAAATTCTTCCTCGTTGATGATGTGACTTCCAGCTTGACGTCAAGTTGGAAGCCTCATCAATGTACCCTAATATCTTCGGTTCCTTTGAAGCACTAATTCTGAAACTTTGCAAATCCAAGGCACTATTTAAGAAGAGTTTTTTGGTATATAGTTCTTCAAGAACAGTGCTGTGGTTTTTGTGTACTGAGATGAGGCTGCTATCTTGACGTCAAGATAGCAGCCTCACTGAACGACCTGAATATCTCCAAAAGTATGATAGCACTATTTATATGCTTCGGGCACTATTTGGCACTATTTAGGAAGAGTTGTTTGACATTATCAGAACAGCTCAATTCCATGGTGAGGCTTCTAACTTGACGGTCTCATATTTTGAGGTGTTTTGGGATAATCTTTTTAATGAATGACTACTCGCAATTTAATTTCGATGCTGTCAACTACCCCATTGTACGCTCAGAGAGCAGAACCCAGGAGAATGATTGGTGACGAGATGATTGTGACTAAGATGCAATGTTTAGCCCATCGGCGTAAAGTTGCCAGTCTGTCGATATTCGGGGAGTGTGCTCAAGAGCTGCACGATATAACCCAGTGAATAGAGAGCTGATACCTTACAAACGGTCCGGTAGTTCTAAATTTTTTACATGTGTTCTAGGATGGTTATTAAGTGTTTAAAATGCAAAATGCACAATTCCCCCCCCTCCGCGCCCGCCGCCATCTTGAAAAAACCGAAAAAAATCGGCACTTTTTTTAGATTTTCACTTATATCTTTGTTTCAGTGCATTTTAGCTATAAAACAGTTCTATTCAATGTTGTAGAGAATGAAATTCCCTATAATATACGTGTAAAATTTTTTTTGTAGGGCAGATAGTTCACGAGATTTATTTGGTCTTTATTCACTGTACTAATACGCAGAAAACGCTTTTCAAGATCTTTTATTATGCGCACCGCCAAGGAGTGGAACTACCTGCCGGCGTATTCCGCAGTTCATACAACCCACATGCCTGTAAGGATTGAGAAACAGGCATCTTCTGCGGGCGTATTCACGGAGATTCGATAGTCGATATCGGAAAATCTGTCGAATTCTTATGTCAAATATGACATCTGTGTATAGCCCATCTTTCGACAGATTTTCCGATTCCCAGTCGAATATTGAGTATCGAATCCCCGTGAATACGCCCGCTGGGCAAGCACGTCCCATTGTAGGTCCCGTCTTTGCTCTCGGGCTAGTCTGGGGTGGAGAGTAGGCCCATAATTAAAAAAAAGATTTAAGAATTGTTTGAAAGGTACTTTTTTAGATTTTACGGCGACGAAGGTGCTCGATTCACTGAGATAATTTGTAGTAACAAAATCAGAAGGGTTGTTCATACATTTTTAGATTTGTATCATTACACGTAGCCCTGAAGTGACCCAATTATTCCTATATCCAACGCACCCCACCACGTGGTGACACGCAACTCAATGTAAATTAAAATCGATAACTCGTGAATGGAATACGGATTCAACGTATATAACGAATTCATAATTTGGATCAATAAATGTATTTTATTATCATATTGTGTATTCGATATTTATTATTATATTTTATATTCGTTCGATATTATAATCATAGTTCATTGAAGGAGTATAGTCAACAGCAAGTCAAGCTTTACACTACCAGTTTATGCTGAGCTCTGATTTATACTGCCCGCCATAGAATACAGGGCCGGTTCAAAGTCCAAAGTGTCAAGCTTAGCGCGCTCTTGACTGTACTTTTATCCTTCTTCAGAAAAATGGTGTATTTTTGTTATTATACCATAAATATAACAATTTCATGGTACCTACCTAGATATTTACCATTTTATAAATACTTATATATAATATGTCAACATTGTTATTCTAACGCTGACAGAATCGTCAAGCCAGTTAAAGGAAGTTATTACATAATAAAATTTAATTTAATATGTATATATTAAATTTTAATCTAAATGGTATACAACGAACGTTGCATGCGAAGGCGAGTTATTGAAAAGGTTTCATTAGAATTATATCAAAATGGCGTTTGTGTGGGCGCGCCACTATAATAGGAGAATGATACAATACTGACTCACGAGTCTTGGAGTTGATACTGACATCAGATATCACATGTGTGCTGTTTCTCATTGAGGAATGAGACGAAGGTAAAACTCGTGATATGACACATAAAACTTATTTTCTTCTTATGAGATGTATATTTTTTTACATACATATCCCCTTTTCCTGACGGGGTAGGCCGAGACAATAAACCGCCACCTGCTAAGATCCTGGCAAATACAGGGTGATTTTTTCAAATGGGCGTGGATGGCTAAATCAGAAACTATGAGGAATAGCGGAAAATACTCAAAGGACTCTCGGTCCCGATTTTGATGAAAACTAAAAATGCATCTTTTTTTTCACAACACATTTTAAATAAAAGCAACTGGGAGACCGAGCTTCCCCCGATCTAACACCAGTGCAGCAGTGCCACCGTCTGCCGGTGAGTGGCAGCATTATTTAAAAAATATTTTATTTTTATCAATATGTGCAACTAAGCAGTTAAACTTAAAACGCAAAACTGTGTCTATATACAAAATTTTAAAACATCGTTAGAGTAGTTTCCGAGATACTCAAAATGTAATGTACTTACATATTTACATAAATTGTAGTATAGCTTTCGTTTGTATAAAAGATTATATAGAATAGACCATCCATTGTACTTTTTTTTATCATTGTGTCACTTGTTGCATATTTTTATTGGTGTACAATAAAAAGCTGTTACTTACTGAGAATAATTATAAGAATACAGGTTTGTATTGTTTCTATTTAAATAATAGTATATATTAGCGACTTTTTCGAGACGGAAGATGGTTTTTTTTTATTTAATACAAAGTCAAAAGTTTTTATTCAATATAGGGACTTATAAGTCCTTTTCTTGAAAGTGATTGCGACTCCACCGCTTCGGTATACTATAGTTGAGAAGAAGCGGGGCAAGAAACTCCTCAACACCATTATTCTTTACAATCAATATACCTAATACAAAGTACAAGTTACATGGTTTTAGTAATTAGCTGAGCTGGAGAAAATTTACACCAAACATCATTGTCATTCAAATATTCATCTGATTTATAATATGCCATTTTACATAAAACCATTTTTAACATGAGTTTTGAAAATTTTTTTAAGTAGGAGTCACATGTGAAGAAATCGACACCTGCTCTCGCAATCCGATCAAATACGGATCACCGCACGTAGGCGTTACTTATAACATCAATATTCACGACACTCATCTTTCACCACCCGTTTCAAGGTTACATCCGAAATTCCAAAGCAGACCATGCCCACGTTAATTTTACTCCAACGGCATAAAACACAAATTCGCTTGTCGATTATTCGTTAAACATAGAAATTCAGCGCCTAATAGTAAATTGCATAAAGTTCATTTTTTGTTGACTGTACAACACAAGGCCGCATTTCCTAATACAAGAAGTTGTTGTCACATTCATATGATTTTATCACCGGAGGCATTGTACCGTGACTTGATTTAGTCTTTATATTTGGACATTAATGTTTGGATGTCAGACATTTATCACTTGCTTTATTATGAACGGATCATGGATTTCCAATGACCAAAATAATCGGCTTAAATATTGTTTAAATAAATATACCTAACTCTGGATCGTAAACTATGCAGTAGAATAGTGAAGGCTAACCAGTTAACGTAAAGTTCTTTATACAGTCAGCAAGGAGAGTCAATGCAATGATTCAGACATAAGTTTATTCATGCCACTTTAGTAATGATCAATTCTTTTACGTATATTTGTATAAGCTAATGGAGATTGTGAATTTTGTAATCTATAACATCATAATTAATTAGGTAATTACACCTTACATAACTAACAAGAAATATTTTTGAATAATATTAATAATCTTACGCCATTTATCCCCGAGTGGTAGGCAGAGGTATTCCATTTCTGGAAATACCCACTTTTCACTAGAATATTCGACCCTCTAAACGTGATGGGTGAGTCCATCACCGGACCAGGTCTGTTACACATGCCTCAATTAATAGTGAGACCTGCGGGTTTCATCATGTTTTCCTTCACCGTGGAGCTAGTAATGAATATGTATGTAAATTTTGAAAAACTCATTGGTGCATGCCAGGATTTGAACCCGAGTCTCACTGATTATCATCATGAGAATTCTTCATCGTTCTCTTCTTCATTCTTAATTTTAGATCTGTAATACAATAACTACCTATTTGTTTTTGACAAATAATATCCATTGATGTAATTAATGGATGTTTTTGACAAATAATATCCATTAATGTAATTAATGGATGATTAATAAAACCAGAGCAGTGATAGCCCGGACGGTTAAAGAGCCGGTCGAAAATCAGTGAGGCTCGGGTTTGAATCCTGGCATGTACCAATGAGTTTTTCAAAACTTACGTACATATTTATCACTAGCTCGACGGTGAAGGAAAACATCGTGAGGAAACCCGCAGGTCTCAGAATTAATTCTGAGACATGTGTAAAACAGACCCGGTCCGGCGATGGGCTCACCACCTATCACGTTTAGGGGTCCAATATATCTCGTGAAATGTGGGTATATCCAGTAATGGAATACCTCTGCCTACCCCCTCGGGGATGAAAGGCGTGATATTATATTATATTATTATTAATAAAACCACATATTTTGCACAATAAATCTTTTTCTATATAAGTAACTGGGTATTTATTTGAGTGTCTAGTCAAGTAAGTTGCTTTTTATCATCTGTCAAAATAAAAAATAAAATTTTTTTTTAGGTAATTCAAGCAAGCTTTCGAGCAATTCAAGATAATTTTTTGACTGTATTATCATTTAGAAATGCCTACCTACATTTTTGGATATGTTTTGACATAACCTGCATAATATAACTACTGCAAAAGGCCTAATTGATGTTAAACTGAGTACAGATAAGGAAAATTGTATTATGTAGAATAGTATTCTTATATAATGATTCACGATCAGTCATAAATGTCACTGTTCGCATTTCCTGAATCTTGGATAAACTAGGCAGTCATTATAAGAGTGTGTTATGTACTTAGTCATTTTGACACATCATATAACAATGAAGGTAGAACTTTCAACCTAGCAATGAAAATCATGAAGCCCTCAAAAACCTTAGCCATGAACAGAAAATCATGTCATTTTAGTAAAGTAGTAAACACAGAATGAAGGGAAGGCTGGATCTTACAACAGCATTTTTATTTGACACTAGCGACCCGCCCCGGCTTCGCACGGGTGCAATGCTTATAAGATTTTCCTGAATTTTCTTTGCTATAAACCTCACGGAGCCCGAGACCTTTCCAGCGAATGCAAAACCGTGGAAATCGGTTCGTGCGTTCTGGAGTTATAGCGTCAGGAAGGAAAACCTGACTTATTTTTATATAGTAGAAGATTTATCACATGACCAGAGATTGCTGTACATACACTGGTGATTATGCCAAATGTGGGAATGTAAGAAGCAATGTACTTCAACCAATTGTCATTAAGGTTGCAAATAGACAATAGGCCAGCTGAACATTAACATTTTGTTTTTGTAAACTGTCTTGATGCTGTTTGCAGTAATGGCCTGACAGCATTCACCTGACTAGGCAGATTGGGTATTTTTAGTTGCTACTTTTTAGGGTTCCATACTGAAAAGGTAAAACGGGACCCTATTACTAAGACTCTCTGTCCGTCCGTCTGTCACCAGGCTGTATCTCATGAACCGTAATAGTTATACAGTTGAAATGTTCACAGACGATGTATTTCTGTTGCCTGTTGTATAACAACAAATACTAAATAACAGAGTAAAATAAATATTTACTACGGCTCCTATACAACAAACTTGATTTTTAAAATTTATTAAAAATTACTATTTTTATAATACTTCGGATTAACAGACTATATTATGAACTGAAAGCCTAAGTTAAATACCCCCAGTTTAGTAACAACAAAATAATTTGCAATCTTGGCAAAAAATCTGATTAAAAAATTCTTATGAAGTTTACATCCAGCTCGGCAATTTCCTTAGCTTAAGAAAACTTGCTTTTCTAACTCTTATGGGATGAATAAAGAAAAATTACTTCTACTCATTTTTGCCTAATTTTGAGCAAGGAGCATTTTCTACTTTTGAAGACTTTGGTTATATTTGCAGTAGAGATAGTAGATATGAGATGTCAGTGGTCAGTATGACACACATAATGATGACTCAACCTAAAGTCTGAAGATTTTTTGGGAAAAGCAAATGTACGCTTGATGAAATATTACATGTCATCGTAGCTATTTCTTTTTAAACAAATCAAATAACTCTCATGAAGGAGTGCTTCGTCTTAAAGACCACAATATCAGTGAATATATAAATCAAATAATTATATTCTTGAATATCTTTACACCACTCAGTCAATGTTGCTGCATGCTGCGAGTTGCTCGAGTCTTGTTTGTTATTTGTAACATAATAGAATGTGGTTGATGATATTAATCAGAAAGTAAGGAAGAAAGAAACTGAAGTAGGCTTGGGCAGGGCATATATTAACAGATCAAGAGGGGAAAATGGAAAAGATTTACGATGGAAAGGCAATTGATAGGCTGTAATGAAAGGAACATAGCATACTCAATATTAAGCTAAAAGAAACAATAAAACTAGTCACTATAAGAAAACAAACTAGATTACTGATATAACTTACTGTAATAAAAAACTAAAATGGAGGTGGGCCAGTCATATGTACTGGAGTACAAAAGACAATACAAAAGAAAGAAAAGAAGACAACATTGAAGATGGGAGGAAAAAGTAGGAGACATACTCTATGTGAGGCCTATGCTGGAAAGCAAGGCAATCTACAAGCGGTAAAAAAGCCATTGTAGTAAATACTAATGTACCTGTAACTAAATGTAAGATTGTTAATTAAAGGCTGTTATTATTAATGAAAAGAGAAAAGGACACCCGATACAGCAAAAAGCAAAGCAACGAAAAGGCTATATTCATAGGTCTTGACTGAGAAATTCAATAAAATGTAAGAAAAGCAGACTTAATTAGGTAAAGAAAATGAAAAAGGCCTGTGTCTGGATGTCCGGTCGGTATATTAGCATCAAGATACACAATATGATTGTTATCTATAGGCACACATTTTCTCATAGTACCTACATTGACTCAGCAATGAACAAATCAAGGTAGTTATAGGTATTTACATCACTGGAATTTGTTTATTTATTTTGAAACTACCTGGCCTGACAGGCTTTATCCAGTATACCTAACTAAGGTTACATTAGAAAAGTTATATTGTTAGGTTTTCTGAAATTTTCTAATGTTCTGAGCAACTTTATTAATTTTTCTTTCATGTGAACTTTCTCCTGACAATAACAGACACAACAAAAAAATAATTACCAAAATTAGTTCAACCGTTCACAAGTGATGCTGTGACTAAGTTATATAGGAATTCATTTATATATTATACTAGCGGCCCGGTATGTGCTTCGCAATGTATAAATGAAGAACCACTCGATAGATTTTAAGCAAACTTCACATAAACCATCTGCTAAATAGTCCGAATGAAGCCTAAAAATTTGGTTAGGATAGGTGAGCCCGTTCTTGAGTTATAAAATAACAACGAAAAGTAGCATTGATTTTTATATATATTGAGATAGATGAATATTTACCAGGAAATTGGCAGCATCCTTCAGAGCTAACTACTTCTATAAATCGGCACACCTCTCATTGTGTGAACATATTTCTTATATCAGAGAAACATGTCTATTCAGTCAATTATTTTTTTAGGCACTGCTCAGCAAAACACAAAGATGAAGTATAAGTAATTCCACAATTGAAATTTTATCGAGTCCTCTAGCCAGAGAAGCATTAGCATGCTACAGGCAGTCAAGGACAACAGATAATTCTATTGTGTCTGCATTATGTTGCTTGAAAGTGACGAGCTGTCAAAGTGTGTATAGACTTTTTTAGATCATAAATGCTACTTTTTACATGTTAGACAAGCTGAAAATATATATTCTGATAGAAATGTTAATAAAAACATATCTTATCTATTACCAACACATGACAATAATACCTGCCTGTACAATCTACAGAATTATCAGAGATAAAATATAGATCCAATCCCCCTGCACTAATAATGGAATGACAAAGTTACCTGCTGCAATTCAGATCATTAAAAGTATTCTGAGATAGAGCATTGATAAGATAAAGAATAGAAAGTATGGTGCATGAAATATTGGTGTAGTTATATGCTATGACTCAGCTATTACATGAAAGTGAGGTCCTGCGCGCAAGATTCATTTGCTTTAATATCAAACACCTAGACAGTGTTTGGTACAAAAGCAAATAAGTCCGAAAACATATCAAGTCCAAGATACCATTTGGAGATCTCTGACGAATATCAATCGTGACAGGTCTGAATTTTTCGGCACATTCTTGCCGTCTGGCACGCATTTATCTAAATTAAGAACATACCACGGCGTGAAAAAGACCTCCAAATAAATACGAAAAACAAAACATTGCATTGCGTCGACAACCCGTTGCGGACATTCTCGAAAGCGGTGCACGAGCCCACGACGTGGGGCCACGACATGGTTTAGGGTTAGACAATTTTAATCACATATTACACCAAACATATCGGGTTAAACTATGTTTGCACGTATACCTTTACTTTCAGCGGTTTCCGTAATATCTCTCACGTCATCAACCATCTTGCTGGATGACAGGCACTCACTTTAGCCACTTTTATTCGAACATATTTCGAAAATAATTCGTTCACTATTTTCAGCCAGCCAGACAGCCAGTCAAACTGCGAGCGATCTATACAGTATATACGACGAAACTTCGTTTCGTTTCGTTCCTTGTTCCGTTCACTGCCAACTGCCAAAGGCGAAAAACGCGCGATTTATGAAGGCGATCAGTCAATACGCAGGGCTCGTTATTTTACCTATATATGACTTTGTACTATTTTAATACTCATTCGTATAGAGAAACTAGGTATAAGTTCTCCGCAACACAAACCAATATTAATATAAACACAAAATTTCACAAATCCAACTACGCCAACTTTAAGCATGGCAAGACCTTACGCACACCTGTTTTGTAGTCTTTGGATTTGACTCTTTTTCTTTTTTGACAATCCCAGTCATGAAAAAGTCAAGGTGGCGCTACTGTAGCAAACTTCGATGACATCGCCATCAATCGATAATGTTTTTTTTTATTTGACCAAGCTTATGTTGGACAGGCTAGAGTAATAGATCATACTGCCTCGTCTTCAGTTAAGTTTATCTTTAAATTGCTCCGTGCCCGGAAACTTAAGCAGAGCCATTTAAACTAAAATTAGTATTAGTAAGTATAAAATAAAGACTTGAAAACTAAATTAGTTGAAAACTATAACTACTCTAAAATAAAGGTTTATACGAATGTTCCGCTTGTTATCTCTCATTCCGAGAGTTTGTTGAGAGGATTAACCAAGTCGCGAAATAAATTTGATTACCTATGTTACAAAAGTGTTCATTAGGGTTCCGTACCCAAAAAGTAAAACGGAACCTATTACTGAGACTCCGCTGTCGGTCCATCTGTCACCAAACTGTGTCTCATGAACAGTTGAAATTTTCACAGATGATGTATTCCTACTAGCAAACAGAAAATTTTTTTTGTGATTTGAGCCCATTCAACAAACGTGATATTTTGACGTTTTGATAGATAATGTTACGGAACCCTAAATGCGAGAGTCCGAGTCAGACTTGGCGCTTTTTTTTAATGTAGGTATACCCAGGCTAGTTCTCAAAAAAGTGGCACCGTAACCTGTCAAACAGTTTTGGATGGGCGAAATTTTTTGTTTTATATTTTGTCATTACTTTATGAGTGTAGATATATTATGAGGAGATACTTTTTACACAAAGGCCACGTATATTTAATCATATATGAATTAAATGATGTCCTATACAATCCTTTTTGGTCATGGTTTCTCCCTAACCTGACCTGTCCAAACGCGACTTAGTCAACTTTAATCGTCATTTGCTCGTATTATTTAATAATAAAAAAAATATTTTATGAGTTATTTCTACTTCTCACATAATCAAAATACGGAATGATAACAGTTATAGCTAATAACACGCATAAAACTCAAACTACTGGAGAAAATAATTTGTCCATAGGGATTTTTCTCCTGCACCTGTCAACACAAACACACTAGCGCACAGCGAATACTACCACGCGTCCCACTCCTTAACCTCCTTGTAACGTACCAGCCAGTCGGCCACCTAGAATTGTGTTAGACCAGAACGTGCCATCTTTTTTGTGTCTCGAGGAATTTCGCGACAAATATTTCAAACCGGTGTTTGTAATGGGTGAGTACTCTTTTTTCTGTCCTCTGTGTTTGTGTGATTATTTAACGTTTGGTTTAAAAATTTCGTTATGTGATGTAAACAAGTATTTACTTTAACATATGTAAATAAATAATAAAAACATGGAACGCTTTGTCTTTAAAAGCGTAATAACGGTAATTTTCTCTATTACCTGTCCATCTTTCACCTGCCTATTAAATATAGGTGAATAAAAATATACAGCATTTCTGTATGCGCAGCTAGTAAAAATGTATCTTATTGCATTGTGGACTGTGCTACTCTTACTGGTCATAAATATGCACTAATAATATCATAATGATAATAATAAAATAATATAGAGAAAATATCTCATTGTGGGTTTGTTTGTTTGCATTGAATAGGATCCGAAACCGATTTTAAAAATTCTTTCACCAATGGAAAGATACATTATCAGAGAGCGACATAGGCTATTTTTATAATTGTGAAATATGTCATTCCCATGGGAAAATCAAAATACCTGCGGGCGGAACCTCAGGGCAGAAAGATAGTAAATATTTTATGTGACATACTGGTAAATAAATAAATTTTTAAATGTCATGGTTCGTGGCAAAAGAAAGAGACTTAAGAAAAAAATTTAATTTGATTCTTTTTTAATCTTTTATTTGTTTGTGCAATACCATATTTTATTTTTATCATTTACCTGTCACTATTTTCATATAAGAATTTCATTTCAGAATTTCAGATACAGGATTCTTATATATTTATCTTATATTGTCTTTAACCTGCAGCTATAATCATAACCTGACTTGATATTCTCATTCACTTGCTAGTACTATCATTCACCTGTCGACCTGAAATTTTCATGGGCTTATATCTCCCAGATTAATATTCAGAATCGGTTCCCTTTCACATATTCACAATAAGGGATACCATATGTATCGGATTGTAAAATAAAAATCCCAAAAAGGAGTACATTTTTAAAAGGTTGGAAATTTAATTCCGGGTGCCACTTTTTTGAGAACTAGCCCCCAGCTTTTCCAGACGTCCCGCGGGCGTCCCGATTTTTAAAACAAAATTCAAGTCTCGCGCGGGACCGATTCAGTCTCCCGCTTTTTGAGTATGAATTAAATGGTCCGTAAATTTAATGACAGCAGAATTACTCATCCAATGTAATCTACAGCTGTGAAGAGTTCTTTATTTTTATTCAAGAGAAAAAGGAAACTTTATGGGCTAATTGTTCAATAGTCAGTTTAAATTTTTCTGAAGAATAAACATCACCTGTCACTTTTTTTCTACTACTGTGTTTAGATACTGACAGTATCAATATATTCTCCAGATAGGGTTTATCCAAAGAGATTTAAATATAGTTATATTTTAATATCTTTGGGTTAATCCTAGGTTTATTTGACGATTGAAAAAGAATTTAAATAACTCAAAAAGTTCCAAATCACGACTTAGTAAAAACAACACGCGTGTCTTTATTGGGGTAAGCTGACATAAAGAGGTAGGTACCAAAACCGAAGGTTTAATAATGAAAAATATAGGATACACAATCTAAAATTTTGAAATGTATTCGAAATGGGTAGTTGACAGCATCAAAATTAAATAGCGAGTAGTCATACATTAAAAAGATTATCCCAAAACACCTCAAAATATGTATTTCGATTTTCAATTTACAATTATAGCAAATTTAAAAATAATAAATCAATCAACAAAGTGCTGCAATTGAGTACTAGAAACTATGTCGTCACGGTTTGCTATTTCAGTACATTTTCCATAGTAAAATTTCGTTTTGACAGATCGTAAAAAGTAACTGATTTGACTAGGTAGGACACAACCCTATAAAATACGCGCCATCTACCGGAAAGTGCACAAACACTGTCGTTCTTGCTGGTTGTATGATTGGTGAGAGACAAGATGAACCTAAATGTCATACGCGAATATATATTTCATAACTTCAATAGATGGCAGATTTATCTCTTCAATCATGTTAAAAAAAGTCAAAATCATTCTCTTTCCTAGAGAGAAACTTTTTCATTAAATGTCTTTGGTTATAATATTCTAAGAATTTGTTTGTTTTATTCCATGTATTTTTTTTTAAGTTTTTCTCCACGTAATATCTACGGTAGGTATTACTACTAGTACTAGTTAGGTACTTACTATAAAAGAGATTATATTAAGGACCCTATTTTTTTAATAATTTCCATTCAGGTAACACACCTATACCAGTTATTTATTCTCGCCAGGAGGGGTTCTGACACGAAGCCCATCGGACCCGAACCCATCGTACCCATACCGTTTAACCAGCTTAGGAACTGGTAAAGGGAACACCCTCAAACTCAAGCGGAGACTTGGTGGGCCTCGACACCAGGATGTGGGCAATCCAAGGACTCTATGCCATCCTTGAACATGAAACTGACCAAACGCCTTCTGCGCCTGGACAGGGACAGCCTGAGAATGGTGTCGGGGACCATCACCGGACACTGCTCACTGAACAAACACTTACACTACACACCTTAGGTATTACCTGGTATTACTGACAGCCACCTATGCAGAGCGTGCATGGAGGCGGAGGAGACTGTAGCGCACGTGCTCCTTGAGTGCACTAGCGTTGCCCAGATCAGCAAGGAAATTCTCGGAACACCAGAATCCCTTACGGACGTCCTGAGTAGACTCGGAAGTTTGATCTGCTTTTGGAAGGCGGTAGGATGGTTGGAATAACCGGCCACCATGGCTCACGCACGCACAAAGGTCCGCTTTAAGGACTAAGTGCGGAAACCAAACCCCCTAACATAGAACCAGTATTTATTTACAACGGTTAGGTACTTAATTTAATCATCACTACATAGATAGTATAAAACAAAGTCGCTTTATCTGTCCCTATATCCCTATGTCCCAACTACGCAACGGATTTTGATGCGGTTTTTTTTAATAGATCGAGTGATTCAAGCGGAAGGTTTTAGTGTTAGCATTGCACCCGTGCGAAGCCGGGGCGGGTCGCTAGTAATAATAAGAAATCTTTATTTCAGGCAATATTTACATTAATAGATCTTAAATAACGTAAACAGATGCCCATATTATATATACCTTACAACTAACATACATATTAAGATAGATATTATGTAGATATTATACAATAATTAACTAAACTATTTTACACGTAATGACCGTCGAATCGAGTTCGAGTTGAATCGTTCAACCCTCAATGAGAATGTGGACTTCTTCACTATGTAGTCTACGACGTCTTGGACCTTCGTAGACCAGTGCAATCGGGACACATACAGCTGCGTCGACGGTACAGCAGGACGCAGCTGATGGTTCGGTCCGGTCGGAGCAGTGCCATGGGTGTTGCGGCTAGAGGACTTCTTCTTTTTCCTCTCTACTCTTTGGAAGCCCTCCTTATCACACCGATTTTTCCTGAAAACCGGTGGAAGCACTTGCTTGCCAGCAGAGTTGCTCCGGCTCTTCTTCCCTTCCTGGGAGGGCCGCATCTTTAGCGGGGAAGGTGCGGCGACAGCGACGGGGGCAGGCGCGGCAGCGGCGGCTGCGTAAGCACGCGGCGGGGCCCTGACCGCACGCGATGTCATCTGCGGAGGCGGGGGCGGGAGCTAGTAGTATAGGTTTTGCTAGCTATTCTACACCATTTCACCCGTATAAGTCCCGTTTCTGTGGGAAATTTATAGCCCAACTTACTACTAGAAAAGCAATCTTTCCATTGGTAAAATAATTTTTAGAATCAGTTCTTTTTAAGTTTATCCGTTAGAAACATACAAATCTCTACTTCTACGTCTATAGGTATTAATATTATGAAGAGGCAACATTTGTTCGTTTGTTACGAATAAACTTAAAAATAACTGGAACGATTTTAAAAATTCTTTTAAAAATGGAAAGCTAGAATACCCTTGAGTAACATAGGCTATATTTTATTCCCGTATTGCGTAGTGAAATAACACTATTTTCTTAAATAAATAGAAATAATATAAATTGTGGGACACAATTCACAATTCACTAACTAGGCCACGCTTGTGCTATGGGTACTGAACAACTGATAAACATAGGTACTTACCTACTTAAAATATTAAACACCCCGACACGAAGCCAACAGACATGTTCATGCACACAAATGGTGGGGTCGAGATGGGGATCGAACCCGCTACCCCCGACTCAGAAGCCAGGGTCACTACTAGCTGCCTTTCCTTTCCTTTATTTTTATTTTCCTTTATTTTTTTTTATCAAATCATTCCAATAATTCACAGTAAGTAGGTAGGTACTGTCTCAAGATCCTTCTTCCTTTTTGCAAAAAGTCCATCAAGATTATTACCTTCAATACCAAAAAAAATCACGTTTCTGTTATGGGGTCTCCTTTTAAGTATTATTTAATTTTATTATTTGTCTTTTTAGTGATAGTGACAATAGAAATATCATGAAGCTATTATTTCATGTAAGTATCCTGCGTCCATGAGAAATAATATACATACTGTTAAAAAAATACTGTCAACTGTTACCTAGTCTATGCTGTTAGCCAATAAATATCGATTCAAGCGAACTCTATTGGAACTGCATCTCTACGCGTGACGAACTGTCAACAATCCCGCGCATTATGGCTGACGAGCTAGGCCACAGAACACTTTGACTCTAGGTTGTGGCGCGTATAGTTTAGTTAATTGATATAAATGTTTTGCCAGTCTCTGAAAGTCTGTATCTTAAGTAGATTGTTTATTTATTTATTTGCATATCACATGGTGTGTATAAGATGTTTACAACAAATTAGGAGCTAAATTAGGAGATAAACCATAATAAGGCTATCGCGTTATAAATTAATCCTCCTAATACTATCAATTGCCGTTCATGAGGTACAGGAACAGCCCACTGATACCTACAGACAGCGGAGGCTTGGAAATAGGGTTCCGCTATCACCCTTTGGATAAGGAATTTTAAAAATGTAAATACAGCTAGCTAAATGTTCAAATGATAATAATACTTGTTAACAATTCTAAATTAGTGGTGCATAAGGTGCTGGCTCCAGCGATGGATACAGCTCCATGCGCTGAAGTCGGGGGGGGTGGCAGCGGCAGACGTGAAAATTAATATTTTGTTATCTTTTATTTATTTATTTATTTTCATTTTTAATTTTAATTTGATCTGTGTTTTTGTTATCATGTATGGACTAAATTTGAGTCTGAAATAAATGATTATTATTATTATTATTATAAATTCCAGGGCGGGGCCCCATACATTTCTGGAACGCAAATAAATTTAACTGAATCACTATAGGTATTATAGAGAAAAGTAATAACTCGTATTATCAAGATAGAGTGTAGTAGATGCAAGAAATTTTAATTTTGTAGGTAACCTTTGTAATTAAGATTGTTTTTTAATAAGTTACCCCACTAAGTGCAGTGATAGCCCAGTGGTGAAAGAGCCCGCCTATCATGCGTCAGGTATCGGGTTCGCATCCAGGCATGTACTTGTACAGTCAAGAGCAAGTCAAGCTTTACACTACCAGTTTAAGATGAGCTCTGATTTATACTGCGCACCATAGAATACAGGGAAGCGGCCGGTTCAAAGTCCAACGTTTCAAGCTTAGCGTGCTCTTGACTGTACCAATGTCTTTTCATAATACTTATGTACCTACATATTTATCACTAGATCTGACTAGTGGAAGAAAACATCGCGAGGAAAACCGCAGGTGCGTGAATTAATTTTTAAGGATGTGTAACAGACCCGCAGGAGTATTCACGGAGGTTCGAATCGGATAATCTGTCGAACATTTTCGAGATGGGATAATGTTGGTATCGAAAACTAATGTCATATGCATATGTGACATAAGGATTCGGTCAATTTTTCAATCGATCTGAATGAACGGATCTGACTCGGATTCGGAAAATCTGTCGAACACTTTCGAGATGGGCTAATGTCGGTATCGAAAACTAATTTCATATGTGACATAAGGATTCGGTCAATTTTTCACTCGATCTCAATGAACGGATCTGACTCGGAATCGGAAAATCTGTCGAAGACTTTTGAGATGGGCTAATGTCGGTATCGAAAACAAATGTCATATGTGACGGTGGAGATGGGCTGCTATTTAGATTTAGCCAATCTTCATGGACGAGTTTAGCGTGCCTTGTTATTGACGTTTCAAAGTGTATTTTATATGCCTACTGAAATAAATGAATTTTGAATTTAAATTTGACATAAGGATTCGGAAAATTTTTCACTCGATCTGAATGAACGGATCTGACTCGGAATTGGAAAATCTGTCGAACACTTTCGAGATGGGCTAATGTCGGTATATCTATCGAAAACTAATGTCATTATGTGACATAAGGATTCGGACAATTTTTCACACGATCTGAATGAACGGAAACGGTATCGAGCCTCCGTGAATACGCCTGCTGGTCTGGCGATGGGCTCACCACCTATCACGTTAAAAGGGCTTCCAAATATTATACTGGCGAAATGTGGGTATCTCCCTGAAATAAAATTTTATTAGATGTCCATATCCATTAGGCCCGTAGCAAGATTTTTCTCTAAGACGAAATGTTTGTTAAGGTTATGTACTTAGTTGACAGACATGGGTGTACTCAGGGGGTGGGCAGGGGACGGACGGACGGTAGAACATACATTTTAAATAAAATAAAAATGCATGAATTGTCAAATTTACTTTTATTAATTTTATCTATGTATATCCCACTAATATTATAAATGCGAAAGTTTGTTTGGATGGATGTCTGGATGTATGGATGGATGTTTGTTCCTCTTTCACGCAAAAACTACTAAACGGATTTTGATGAAACTTTACAGTTATATAGCTTATAAATCAGAATAACACATAGGCTATATTTTTTCCCCGTATTTCCACGGGAACGGGAACTACGCGGGTGAAACCGCGGGGCTCTGCTAGTACATATATTAAATTATAAACTGACTGACTGGTGACGGATTGGTGATGTATCAACGCTCAGCCTAAACCGCTGGGTCTAGAGACTTGAAATTTTACACACAGATAGCTTATACAGTGTATACATCCACTAAGAAAGGATTTTGCAAAATTCAACCCCTAAGGGGTGAAATAAACGTGAGCGAGCGAAGCCGCGGGTAAAAGTTAGTTACCTATAAAGCAGGCTTATTTGTCCTACAAATTACACTAGATACATATACCTAGGGGTTTTGTGTCTGACTTACTCCCCCCCCCCCCAGGCTGCGTACGCCCATGTTAACAGAGAAACAAAGAATATAATTCGTAGTTCAACATTCTTATTTTATGAATTCATATGGAGTCAGTTGTTTGATCTAGTTAAACGACTTTGCACTTGAATCGAGAGCAGAGAAATGACGTCATATTTTTTTTCCCGACTAACTCAAAGCTCATCGCTTAAACAAAGCCCAAATGCAACAATAAGCAACGAAAACGGACTCGCCACTGTTGAAATACGGAGTCATTAGAACTAAGTATTCTTTCGAAATATCTCACTGTGATTCATAAATGAAATGACATTGGCGGCGACGATTTGATTAAACTTGAACTATTTAGGTAGTATGGAATTTTAGAATAAGTAAGTTGAATGTATTTTTACCGGACTGGAATGGATTTTTATGCTTCAGGAGGTTTTTATTTATTACCACATTACATATTATACCATTAGCCTAAGTTTCTAGGGTATAGCAGCGCAGGTAAGTTTTGTTTATTTATTTATTTTAACTTGTCTTTTTTATGTTTTAATGATTGATATATTATCTACTAAGGTAAACGCAGCTATCAACGACCCATCGAAAATCTGCAGGTATTGCCGACCCATTCTGCTTATTCTTATTTTTATCGGTTTGGAACGATTTGAGTCACAAGAGAGTATAATATACACACATGTTTGTATGTTTCCTAATTAATTTACTGGTGTTAGTGTACATAGGTACACGGGAATGTGACCAAATACGTTAGATTCTGTGAACGTAGCGAGTGCGTCGATCGTGTCATACTAACCCTTACTTCCTCAGGTAAGTACTCAAATTTCATGCTTAAGATATTTTATATATAAATATTTACGTTAAGTTTATTGTGAATAACTCAACATATTCCTTTATTTGTATATTCCACATTTCGCAACAAAATTATTATGTTTTAAGGGATTTTAAAAAGTTTTTTTGAAATTAAAATAGAACGGCAATAGCTGCAGTGCATTTTAGTAGTGCAGTCATTACCGACCTATGGATCGGCAATGGCTGAGAGGTTATGCTTTATTTTTTCCCTTTTTCGTTAATGCTTATAATAATTAAACAAGTTTTTATAACACCATTTCAATCTTAAGTATTCTAAAATTATAAGCATCTATTAGCGACATACACCATGTTATATTATAAACTTGTTTTTCCGCGATAAACTGCCACGCATTATTAAACATTTAGACGTGGGATATGAAAGAAACTACCTAGAGTTTTCTTCGTATTTATATGAAAATGGTTTATTTTTTTATAGTTTAGAACTAAATCAATAAATTATTGTATTAAATGGGATGGGGAAATATATTACAATTATTATCGATTATTTTTAGTGGCTCGGTAAAAGATTTGTTCATTTTTGTATTTAACACTAATCACCGATCTATATGAATCGGTAATTGCAACAAAGAGAAGCTATCACCGATTCTATACCGATTAATTGGTATTTTTGGATTAACGGTAGTAATGTCTAAAAGTAAAGCTACTAATTTGTTTCAATATAATGATTTGATTCAATGAGTTAGGTTAGGTTTAATTTCATTTAATGTAATTAAATTTCATTTTCATTTCATATCCATAAAAAAAAACTACTGAAGACTTGGCTGTATGTATAGTTCCCTTTGCCTACCCAGAATGGGTGAAGAAAACAAAAAAAACCTCTGCTTCTAATATTTTACGGTTGGCGCGATTTTACAAAAATGTTATTTGAGTTTATTGTATTTTAATTATTTTATTAAATTGCTTAATTTTTTCGCAACTGTATTAAAATAGTTATTAAGTACACGTGCGAAACCGCCATTGCAACTTGTTCCGACAGTCAACCCTCACCTTCGGCTGCGCTAAACTTGGGAAGTTCGGAAAAAATTTATAGGCTTTTTGGGAAATAAAACAAAGGGTTTAAGTTATTTTGTAATAAAATTGTCTAATTAGTAACATGATTGATTGACATTGTTTTAAGAAGTAATTACTATTAAGCAGGCTCATCAATTAGAAAGAAAGGCTATGGTAACTGTGGTTTGTACTAGCTGGCCAAGCAGCAGGTTTCCGGGGGTGCAAGATAACAATACATGACCTATGTTCTCACTTTGATTTTATGAATGTTATTCTATTTACCATTTATTTTATTAAAGTATATTTTCTTATATTACTAAAATTTTATTTGTGTCCACCGAGAAATCAATACCCTTATTTTCATTGAGGTCCAAATGTGAAAACAATCTTTTAAAGAATCCACAAGCATTCCGAGGTTCAATACGATTAGTTGGAAAGCATGGGCACTAGTGAAATGGGCTGCAACTCGCTGCATTTCCACTTGTAATCCTTGAAGCCTCCGAGATTCACACAGAGGAGCCAGTGGACGACCTAAGGGTCTAAACACACCGCGCCGAACTTACGCCGCGGAACGGCCGCGGAACGTCATACATTACGGTTGACGCGGGTGGCAGATCCATGAATCTTTAAAGTGAAACGTCAATGTATGTAGTCACGCCGAACTTCGGTCGCGTATTTTCGGCATTGTGTGTTTAGACCCTAATGAAAATAAAAATTCTTTCTCATTGAAATGTTTCATATATATAACTTTGCACAATGATTCATAAGCATTAAGAATTATAAAAATAATAACTACAATAACGTAGTCACTTATTTTCGAGTTAAGTTTCAAAATTGCTTCCAATTTGCAATTTGAAACACAATTTGTGTTTGGTATGTTTATTGAGATGTTTACAACTTCATTCAAAGGAATTCTTCCATGGAATCCAAAAGTGGATAGTTTTTTCTCCAGCGTAAGCCAGATATTGATGTATGAACATATTTTTGTTGAATATATAAGAAATCTACATTAACCATTAATTTCATGTTGGTTCTATTCCTTTTTTTTTCACCCCTTACAGGGTAGGCAAAGGCATTACGCCATGCAGCCTCGTCATTAGTTATTGATATCCTTGAGTAAATGGCTTTGCTTCAGAGTCCATGCACAAAAATACAGTGTCTTCAACACTTTCTACATCCCTAACTTGGTTATCAACAGTAAAATAATAGCACTTTTACTGAAGACTTCATTGTGAATTCTTGAGGCAATCCAAAAATGCCCATATATCTCGCATTTTATTGAATTTCCCATTCACTGCACACTTTCACGGGCACTTTTCACATAATAAACTACACTATTAAGGTGAGTCAAAACCCGAAATACACAGCAAAATGAAAATTATACAAAAAAGATGACGTCCCTCTTCGGATTCCCGCCAAAAAGTTTAAAGTCAAGTTTATCTCAATTTTCAGATTATTTTAGTAACTATAATTATTGTAATGAATCAAGTACAAAAATGAGAAGCAAATAAAAGTAAACGGGATATTTTGGGAAAGGGATATTTCGCTCAAATTAATAATTATTTTGAGAATCGAACATGTAGGTAGGTATTTTGTGAAAAAAAAAGTATGCTTTATTTACTTACGGTCGGTGTTAGATTCATAAAAATCGGTAATAGCTTCAAAGGGTTTCGGGTGGGTCGGTAATAGAAACAATTGACTTCAACAATCCTTTGATTATTTTTTTAATGAAAACATGATATTTATAAACAAATGAAAATATAAATATAAAATATACAATCTATATTTAAATATAAAATAAAACAATCTGGTGTGTTTGCAACCACTGCCCTTAATTTTAATAATCAATTTCAAAACTTGCTTAAGGGGGTCGGTAATAGCTGCGTTTACCTTAACTATTTACTGAACTCCGTAGTTTCAACCCCATGACATTTTGTAGTAACAATCAGTGGCAGATTTGCAGTCTTGGCCGCCCTAGGCCCCAGGCTATGTAGTAAGTAGGTACCTAAGCCGCCCCTCAAATCAAATGAAATATTATTATTATTTTTGTATTTTGTACGTGCGAACAGGACACACTGTTGGTCATATTGTAGGTACACAGTGAAAAAAAAACCAAATCTATTCTATTCTATTCGAAATCCAATGTTTTTATTTAATATATGGGCTTATTAGACCTCTTATTGATAGTCATTGCGACTCAACCGCTTCGGTATGTACCTATAGCCTTTCTCAGTACCTAATCATACATAATGAATTTATTTCATATTTATTTTTACATAAAACTAGCGACCCGCCCCGGCTTCGCACGGGTGCAATGCTGAATTCTCTTTGCTATAAACCTTGCGGAGCCCGAGACCTTTCCAACGAATGCAAAACCATGGAAATCGGCTCGTCAGTTCTGGAGTTAAATCGTCAGGAAGGAAAACCCGACTTATTTTTATATAGTAGATAAGATGTAAAAAGTGATTTATGAAGATTATTGTTATACGATGTAGTGCAGTACGGCCTACCATAATGTGCTCGAGCCTTTTGAATATTTGAGTACTCTGAGTAATTTTTTGTTATGATCACTGACCTGGTCGCCCCTAATATCTGTGGGTCTAAAATGGCCACTTTGAGCAATTCGTCTGAGCAATTCCTCCTTTTATGAATTCCCAGCAAATCCTAAGCAATTCCTCTAAATTTCGTAAAATGGTCCCTCATTTTAGTGATGCACTGACAATTCAATTCATTAGCAGATTCGTATTTGGTGAGAATTTTGAATATGAATCGAAATAGGATCCTATATGATTCAACCGAAACGGCCTTTTTAGACCCCCTGGCCGCCCTAGGCCCGGGCTTACTGGGCCTAGGGAAATCCGCCACAAAGATGCATCAGAGCAGAAGTTCCAGAGATTACCTCGTCTAAGAATTTTACATCTCTATAATTATAGTACAAAAGTATAGGTTCTTAGATTAAGAAGATTATGATCAAAAATTATGAAATTCAAGGATGGATTTTAATTAAACTTGGCCTGGCGTTGAACCACAACTTTTCTGAATAAAATTATTCAGTAGATAATTTTATTCGGAATCTATGTGAAATCCGACGGTTTTGCTGTAAGTATTACAAAAAGAACTGTAAATAAACTCAAATTTAAAAGATAGTTTAAGAAATATCTTGGATGTGGTAATAAAGATTGTCGCTTGCTAAATTCAGTCAATAACATGTATCAATCACTATAGATATACACTAAAGGTGTGTAAGAGTTCAATGTTAATTCGCGTATACCACCGATTTCCAATAAAACTGGTTGCCTTCGAAATTCAATGCAGTCACGCACACTCCCGAACAAAGCGTGCAGTGTGCATGCAAAACTTGCTCAAAGAGCTACCCTGTCAATTTAAGTGTACCATTCAATTATAAAGGTAGAAACCATAATTAATTTATATTTAAACTGGTCGTGTAATAGAAGGTTCGTTTACTTCGCTAGCTTGCTTGCACACCTGACTGACGCTGGCCAGTCGGCGCGCAGTTAGCGTTTGACTTTCGAACGAGATTGCCCGATGCGCGGGAAAATAGCAAACGCATCCGTCTAAAATTTGCGACACTTCCGAACGTTATTTTAAATTTTTAATTCTCCTTCTGTAATCAATTGGTTCGTGCACAAAATAATGAGGATTCTTTAGTGTTTCGTGAACGCTTTTGAATAGTTTTTTTTACTTTATTGGACTTGAATAGTAATGCAGTGATTCAGTGTCGTTTTTTCAGTGAAAGTTTAGATTGGGATAGTAAAAAAAATGAAGTCTTCACCCTGCTTGCTCGTCGTATGCTTTCTGGTTGCAGTTATTGGTGAGTCAGAGAAAAATAAAAATTTTCACACACATGAAAAATGTCTGTTACTTTCATAGAGCAAACGCGAATTTTGTAACTTATTGACTACATAAGTCAAATATTTATAAGTAGGGACCTTAATATGTTCAGGATGCTTAATTATTGATTTGGTGATCTACATAATATTTACTGTATAGTTAATTCTATTATGCTCCGTTTACGATAAATTATGAACTCTTCAAAGATCGACGTCTAAAAGTCACGGTACAAACTCTCAGTTACTGTACAAACACATCCTGCGAAGACATAAAAATAAATTTATGGTCACATGCGTAAGCTTTTAATTTGCGGTTTCCTTTCATTACTGACGGTTTACAAGTAAATAACAAGGTGAACTCTCAATTCATTTGATATTATCTTTCTCTATTTTTTTAAACTTGACATTTGCGTGAAAGTTCAATTATTCACATTTGTAAGTCCATACAGTAGCCCTCTGCACAAATATTTATCAGAATCGCAAAATATAAGATCATGACGTTGTCATCTATATATATAAAAAAATGAATCCCTTTTTCCCTTGGTCACGGCATCACGCGTCAATGGCTGAACCTTTTGGCTTTAAGGCTGGCTGAAAGTTGGTGGGGAGGTAGCTTAGAACCAGGAGACGGACATAGGATACTTTTTATTCCGATATTCCCACGGGAACGGGAACTACGCGGGTGAAACCGCGGGGCGCTGCTAGTTGATAATTAAGATTCATGTTATACTTTCGCAGCTAGAGAAAGTGGTTTGGCGTTCAATGTCAGTCATAATAATTAACGACCATTAAAATCCGGTATTCCAATGCACTTACGTCTGGTGTTCTCGTGATTGTAAAAAGAATGAATAATACCTACTTAAGATTTTTATTGAAATCTATAATCATTAATTAATGGTCCTCTAAAAGTACCTCGTATTTCTTTGGATAAAGGATTGATGTTTAAAATATAGGATTAGGTATGCTTGCTACTTTATAAAATAAAAATTTATCTTTGTCGTCGATATAAGTACCTATAGATATATAGCTCCGTAGGGATGTAATGTTAAAAATGAAGACCAAAACGCAGTATAAAACAGTAATTTTATTCTGCAATGATGATAGTTGCAAATAGAAAACTCTAATTGGTTCACGCCTCAACGACGGAGTCACGGTCACCGCGAAACGGTAGGTAATACATCGAATAGCGACTGTAACGGTACCAATGCACCTGACACCCGACACACATGACTGGCTAGGGCTGCCGAGTTTGGAAACTTTACTTTGAGAAAACGTAAAAATAAGTAGTGACTTATGTAAATGAAGAGATTTCCTAAACATGTCAAGATAGCTCGTTAAGTTACAAATAATTATGTAATGTACTCATTTAAAGTTCGTCAGTTCAGTATGTACTTACCTAGTAAATTTTGCAGTTATCTTTAAAACTATTGGGTAATTAATTTTAGCTTACATTTGAAATGGTTCTACTAAATAGACATTTTGATCTTTGTTTTAACATATCTGATTTCTGTCCACTAGAAAATTTTAGGAATGTAGGAATGTATAGTAATTTTACAGTTATATAGGCATATGTAATACCTAACCTTTTTTATTTATGTCTGTTTGTTTGTTTAATTCATCAAGCACCGCGCGGTCCCAATGCGGTCCGTAACAATTAAAAATCAATTCTGTCTATGATTCTTGGTTTGAGAGGTTTAGAGGGGTTTGTAACCACGGATTGCGTGACAAGATTGTTCTGGCCACGGATCACGGCCTCTGAATAAGATATCCGTTTTCCGCAACACTATAAATGCCACATTTTACCTGTCGATCACGATAAATCGGTGGATCAACATTTGTAACTGTTCAAACATGAAACATCCGGGTCAGCCTTTGCAACCGGGCCGACCAGTCTGCGGCCCTTCGTATGTCGGCTGTCAAAGTACCCGTATGGTATATCTTGTATCTATGTGATCTCTAAAAAGATTCAAATTCCTTTGTAATAAACGGGTCAGTTTGTTAAACAGTTTTGAACGCCTGTTGAATGTTTATTCAGTGTCAGTCAGTTCTATGTTTATAGAGTGGTTTTTGCTTTTGTGAGAGTCTGCAAACCAAGAGATCTGTTAAAAACTATAACTATTTCAAAGTGTTAAAGAGCAGTGATAGCCTTACGGTTATGGAGCCCACTTTTCATCGGGTTAAAATCCTGGCATGTATCAATAAGTTCTTCAAAACTTACGTACATATTCATCACTAGCTCAACGGTGAAGGAAAACATCGTGAGGAAACCCGCAGGTCTCAGAATTACTTCTGAGGCATGTGAAATAGACCTGGTGCGGCGATGGGCTCACTGCACCCTATCACGTTTAGGGATCAAACATTCTCGTGAAAAGTGGATAAAAGGCGTGATTTTTAATATTTTTTTTTATTTAGACTGATTATCTAGTGCAAAACTAGCAAAACATAAGAACGTTGACTTCAAATGAGTGCATATTAAATTCATTGACCTGTAAAAGTCTTATGTCGCTATGGTTCATTTTACATTACCATCAGTTAGATGTTGTATATATTATGGTGTACTGTCGTCATATAAGTTCAGCAGCCTTACCACCTAAGTCTCATTATGGGGTGTCTAATTTAGGGCACTTTATTTAGCAATGACAGACAATCATAAAATAAGAAACCAAATTATCTCTATTCTTTAGCGTTGACGTCGCCATTCGTGGCCCTAATATAAATCGCAAACGAATATAAATACAAATTCATTTATTTTCTATAAGTATTGAAAATTAATTTAGAAAAGTCAATAGTCTAATAACAAGGCACTCTACGCCAAATAGAACGTTAAATGGTAATTAAAAACTGGCCAAGTGCGAGTCGCGCACGACGGCTTCCGTACCATTATCTATAAAAACGGCATAAAAATCACGTTTGTTGTATGGGAGCCCATTTAAATATTTATTTTATTTGTTTTTTAATATTTGTTGTAGCGGCAACAGAAATACATCATCTGTGAAAATTTCACTGTCTAACTCTAACGGTTTATAAGATAAGGCCTGGTGACAGACGGACGGACAGCGGAGTTTTATAAGTATACCCTAAAAACCATTTGCAGGTGTCCAATTTTTAAAGCTTGTCTAAGTAATAGGCCTGCAGTCTTCTGTCGGAAGACATCAGAACTTTATCAATGTATTGATTTAATGTCCTTCATACTATGCAGTAGGTTGCGTCGCGTTCTTGATTGATTTCCTATTTTAAAAAGTATAACTGTAAAATTAAAATCTAAATACATTTTATTAAGAGGATTAATTTATAACGCGATAGCCTTATTATGGTTTATTATTAAGTAACAGACTTTCAGAGACACCTAGCTCGTTAGACATAATGCGCGGGATTATTGACAGTTCCTCGTGACGTCACGCGTAGAGACGTAGTTCTAATAGGTAGAGTTGCTCCAATCGATATTTATGGGCTAACAATTAATAGCGGTGTTTCGGGATAATCCTTTTGCAATTTTTCCACTAAGTCAACTATCTTATCTAGTCTCCAGGACGGACCATATAAACTCATCAACTTTTTTCCCTGTTTTTTCTTTTTAGCTATAACAATGACCCTGTTAAATCCGTTTCGAATGTTTTGGATGGTGATATTTGACCTGACCGAAAATAAAAACAAACCTATGTTGTCGATTTCACTATATTTTTTGCATATCCGGTAATAGTGTTGTCACCGTTGTTATACGGTCGCCACGATAGCCGTGCTCACTTCTGGCTGACCACTTTCCCTCATGAAGAAAGTTTACTATTTTGGTCGCGTATCAATTTGCATATTTTTCTGGTACACGCTAAACGGTTTCGATTGTGAACAGATGTTGACCGCATTTTTCTAGACTATCTTGTTAGGTGAAACGTATTTTTTAAATTATTGATTCTTCTGTGTTATTATCAGCCAGTTATAATTATTCAAAAGTGTGTTGTTTTGGTCAGAAAAATAGACAGGCGAAAATATTGTATTTCTAAGAATGAAATGCCTCTGCCGACCCCTCGAGGATAGGACGTGAGCATATTTACTTTATTATTTTTAATTACATGCACTGAATAATGTCTCAATGTAGTACAAATCACACTAACTAGAAAAACTAAAAACCTTACTGCATGTAAAATGTAGGGAAGAGATTTTAAAACTATTACCCTCTTCCTTGTTCAGTTGGGTAAAAATGTATTCTCTATAGTTACACATCCGACATTAAAACAAATCTTGTTACCCCTCAAATCATATAACAGAGTACGCCCGTATAGAATTAGACTCACATTACATACACTAGCAGCGCTCCGCGGTTTCACTCGCGTAGTTCCTGTTCCTGAAGAAATGCGGGAACAAAATATAGCCTGTTTATTTATATCTAATCAAAAGCCAATAAAAATTAGTTTCAAGCTTCTATATTTAAAAATTGTCAATTTCTATACAAAGTTTCATCCCAATTTGCAACCCCTCCGCCTTGCTGTACTGTACCCTTTTTTCGCATCAAAAAGTAGTCTATGCACTTTCTCAGGCTCTAGACTATCTCTGTGCCAAATTTCATTTAAATCGGTTCAGTAGGTACCTAGTTTAGGCGTGATTGCGTAACACACTGACAGACATAGTTATACTTTCGCATTTATATTATAATATTAGTAAGGAGTAAAAATACACTCGAAAGGCATGAATTAAATACTTAGTCTATCTATTATCTATCATCACTATAATTATAATTTATATTGTTATCATCTAGGCAAAAATATGCACTAGCCAGAAATAATAGGAAATAATCTCTCAGTTTCATCCATCCTAAGGTTGTCTGGAAGTGATCGCTAAAAGCGATAAGACCGCCCATTGTACTTTAGTTAATGTTGGTATCCATATTGTGTTGTTTTTGGTGTACAATAAAGAGTTATTGTATTGTATTGTATTGTAACCTATGGGCAGTGATAGCCCGGACGGTTAAAGAGCCGGTCGAAAATCAGTGAGGCTCGGGTTCGAATCCAGGCATGTACCAATGAGTTTTTCAAAAACTTACGTACATATGTATCACTAGCTCGACGGTGAAGGAAAACATCGTGAGAAAACCCGCAGTCCTCAGAATTAATTCTGAGACATGTGTAAATAGACCTGGTCCGGAGATGGGCTCACCACCTATCACGTTTAGGGGTCCAATGTATCTCGTGAAATGTGGGTATATCCAGTAATGGAATGCCTCTGCCTACCCCCTCGGGGATGAAAGGCGTGAGATTATTTATTTATTTTTTATAACCTATAGGCAAAATTTTTACATTTTAATTAAGTAGGTATGTAACTCTGAAAGCAGCCAGTACTTTTTGTCTACGGACGGAGCAAAACGACAATTTAATACATTATTTAAAGTAACCATTAAACAGAATATTAATCCATTTCAAATAGTAATTCACCTTGGCTATTAAAAAAACCGAATCCGTACTCTGACTACTGACGATTTATTACTAGTGTGTTGTAATGGGAAGTAATACTGTGGTATGGAGATTTATAATACTTTAAAGTGATTACGTCAGGTAGAAGGCAGTACTTGAAAATGGCTTTATCAATGCCACTTGCAGAACACACATACAATGGTTGCTTTTATACAAAGAGATTTAAATATATACAGGCAAAAATAAAGTAAGGATGAGTTATATTCATACTGCGCGCGTTTGAAAATTGATCCGCTACGAGTGGCTACAGCAATTACATACTTACTTGTTAGCGTATTTATACGACACAATAATGACGGTAAAAGATGATACGGAACGAATGATAAAGAAAGAGACAGCTATCTGTTAAGAGTTGCGCTTGAAAAATGCCAACATTGCGACTAAATAAATTAGGTAAATTACTTACATTTTTCGGCCTCATTTTCGTAACATTTAGTAACATATCTACGTCTTTTTTATATAATATCTTTGACATAGAGGGGACAAAGCGAACAAAATCGTAGGTAAGTCAAAAATTATAGTCTAAGTTTAGTGTGATACGCCCGAATGACAGCTCATACTGACATGACGCTTGAGATCCATGTTTTTGTATGAAAATATTCCCAACGGCCTATGTCCTATACTATTATATTGAAATCTCTTTGGTTTTACAATTATTAAGAAATGGTCCTGTGCCTCTGAAGATGATTTCTACTGTATATATTTGAGGCAAAAAACTGGTTTTCCGATGATTATTTGGTAATATCGAAGGCTGTTAGACGATATTGGTGACCGGGATTCTAAAATGATGGGATTGCGTACAATGATGAATGGTGCCAATTTTGGGTTGCGCAAGTGTCACCAATACCACAACCAAAGACATTTGAAACGATTTTTCTCACCAAAGAGATTTTTTTATTATCATCTCATTGGCGAAAACATGTCTTTGAAAAAATTGCGTTATTACTTTTTAACGCTGGCCCCAAAATAATATTTACTACACTGTGTATTTTTTTTTACAAAATATTGTTTGAAACAATGAAATATATAGTTTTTTAACCCACGTTGTGATGAAACTTCTTAAATTAAAATCTTTAATCATATTAGATATATCTTTAATGATGACACATATTTCTAGTTATATTGTCTTAGATACATACATACATACATAATCTCACGCCTATTTCCCATTGGGGTAGGCAGAGACCACAGACCGCCACTTGCTACGAACCTGGCAGATCTCACGCGCTAGATATAGAAACAAAAATGTGTAAATTTAAAATTTACCGTTGCATTGTTCCAAAGTGTAAATATGTGTACCTATATTCACGATAATTTGTCAGAAAATTGTGAAATATTGCAATTTTTCTCATTTATATACAATTGATCCACTCGCTAATTGAGTTGAGAATATAAAAGATATACAGTTGTATAATATCCATTAGTGACTACGTGACTAGCTTTTGCCAACGACTTCGTGTACAGTCAAGAGCACGTGGAGCTAGACACATCGGACTTTGTGACGTTCTTAATCGCCTTCAAGGTCAGATTCGCATTACAAGTGTAAAGCTACATGTGCTCTTGACTGTATACCTAACGCACCATACCTTATTTCTCGGTCTTTCAGTTATCTCTATGCAAAACTGTAGGAAAAAGGCAAACCAACGAACATATTTTCATATTATAAATTAGCTGTTCCCTCAATTAGTGACTTCACCTGCATACGTCCCATTGCCGTGGAAAAATTATGGCCCATATTACTCCCAGTAAATTAAAATTTCCAGAGGTGGAACAAAAAGCCTATTATTACATTAACATCCAATAATTTATACCCAGTCGACATCACAGGAGACCAAAGAACTGGCAGCTACCTCGGTAGAATTAGTCTAGCTATTCAAAGGGGGAACGCTGCCAGTATCTTCGGAACCTTACCTAAAATGACTCCTTTTAATAATATATTTCAGTTATTATATTATATTTCTTAAGGTATTTAGTTTTAGGTTTATTTATTACTAGCAGCGCCCCGCGGTTTCACCCGCGTAGTTCCCGTTCCCGTGGGAATACGGGGATAAAATATAGCCTATGTGTTATTCTGATGTATAAGCTACATAACTGTAAAGTTTCATCAAAATCCGTTCGGTAGTTTTTGCGTGAAAGAGGAACAAACATCCAGACATCCAGACATCCAGACATCCATACAAACTTTCGCGTTTATAATATTAGTAGGATTATACCCAGTCTATAATGTAGGCAGATACATTTTATTCTACGATCCAGTGCTTACGTATTATTGACGGGTATTACATACTCATGATATTAAGGAAATTCTATCTCTCTATATAGAATTCCCTTAATATAGAGAGATAGAGTTCCCTTATTATCATAAGTATTTAATACCCGTCAAAGATACAGAGATGAAAATACACGATGGCATTGTGTGAGAAAATCCCACGACTCTCTTCTTATCTTTGTTGGAATACAGACATTTGCATATTAAATACCAAATTAATCTTAAATAACTATTTATCTGACAAGAGTATTGGATATTTTTTATCAGTAAATAAAGATTTTTTCTTTAATAGTATACTAGCGACCCGCCCCGGCTTCTCACGGGTGCAATGCTAATACTAAAATCTTCCTCTTGAATCACTCTATCTATTAAAAACAAACCGCATCAAAATCCGTTGCGTAGTTTTAAAGATTTAAGCATACATATGGATATAAGGACATAGGGATATAGGGACAGAGAAGACGAGTCATACATCTAAGTATAGAAAATAATACTAGCAACGCCCCGCAATTTCACCCGCGTCAGTCCTGTTCCCATGGAAAAATTGTTACTCTCAGAAAAATAAGCTTTCCATTGGTGAAAGAAGTTTTAAGTGTGGAATTCTACTACATCGAGCGGATGGATGAAAGGCGTCTAACGAGACAAATATATAAGGGGATTGTAAGCAGGCGAGTCGGCAGAGGGCGACCTAGGCGTATTTACATCGATCAGATCGGCGATGTATTGAAAAAAAGCCAGATAAAGAGTACCCGAAACCGACGAGCTTGTATGAACCGATTGATGGAAGTGGATGAGGCGCGTGAGGTATGCCAGGATCGTAGCAGGTGGCGGGCTGTTGTCTCTGCCTACCCCTTCGGAAAAAGGCGTGAGCTTATGTATGTATGTATGTTCTACTACATATAGCGGGGTGCCCAGTGGCGACTCCCGCTCGGATCACGTCTATTCTGTTCGGAGTAGTAAGTACATCTCTATTTGACCAGTTTTATATTTTCCCGTCTGAATGAGATATTTTCCCGCGGTAAAAAAAAATAATTGTACAGACACGGTCTCGTTAGAGTTTTATTATGTATCATCACTACATAGTATAAAACAAAGTCGCTTTCTCTGTCCCTATATCCCCATGTCCCTATGTATGCTAAAATCTTTAAAACTACGCAACGGATTTTGATGCGGATTTTTAATAGATAGAGTGATTCAAGAGGAAGGTTTTAGTGTTAGCATCATAGATTTAGTATACTTAGTATACTAAATCTATGGTTAGCATTGCACCCGTGCGAAGCCGGGGCAGGTCGCCAGTAGATAATAAATAAGTGGCCAGGGCAGACACTGTCCTACCAGACTACTGCGCCACCTAACGGGTCCAGTTGTGAGTCTGAATCTTTCACATACATATTTTTTTTTAAAAAGGGGTCAAACGAGCAGACGGGTCACCTGATGGTAAGTGACTACCCGTCGCCCATGGAAACCTGCAACTCAAGAGTCAAACGTGCGTTGCCGGCCTTTGAGGTGGGAGTACGCTCTCTTCTTGAAGGTTTGAAGGTCGTATCGGTCCGGAAATACCGCCGGCGATAATTTGTTCCACGGATCGGTTGTGCGAGGCAAAAAGTTTCGTGAGAATCTCACAGTTCCACAGCGTTGACATAACGATAAATAACTGTAAAAAATTGCATACTTCTGTATTTATATGTACCTATGTACAGTCAAGAGAACGAGCAGCTTCACACATTTGACTTTGTAACGTTCTTATTACAATCGCCTTAGAGGTCAGACTCGCACTACAAGTGTACAGGTACAAGCTCTTGACTGTACAATCTCAAAAGACCTTACTTTTCATAACATTTAAGTAAATCGCATGCGGTGACAAATATTATAATTTCAGTGCTGAGCAATAACTTTGTACAAAACTAACAAAAGCTGAACAGTCATCATTAGTACCCCTTCACCCGTTCATCGCAAAAATCATAAGTAGAACTGGGCTAGAAATATCATTAAAGCCAGGCTATTTCTTTAGAGTGCAAATCACCAGATGCAGTATGACCGTCTCCAATATTTCAAAACAAGGTATGACCTCTCACCAAGCCTCTCACACATGATATGACACACTACTTTTCTATTACTAACCCACTAATACTCAGAGTATTAGTTATTGGTCAACAATTTATGGAGATTGCGCAAGAAGCCATTAAGAAAGCACGATACAGCAATTTGTGTGATTTCGATGATTTTCGCGTCCTTCATTTGTTTGACATGTCCCTGCTAATTGTTGACACTTGAAAGTTTGTCAAATTCATCAATCCTCTGCGATTATTTCACGACATGCATCGTGGCGAGACACATCGTTAATCAATCGATTAGTCAATACTTTTAACACTTGGTTAAATAGATACGTTTAACATGGGTGCTAGTTACCTACAGTATTCAATAGAACTATTTAACGTATTACTTAAGGTTACTATATGTTAAAGATATACGTTGCCAACTGCACTTACAACAGCTAATGGGTACATTGTAGGTAGCAAAAGATTAGTCACATGGAAATACCACCAGAAAGAAGTAATCTTGACACACTAAGCAGCTCTTCAGGGTTCATTAATAAAGAGGTGTGGACTTTAAACGTGAAATGGATAGGATTGAATGCAAAAGCTATATAGATTTAAGAATCAAACGAACTTACATTGTGATGTTTGATTCCAATTATGCGATTGTTGATGGATTGTTGTCACCTCACAAGCTAACGAAAGATTCTGTTTGTCAATCAAAATCTGAGTGCAAAAGTGCATATATTGTCCGATGGCGTGGACAGTTTTTAAAATTTGAACCTTTCTGCCAGCCCACTGAAAATTAATTAATACTTTGTTCATTGAAAAAAACACTAATTCAATATAATTATTTAAGCAAAGAGATTTAAATAGGACAAATCCCTTTGAATTTAAACTGTTTTTCTTGCACCTAGAGTGTAGTGAGGTGAACTTGTGTGTTTCGTTCGGCAGCAAAGATATTTTGCGTATCGTACCTTTGAAACCATATGTACGCTTAGGATTATAATTTTTAGGATAAAAAGTACTCGCATCAAAAAGGTTAAAAGCCAATGTCGGAATCATTCGGTGTGTTTGCTTGTTGGCTTATTATTTTAACCTTATTTTGGTTGTGAAAGTGTCATATATTTCCATTTCACACTATGTCTATAAAAGGTATGCATACTTGTGATATTGCGATAGAGCGCTAAATGACAAAAGGACGTTGATAGTTTTGTAAATTTCACACCTTTGTTTATTTCGGAGATAAGTAATTATGATTGTGAAATTTTTAGCTGCTGTTTATATTGAGGTGGTAATTCTTTGCTTAAACAAATGGAACATCATCTTTGTCGATTACAAACAAGTCTAGGCTAAGAGGTTGTAAGACTTAAGATGATTTGACGCCGGACTACAGATTATAAATAAAATTCGCATGCGAATGCGTGAGATACGAGTCTAAAGCTACTCGATCCCTTGGAGGGTTCCTTAGTATTACATGTTTCAACGATCTCCGATTGACTCTACACAGGATTTAAAATGTTTTTTTTTTTCCTTTGAGCCAAAAATCCTCTATAAGATTGTATGACACCGAAACATAGATTTTGAAACTCAATCAGTGAATGGATCTTTCTGTTACAGTTTTATTATAGGTTCATTTTTTTCGATTACTTGGTGCAGAATACTAATGAGGATCCATAAGTTATGTCTTCCTTATTAGAATTGAATATTTTGACGGGCCTGTTGGTTCAGTTGGAAGTAACTCTGCCTTCTGAGTCGGAGGCGCTGGTTCGATACGGGGCCAACATTTGTATGCATGATCATGTCTGTACGCTTTGTGTCTGGTCGTTTAACATTTATTGAAGTATGTTTATCAGTTGTTTAGAACCCATAGTCCACGCCCTGCCTAGTTTGGGACTAAAAAACCGTGTGTGAATTGTGTCCCACAAAAAAAAAAATGTGATGTCAATGTAAAAGAGCGAAGGAAACTCACTCCGAACTTATTTACAAGGGATCTGAAGGCCGATTTCTAGGGAGAGCTTCGTGTGTTGTACGTCTAACACTGAACTATGTCGCATAATGTTGATGATAGGCAATTTGTACTTCAAACTAACATCGCACCTTTTGTTGAGACGATGTATGTATTGTCCATTAGCGAGCTCGAGTGTAGTTATTGTTGGTTTATTTCAGCGAAACTTTCTCGACAGCTTTTACTGCAGCTTTAGAAAGCTCCTCGGTTTGTTGGTTTCAATTTTAATGGTCTGGACGGAATCTATATGTGATAAAGTATTTCAAGGTCGAATACGGAGTACTTTCTCCGTGAACTGATTTGGATGTAGTTTCCTTTCACGCGTTGGTAGCACTTGATTGCGGATCCTATTACCGTTGCTTCCTCCATCACCTTCATCATCAGACATCATTGAGGGTTCCAATATAACAAGCCTATTGGCTTAGGTGGTTGCTTGGACAAAAACGTTGGTTGTGGCCTTGCATTTCGAGTTAGGTGCTCATCGCGGGTTCGATTCCCACTTGCTCCCAACATTTGTTTGAATGTGTGTGTGTGTGTTGGAGTAGTAGAAGTAACAGTTCTCTGATTCGCACGACTAATCTCCAATCATTAAAATAATGAGTGACATAATGACAAAAAGGGTATAATAGGCGGTCTTATAGCTCTAAACAAGTTCTTGCAAACAACCTTACGATGAATGTAACTGAGTAAATACTAAGGTAAAGCTAAATAGATACACTAAAACTAACAGTGAATTTAGGTACTCTAATACGCCATAATAAAACAGGGTTCATGGTTGGATACGATATAAATACATTCATCTATCTATACATATAATAAAACTCTAACGGGGCCGTGTCTGTACATTAAATATTTTTTTAAAATTTTAACGGTAGTGTATATAGTTATCGATATAGATACCGAAACACCAATTTTTGGAATTTTTGTCTGTCTGTCTGTCTGTCTGTCTGTCTGGTTGTGCACGCATCACTCAAAAACTACTGGACGGATTTTGATGAAATTTGGTATGGAGATAACTGAGTACCCGGGTCAACATCTAGGGTACTTTTTATTCCAGGAAAATATCTCATTCCCACGGGAAAATAAAAAAACTGGTTAAAAAGAGAAATACGTACTACTCCGAAACTATAACACCTAGAAACTTGAAAAATGGTATGAAGGTGTCTGATATGTCATAGGAAATTGGTATGAAGGGATTTTTGGAAATTCCCACGGGAACAGGAATAAACTAAATCCAAGCGGGAAAACGCTGCTGGGCACCCGCTATTTGAAATATGGTATGTAGGTGTTTTAAGTATGTCGTAGGCAGCCACTATGAAGGGATTTTCGGAATTTCCCACGGGAACGGGAATAAACTAAATCCAAGCGGGAAAACGCCGCTGGGCACCCGCTATTTGAAATATGGTATGTAGGTGTCTTAAATATGTCGTAGGCAACCACTATGAAGGGATTTTCGGAAATTCCCACGGGAACGGGAATAAAAGGAATCCGCGCGGGCAACGCCGCTGGGCATCCGCTAGTAACTTAATATATGCCTACCTAAATAAACACGAAACACAGACCTGGATCTCGTAATACCTACCATTACAGTATCAGTCCAACTTACAAACTGGCGAAACGAGCATAGCTAGCATACCTCGAGAAAATGGTACCGATATTTGACAAAAAAAAACACTCTTTTCATCGCCGAGGGAGTAAAATTTCTGGAATTTTAACGTTTCACCAGTAAATTTTTGGATCCCTTAACAGGATAGGTGGTGAGTCCATCGCCGGACCGAGTTGCTGTTTTGGTCTCAGAATGAATTCTGGGACCTGCTGGTTTTCTCACCATGTTTTATGTTGTATCGAGCTAGTGGTAAATATGTACGTAATTTTGATAAAATTGTCGTGTTGATATCGACAACTGCCCATTTCACACACAATTTCCCTGGCTCGCTCCAATAATTCGTGATCGCTGGAGAAGTCACTTTTCTCTATAATGATAACTTTGCAAAACATTCCAAGAAAAATGAATGTAAGTAGGCTTGACTAATACGAGTATATTGTTAAGTATTGTTATTTAATTTATACGGTTCAAAATATTTGTATGTAATCTAGTGGCGCAGGCAGACGTGGTTCTGACACGTATCTGATCCAATTGTGAATCTGAAGTCTAAACCATCCATGAAACCACTTAAACTCACACAAAAATTTACATAATCAATCGATCCAGCCATTTACAAATTTTAAATGAAATAGCCAGAAGATAATATATAAATTATTAAATTTATTTATATACTCGTACTAGCGGGTGCCGTGCGTTCCCGTGGGAATTACCGGAAATGCCTTCATACCAGTTTCACACATGTACCTACCATATTTCAAATAACTGGTGCCCAGCGGCGTTGCCCGAGTGGATCAAGTTTAATCCCGTTCCCGTGGGAATTGCCAAAAAATCCTTTTCAGCGGTTGCCTGTGACATGTTAGACTGGGGATAACATGGGCTATAATTTTCCCACGGGAACGAATACCTATACCTATTTAGTGTTACACAAGAGCTCTTGATAATCAAAGAAAGGTAATGGCCAGTATAGAGACGACATCAAAAATTGAAGAGAGAGCTACGTATATTGTCATAATAGTGACTCCTATTATAAACGCATTCAACCCATAACAATTGTTTTAAAGGTTTCGTTATGTATAATATAAAAACAATACGTTACATTTTAAATCAATACGTTATCTTTGAATCTAGATCAGTAGGAAGTTTTGGTTATGTAAAAAATAACCTTGTGTTGTCATAGTGTTTTAATATTCACACATAAATACTCCTTGCATCTGCTGACTTAAAGTTTTTCGGTATAGCTAAATGTTTTGTTCTATTGTATGTTAATTGCTACGAAAACTCAATTGAGGAAAAGCTAATAAAGTTGATGAACTCATGCACGCTGGGTTTATAATCTCTTTTTGTTGTATGAACTAGTATGGACACTGCCAGACTGAAAAAGTTTTTCCTAGACGAAAAATCTCCTACGTTTATTGCAGCATTTATACCGCCTCATCGTATATAAGTCTATACGTATTGTGACACATAAGAGCAATGATATGATATGATAAGAGCCATGGTTTGGAATATGGAGTATTAAATTTTTTTTTATATTTAGCTGAACGACTGAAATAAAGAAAGAAAGAAAGAAAAGTTTATTTTGGCATAAGTGGAACAATAAGTAGGTACAACTAAAAATAATCTTATAATAAAAATACACTCAGCATGTGCTACAGCAGACTGAACACTGAATCCTAAAAAATCTTTGTCAAACATTTCTTGATTCCCATGAAGTCCTTATGAGAAAACACAGAAGGGAAACGGTCGGGGATTTCCCCTAGTTTGCATTGTGCATAGTGGTTCAAAACCCTCAAGGATACTAATATCAACTCCAATGGGGCCAATTTTGGATTGCTCTAGAATACAGTCATATAGTTTTATTCATAAATACATACGTAATCTCATGACTATTTCCCATTGGGGTTTTAGTCATTTTAACCATTAGATTTTCCATTAATGGACGGTATGATAAATCAATCTAGATGATATCGATCAGTCCTACGATTGTAGTCCTTGATGTAATGCGCGGTTCTTCCAAGGCACGTTCTATCAAATATAGCAAAACATATGGAAATGTGTGCTAGATTTCAAAATTAACCTTAGAAACTCACCTCTATCGTGTGAACTGCTTCGCGACCGTGAACGGTGGATTTTATTAGCATAGACAGACTATTACGGGCGAGGATAATACGCCTTTTGAAATGTAATTATATAAAACTTATTTTGTCTTCCTAAATCCGAAAATAAGGTCCGTGCTTGAAGTTGGTTTTCTGGATATCTTTAGGAATAGGGCGATAATTATATTGTGTCACAGATTGAGGCAACATCTTATTTTAATTTTAATTTCATTCATATTGGAGCCACTGTTCTGGGCATTGTACTAAAGTTATATAAGCTCCAGAATTTAGCCAAGTTTACATAAAATATGATAAAATGTTACCTAAAATAAAGTAGTTTTTTATTTACAATTATATCTTAAATAGTTTCATAAGAAACCGGGTTTTTTTTCGAATAATAGGTTATATTATAATAACTTTTTTTTAACTTACAAGAATACTAATAATGTTTATGTAGTCGAACATAGGACTAAACGGTATGCTATGAACGTCTGTATCATATTCAACATTGTACTGTAAAATTCACTTATTGAATGTCAATACTAATTAATTGTACTTAAAAGCATTTGTACGTGCTTTAGATCAAGCATTAGCGCCCCATAGGCGGTCACGGACAATAGCCAATCTAAAGGTGACTCCTTTCAGATACTTTACGTGTCAAAAGTTAAATCAAAATTGTTATTCATTAAGTACTCCATAATATCTCCTAGGTATTAATGTGTAGAAAGATTGGTGTCAACAGTCAACATCATAAAGATGAAAGGCATCCCCTACGAATTCGATCAAAGTCGGTCACCTTGAAGTAACATTCTTAGAGTTTTCAGAGATTATTCTTGCAAATTGGTATTTAATTGTCCAACTACCAATGTCCGGAAATTGCTACGAAGCGATAGTGGTTTATAGCGAACGTTAATCCAACCTTGAGTACCCGTATTGTGTAGGCACATAAATAAAAATGATAACTTTATAACATCTTAGTAAACTTCAACCAGCATTGAACAATAAATTGTTTAGAACTTTATTGCAGGTCCCATTCATTCTTCTAGGCAGGTCAAACACTACATAAGACATTAATAATATAGGGGTAGCTAGCTGGTAGTATATATACTACCTCCTTTTACCGGCTACCCCTTTATCACCCACCCCAGCAATAAATAAGTTATTTTTTTTGAAGTGAAAACTTCTTTAGCGGCGTTGAACACTTTTGTGGGATGGGTAAAAACTATGAAACTCGCGTCAGGTCACGTGTGCTGATCGAAAAAATACCGTAAGACGGCGCAGAGCGCTTGCGCGATCTGCCATCTGCGAGCTATTCTGGCGTACGCTGCAAAAACTGTGTCTACGGTAGACTCAAACGAAACGCACATCAATTTGAAGAGCGTAAAAAATAAGTCGATCTGAGTCGACAACTTATAGGCGGAAAATTCGGATTATCGAGTATTATCAATATAAAAATGAATAAATTGCTATTAAATTAATGGTGTTGCTAAGTAAACATGTCAATGTCAAGGTTCGTATTCCCTTCTCCTTTGTGTTTTGGGTAAATAAGATTTAGCAGAAATATCTAGAGAAGCAGAGAGAAGATAATCACGATGTTGTCAAAAGAGGTTAAATGCTATTCCCTAACTATTCCAATAAATCAAAAATGCACAACGTTAATAATCAAGTTTTCACTTCTGCCGGCACTCCCGGAGTGCAACCCGTGTTTTTTTTTTTTGTTTTACATTGGAGTCCCGAGTAAGAAACCCACTACGTACCATCGTTAGGGAAATCATTTAAATTGGTCGAGGTGAAACTTCACAACAATATAACGCATGAGTTACAGACTGTTGTTGTTTTTTCACAATATGAAGAAAGCTTTAAAAGAAATTTTGTACTTAGCATCATTGACATTTATAAGAAAATCTTCTAGTTTTTCACCCAAAGAGATTAAAATATAATAGGGCATAGAGGGGACCAAGTGAGGAAAATTATGACTAGTGGGAAAAAGTTTAGTGTGATTCGACCGAATGACAGCTCGCGTTCATACTAACTGACTTGACTTGCTTGAGATTCAAAGTTTTTGTATGAAAGTACTCCCATCTATTTTAATATCTTTGTTTTTACCTATTTTCACCTCTATGGAAAGTTTTATCTAATTTTGTAAGAGCATAAAACATTCCAATAGTTTTACATCAAATACCAATGTGTACTGAGTTTTAATCCAGCCTAATATTATAAAATTCCATATTTGCCCTGAGTTTAAGGAAATGAGGAAAAATTTTGGTTAGTCAATCTTAATTCCGTATGGTATTTAAACCATGAAGCTCTCCAAAAGGATCTTAACTACCGCGATATGTCTAGATGGACAAAAGTGGGATGTTAATAAAACTTTATCTTCTATGCAGCTGACTAAAAAGGCAATACACAATTATGATTTCTCAACTCTCATAGCCGACAACATTACGAAAGTGAAGAATGGTTTGTTTAAATCATTTTGATAGAGCCTTGGTCTGACTCTGCGATTGTTTTAACTTTGGTAATGTCAAAATATAAAACTATTTTACAAGATTTTATTTCACTTGTTGTATGTTGTTCGGGTGGAATCTTGCAACTAAATTTTTAACCGATCTTCAACAGATTGAGCTGAAATAAAGCATATTTATGTACTTAGGTGATAATGAAATATTATGGTACCACCAAGCTAATCTGATGATGGAGCCAGGATGCCCATTGCAACTCCTCAATGGCTACTGTAAACTCCTCGAGTTTTTCACATTTGGTTTTTTATGACACGTATCGTACATACAAAACTTTGGTTTTTTTAGTTTTCATGAACTATCATTACTTATTTGGACATTACTAGATTTTTCATCAATATATTTTAGGATTCCTAAACGTGACTGGTCTGTTACACATGATTTTTTTTTAATTGTTATATCAATCACCCGTAAAAGTCAGGTTCATTTCCAACAAGGCTGTCCTGTTATTTCTATTTTACCGTGAAAATTTCTTGAAATCACATTTTGTCTGGTCATTGTTAGCCCAGCGCTCAGACAATAATGGGCGATAAACGTACGTGAAAACCGCTAAATAATAATAATGATAAATTGTGGGACAAAATTCATCTAAGGTTATTAAATGGGTGATTCCGATCGTAAGATACTCGTACGTATACCTAAAAATTCTAAGCAAATCGAACCACATTGTGAATGCTTTTAAGATTGTTGGTTAGTGAGTGTATAAGCATTAAAATCCTCCAAAGAGGAACCATGTGGGTTAGTGCCTAGAAATCTGGTCTCATTATAGCTTGATCCTTTGACAGAGATATGAGAACTACCAGCTTTTTGGTCACCTCAAGCCTCAACTTGGAATAGGCCTCGTCGAAACACACTGACAATTCTTTCATGAGCTGCCGCATCTCTAGACCCCGCAGTATCATGGTCTCTACCCCAAACGGTACAATATTAGTTGGATCTTTACAATATACAATACACGCAGCATGAGTATTGAGTATGTGGCTTAAGCTTTTTTTCGTTAGGCAAAGACAATAGACCGCCACTTGGTACGAACTTGCTAAACTTCTCACGCTTCATACACATTCAGTGAACGACTCATTCACGCTCATATCTTCATTCTATATTTGACCAGTCTGTTTTTTTTATTTGATCAAAGTTTAGACACACGGTGTCGCTGAATCGTGCTTCAATAGGTACCGCTAACAAAAGTCATTGCGACATGCCTAATGATTAATAAAAAAAACTCACGCCTTTTATCCCCGAGGGGGTAGGCATTCCAGTTCTGGTTACGCCCACTTTTCACTAGATATTCTTGGACCCTAAACGTGATAGGTGGTGAGCCTATCGCCGGACCGGTTCTGTTACACATGACTCAGAATTAATTCTGGGGACTACGGGTTTTCTCAAGATGTTTTCTTTCACCGTCGAGCAAGTAATGAATATGTACGTACGTTTTGAAAAACTCATTGGTACATGCCAGGATTCGAACCCGAGCCTCACTGATTATAATTTTTCAACTAAAATACTTATAAACCTAGCTTAACTACCTCTTCGAGAAAACCGCCTTGCTTAATTATAATATATTTCGCAAGGATGAGAATTGAGAAACTGTACTGTCAAATATGAAAATTTTACATATAGGTAATGTTCTGCTAAGTAGGCTGGTAATCTGAAAACTTTTCCTCAGTTTAAGGCCAGCTCACCACAAATAAAGTGAAACATTTTGACCTCATTTATGAAGTTTTAATATGCAATTTAGGTTATATAGCATTCGCTCATTACCATCAAGTGATCCACGAACGGCTCACGTTGCACGAAGTAATCTAAAAGATGGCTTATTTTTACAATTATGCGGTCAGACATTTATGAGAATTAATAGTGATTTTCTTAAATAACTCAATCGTTAGCAAGTCTATCGTAATTCACGGCTGAAAATACGATTATTCTTCAAGGTCACGCCAACCTTCAACCTTCTACATCCAGTGGCGGCCTCCTTCTACTGGTCATCGGTCCAGCAGACTTCAGGGCATCCAATTCCATATGTTTACCTGTAACGGCCAAATAGTTTAAAATATAATAGGGAATATAATATTCCCAATGCCCCCTACATTAGGAATATTTTTACACAAAAACTTGAATCTCAAGCGTCATGTCAGTTAGTATGAACGCGAGCTGTCATTTGGTCGAATCACACTAGACTTTTACCCCTAGTAATAATTTTTGGGTTCAGATTTTCGCAAAGAGATTAATATGTAATAAGGCATAGAGGGGACAAAACGAGGAAAATTTTATGCCCAAAAGTTATTACAAGTGGAATAAATCTAGTACGATTTCGACCGAATGACAGCTCGCGTACATACTAACTGACATGACGCTTGAGCTCCAAAGTTTTGTATAAAAATATTCCCAATGCCCCCTCTATGCCCTATTATATTTTAATCTCTTTGACACTTCGACAGACAAGGGTGCTTTGTTTTATACGCCTCAGATCAAACTATCGGTCCTGCTGGTTTCCTCACGGTATTTTCCTTCATCATTGACCTCATGTCAGCCTATCGACGTCCACTGCTGGACAAAGGCCTCCCCCAAGGTTCTCCACAACGTCCGGTCCTGCGCCGCCCGCATCCAGCAACTTCCCGCGACCTTAACCAGATCGTCGGTCCACCTGGTGGGGGGCCTGCCCACTCCACGCTTCCCTAATCGTGGTCGCCACTCGAGAACTTTTCTGCCCCAACGGCCGTCAGTTCTGCGAGCGATGTGCCCTGCCCATTGCCACTTTAGTTTCGCGATCCTTCGAGCTATGTCGGTTACTTTAGTTCTTCTACGGATAACCTCATTTCTAATTCGATCGCGCAGAGAGACTCCGAGCATAGCTCTTTCCATCGCCCTTTGGGTGACTTTGAGCCTTCTTATAAGGGTCATCGTAAGCGACCACGTCTCGGTTCCGTACGTCATCGCTGGCAACACACACTGGTCGAAGACTTTCGACTTAAGACACTGCGGTATTTCGGACGTGAGGATATCGCGGAGCTTCCTGAACGCTGCCCATCCGAGCTGAATTCGACGATTGACCTCTTTCTCGAAGTTGGACCTACCTAACTGGACTGTCTGTCCCAGGTATACATATTCGTCAACAACTTCGAGCGTAGAGCCTCCAACTTTCAGAGGAGTAGGTACTACACGGACGTTAGACATGATCTTTGTCTTGTCCATGTTCATCTTTAGACCCACTTGCTGGGAAGCTCTACTGAGGCCTTCGAGCATCGTACCAAGGTCTTCCAAGGTTTCAGCCATAATGACGATATCGTCGGCAAATCGAAGGTGTGAGATGTACTCGCCGTTTATGTTGATGCCCAGTCCTTCCCAGTCCAGAAGTTTGAAAACGTCTTCCAGTGCAGCGGTGAAAAGTTTCGGAGATATAACATCTCCTTGTCTCACACCTCGCTGCAGTTGGATAGGTTTCGAGTTCTGGTCCTGGAGACGGACTGACATGGTGGCGTTCTCATACAAGTTCTTCAACACCTCGACATACCGATAGTCAATTTGGCACCTTTGGAGAGACTGAAGCACGGCCCAGGTTTCAATCGAATCAAAGGCTTTCTCATAGTCAACAAACGCTAAGCATAACGGCTGGTTATACTCTTCGGTCTTCTGAACATCATTGACCTATTCATAAATATTTACACGACATTTTGAAAGCTCATTGGTATGGAAGAAAGAAATCGAACAGAAGTCTCACTCATACCAGGTACCTATAATCAGAGCCTGTACATATTATAAAGATTGCGTGTCATAAAGAATGTTTATTATTCGACGGCCCTTCTTTATTCATACAGATCGTATGACAGATTAAATACCAAAAACAGAATTAAGTAATGCTAGTCTTTCGTTTGTGATACATATCTGGCCATCACAGGCGGGTAACTGAACAAACTCGTTCGACTGGACTTAAAGCAAGTGCCATTACGGAGTCTTACCCAATGTTGTTTGCATAATATTCAAAAGATTCTATTGTACATTTGCGAATATTCAAGTATTTCTGTTTAAGTGATGCTAATTGAATATTATTCTGAAATTATTAAGTATGGATGGACGTTGGTTGATGTAATAGGAAATACCTCTGATATTTCTGTTAAACAAATAGTATGTAATTATGGCGAATTAGCAACCCGCCCCGGCTTCGCACGGGTGTAATTTATATATACGAGTATTCCTTCCTTCTGTGAAAAATTATCTAATTGATGGTGCAAAACCGCATCAACATCCATTGCATGGTTTAGGAGGAGCTAGCGGATATACAGACATACAAATGTACACAATAATCTCTACATGGTATATAATAAAGTAGCTTTCAAATTTCATAGGGATTGTATATCTATACTTTAATATTATGAAAAGGAAAGATTAGTATTTCTGTATGTTTGTGTAGATTTGTATTTAGAACGAATAAACTCAAAAACTACTAGACCAATTCTAAAAATTCTTTCACTAATGGAAAGCTACATTATCAGGGAGTAACATAGGTTGCATTTTATTCCTGTATTACTAACGGGAAAAATATAATCTAGTACCAAGGACGACAGACAGTAGGACTATTGTATATCTGCCCTTGGCCCCCGATGCTTCATTGGTCAATCCTCAATAACTATATTGTACCTAAAATACCATAGTGAAGTGGTTGGTTTCAGAAATGGAATGCTTCTCCAACAAACAGATTTGAAGGATACAATCCTAATAGAATAAGGAACAGGAAGAACTAACTACTATTGTAGACTAGCGGTTCTGCGCGGTTTCACCCAGGTAGTTCCCGTTCCCGTGGGAACACAGGAATACAATATAGCCTAGTTACTCAAGGATCTTCTAGCTTTCTATTGGTAAAAGAGTTCTTAAAATCGATCCAGTAGTTTTTGAGTTAATTCGTAACAAACATACAAAAATACAAATCTTTCCTCATTATAATATTAGTACCTATATATAGCTTTATATAGCTTTAGTAAAGTGAAAAGCTGAGCGTTATTGTCTATTTAAAATTATAACTGGAATCGTCTTTATTATGATATAAATGTTGATTTGGTTGATTCTGTAGTGAACTATTTGCACCGAAGAAGGGTTATGTGTGTCGGATATGTATGTTTCGTTGTGACGTCCTATAGGCTAAGCGGTTTGATGCACTTTGAAGGTAGAGAAATCGTTACATTCTTCTTCTCTGGAGTGTCATAGGCAGTATTTCTACCCAACTGCGCTAGGAGGTTAAGTAAAAAAATATAATCTCACGCTTTATTATCCACAAGGGATAGGCAGAGTTATTACATTTCTGGAAATACCAGTATTTTCTCTTTGGACCCGATAGGTGTGGAGGCCATCACCGGACTGGATCTGTTACACATGCCTCAGAATTCATTCTCAGAATTAGGTGTCCTCACGATGTTTTCCTTCACCGTCGAGCTAGTGACAAGTTTTTGAAAAACTCATTGGTACATGCCAGGATTCGATCCCGAACCTCACAAATAAGAATCAATCACTACTCTGAGGAGGAAGGGTAATCTTTAAATTTAAATATTTTTAGTACCACACGCAGTCGGGTTTATTCTGTGCTTGTGATTCTGCCTTTCTTGGTGTGAAGTATAAAATTTATTACAATTAATTTGTGAAACTATGAAATTTAGCTGCCTATTATTTCCACTGTCTATTTAATTAATTTTAATAAAGTCTGTTTGTGTTTAATTTGAGAACTCTTAGAATACAGTAGATGTTACAATTGGTTACAATATAATCTTGATACTGCAATAATGACTTACAGCGTGAACACTGCGGCGACGTTGGCACCCAGCGGAGCAAAGAGTTTTGTAGAGGAAATTAGGTTACTTAATAATTATAGGTCTCGTAATATAATATGTAGTTAACGATTCTTATATTATGTGTCTCATACGGCAGAACTGAAAGCTGTAGAGATAGGAATAATATTTTATTATTATTAATAATTATTTTCAAAAGACTTCAAAAAAGAAGGTTATATATTCGACTCGAGTTCGAGTCGATTACTAATTGTACGATCAGTATCATTATCCACTTAAGCAATATTATACAACTGTAAACCGATTATGTATGTGCTCTATAAATTGTATAATTTACTTAAAAAAGTTTGGTCAAAATTAGACCATGATTAGGTACTCGTATGTTTTAATACTTTATTTTATGAAACACTAGCGACCCGCCCCGACTTTGCACGGGTGCAATGCTTATACTAAAACCTTCCTCTTAAATTACTCTATCTATTAAAAAAAACCGCATCAAAATCCGTTGCGTAGTTTTAAAGATTTAAGCATACATAGGGATATAGGGACAGAGAAAGCGACTTTGTTTTATACTATGTAGTAATTTTAGGTAAAAAATATGACCATAGAAAATTTAAACATTAGAGCGAAGGATTTTTTTATAGCACTAATCTCGAAGTATACCCTATCTAATAAAAATAAAATCATCAAAACCGATCAACTCTGCAAAAAGTTACGCGTGATCATCCACAAAAAAATATATGCGTTGACTTGAGAACCTTTTCTTTTTTCGTCGTTAATAAATGACTAGCGGACGCCCGCGGCTTCGTTCACCATAGGTATATATTTTGCACACATTTATTCATAAATGTTATTCTGATGTACTTATCGGCGATTATAGTGAAACTAACAAAGAACCTTCACATCACCGTGTAATATCAATAACCTCCCAAATAAGATTTCTAATGATATCGGGATTATATTAAGCACGCGGTTGATGTCGTCAAATTAACGACAGTTGTCAAGTATCATTATTTATCATTAAGCCTAGGCTCGTCGGCGTGTCGTAGAATGAATCGGTGTTAGATGGTTATCATTCTGCGCGGCGCGGGCGCAGAGGTTTGGATTACGTTACTTTTTAGAATTCAGTGGCCAGAACGAACCTTTGTAGTTTCGACATGTCTGAATGTCTGTGTCATGTCAAAATGTCTATTTAATTTTTGAACAATAAGCTTAAAGGTGTTACCACACAACGGTTTTTGGCGTCAGCTGCGAATTTAACACAGATTTAGAGAGAACAAGATAACAAATATGCAATTTCCTAATTGATACTCTAGCTAGTATATCAATATACATGTATATAATGCAATTGTAGCATTTATGTCTGTTTTGTAGCCACTTTTTTATATGAAAAATATGCCATCGCTTCTAGTTCTATGTTTTGGAAGTCACTATTTGTTGCTAACGTGGTGTACGTTTGAGAGTTTGCGAAACGGCCACGCCACAAATTTTGACTACGGTGTAGAGTTTCTGAAGTTAGGGCTTGTAGAGTTAGAAGCTTGGCTCTACATGAGAACTGACAACTTTTTAGCAGTGCGAGCGATATGATCTCGTCTTGGCAACATTTTACATGAAAATGTTTTGGTGAGATAAAATTTTCTGAATTTAATTGTTCCACTACAAATTACACCGAGAAGAAGTAGATTAACCTTATTAAAATAATGTCTAGTTTTTCTGGCAGAGTGTATCAGAGATGGCAAGTTATATGCAGTTAGCGTATCATGAGTAAAATACGCCGTAAACTATCCTACTAATATTATAAAGGCGAAAGTTTGTATCGATGGATGTTTGTTCCTCTTTCACGCAAAAACTACTAAACGGATTTTGATGAAACTTTACAATTACATAGTTTATACATCAGAATAACACATAGGCTATTTTATCCCCGTATTCCCGCGGGAACGGGAACTACGTTAGTGAAAACACAGGGCGCTGCTAGTCTCTCATAAATCACAGAGAGTGCGCTTTGTTTTTGCGCAGAATACACGTGACTGAGAATCATAACTCGCATAGATTTTCACCGTTTCCCTATTGAACAATAGTCAATATTTACAGCTAGAGAGCGAAGTGTCTTTTACTTTGCTAGTCTGTGAGAACAACGAGAGTGCAGGAAAAAAACTGCAAGTGCAGCAATTAATTTAATCGACTCCATTAGTGGAGTGTATTTTGTTGTCTTCATAAAAGCCTAGCCCACCAGTTTGGACCGAGCGCTTAGGGCCTAAGCGCTCGGTCCAAACTGGTGGGTCAACATGAAATTCGAAACAGGAATTTCATAAGTAGTGTAAGTAAGCGCGAAGAAAGGATTTCAAAAACTCGTCCTTTTAAGGGGTTATTAGGTGATGAAATTTTATACAGAAGTTTGTTAGGTAGTTTCAAAGCTTTGGGAATACGGCTATTAGCAATAAAACGAAATGTTTTTAATGAAAGCTGAATAATACTCGTACCTATTATAAAAAGATCTAATGATAAAACGTACATGACCCAGTTACAAGGCTGGCTGAAGTGTCTCTCTAAATAATAAATAAGTTTATTAAAATAATTTGTGAAGAAAATAAAAATACTTACATTACAAAGATACATACATAAATACGATAAAACTGCCTGAACTGAACACCCTGTGTTTCAAGCTAAAAAAGACTTACTTACTAACCTAAATAGAAAATGTACAGTTTGCTACCTATTGAGAAAAGTCCTACTTAGTACCTACGTACAGTCAAGAGCACATGAAGCTTTACACTTATAGTGCGAGTCTGACCTCTAAGTCGATTGTAATAAGAACGTTACAAAGTCCAATGTGTCAAGCTCCACGTGCTCTTGACTGTACCACCAGGCCGGAACATCACGGGGCCACCGGTATTTAAAAATGGATAAATCAAACTTTAGTATTGATATTGACATGTCCCCTTAAAGTACAACTGCATACTACAATCTGTTATATCAAGCACGGTTGACCATGAGCTTATAAAAATACTGTGAAATTGGTATTGAAACTGTATTTTGCATTTAGAGTTCTCGTTGTCACAAAGCTTATAGATTTTGAATAATTTCACGTGTGCCTAATAGTCGCTTGTGTGATGTTTTGTAACAATAACCTTTGACCGCCGAAAAATTGCTAATGTCTGGTCTCAACTGCCTTTTATGTATCCAGCAGTAACCTATTGAGTAAACGCACATAGTTATTTGTTAACGTTTATTTTATTGGGTCAATCAAAAAGGTTTGTCATGTCAAAAGAATTGTTTGTCAATGTTTTACGACCTACTACAGCCGCTGCAGAGTATATTTCGACCTATAAATGAACATCAATAATTTGTTGAACAGGGACCCTTATTGAACTTTGTGACGTGGTCAGTGCTTGCTCTAGATAAATTGACGGTAATGACAGATATACGGAACAAGCAAGTTTGTGAAAATAATAGGCCAACAAGATCATGAATATATACTCACCCAGTCTATACGTAATATCGATAAAATTTATATTAAATTACCTTCTATGCTTAAAAACTAAACCAATTACAAAATAAATACAAAGCAGTTATAGCAAGTACTAATAAACAAAAACTACCTACTGCAGTATTAAAGAATATTTCGAAAATAAACTTTAAGTCAAAATATTTTTAATAAAATCTGTATATATAATATACTTAATTTTGAATTACATAACATTAAAACAGTCCTCTCTTCTGCTATTGCTGTGTCTTGTACAGGGTCAATAAATTGATCTCCCTTAAAACCACCTTATATAAAGTTATGGGATGCAATCAATGATAGAGTATTGAGATTACAAACTTTTATTTTCCACTTTGTACTTACCTAATTGTGTCAAAAAGAAACGACCTCAGAAATTTTAATGAGCCATATTACCTTAATCCTTTGTTGTTACATAGACGCAGGATGAGTAAGTAGCTATTAACAACTAATTAGTTTGCGAAATATTCCCCTCTGTATGGATATGATGAAACTTGGGCAGTCGATACATGAATATTAGATTTAAAGACATTTATTTATTTCCAACGAAATTTACATTTCACATATGGATAATAATATAACTTATTTCTAAAAATGATATGGTCGAAGTTTGTACAGTGCTAAATAATCCTACTAATATTATATCCTACTAATATAATAAATGCGAAAGTTTGTTTGGATGGATGTCTGGATGTATGGATGCCTACTAATATTATAAATGCGAAAGTTTGTTTGGATGGATGTCTGGATGTATGGATGTATGTTTGTTCCACTTTCACGCAAAAACTACTGAACGGATTTTGATGAAACTTTACAGTTATATAGCTTATACATCAGAATAACACATAGGCTATATTTTATCCCAGTATTCCCTCGGGAACGGGAACTACGCGGGTGAAACCGCGGGGCGCTGCTAGTACTAAATATTAACATTCTTGTTTTGAAATGTGCATTTTTGCTAGTTTTTTGAAAACATTTATTGATTCAGCGTTTCGAATATTTTCAGGTAGTTTATTAAATAGCTGGACTCCCTCAAACATGATAATTATTTCTCTTTCCGTATTCAGTCCTAGGTGCACGTGCTTCAATTATATTATAATTGAATCGGTTATTAACTTAAAATTAAGATTGACGAAATTTACAAAAACTTAAAACTTTTGTTTATCTGAGTAGGTAGAATTGTGCCAGATGGCATTTAGAAAAATAATGAACTTACATTCCCTATTTAGTTTGAGAAAGGTATTGGTACATGTGAATATTCGAACTCGAGCCTCGCGGATGACAGGCGGTCTTTTTAACCTCTGGGCTATCACTGCTCTCATAAGGTAGCTGGAAAAATCCATTTAACCTTACTATTTAGTATCTAAAATATAAGAGTCTTCCCGTTACAATTACATCTTTAGTACAGACATCCTACTTCTTATTAAAAATGCGAAAGTTTGTATGGATGGATGTATGGTTGGTTTTTTATTTTATTTTTTTGTTTCTCTTTCTCGCAAAAACTACTGAAAGGATTTTGATGAAACTTTACAATTAAATAGCTTGTACATCCGAATAACACATAGGCTATATTTTATCCCCGTATTCCCACGGGAACAGGATCTACGCGGGTGAAACCGCGGGGCGCTGCTAGTCGTTAAAAATTGTTTAATTTGGCAACAGGTATATTAAGCGTCGTTGAATTGAGTGCCTGACATTTCTGATCGCGGCAAATTATCACGAGTTGGAAAGTAGCCGAGCATGAAGTACGATAATTATGTCCTGCTTCATACATTTGACCACTGTTCTCTTTTGAGAATCGTCCCAGAGACATAACAAATACCGCTTAGAAGTCTCCAAACAAGAGAACATGCTTGTATCAATAGAGAAATTGAGTTAAGCATACATTGCTGTGGTCGAACTAAAAGTTGGTGGCAACCTTGACCTAAACGGTCAATGTCATCGTAGTCACGCGTAAAACTCGGATGTGGGAATGAGAGACACGAAATAAATACCATTACGCTTCGATAGAGGCATGTGTACAATTGCCAATTATTAAAAATATTTTACCAGTCTCTTTGATAGTAGGCGGCAAGATTCGTAAGTGACTCGGAAGTAAATATTTTGAGAATGAATGAATTTTAATGCGTTTTTGCTCGGACCACGTCTGGCCGCGGGGTCGCGGCCACTTTCACCTGCGCAAACCTTTGAGTATTAAACCAACCGGAGACGCCACTGACAGGCGTTCCCCTCTGCCAAAAAAACGTGTCGGTCTTTGAGCACACCGGTTAAATACAACTAGTTTGTTTGAGTTCACGGAGTGCTTGTATTGGTGAATGTATTTGTGTGCACCTAGTTCAAGCTAGTGTTTAATTTTTTTATCAAAAAATGCGTTTGTTTTAACATTATTTGTGATTGTTTCCTCGTCCCCCCCGCAGAAATTGGCAGACTTTTTTGTAAAGAAACTAGTGCGCGTGACGTCTCCTGTTGGTTTAATACTCAAAGGCGCAAACGCACCGTCTGAATTCCGGCCGCTTCTGCATACAAATTGTTGCTATAGCCACCATCCATTTATTTATGTTGACATTGGCTTTTGTAGGAGAAAGAAAGGTGGGCTCGTGAGGAAACAAATTGGTTGATTGAAGATTGTATTAGTTTTTAGACTAGTTTTTGTTTGTAGTTGAGGGCTAATAAGTAGCTTAATAACTAATCCTGGATATACAATATCCACCTACTAGATTTCATCAGAAGCTGTTCAGCCGTTAAGGTTGGAAAAAAATATCTCACGCCTTTTATCCCCGAGGGGGTAAAACGAGGGACAGACGGACGGTACGGTTAAGGTTGAAATGGGATTAAATAGGAATTAGGAACGGGGCAGTTGTTAGTGACTACCTTCTGGGCCAGAGGTCGGGGTTCTGTTCCCACTCGTTTGTATGATATACAGACTCTGCGTCGTTTCTGGTCTGAAAATTAATTTATAACATGACCTATCTAATTCACTATTAAATTTATTATACCTACAAAGTTCTAGCATGACTGACTAACAAATAACACTCATCCAACACTAGTGGACCTAGAGTTATTATGACCAGAAAATATTTATATACCAGTTTTTTTAATTTTAAATTATGTACGAGTATATACGACTATCTGGGGGGAAAGAAAAATCTCAAGCGAAATCGAACACTTGAAAAGAATTTAAAAAATGTATCCTCTAAGGAGGTTAATAAGGGATGAGAGTTTGTATGGACGTTCATAGTTTTACCAAATCTCTGCCACTAGTAGGTAAATAAAATTTCTGTGCATAGAGTTACGAGTAATATTGACTTGTAAAGTAGTATCAACCTTGTTGGTTCTGTTAGAATGCTTTACGAACGCCGTTAAGAAGCAATAAATTATTAGTCTTCATTAAAACCATGAATTTAATAACTTTATAAGATATTCAATAACAATATTATACAGCCTAGAACTCTTGCTCTTGCGGTATAATTGAGTACGGATTTTGTGTCACAATGTATTTGTTGTTCAGGTTGTTTTTTTTATAACTCCCTTTCCCGCGGATAAATTATAGCTTATGTTACTTTGAGAAAAGTAAGTTTTCCATTAGTAAAATAATAGTTTCAGTAATTTCAGATCATAGTCATTATAAAAAAACTAATCTGTCCTGTTTATATAGGTACACTAATATTATAAAGACGAAAGATTATGTTTGTAACGAATGTTGGCAATACTGCCACATTAGAATAATAAAATTAAAAAGTAAAAAAAACTCTCTCTGTCTATCAGCCATTGTGGTACGCACACGTCTTTCTTTATTAAGTTTCGAAAATAAATACTTTTATTACGAATCTAGCACCTATCTTTGCTACATCCTCACAACGAATTTTAGTATATTGTTACGCTACAGTTAAAACACTCGCATGGTCCAGTGGAAACATAACAGCTTCTGTAATAACTGGGTTTAACTAACAAAGTTGCAGTAATCGGCTGCGTAATCGCAAAATGTATCGGAGAAACTATTCGCTTCCGAGGCCGACCAGTTTCCGCTTTGCCCCATCCTGTAAAGACCTTTTGTATGAAACAAATACGATATGAAGTACCTTCACTCATATGAATAGATTACGTTATTTCACTATTCTGTGCTTAAGAATTTAGGACAGGATCGAAGAGAGTTTTTGTGACGTCACTTTATTTTTCGAGTAAGCTCTTTTATTTGATAGCCGTATTGTAGGAGTGCATTGAAAATAACTAGTCCGCCATCTTGGGTGTTCCACCATGTTGGATTTAAAATGACGTCACACACCTAACCACTCATGGTTATCCAAACTAAACGTGTATACAAAATTTCAGCTCAATCGGTTGAAGATAATATCTTCTTCAAAATTGCTTGATTTCGCCCTTTATTTAACTTGCAATGTATGCTTCATATTGCAAGTTAAAGGCTTTTAAAACAATAATTTATTTAAAAAATATGAATTTTCTTTTATTCCGTTATTATTTCTTTTATAATTATGAGGGCATATTCCTACCTATGATTTTTTTCTAGAACTTGTCTAGCACGACTGTGAACGAGAACATCGTGAGGAAAGCCAGTAGCCCCAAATTGATTCTGACACAAACTAAACTATTCTGGAGAAAAAGTCTTCTTCGATTGTAATAAATGAAAAACCATTGCTAATAATACTTGTCTGCGATGTCGTCTCCCAGGTGCTTCTCAGGTGTAATAATGACAAAATAATCTCATCTAGGCAGAGGCCTCAGTGTTACGTAAAAAAATAGACAGCTATAAAAAACTCGCGCCTTTTATCTATCTCTCTCCCACGTTTCATCAGTATATTCTTTTGACCCCTAAAAGTGACGCCGTTTCTTGGTGGTCATACTGGCATGTCATACTAATATGACCAGTGAGAAGCGCTTGTATTGGAGGTCATATTATTTTTATAAACATCCTATATACATTTTTGCTACTGTACGGACCGGGGTGCTGTGGCACATATCTCCGAATTAATTGTGCGACCTGCGGGTTTTCTCACGATGTTTTGCTTCACTGTCGAGCTATATAAATATGTACGTAAGATTTATGAAAAACTCATTGGTACATGCCAGGATTCGAACCCAAGCCTCGCGCATGAGAAGCGGGCTGCCTATACTTACAGCTTACTATTTTAATAATGAATCCTATCAATCTGAGCTACAGTAGATAATTAATATTGGAGCAGTTAATACTAAGTTGACTCACATAAATTACTATTGACATCTCATTAAAACATAATAGTATATGTTTGTCGCAATAAGACCCTTTTATTAGTTGGTACTTGTAATAGCTGTATTTTAAGCCGATGTTTTAAGACTACCTTGCAAGTAGATGTGATTTCGAGGGTTCTTTTCATTTTCTGTAGAGTTGTTTTCCAAAATAAAATCTGACGGCTTCAAATGGCATTTGGTTACCTACCATTTAAATGTACAATTCCATGTTTGCAATTTGAATTAGGACCCAAAATGGTTGCCCGCGTCTAGAAAATGGAGCCAGTTATTTTTGGTTTATGATTACTGAAATTCGATGCGGTTTTCATAATTGTATTTAAAAATTGTATAAGACTTTCAACAATACATACAATATTACATGATCAGTGTACATATTAACAGAACAAAATAAAATAATAAGACTTTAGGTTTCATATATAATAACGATATTGTGTTGTTTTGGAATTTTTTAACATATGTTAAACATAGCTGAAATGGATTAAGTAGTCCATACTGAACAAAGTAATTTCAGGAATTGCGCTTATTCTGTTACATATTGTATACTTTATTTTGATAACAATGGACTAGCGTTTGGCTTGGCCTTCTTCACTGCCGTATTGGGTTATTTCACTTCACATGGTGACCATAATAATAATTTATGAGTAACCACAAGATTAATCCAATTAAATCCTTTGTCTTATTTACTGGTGTATTATTTTTATATCATTATCGTGACCACACTTCTGGTTATGGCACGATTGAAGGACAACCGGAAGAATCTACATATTTTATGTTTTTAGGGTTTCGTACCGCAAAAGGAAAAAAGAAACTCCTATAGAATCATTTCTTTGCCCTTCTGTCTGTTTGTCAAGACCCTTTTTATCAGGAATTTGTTAAGATGTCAAGTTGAAACTACTATCAAATACTCAAGTCTGCATTCCCTTGGAATTGTGAAAAATCGTACTTCTAAGTCAACACAATCAAAAGATTTATTTATTTATTTATCATCATTATCTGAAATGTTGTTATCACAGGCAACCCAAATCAACATCATAAGAACAGCTAAAATAAATGTCACTAAAATAAACATTAGGTACCTACAATATTTACCACATAATAATTATAAATAAGAATATTGTATAAATGAAATTAAAATAATATAAAAATAAAATAACGATTATGTCGTGAATTTTGAAAATCGAGTAAAACTTACAAGGAAATCAAAACCTTATAAGGTACTTCCCGTTGACCTAGAACAAATTTAATTTGGTTAAAAACAATGTCTCAACACACAAGTAAAGGAAAATCCGAAAACCGTAAATTAGTAGTGACATCTAAAAAAAAATGTACGTGCAAGTTTTGTACGGAACCCTTGGTACGCGAGCCCAACTACCATTTGGCCGTTTATTTTGTGTAAGTAAGAACTAGTAATTTGCAATTATTGGCTTGAAATTGGCCGTCAACCATGTTTCCGTCTTTATGATTTATAAAGTTTGTTCCAAAAGCTCTAAAGGAAAGGATTTAGACGCTAAAAAATACATTTTTTTTTATTTATTTACAAGTATTAACTAATTATAAAATTTATACACATGGTACATTATCACATATTTCATTTCAGCAGAAACAGAATAATGTGTATTTATGATTCGTTGAAGTCTTTTGTATGCGTTAAATACTACCGGGCTTATATTTTTTTCATATTCCAATTTTAATTTATATAAAAATTTGCATGCCTCAAATGGCTAAATATACTATACGTTAATCAACATTGTTAAGAAACTGAAGACACGTATATTTTTGGCAAATAAATATTACATTTAATTTCACACTAAAGGTACAGAAGACTGTTCACTGAGGTATTTTGTAAAAGTAAAGGTATAAGAATGAATGATTCATATTTTTAGTATCGACCTTTTAAATTAATAGCTCGTTGATGTCTTTAGTAGGCGTTGTCGGGGAAAGTTTTGTTTTGCGAAAAAATAAATAAATTGTAACTTAATGCCTCTAGATCATATACTATGGTCACTGAACAATTGATAAACATACTTACATACATAATCTCACGCCTATTTTCCATTGGGGAAGGCAGATACAACATACTGCCACTTGCTACGAACCTGTCAGATCTTTCGTGCTTCCTCCATATCCATTGAACGACTCATGCATGCCCATCGGTTTCGGGTACTCTTTATCTGGCTTTTCTTCAACACATCAATGATCCGGTCAATGTAGGTACGCCTAGGTCGTCTTCTTAAATAAAAGCGACTCGTCCATACTTAAATAAATATAAAGGCCCAGACACGAAAGCAATAGACATGTTCATGCAAGTCAAATTCGCGAATCGAACCCACGACCTTTGACCCAGTAGACAAGGTACTAAAAGATACAAAAGAACTACAAAGACATGTTGCTATGTCGAAATTTATTTAATAATTTGTTTCTGCGTTTCATTGAGCTGGTAATCCGTTGTTCTCAATAATGTTAGAGAATATTTAATATATTTAAAAATTCCACAACACTACAGAAGTATAGCAACACCGTGGAATAGTTACAATAAACAAAACGCTAGTATTGCCATTTGCCTCAGTACGTCACGGCACACGGCACTTCGATCCAGTGGCTTTGAATCAATGCAAATTAGCTGCTAATTAATTAGAAAAATATCAATTAGCAAAGATTAAAAAACTATGGAAAGGTAATACACTCTAGTAGAGTATGTTATTGTTTTTAAAACAACTTTATTGAATAAAAATCATTGCAGTAAGTTAACTGTATTTTTTGCTTACGAATAAGCGAAAATATTTTAAATACCTAAAAAGTTGACACTATTAATATTATAACTCACTAACGTGTGCGAATCCTGTTCATTCATGTTCCCGTGGGAATTTTCTAAAATCCTTTCCTGGTGCTCACAGACGTAGTTTAAGGAACCTCTGTACAAATCATACTTATACACCTGCGTTCTTTTATATTTTATAACTCACAAAGTGAATCAAATAAAAATAATCTAACACAATAATAGGATTAACTGAGACAGGTGTATTCCGCATGGGTGTTTACCGTCACGTAATCGCAGCTATATCGGGCGTTTCGAAAGTCGCGACCTTGTCTCAATCTCGATCTTGGGTTTACACCTTACCGCGAACGTGGAATACTTACTTACGCACGCGTTAGTTTGGATCCGTTGTACATTTATTTTAGAGTATAGCCAAAGCGAGCTCTTATATGTTTGTGGTTTTTACACGACTGCTTCAGAAAGGTCATTTTTTCGGGTAAGTATATGTGTCTTTTGCATTGCCATAGCTTGTGATGATTTCACGTTTGTGATTTGCACCGAAAATGGCGTTGTCACAGAGACGGGTGATTAACAGTTATTTTGGTTTTATATGGATGAACAGTGATAGCCCGGACGGTTAAAGAGCCGGTCGAAAATCAGTGAGGCTCGGGTTCGAATCCTGGCATGTACCAATGAGTTTTTCAAAAAACTTACGTACATATTTATCACTAGCTCGACGGTGAAGGAAAACATCGTGAGGAAACCCGCAGGTCTCATAATTAATTCTGAGACATGTGTAAATAGACCCGGTCCGGCGATGGGCTCACCACCTATCACGTTTAGGGGTCCAATGTATCTCGTGAAATGTGGGTATATCCAGTAATGGAATACCTCTGCCTACCCCCTCGGGGATGATAGGCGTGAGATTATATTATTATTATTATATTATTGGTTTTATAATTGTATATTGCTAAATAAATCAGCGTCAGTTAAGATACTCGTATTCCGTAGTGTAACTTAGGTGGTACAGCTGCACTATCTTTGTAACCTGTTTAATAAAAAGTCTTCCTCCGGTCTGTCATAGCTTGTTTAGTTGAAAGCCACCCAGTTTAACTAGTCTCCTTGTTTTACGACGGCATTTAACCCAAGAGAACTCATGATTAAAACCCATTCGATGACAGATCACACTCAACATCACTTAACCCGTACGATCGTTAGTTAGCGAGGCCATCGACTCACGCGCATTATCTTGTAATCTCACGATGACGTTGACTCATATTCGCGCACCGACTGTTAATCGTGCTATCTCGTAATAGTGAATGACCAGCTAAGAAGATTTATCAATCGCGAACAGAGGGCATTATGAGGAAGTGCTAAATTACTATCATTCAGATTTATTATTACAGCTGTAATGCAATGCACTCCATCTATAAAATGTTGCATCAGTTTAATACATAGTGCGGTAAGTTTAAATCTCAGATAACGCAAACATTTTCAAGAAAAATATGTAAGTTTTAAAGTTTTGTCTTTTATCATATTTTTTTATCGACGTATCTAAGTGAGAACGCAGCATACTCGTAAGTTACACTTTATAGCTGACCAACCTGTTTTTTGGCCTTGCGCTGTTGATGGGAATATAGCCTAACAACTGAATAGTGTAGCATGATTTCAATTATTTGGTTTTCTGGTAAACATGAAAAAGATTTGTAAACGGCAATAATTTACAAATTAAAACGATATCCGAGGTTCCAATAAGTTGCACCTTTTTGGTAAGCGGTGTGCATCATCTTCTTGAAAAGAGGCGACATTGAAAAAAAATACTATGTCAATTAATGATTGATCCATTGTTGTTTTAACCATCGTACTTTCACATCTAAGTTAACCCCGCGATGCTTCTAACCCAGTGGGTTAACTGCTATTGGCTATTGAAAGTAATGTAAATTTTGATCTACCTACCTTTCCAATAACCAATATTACAGTTGCAAAGGCTATCAGATTGACCCGTTATGAGAAAGTGGAAAGAAAGTCCGCCGTTAATCAAAGTTTAAACTCAAAACGATAAAGCGGAGTCATAAAACTCTATAAAAAGTTGAGTGTTAATGAAAATTAATATTGTGTCTCAAAGTTGGTCAGTTAACGTTCTCACCATTGTCTCTTTACATAGGCATGTTAAAAATAAATAGCTATTCAACATGATAATTGCGTTGAAACTTACCTAATATTTTTTGCTGCCTTTTGAAATATCGAATAATAATTTTATTGTGAAAGATTCAGTACATAAGGTTGCAAACAAGTCTGGGCGACGGTTTGTAACCCCTGATCCCGGGATCATACATACAATACGGTTGCACAAATATTACGCGAAAACAGGTCTTAAAGGTTAAAATGTCTCAACGTGACCATAAATAGAAACTGTTATTATAAAATTGCAACTGTTTATAACCCATTTTTGTTTGGATATTATGCCGTGGTACGGAACCTTTCGTATGCGAGTCCAACTCGCACTTGGCCGGTTTTTATGATAGGTGTGTAGTAAACGGGTTAATGGCTACCAGCAATTCAGTCCAGTGCATGAACTGTTCTTGTAAGATGAGCAATAGAAGTTTCTTCAGTATTTTTCGACATGAATATTCTGAGCTACTCAATCTTGAGATAGACATGGGTCGCAAAATAATTTTAGAGATTAAATGTGCTGTTTGTTAGCTAGTCATGTGTCTGATGTGATTTCGAAACATGGCAAAGTTCCATACAAGCTTAACTTGTTTAAATCTTTTGGGCTATGAATTTTAAAAATCCTTTTCTAAGAAAGGATTTATTATTTACGTTATTTAAGGTACTGCTGTTCAAAATTTAATTATTCCAGACCCATTGTGTGTTATCTGTTAGTCAGTAAGTGAGCTTTAAAGTAGATAGAGTACTTAGTAGTAACTAATAATGTTTTCGTTAAACAAATTAAGAAAAAATATTGTAAAGGGTAAATGTGCTAAAAAAATTGGAATATCGTGATTTTAAGAACAATTCCCAAATCGCAAAAACTAAAATACTCCTTCTCAATAATTTTTCCACACTGGTCGAATCAAGCCTCAATTGATAATACTGGCGGTGGTATGTTACAAACGCCGTCGGTCGCGTTCGTCGTAACGCTATAGGCAGCTGACGAATGCGTAAGCGCGTACTGACGCGTTTGTTATTCGCGCGAATTCAGCGCTCCTCCCCCCCCCCCCGGGTTTTATTCAACTGAAGTACTTAAAACCGATCCTACTAATATTATAAACGCGAAAGTTTGTATGGATGGATGTATGGATATTTGTTCCTTTTTCACGCAAAAACTACTGAACGGATTTTGATGAAACTTTACAGTTATATAGCTTATATAGCTTATTTTCACGAGAACTACGCGGGTGAAACCGCGGGGTGCTGCTAGTTTTAAAATATTTTCACAAACACCGCACAGCCACGGCGTAGCGACCACTCAGTCTACTAATGTCGTTTTGAAGTGCGAACATTCTTCACAGTTATTATATTTTGAAGGTTTATGGATATTATTTGGATGTCCGTCATTTTTGTGTGTGTTTGTATTGTGTTTCTCAATGCTGGGGAAAGGGTACGGGCCGTGGTTGTGACGCCATGACTGGAGATGTCAATATAACGGCCATCAGATCACTAGGCCAACACCACCATGACTTAATGGATCTGTAATGATAGCTTTTTAATGACGTTTAGTTACGCAATGCTTCCTCTGAAGATTATTCGTATCGTCATTACGTAAAGGTAGGTCAAGATCAATATAATGCTCAAACATGAATTCACAAACTAATGTAATGATAGTGCTTTGAAATTTAAATTGCAAACCGGATCCAATGAGTTTCATCACCAACACAAATCTTTAGATACGATTCTTTTATCAGTATATATTGCAAAAGAATATTTTTTTACTAGACAACTCTAAATGTAGATAGTTAGTGTGTGCTTAATGCGTATCAATTTATAATTGATATACCTACTTTCTTTTGAGTAAACAAATAAAGATATATATTTTTAATAGTTTTTGACAGTCTCTATCTTGTAGATTAACAATTCCTCTATACTAACAGCTTAAGAGACATACAAAAATATCCACAGTATCATAGAAAATCATAATCCTCCTTCTGAAGCAGTCGGAAAACAACGCGAACGCTTTTATTTATTACTATCTATATCGCGTCGTTTCACCCGCGTAGTTCCCGTTCCCGTGGGAATAGAGGGATAAAATATAGCCTCTGTCGGCCCTTATAATGTAGCTCCCATTGGTGAAAGAATTTTTAAAATCGGTTTAGAAGCATCATCAATCATTAGCAGTAAAATACGACAACTGTTAAATTTATATATCGCGTGAGTGCCAACCATTAAAAATAGATTGCAAAATATGTTATAGCAAAACTACTATGTACCTCTATAATCTGTTTGTAAAATAATATATGCAATAAATGCAATTAGATAAACATAATATAATCTCTGTAATATAAATAATGAATTTGTCGCAATTAAATAACAGCTAATGTTGAGTCGGATTCTTATACAAAGGATTCCGTACCACCGTATACAATAAAAAGAACTCAATTCTTGTATGGGGATCCCATTTCACTTGTATTTAAAAAAAACATTAGGTATGTTGTTACAGCGGCACTAAAAATACACATTCTGTGAAAATTTAAACTGTCTGTCAATTACGGCTCATGAGAGCCAGTCATGAGACGGACGGATAGCAGAGGCTGAGTAGTGCAGTTTCGTTGGCACCTTTTGGATACGGAACCCTAGAATGACATTTAATACGTACGACAGCAAACAAAATAAACTACTAATATTTTTTAATTTAACATACAAAATGCAGAAATTCCTTATACACGATTATGCTGCATATGATATTTTACGCTAAATCAACTTGATGGTCCGAAAGGGATCTTAAATCAGATGTCATTCACGACCGACCGGACCGGCTAGCCTCACTTTCTCATGGAAATGGAAAGTGACCCGCGTTCCAATACCTATTACTTATATTATAACCACTATGTTTTACCAGCTGATATTTACAACCGTTTCAACACTCTCTCCTTTCCTCTAATATATTTTTTACACATTCCATTTATTTCAAATTGATAACTGATTTTTCATAAGGTTATTAACCTACAAATACTTTAAAACTTAAAAATTAAGTGGGTTAAGTATTATGACGTCATTTACGAAAAGAAGTAAAAATTAAAAACCTTGCATACACATCCTTGAACGTCTTTTCAGTCAATATTAAAAATCAAATTTATGTCTGACAACCCGCACAATAAGTCTGCACACCGCTAAAATTATTTAAAAACTAGCAATGCCCCGTAGTTTTATCCGCGTAGTTCTCGTTCCCGTAGAAATACGGGGATAAAATGTAGCCTATGTGTTATTCTGATGTATAAGCTATATAACTGAACAGTTCCATCAAAATCCGTTTAGTTTTTGCGTGAAAGAGGAACAAACATCCATACATCCATATACAAACTTTCGCGTTTATAATATTAGTAGGATTCATAGCCATCCGTGCGTGACACATCGTGAAAATGATCAAAGAACCCTCGGTGTATCATCAGTGTATCCGGGCGTTGATTCATCGATATGATTTCTAATATAACCTGAAATATCATTTTAGCCTTGGACCATAATCAATTAGATATCCATCTTCAAGAATTTCGTAATAACATCAGTCTAATATACATAGATCTAGGAACCAATCCCACTAGATAATATTATTAACGCAAAAGTTTGCGAGGACGTTACTCTTTTACGCAATAACTACAAGAAACTTTACAGTAATACAGCTAATACATCAGAATAATGCATGAGTTTTAATCCCGAAACGCAGACAAAGTAGATGACAAAAGCAGAATGTTTATACGCCCGCATACAAAGGGATGTTGTAAGTATGACACAGATTTTTGTATACGGCGGGGAATATTGTGGCTTTTAAATACGGCTAATAAATATTTAAATATATCGAACTAGATGGCCTAGACAGATGTTGTAATGGCACAGACAACAGCGATACCTAGAGGGTCCAAAACTATCTTTCAGGATGTAACTAACCATACACATTCTCAAAATTACATTAAAATCAGTTGGGCGGTTTCGGATATTACTCGTAGCATGTAGCACTGAAATATTATGGTTTTATATTTTTTAAGATAGGTATGTGCTAATCTTTTTTAATTTTCGCTTTAGTAGTTTTTGTTATATCGTAATTTATATTACATATATAAATGTTTATCAGTTCTGATTTCAATTATATGAATAATCCAATATAATTTATTCGATACCTATATCTATAGTAATAATCACTAGTACTAATCCATACTAATATATTAAAGAGGAACGGTTTGTATTTTTGTGTGTTTGTTACGAATAATCAAAAACTACTGGACCCATTTAAAAAAATCTTATACCAATGGAAAGCTTACAAGGTCCCTGAATATTTTATTCCCGCATTAACACGGGAAAGGGAGCTACGCGGGTGAAACCGTAATTTATATTTAGGATGGTAGACTCATCTACGTCATGGGTGATTTCAAATATAATTTATTTCTTTTATTTCCATATTTTTCTAGAATTTATCACTATGTCCCAACGCGCAATGGAAAGCCTCGGAAAATTTATACATATGTTACTTAATGAGCGTGTCACTTAGAATATATTATAGCTTGTTGTGAGGAAATGTCTCCACGCCCGTCTTGTTCAAATAGCAGGTGTAGATTTCCGTAACATATACATAAATATCCGAAGTAGAACAGAAGGAAAGTGAAAGGGCTGGTATATATCTATACTTCTATACTAGTCTATACTAATATTATAAAGAGTAAAGATTTGTATTTTTGTATGTTTCACCACGCGGTTTCACCCACGTAGTTCCCGTTCCCGTGGGAATACGAGAATAAAATATAGTCTATGTTACGCAGGGATGATGTAGCTTTTCAACGGTGAAAGAATTTTTAAAATCGGTTAAGCAGTTTTTGAGTTTTTTCGTAACGAAAAGACAAAAATCTTTTCTCTTTATAGTATCAAAGGCCAATGTCTGTGCTTATGAGATATTTAAAATGAGGGGTCTTTATTAAATAAATAGAAGCCAGAACACTTATTTTTAGAATTTATGTCGGTCCGTATATGTTTGTACGCTCATCCCGCAAAAAACTGCTGCAGATTGGACGCGGTTTCACGGTTGTACTCGTATTGTGGCCTTACATGTTTCGTATTGATACCCCGCCCAGAAGCAGAGTTATCTATATACATAGTGTTTCTTTAACTGGGTCACTATTTTATAATCAGTATTCAATTACATACTCGTAATTGCCGTGTCGTGACAATTTTGGCTCCAAATGGACGCTAAATAATGATTACCGAAATATGAGCGTCAAAAACATTTCAATTTCCCAACAAATAGTATTTTGCTAGCTAGCTGAGTACAAACAATGGATCGTGGCACAATATATAATGCGTTTAAATTATTATTATCATGAGTGGCGTTCTAATCACGCGATTTCATGGCGATTTATTTCCAACGATGTTGGTCGCAGCTCGTTGGTTACGTGCGCTCCGCAGCGGAGAAAACAAAAGAAAAATATGTCAAAGATTCACCTTTCGATTCAAGATGTGTCTTTTGATACCTATAGCTTTGGCTTTATTAGGGATGCATAGCAGAATGTGCAAGTCGCAAAATGAGCACTAGTGCAAATCGCAGAAGGTGCAGGTAGTAAAACGTGCAGATCGCAAAATGAGCAGGTCGCGAAATGTGCAAATCGCAAAATGAGCAGGTCGCGAAATGTGCAAATCTCAAAATGTGCAGGTTGCGAAATGTGCAAATCGCAAAAAGTGCAGAATCTTACTCTACACTCATAGCCTGCACAGACGACGGACTTTGTCCTCCCGAATCGTAAAAAAATATCTCCGTCTCTTTTTGTCCTGTACCGTCCGTCGGTGTCCGCGATTATTCGGGGGACTTTTTGTACGCTATACTTTTAATCCCTCGTGTGCGTTACTCGATACAGTTGTAAGCGTTCTATTTTGGCGGACAAAAAAATACGGGGACAAAGTGCGTCGTCTGCGCAGGCTATTAGTGTTGCAACCTGTTGAACCTATTCCTGTCATTTGTGTGTCGTCCCTAGTTTAACTGGTACAAGGGCCGACGGTCATTATTTCAAAGCACTGCTTCATAACAAAAGTCTTTATTTGCTCTTTAAACATAAGGTTACAATTAACTTTCAAAGTAATATTAAAACTAATTACTATTGTCGAAAACTCAAAATTGCATTAGCTAAACTTAACATACCTAAGGCTAAGCCAGGTGCATCGTCTGCTTGATTTTGGAATTCACATAAATACTCTTTTCTTAATTTATGTAGCAATTTTTAGGGTTCCGTACCTCAAAAGGAAAAAACGGAACCCTTATAGGATCACTTTGTTGTCCGTCCGTCCGTCCGTCTGTCAAGACCCTTTTTCTCAGGAACGCGTGGAGGTATGAAGCTGAAATTTATATCAATTACTCAGGTCTACTGTCCCTTGAAGCTGTGAAAAAATCAAACTTCTAAGCCAACGCAATCAAAAGATACAGCCGTTTATGCCGCAAATTTTCGACACTTGCAAGGGAATCAAAACCTACAGGGTGCTTCCCGTGAACTCAGAATCTTGAAATTTGGTACGAAGCAACGTCTTATAGCATAGATAAAGGAAAAATTACGAAAACCATAAATTTGCAAGGTTGTACGGAACCCTCGGTGCGCGAGTCCGACTCGCACTTGGCCGGTTTTTTATTCCCTTTTTGATTTAAACTTATTTTTATATCTATATTTTTTGTTAAATAATAGCAGAACCACAGGTGAAATCAATAATTTCAATAAATAAGTGGTATACTTTTAAGTCCGTCATAGTCCGTTATCTTTTAAGGTGATACTATTAAATTTCAAGTAGAGTTACCCTGAAATACTAATTGTATTTGCAGTGTGCTGAATTTATTAAACATATGGTATAAAAATATATTATATATTATAGCCCTCCCCTTGAGTTTTTTGGTGGTTCTTCCCGGGATTCTGCATTGGTACCAGCATCTCGTCGGTGGAAATAGGCTGCTGTTTCAGATGAACAAGTTTAGAGTCCCTTGTTATTATAATATTAACATGTCTAAGTGACCTTTTTATACCTACAGAAAATAAATGTTTTTTGTTTTTTTTTGAGATCTGCTTGCACATTTTGCGATCTGCTCATTATGAGATTTGCACATTTTGCGATCTGCTCATTATGAGATTTGCACATTTTGCGATCTACTCATTATGAGATTTGCACGATTTGCGATTTGCTCATTTTACGCAGCCTGCACATTTTGCGACTTGCACATTATGCTATGCATCTAGTCCTGCATATTCACAAAGATTCGATATTGTACTCGGAATCGGAAAATCTGTTGAATCCTTATGTCAAATATGACATCTGTGAATAGCCCGCCTCGAAACCTTTCGACAGATTTTCGAGTCGAATATCGAATCTCCGCACGCTCGCTGTTGCGAGTGAGCCCGTCGGGTTTAATTCCTCCACCAGTCTTATAGTGATGTATAAACGAGTTTAAAAATAAGTAGGTACTTAATTATAATTCATGAAAACTAAAAATACATGCTTTATATGTAAGACACGCGTCATAAAACAAACGAGCTCAAACTTGAGGTGTTTACGAGTAGTCACTAAGGAGTTGCGATGTCCACATCATGCCTCCATCAGATCAGATCAGTGGTAATATAATATTGCATTGTCACCAAATTTCAGCTCAATTTCTGCTTCAAAATTGAGTTGCAAGATTCTTTCCGAACAACTATACGTTGCAAGTTAAACAAGACATGCCTCAGAATCAATACTGAGGCATGTGTAACAGCACCTTGCCGAGCTCTTGTTTAAAGGTCCGAAAAAATAAACTATTTAAACTGGGTAATAATGATAATGAAATATCTCTGCCAACCCCTTTGGAGATAAGGCGAGGTGATAATATTAAACGTAATATTTTTTTATTTATATCTAAAACTAGCGACCCGCCCCGGCTTCGCACGGGTGCAATGCTGAATTTTCTTTGCTATAAACCATCCCTGGACCCACTCAAACCCACACAAAAAGTTTCATCAAAATCGGTCTGGCCGTTCTCGAGTTAAATTGTCAGGAAGGAAAACCCGACTTATTTTTATATAGTACATGATGCCGGTCAGCTAACAACTACAATTCACATTCACATAAATGTAAGAGTTTTGTTTTAAAACTCTATTTTAATATTGTCGAAAAACAAAAAAGTTTAAATTTTGAATTTTTTGTCAGTGAATTTTTATTTGTACGCGCATCACGCAAAACATACTAGCAAAACTTACTTTCACATTTTAAATGCTTGTGATCCCACCTAGAATACAGGTTATATACCATAACCCGCCATAAATCCCCAAAATACCCGCAAAATTTTATAATTATTACTTTTATCTTTTATCATTAAATAATCATTATTTTAAATTGTAGATCCGCAAATTGATAGTAAAAATACTTCAGTTTATTTGTATATTTCAATTGTACTTACGTGTAACTTTAAATACAGTTTATTTCATTATTTCCTTAAATAATATTGTACACACATACTGTAGGGTTGCAATCTGTTTCATACCAGAACTTTTTCATTACAATGCTTCTTTAATTGTAATCTGTTCTGGGTGTCTAATAAATAGAATAAAATAAACTACATTCACTAAAATTATGTCAGTAGAGTTTTTATGCGTGAATGAAGTCTCGGATGGTCGCTATATTTATTAGCACTCATTTTCCCTCCACGGTCCGCTGATCAGCGTATATTTTCACCTTTCAACATGAATGAATACGTACGTACATTTCCCGAGGAATGTTCAAAAATAAGAAAATGTACCAGGGTACTTTCCGCCATCTTTTATAAAAATATCATAGTTTGGAAACGTTTTGTTTATAAGATTCGTCCATGAGCTCATATAACATCTTTGTTTTAAGAGCTGGTGGTAGGCCCCTGAAGTATCGGAACTGAGTATTACTACGTACTACCTAGTTATGGGATATCGGCTGCCCGATTTTTTGATTGGGTATGAAATAAAATTAAAACATTACCTATATTTCTGTTTTTTAATATGGGCAACAGTACCTATTGAAAATAATACTTCCTGTACAGTTACCGATCACGCAACCATCCGGAGGACGTGACGAATCTCAAGCCAATAATTTAATTTGCCGACGGTACTATCCCTGTAAGTGAGTCAAGAGCCTTTCTCTATAAGATCCGGGTGCGTATGCCGAAACGGTCAACGATTCATACATACGGTTATTTTCTGTATTCCTCATTCATTCTGCTTGTGCTTTGACTAAGTTTTTACACAATTTACACACGGTTCTTCAGTACCGACAGTAAATCGAAATTTGACTATGAAAAATGAACTGAAATTGCAAGGCGTGACGTCATAGTTTCTAGAACTCAATTGCAACACAATTTATGATTGATTATTATTTTTAAATTTGCTAAAATTGTAAAGCGAAAACCAAAATACAATGCCAACTCGCAATTTATCTTCAATGCTCTCAATTGCCCTATTACGTAGGTAGGTACTGATAAGTTTTATCGATGTACATTGTACATTTTTGCGCTTGAGTTGTTAAATTATTATTCCTTCCCTGAATATTGATTACGATGTTTTTTAATCTGTCATCCAGTGAAATTTAGTTGCAGTGCTATGTAGATTAAAATGATAACGATGTCAAATTATTTTCTTGTCTGTTTATAGATGCAACACTATGCAACATTATACTTTTAATAAACGACACCTTTCAAAAGTTGGTTAGCGATTAAATGAAATTAGCCAACCTCTGCGGTCACAGTCTAGTCTACTTGATGATGCGTGTTCATCCCTTTCTATAAGAAGGTCATCGAGTTATAAATTACTTTAATCGAAAATATTCAGTTTTTTTATTTTTAAAAATATTCTTTATTCGATCAAATTTTGAGTAATTTTTCATAACTTTTAATAAGAATTGTTCTAAAGTGAAGGGATTCACGGCCTGGTCCTTGTACTTACACTATAACTGAAAAATTGCTCTATAAACATACTGGAAACAGTTTTATAAGCGCAATTCCTCTACACCCGAATTAGTATACCTAGTAATGTAAATATATGCGATGCATTCGTACTTTAGTTTTGTCTAACCAAATTTCTTAAATAAAGAGCAATAATAAAATGGTTTCCATAGATAGCCCTACATTCAGTTATGATAATAATTTTTTTGGAAAAATTTTACCTACTTTAAAAATAGCTGAAATCGATTAAGTACCTAGTCGATACTGAATAAACTAATTTCAGGAATTGCGCTTACATATTATATATTCCATATCTTTTCCAAATTATACTCGTATTTAAGAAAACAAGAATTTACTCGCAGAATTGAATCAAATCCAACATCGCGGCAAGAGACGCCATATTGAAATTCAACAGTTTTTTTAACACCCAATTATGTATTTAATAACTTCAAAAACTTACGTACATATTTATCACTAGCTCGGCGGCGAAGGAAAACATCGTGAGGAAACCCGCAGGTCTCAGAATTAATTCTGAGACATGTGTAAACAGACCCGGTCCGGCGATGGGCTCACCACCTATCACGTTTAGGGGTCCAATATATCTCGTGAAATGTAGGTATATCCAGTAATGAAATACCTCTGCCTACCCCCTCGGGGATAAAAGGCGTGAGATTATATAATATATATATTATATTATGTATTTAATAGACTTTTTTGTATCTATCCTGAAATTATTTTACATGAACTGAAAAAATAGTAAATAACTTCTGAATACTATTCACATACTGTCTTTAAGACACGACATAGGCAGAGCCTAGCTTAGATAATGGCACTGAAAAACTGATAATCATACTTAAATGCTGACACGAAACCAACAATCATGTTCAAGCACACAAAAGTTCGGGGCCAAACGGGAACTGAACCTGTGACCTCTGACGCCGAAGGCAGGGTCACTACGAATTGAGACGACAGAGCCGTCATATATACTCATGCCTTTCTGTTTAATTACACCATCAGTGAACTACTGAAGGAGTTACGAGTCGTGACATTGACGGACCGACAAACACGATCAAATCATATAATTTATTTTTTTACCATTTGTCTAGTTTATGACCATGAATTATAGGGTTGTTTAACCAATCCAAATAGAAGCCACTTGAATTATCTTTTGAGAGGATATTTTTTCTGGAGGTTGTCTTTCAGCATTATTCGTTGACAGTATATTAGCCTAAACGGCTTAGAAGATTTAAAAGTGAGTGGTATAGCTTTGTCTGTAACTCAGTGTCATAGGCTACATTTGTACCGGACTGAAACAGGGTAATGTTTAAAATCAGTACCTTTTACATGCGGTGGGGTTTTCTGATGTTCTATTAATAGGCTGTTTGGGATGTTTTTTTTTATGAGGCAATAAAATGTAGCGACAATCGAAGAACCGTGTGTATTTTCTCATAGCCACTGAATGGATAGTTGCATTAGGTATGAAGCTTTTGAGCGCAACCCTGTGGTCATTGCCTCACTATCACTATAATTCAGTTGCCACTCTAAAACGATGCTGTCTGTTACTGTTGCGACACGGAATGTATGTTCGTCTGTATTTATTCAGATTACAGCCATATTTACTAACAGTACATATTTACTCAACGGCTTAAAGTTTGCTAACCAATTTGGTATTGTAAGTTTCAAATAGTCGCCTCGAAATGGAGATATGGCATGGAGGTGTTATAAAATTGTTGGTATTGCAATAATAATTGAAGTTAATTAGTGGCACTGTGTTTAAATAAAATGTTAAACTTAATTTACCATGACAACTCAATTATAATTTTTGGGAATTATTATTAACAAGCTACCCGCTCTCGCTTCGCTTCGGTTTATATGAAAGAAAAACCTTTATCGTTGATCGCTCTTTTTATTAGTGAAAACCGAAAATATAAGATCTAAGCGTACACACGGCGGGTAACTACGGCAGGTAACACACGGGAGATAATTTGACTGCTGTTTTGAATGCTTCGTTTTAAGAATTGTTAGAGAGATCATATTAAAACCATTGACAAACAACTCCTCCATCAAAATTGGATGAAAAGGTTAGGTGCTACGGTGGATCGTCCATAATCCTTCCTTTTGGCTGTGCCGTAGTCTAAAAAGTAAACATTTCACTCGAAAAATAACAGGTTATTCTCGAGGATAGTGTACAAGTTCTGTCCAAAGTCCGAATAAGATTCAAACGTGAAACGAAACTGTTATAAAACGTATACTCGCTTATCTCAGCTGACAGATTAGAAAAAAAAACCGGCGAAGTGCGAGGCGGACTCACACACGAAGGATCCCATACTACATACATACGCTCGCGCCTTTTCCTGATGGTGTAGGCAGATACAGTAGACCGACACCTGCTACGATCCTATCACACCTCTCGCGCCTCATCCACATTCATCAATCGGTTCATACATGATCGTCGATTCCGTTTACTCTTCATCTGGCTTTTCTTCAATATATCGCCGATCTGATCGATGTAATTACGCCTTGGTCGCCCTCTACCGACTCGGTCACTCACAATCCACTTATATATTTGTCTCGTTAGATGCCTTTCATCTATAAGAGAGTCAAAATGAGAAACGGGCTTTGAAAACTAGACCCCTGGCGCCTGAGCGATCCTGTCGATATATTCAAACCACCTGAGCATTCCTTTCTCAATCTGTCTCTACATCCTATTTCAAGACAATACATCCATACTACCGTGCAAAAAAAAACGTTTTTTTTATGAGGACCCCTTTCATTTTTAATTTTATTTCACTTTTATTACTTCCGGTTATGATGGCAAATTTGATCTGTCTACCCAATATGGGTTGTGAGATACGTCTCACTGACGGATAGACAGATGAACAGCCAGCAGAGGCTTATAGGTCCCCGTTGGCATGTTTGGGTACGGAACCCTAAAAATGAAAGGCAAAAACAAAACAGAAGGCAGATTACGTGATACTGTGTGGGCATAAATGTAAAGGTAAATGACCATCATATGAAGAGTTTTGCGTCCGTTTTGTGTAGGACCAAGTGAAATCTAGGTTATAGCTCTAAAGGCTCGCTTGTAATATCCTGCATATAATTCAAACGGAAGATAGGTACTAGTATCTTGCATAAGGACTCATTCACACAAGATCCATCTTTGAAGAATCGTCGTTCACATTGCATACGGTGTTTTTTCACGATTCGTCAAAAAACCGAATTGATGTTCACATTGTTTTCGTGATTCAGCGTTCAGTCTTTGATGAACTACCGAACGATGAACGATTCGTGTTTTTTGACGAACTTGATTTTTAAATGACAATGAGTGTTTTAAGACTTATACGTCATTTTTCACGATTAGTGATGCGTATGAACACGGCTATTTAAAAAAATGGATGCCGTCAAAAAACAAATGAATTGTAGGTAAAGAAAAACAAAATCGTCCTCGTGTGAATGAGGCTGTTAATTTATTCGTCGGTATTAAGTAATTAATTATTATAGTACGAGATCCGGCTGCAGAATTAATGTAGGGATCGAGTATATGCTACAAACGAAAATGTTACGCATATTTATGATTAGGAGAATATATTATGTACTGGCATGTACCAATGAGTTTTTCAAAAACTTACGTACATATTTATCACTAGCTCGACGGTGAAGGAAAACATCGTGAGGAAACCCGCAGGTCTCAGAATTAATTCTGAGACTTGTGTAAATAGACCCGGTCCGGCGATGGGCTCACCACCTATCACGTTTAGGGGTCCAATATATCTCGTGAAATGTGGGTATATCCAGTAATGGAATACCTCTGCCTACCCCCTCGGGGATAAAAGGCGTGAGATTATATTAGAATATATTTCTACCAGGGTGCCCTATCGAAATATGGTCGCTAGTATTCTTTATTATTATTTTTTTATTGATTTTTGGGATGAAACACTGACTTGTTTTTTAAAGTACCTACATAAAATATCGTCCACTTCACAGCAATATACATAAAGACAAAACTAAATTCAGTTACGCTTATGTATTTTTTTTACTGAAATCGATTAACTAGTCGATACTGGACAAACTAATTTCAGGAAATGCGCTTATTCTGTTACATATTGTATATGTCGTATGTTATTGATAAAAATTGCTGTCCCGTACAGAAAAGCAATCATTGTCGGTTTACAATCAGTAAGACTCGAAGTGCAACGAATCAAATTTAATCTTGTACCTTTAATATGAGGAAAACTTAGTACCTACATAGTTCTTTTGAATGTGTATCTACGAGTACACTTAAAATGTATCTATCCAAATATAATAAAATGGAAGTGTTGGGCGTACATATTTATCACTAGGTCGACGGTGAAGGAAAACATCGTGAGGAAACCCGCGGGTCCCAGAATTGATTCTGAGGCATTTTTACCTAGTAGCACCCGGTCTGGCGACAGGCTCACCACCGTGACAGATATAAGGGTCCAAAAATATACTGGCTAAAAGTGGGTATTTTCAAGAATGGAATACATATGCCAACCCCTTCGGGATAAATAGCATGAGCTATAATTTTATTTATATTTGTTGTGTATGTTATTTCAAAATATTAATGGATTTCAAAGAACTGAAAATTTCGTGTATGTTCCATTTCCATAATATCTTGAACTGAGAGGACATATTATTTTATTTTTATAAACCGATAGACGGTCGCTACTTCAAAATTTTTATTTGTTAGTAATACTATTGAGATGTTTATGTATATTTTTTCTGTTACAGATATCGTTCAGCCAACATGCGTTTTAGAGTCCGACTTCGGTTTCAAAATAAACTGTGCTTTCAAGAAGTCTGGCCTCTTCCGCGTCAGGAACCTGGGAGGAATCAAAGCGCACGCTAGCTTAGGTAAGGATTCGGTCGCCAGGGAACTGAACTACATATTTAAATTGTAACACTTTAAGATTAGTCACTGAGTTCAATACATTTGGAGCAGTTTAGAAACGGGTAGTTAAAGTATTTCGAGATGACAAAAGCGACAAAATTTAATGCACCAAGCATGAAAAAGCATTTGTCTGCGATTTGACGTGACGGGCAAACACTTTTATTAGAGATCTTAGAAATGTTTATAAATAAGAAAGCACTACCCAAAGACTTACTTACTCCGTCATTTTTTTTTAAATAAGCAGCTCTAATTCACAGAAATTGTTTTTTTGAGTTTGAGGTTAATATAAGTAAATCTTTGGATGAAACCAAGTAAACATATTATTTATTGTTCATTGTAATCTTGGCAAAAGCGAAAGCGAAGCGAATTTTTTATTCGTTATTCCCCAGATGTACTATATTATCGTAATAATTATGTCTAAATGTATTTCTAAACGAGTCTAGTCTAGTCGAAGGTTCTAGTATTAGATTTGGTCTTTTCAGTGACAAATAATAGCCAAGTCTGTGCCTATGATATTTATTGTATCTACAAAATAATAGACCTATATTATTTCTAACTCACTCTTCCCTGTATCCTTTGGCACTAAGAATCGGAATAATTTTAGTTGCTTCTGAATGTTTAAAATTATATTAGCAAATGGTTAAAATAATTTGTAAAAAAAAATGACAGGTAAGTATAACTATTTTTTTTTGGGTACATAATTATGACATCACCACACTATGCGAAAACTTATAAGCCGTGAAACTTGACTTTCACATAATTGTAGAATACGCGTTTCTTTTGCCAATTAGTCTAATAAACAAAATTTGTAAGATTTTTATAATCATCATGAAGTATTCAAAAATAATAAGGTATTTTAAAATTGCATACTTGAAGGATTAGCTGCGGAAACTATATAAGTACGACGCATTTGACCGACTTGCACGATTTGTTCCAAACGCGTCTGTACTTTTGTTTGAATAAAACTTTCTCCAACTCATTGATGGGTATCTAATTAGAGTTTCACAAATTTCTTTTAAACAAATCTATACAACCCATATATTACGGCTTTGCAACGTACAAATTAAGTGTTTCTCCGAGTAAAGAGATAGAATGAAGTAATTAACTACTGCCGTAAAAACAAACGCTCAATTTAGCCGTTTAAGCGTTTGTTACTGTCAGTTCTCCGCAAACTTACTCTGCAGTGAAATGCTGTTATTTGGCGTTTAATAGATAAACTTCGGGACAAAAAACTGCATCAAGGTACACACGATAATTTACAATTAATTATATATTTAATTACTAGCGACCCGCCCCGGCTTCGCACGGGTGCAATGCTAACACTAAAACCTTCCTCTCAAATCACTCTATCTATTAAAAAAAACGCATCAAAATCCGTTGCGTAGTTTTAAAGATTTAAGCATACAAAGGGACATAGGGACAGAAAAAGCGACTTTGTTTTATACTATGTAGTGATTATGTTAAAGGTCCATTTTATTTTTTAAATGAAGTTTTTATTCATTAGGGACCGGTGTTTACCGTCCACTGTAAATACATGTTTAATATATGCTCGGTAAATGTAATTAATTGAATTTAAAAGTAATCCTGTACTTGAATGCTTTTAGTCGGCAGCTAGTTTTAAGGCGCTGCACAATACATCAAACAGGCACATTTTTTCGAATGTATCACATAGTAAAGGCTCTGCATTGATTCCTATAGGTATATGGAGTAAGTAGCACCTCCGTCTGTTGATAGGCTCACCACCTGCCTTATTCAGGGGTCCAAAATTATTCTGGTGAAAAGTGGATATTTCCAGGAATAGAATACCTCTTCGTATCTCTTCTGGGATCATAATTTTTTAACAGGTGTTTAACAATGCAGGCCTCAAAATATGTGCCGTCAACTATCTCTAATAATAATAAATGAAATTGCTCAGCGAATTCTGACATAATTATAAATTCAATTTATTAAATTTAAATACACAAAAGGGAAATACAAATGGTTTATCACGAATATATCCAAGACTATAATACTTAGAATCTTTAAGCCCAAGCTTTCAAGGTGCCCTTCAACTTTTACCCTTAATCACCTCTTACTAACATGTCTCTAAAAGACCCGCTGACTAATGTTCTTTATACAACCATCCGCCTTCTTATCATGAGGGACCATCGGAAAACTAAATGTTCGAAAATATGTCTCCATCTGATCATAATTTGGGAAAAACGACAACGCCACTAGGCTCGCTGTAAATCCAATTAAAACACTATAACCTGTAAGCAACGTCGACAAAAACGCTGAGAGATGAATATATTCTATTTATGTGTGTCATTTTACTCTTTAATATTCCAGGATTTAGCCTTGGAGACGAGCTGGGTTTCGAGCAGTCCCTCACGAACCTGGACCCCAGCAGGCGACGGTCGGTCAGCATTAAGAATGGGGCCCCTCCAAATTTCATTGGTGATACTTCTGCGAGACCTGCAGTCAAACAGGAGGTAATACCTTCTAGCTTTTAGTACCAGATTAGACTTGATGTTGTGTACCTTAGGCTACTTGACGTTAGCTACTGGCGGATCCAGGTTTTCGGTCTCGAATATTTGCAAAAGAAAGTGTATGAAACCACAATACTGTAAGGCACCAAGGCGGTTTTGGGCTTGAGTCGTCTAGTAACTCCCTGGATCCGCTAGTGATGAACACTGAGCGTGCAGTTATAAAGTTTAGCGTACGGCGTTCACGCTGCACGCTAGATCGTGCGCTGTTTGGGAGGCACTCCGATGTTTGGAAATAAAATCCGTCAAGGCCTTACTAGAAAATGCATCTATTTTACAACGGCGAATATTTTTATTGTTCAAGTCACTGCGAATGTGTTTTTTCTGCTAGCGTATGACTGTGATCAAAATGCAAAGCGAATTTTTATATTTATATGTATTTTATAGCAACATAAATTGTTTTTAGAGTACCTACCTTATTTTTATGTAGTGTGAAGTTTATCTCCATTTACAACAATAGCATTTCAATATACCACTTAAAACTCTTTCACCTCGTGAGAACGATGTTACAGTGGGAAATATTATAAGCTAGCTTTCGGGGTCGCCAAGTGTTGCGTAAATTGAATTGACAATGAATTCAAGTTCAATTCGGTGTAATGACCTTGACGTAAACGAGTAATTACTTAAGCGGTCGAGGAACTAGAATTTTACTTATTTTGTTGATCCACCCACGATAACTTTATTTATTTCTCAGTATCTTTTGTTTTTCGTATCATAATTCAAATGTTATATTATTTCAGAAACGCGGCAAACAGAACAGGATTATGATGCGCCCCGTAGCCCCACCTAGCCGCCCAAATCAAGCTGCAATGGACAAGCTGAGCACGCTGCACCGACGTGTCCCCAGCACCATGAAACCCATAATTGTCTCGGGACCCACAGGCGAAGCTCCGACCACTTTGACCAGAGTGAACCCCACGGTCACAATGGCGAAACCTATGCCGATGGGTGTACCACCCTTCAAACCTCTACCACCGAAAGACGACAACCTAAAAGTAATTCCAATAGCACAGTCTACACGGAAAGCGTACACGCCGCTACAAGTGCCGCAGTCAAAAGGACCATCACCACTTCATCAGAGTGAGAATTATCATTTTGTGTCACACGACCAAGTATCAAAAATGGTCTCGCAAATGACATCATCACACGCCGCCCGTCCACTACTCAGAATCACACCAACTCCTATCATCATTAACACTCCAAAACTGTATTCCGTACCGACCACTATCAACCCATTCGTTCCCATGCCGATAGCTGCCCCACCTACACAAGCCTTAACAATCATACCTGCACCAGTTTTAAAAGACTCCGGACATGTATCATACGCTCCATCTAAAACACCCACCTATTTTACTCAAAACACACTGTCTTTCCACAAAACCAATCCTATTTCTAACTTTGTAGACCCGGTTCCCCACCAAGTCCACGACCTGGCCAGCCTCTACCCTGTATATAATACGAAAAAGGTCGACGATTACAATTCTATCACTGGTTATGGTGACGATACTACACTGAAATTCAACAAGGAAGATATAAACGCCAAGATAGCTGAGATAGCCAAAGCAGGGAATATATCGATGGAGGCAGTGGAAGCCGCGATAGCGCTGAGACAGCAACAGCTTTTGAGTAAATACGCGAACTTGCCTCTACCTACGACCACGACGACTACAACCTCAACGACGACCACCACTGAGGAACCGCTGATATTCCAACCAGAGCCGGAACCAGAAATCATCGTGCCTACTATTCCACAAAAACCAAAGAGGTAATATTTGCTGAAATATGGTAAAACAAACAACTATCATACAACGACATGGAATGTTAAGTGTTTTTGCACATTTATAACAAACTTGATGGTGAAGGAATACATCGTGAGGAAACCCGCAGGTCCCAGAATTGATTCTGTGGCATGTTTAGAACCCTGGCGCGGTGATAGGCTCACCACCTGTCACATTTAGGGGGTCCTGAAAATATACTAGTAAAAAGTGGTTTTACACAGTATAGGAATACCTCTGCCTCAGGGATAGAAGGCATGAGCATAATTATTTATATTTTATTTATTCTTAGGTTTTGTTACAAGAAATTATATCACAGGCAAGATTAAACGCACCAAAATGATTAGAGCTCTTGGCCTCGTGATTTAAAAAGTACATAATTAACAAGTTCTTGTATTTGTTTTCTCTCCGGACTCGTGGTCCCCCTAAACCTAAATGACGCCACATTCTGAAAACTGGGGTTTGGATATTTATGAAATATATTCAGTAATTCGAGATTTTTACATTCTCTTTGAGGACGTGTTTCTAATAAGTACCTATAAAATATACAAATTTTAATCAGGAATTACCCCTGCATGTCTAAGAAACACATGTAAAGATATAAGCTAGCAGTTTGTTAATATAACAAATGTATTAAGTTCTTGTTAGGATAGAATCAATCGATACATACTCGGATTATCTCAGATAAAAGTGTCCTACCAGAAACAAATGAAAAGAGGCAAGTGGAGATGGACTTAAATCAAAACCTAAAATTTCCAGAAACCCTACAAGTGGCAAAGTTATGAACGCTCCCAGGGAATACTATCCTGTTGGATATGAAAAGAACTTTGATGACCATTTCCAATCCAAGGTGGACCTTCCAGAAACAAGCTTCCATTGTGGTGACCAGAAGTACTTCCCAGGCTTGTACGGAGATGAGAGCCTAGGATGCATGGTAAGTCCACTAAATTACGTTTTTGTTTTGAAGAATTGAATTTGTGTAGAAACTTAATTAAGATGTATGCTACTATTGCGCCCCGAACTTTAATGATGCTTCAATATTGCCAACATCCAACAAATGCAAATGCTTTAATGATGGGTTTTCCACGATATTCTTCAAATTCGTTTATGGCATTGATAAATTCGTCAGGTCTTTGTTTCATAATCTCTTTAGTCAAAAAAATTTAAAATGATTTCTGAAGATTCATAAGTCTGATTGATGGATGTGGATGAAGCCCGAAAGATTTGTCAGGGTTGTAGCAAGGGGCCGTCTATTGTCTCTGTCTAACCCAATGGGAAATAGGCAGGCGTGAGATATGTGTGTACGTTTATATTATTATTACCTTTTTTTCAGTATATTACATTACAAGTTTTTAAGTTTATACAATAAGTCCTGCTAAATAGATATTTGTGATTTTTACTAAACTTTGTATCACTAACGTTTTCTGCAAGTTAAACTGATTGGATTTTTTGATTCCTAATTTATTTGTAACTGTTAGTAGGTACTTATGAAAAAAAGAAATTTAAAATTGACCGTATGTGGAAGTAAGTAGAACAAGTAAAGACTTGACGCTTCTTATTGAATGAATATAGGTTGTTGCATTGATGATAATGATGATCTCTTGATTCATTGCACAGTTGGAAATGATGTCACAAGATACGTGATATGAATACGATTGATTTGGGTCAAGAAGCGCATCAAAAAACAGCAATCAAAGAAATATGCTGGCATATTCAGCTAGAGAATTCAGCATACATTACTGTCAGTCATTTGCAACTTTTCTCGCCTGTAGTGGTGATAAATGCAGTACGTGTGTCTCTTAGCATAAGAATAATACATGAGCGACCGAGCTCTGGAGCTCTATTTTTTAAACACTCGTATGAAATTTATTCCTCGCATGCGATTTGAGTCACAAACGACTTCCAGTCCAGCGCGGCAAATTTTAGTCGTTCTACATTCAAATTTATCTATTCGTGGTAGAAAAACTTAAAAACCGGTTTTTACCGCTATGAAATGGAAATAAATGCTCAGATGTATAAAAATATTTGTTGTTTAAAATCACTTGCCGCCAGCCCTCATCATGCGACGAACTTTTGAGATAGATACCTCTAGTTACTTTCAAGCGTTTCAACAACAAGGAAATTATGGATCTTAAACGAAAATGAATAGTATTAGAGCGCTTGATTACGTGTGCATCTGGATTGAGGGCCCACTTTTTAAATTATTGCGAAACGAAATGATACTTACAGGGCATTTACTTAAAATTTTGTAAAACCTAAAGCAAAGATTCTTAAATTTCTTAAACGTGAATCAAAAGAGTTATGGTCAAATAGCTTGGGCCCTCAATCCTGACGCCTGCATAAAACGGCATAGTCGAATCTCAGAAAGTACTATCCCTGGGATAATAATTTTTATTCGAGTATTTAGTTAGGAATTTGTTAAATACATTAAGAAATTGTCAAGTCTTAAGAATGCGACAATACAGATTTATGGCGGTTTAGCTTGGGCCCTCAATTCATCAATTTTGATATTGTAGAATCAGCAAAAAATATGAGTTTTTCTAAGGAAAGATATTAATACGACTTTAATATATTTGAGTTCCATATCTCGGAAAATTTGTTAAAAAGAAATAACAACACAAAAGTTAATTGTTAAAAAGTTATTGAAATTCGTATTTTTTCAAAACGTCTGAACTGAGGGCCCAAGGTTTTTGTCAGTATTGACTAGACTAAGCTTTCTACACTACCGCACTTTAGGCTAAGTATTTTAACAAATTCTTAACTAAAAGGCTACAAAGCGTCCATTCTTCTAAATGCCGTACTTTAGAAGAAAATTGATTTTCGATGTTTTATATGAGAAAATTCAGTAGGGTGTATATGATTTTGTTACTTTTTTGAGACAAATCAGCATGTACCCTCTTAGAAGATATTTCATAAGTTGTTGTCGAAAGCGATTACGTTTTGTGTGATCCAAAATTAATAAAAGGTGTTATTTAAATGGTTATCATAGTATTCGTATTTTTGACGCCTGACGTACGCGCGTCCCCGTCATGTTTTTTGTTTAATTTTCATTTTGCTGTGTATTTCGGGTTTTGTTTGACTCATATTAGTGATAGTATATTATACCTATGTGGCAAGCACAGATCATTAATCTAGCTCTGTGGTAGCAAAGGTCCGTGACAGTGTGCAGTGAATGGGAAATTCGATAAAATGCCAGGGATAAACATTTTTGGATTGCCTCAAGAAGTCTTAATGAAGTCATCAGTAAAAGTGCTATTATTTTACTGTTGAAAAAAGTTTGTTAAAAAAAAAAGACCCACAATCGCTCCATACTTGTATGGTTTTTTTTTATTGTTTAGCGGCCTTTGGATTCTAGTCCTAATAGCCTTATTACTTTCCTATTATTATTAATCTTAGTAAAATGGCTCTGCTTTGAATTTTTAGATTTTTTGTATTGAAAAGGCTCCAATACTACCGGTTTTGCCGATTTAAAAAAAATGTTTTGCCAGTGGAAAGCGTACTTTTCTGGGAGTAACATGTGCTATAATTTTCCCACGGGAACAGGCCTAAACCACGTTACCGATTTAAAAAGTTCTTTTAAAAATGGAAAGATAAATTACCAGGGAGTAACAAAGGCTATATTTTATTCCCGTATTTTCACGGAACGGGAACTACGTGGATGAAACCGCAAGGCAATGCTAGTTGTTAATATACAGGGTTATAATTTTAATACGTCCAATAGGTACATAATTTCATTGATTATTGGCACTTTCTTATTTTATTTTTCCACGCATACGTAGGTGAAGGCACAGCACAGCTAATCGTATATAATTATATCGAGCTTTATATATTATATACAATATGTAACAGAATAAGTGCAATTCCTGAAATTAGTTTGTTCAGTATCGACTACATATTCGATTTCATCTATTTTTAATATATGTTAAATTTTTCCGAAAAATGAATTAGCATAGCTGAATTTAATGCTATCTATTGAAATCGTACTATTATAGAACGATATTTAAGAAAATTGGACACAACTAAAGTTCGATTGCATCTTTTTTTATATTAATTTACTAACCGGGGTGTATGAGGAATTGCGCTTTTTCTGTTACGCGTTGTATAATTATATATATTGTATCTGCGCTTTACAAAATACTACTTACATGATCACAACGAATACTTGTTTATACTTACGATAAACATTATGGTCACCCTACTGAATTTTCTCATATAAAACAACGAAAATCAATTTTCTTCTAAAGTACGGCATTTAGAAGAATGGACGCTTTGTAGCCTTTTAGTTAAGAATTTGTTAAAATACTTAGCCTAAAGTGCGGTAGTGTAGAAAGCTTAATCTAGTCAATACTGACAAAAACCTTGGGCCCTCAGTTCAGACGTTTTGAAAAAATATGAATTTCAATAACTTTTTAACAATTAACTTTTGTGTCGTTATTTCTTTTTAACAAATTTTCCGAGATATGGAACTCAAATATATTAAAGTCGTATTAATATCTTTCCTTAGAAAAACTCATATTTTTTGCTGATTCTACAATATCAAAATTGATGAATTGAGGGCCCAAGCTAAACCGCCGTAAATCTGTATTGTCGCATTCTTAAGACTTGACAATTTCTTAATGTATTTAACAAATTCCTAACTAAATACTCGAATAAAAATTATTATCCCAGGGATAGTACTTTCTGAGATTCGACTATGCCGTTTTATGCAGGCGTCAGGATTGAGAGCCCAAGCTATTTGACCATAACTCTTTTGATTCACGTTTAAGAAATTTAAGAATCTTTGCTTTAGGTTTTACAAAATTTTAAGTAAATGCCCTGTAAGTATCATTTCGTTTCGCAATAATTTAAAAAGTGGGCCCTCAATCCAGATGCACACTTGATTACTACTACGCTCGACATCGGATCTTTCTAAGTCCGTATATTAGTAGCTGCTAAAATAAGCAGAGCAGCTTCTATAGATAGACCCTGGTAGAAGGCCTACCAACTGAACATAAACAAAGATGCAAAACTAATAAAAAAGTCCTGTCATTAATGGTCTGTGGTCCTGTCCTATTCGATTTAGATGATAAATTGTGTGACGCCACGTCTTGAGCTTGAGAACTAAACGAGCGGTATAGTAAAAGTTTTGTATACTACTACTGTGTATGTACGGATGTAAAGATGTATGGATATTTGTTCCTCTTTCACGCAAAAACTGCTGAACGGATTTTGATGAAACTTTACAGATAATTGGCTTATACATCAGAATAACACATAGGCTATATTATATCCCGTATTCCCACGGGAACGGGAACTACGCGGATGAAACCGCAGAGCGCTGCTAGTTACTCAGAACTGCAAATAGTAAATTCTGTTTTCCAGGTCTTCCACGTTTGTGCACTTACTGATGATGGGCTCGTCATGAAGTCATTCCTCTGTCCCGAGTCTACACTGTTTGATCAAACGATCCTCAAGTGCAACTGGTGGTTCTACGTCGACTGCAAGAACACGAGGCGGTTATATGACACTAACATTCCAGTATCAAAGAGTTATCAGCTGATGAAGGCGTTGACATTCTTTTCGTCGTACAAAAAAGAACAAGAAGATGGTTAGTAATACAAATAATTAACAATATCGTAATGGGTTTTATACTTTATTTGACGGCATTATCAAAAATAATAAATAGAAATAAAATTACAAATAAATTATCTCACGCCTTTTAGGGATTGAAAGAGGTATTCCGTTTCTGGGAATACGCACTTTTCACGAGTATATTCGATAATATAAGAAATAAATACCACTAAAAATAGAGGACACATTCAGACATGGATATTTAGTCCTAACGATAAAATAAACTTGGCAGAACCTGTGCTTCAGGGGCTAAACAATAGGCGAACATCTTCACTATGATATAATAATAATCTGTATCTATACTAATATTATAAAGAGGATAGATTTGTATTATTGTATGTTTGTAACGAATAAACTCAAAACGAATGAACCGATTTTTAAAATCTTTCGCCAATTAAAAGCTATATTATCGGGAAGTAACACAAGCTACCTATATACCTATTCCCTTGAAGATTTTAACTTTATTTAACGAATACCAAATTGTAATTAACTTGCTTTTTTAGGTCAGGCAAAGAATCCAGAAGACGTTGGTGGCATTAAAGAAGCAATATCAATTTTAGAAAATCATGATAATAAACCTAATCAGGGAAACAATGAGCCCAATGTCATTCAAATCGTAACACCACAACCTTATGTTGACGAAAGAAATAACCACAAAGTTCAGAGTACTAATGAAACAGGTCCAGTCTATCGAGCTAACAGAAACTTTAACAACTCGACAAACCGAAACAATAACAAAAGAACGTCAGCAAAACGGAAAACACCTGAGTCACAAACACAAAATACGGAATTTAAATTAGTGACAGTAAATGCAGATATGAATTTTAATAAAGATTATAAAACTTCTACTTCAATTGAAACTACTTCTAGAACAAATTCATCTGAAAATTCTACTGAAAGAAAGCACAGAAGACGCATGATGCTTAAAAATAATAATGCTTTTATAGCCAATGCAACTACATCACAGGAAACTACTACAAAAATACCTGAAGTTACGACCCCTTTTGTCGAGACAATCAAGCAAGAGACGCAGGCCGCACACCTAACGAATTACGAAGTGAGACAAGAAAAGTTAACCGATCAAATTGAACTAGCAGAAAAAATTGATCCATCAATTTTGAAGGAGGCAGAAAATTCTCCTCCTGTGAAAAGATTTTACAGATCCAGTGCCGAAAGCGAAAGTCCAAAAGAAGCGAAGGAAATGACTGTCGTAAATAATGAGAAGGTCCAAATTATCAGACCTACTTCACTGGCAAGACTTGTTGGAGAATTCCCAACACCTTCAGCTACAATAGCAGAATTGGACCAAGCGGTGTTAGGTACAAGAGAGAAAAAGGAAGTTGTTACGATAGTTACACCTGAGAGGCATGAAAATGTTCGAAGTCAAACGAATAGATTTCGAACATAGTCTTGATAGCTTTCTTAGTCAATAACTAAATTTAAGTGTCATATAGAACTCCTTGTTAATTTATTTATTTCTAATCAGATACGTAAGTGAAAAGGCCAATGTATTGTAGGTTACGTATTTGCTCAATTTTTATATTATAGTCTAGTTGAAAGGAATCAGTCAAGTGATATTATGGTGTATGTTTTAGACGTGTAGAATTAAACAAGTTTCCTACTTATTGTCGTATTTTATTTATTCAGATGGCACTGAGATACCATCGAAGTAATCACGCGGCGGTTTCATGATATTTTTGAAAAATTTATCTAAAACCATTGGACTTAAACACAAAATGGCTGTCGTTATTAAAACGGTCGAAGCTGTTATGCAACAAATCATTATTTAATAGACCAAAATTTATGAAATTAGGCAATATATCATTAGTCTCAGTAGATCACTGTTAAAGATTTCTTGTGACATCTGAAACAATAAATAGCGCAAATGAAGAGTATTGCAGGTATCAAAATTTAGTGTTCTATTTTTAATATTCATTAAAATTTTCAAAGCAGAAGTACTAAAATCTTCTAGAGCAAAATAAAATTATAGAAATAACAATACCAACCTAGAGTTTTGAAATTTTCTGTTATCTTTCCTTATCGCCCTGTCAAACATATACAAAAACGCAAAACTTGTTCGCATATTACGGGAGAAATTAAAATTAGGCCAAAATAAATCAAGGGAATATCACATAACATGTCTTGAGTTTTATGCCTTACGGCATTGTCTACTGTTGATCCGCTGTTGTCTCTCTGAAACAATGGAATGGCATATTTGATAAAAAAACAATAACAACAATGATAAAGGAATGCATAAGGAACGTCTTAGTTTGAAAATTTAGGAGAAAATTAGCAAGTTTGGGCATTTTTCTTGATGTGACAGATTTTGTAGACATGGAGTACATGTAAATATAAAAAAAAAAAATTAAATAGAAGTATCTAAACGTAAAGTGTAAACCAATATGGAACTGTCTTAATTGCTCTAAGACTGGAGCGATACCAAGAACATTGGAGTTTATTTTTCAGGATTAGGTAAACCTAGTCTAGTCTGCTCTTGGTGTCCCTATCTGTTCGAAACACCTATTTACCGTAATATAAATGATAACCACGTTTCTGCCACGTTATCGATCTGTCATAGTTGATACAGCTCTATTAAACAGTTAACACTATATATATCTTAACTTTATGTTGTGTCTAACAACACTTAACAAAATGACTCTGAATATGTTAAAACAAAAATCTGTCGAGATCTCTATCCTTTTAAAAAAAAGTTTAGATTCAGAGGTATTCTTAGGAGTTTAGGGTTTGGCTACTAGGCCTTTTATTCTTTAATATTAGTTAAATGGCTCTGCTTCAGAGTCCATGCTCAAAAATTCAGTGTCTTCACCACTTTCTACATCCCTCCCATGGTTAGAGGTTTTTAAATCAAAATTAAATAAATAATCCATATTATGTAATTTCCAATTTAGAACTTCACAAAACTCTGTTTAATAACTAAATTATTAAAAGTAAAATCCCTTACATTCGTAAAACGCCGTCACCGGAGATCATTGGCAATGATTCAGTTAAAGTTATACAAAATATATCCTTCTAAGAGTTTGACTGCACCATAATCTCGTGAAACCATTTGAATGCATTTTAAATGCAAATAAAAGCAGATGTAATGTCTGATCATAATTATTTTATTACTTTATACAGACATAGAAAATATAAAACAACATCACTTTTTATGTCTCCATGGGTTTTATTTTTTAGATGATTTCATTAAACATCTTAATACTTTTTCGCATATTAATGGACCACACGCGATTATGGCAGCGGCTGCAAGGGCCGTCGAGGCGCACATGCAGATCATTTTTTACAATTTATTCAAACAGTCTTCACTTCTGATGATTTTAGAAATGTTCGAAAGTATAAATCTTTAGGTCAATAAGGAAGCCCACAGTCTGGGCAGGTCGGAACAGTTGGACAACCGCACTTGCGTTCAAACAAGCCTCTGGTGCAAAAAGGTACACAGATCACTAACGCTGCTGCACTCATCAAACTTAGTAAGGATAAGCAAATCATAAGAAGCCACCATCGGCGGGCTGCTTTCTCTGTAACAAACCAAAAATAGAAGGAATGTGAAATGAATACAGAAAATGCGGAGCCATTGGAGACTACGCCTCAAAATTTACATAGTAAGGTAATAGAATTAAAGCAAATCTTATAAAGCCACTCTTTAAAAGTCATCTGTTACACACGCGTTATGTACAATTACTATTTCTTCTATGAATAAAACAATCTTAGAAAATGCTTGTCAAAATATATAATTGGGTGGTGGTTGAATATGAATTGAGCTATGTAATATTGAAACTATTTCCTCTCAAACTTGAGTAAACAGAATATTCTTTCACAAATCATTGGTCCACATAGGAATATGCTAATGGCGGTGAAAACAGCAGCCCATGACACACAAACCATTTTAAAAATAGAAACAATGATTTGCTAACAATTTTATACAAAAACCGCTCGTCATTAATCGGTTATCAAGTTGGGAATCACTCGAGAGAACAGATTCTGTTTTTTGGTGAACAGATGCACTTGGGCTGCGATAACCTCGAAGAGCACACACTGACAACGATGAACAATGCCGTAGCAGTCAGCAGGCCCAGAATGCATTCGAAAGTCATATGGTTAATATCTGAAACAACGAGTGAGGTATATTTGGAAAAAGATAATTTAGTAAATTCATAAAAAAGGTTTAAATAACTGAATACTACGCTTATCTTATCATACACCATCACTATACAAGCACACTTCGTAACAAACAGGTAACTAGGTACTTCTGGTGGACGTTTGACACTTCCAAATAATTTGACTACAAAAGATTTTTTGTATTAGCAAATTCTATTAATTCGATCCGTTGATTCCGATGAAGCAAAAGCGGGTATTACTTTCCTATCTGTGTAAATAATACTTACACGGTCAATTGAAGTGCCGTTGCCTAGACGTCCGTCTAAAAATCATGAGTTCAAATTTATTAAACGCCGAAAGATAATCCTGAGATCAAGATTATCCGCGCGCAATTCCACAATAATTTCACACTCATATTGTACGGGAACAGAAAGGGAAAAATATTTACGACGACAGATTGCACCCAAAAATTTCGGTTTTCTAAATTTGAAATTATTCTGAATGTCATGTATTCACGAAAAAGTTAGCATCAGATTGACACTCAATGTAACCCACAAGACAGAAAAACACTTCAGTGCAGTGTTCGGGCAGCGCCAGGACCGTGTTCCTCTAGAAACGAATTAGGTGTGTCGTATACATGGTCGTGTCGTACACGGTAGCAGTGAAGGCGTCCGTCGCTGATTGACATATGACCATCGACGTATAGTCTAGGCAATAAAGGTAGTGGACCCCCACATTAATTCCTCAGTTGATGAAACTTTGCAGGATTGTAGTTAGTCTAGGCAATAAAGGTAGTGGACCCCAACATTAATTATGGACTGAGTGGTCTGAAATATTATTTTTTTTTTTTTTTTTTTATTAATTCCTCAGTCGATGAAACTTTGCAGGATTGTAGTATGGTATGAGACAATACTTGCATAAAAAAATCCAAAAAAAAAACCTAACCGAAGTTAGGTTTTTATACTAAAAAAAAATTTTTTTTTTGGTCGATAATTTGATAATTTCTAAAAATAATATAGCGAGACGGTTTTTATTTTGGATTTTCCTATTGTAAGTCCACAGCGACTATTAAATGACATTCCAGTTTGAAAAATGTACTGAGCAATTTTCCCGTGCAAGGTACATAATATACGTCTGAGTTTTGTTGTTTCTAACGGGAGATTTTTTTGGATATTTCGCATATAGCTTTCTTAACACACATGAATATTGCTGGCGAAGAAAATTTTGACTGAGCATTTTTCTCAACAAAGATATCAAATAAATAAGTATTTCAGTAAAAATACCTAACTTCGGTTAGATTTTTTTTTTGGATTTTTTTATGCAAGTATTGTCTCATACTATACTACAATCCTGCAAAGTTTCATCGACTGAGGAATTAATGTTGGGGTCTTCATACAAAAATCCGCTTCATTGCCTAGACTAAGTGTAGTGTGAGAAAATACTTGCATAAAAAAAAACCGCTTCATTGCCTGGACTAACTTCTTTATGTATTGTATTAACTTCTTTCCTAGGATGGACCTATGTGAACAAGATTTGTGCATTCTGTATCCGTGGTCATAACGCTTGGTCAGATCAATCTAACCATGGACTTAGGTAGGTTAGTTTATAAAGACAAAAGGAGATTGCATTTTTTTTATTTTATCTGCATGGGTCTGACTGAATATGGATATCAAAGACGTTTAAAGAAAAAGTTTTTTTTTTTTTTTTTTTTTTACTAAAAAATGGGCTTGCTCTTGACCCCAGACTAGCCCGAGAGCAAAGACGGGGCCTACGTTGGGACGAGCTTGCCCAGAAGATGCCTGTTCACTCGATCCTTAAAGGCTTGTGGGTTATATGAACTCGGAAATATAATAGTTATCTATAAGATAATGATTTTCTTCCAACCTCTTTGATGAATGCATTCGCATTCGCTTGGTGTCCCCCCTATTTACTCTTGACCCTAAATACCTGGAAGACGTATAATCTATGGTTATGACTATAGCTAAATTTTCCAGTAAATTTTCACCACCATATGTTTCCTTAAGCCGTATACAGAAAGAAAGCTGAAAGCCTGTCGGCGCCGACAGGCGCCGATCGGCGCCCATCGGCGCCGGTCCATTCTACAGAAAGCAAGCAGATTGAAGCAGAGCGAGCAAAATGTCGTACGATGATTGGCGGGCGGCACCAGCGCCGACCGGCGCGACGCTTATCGGCGCCGATAGGCGCCGGTCGGCGCTCATCAGCGCTTGTTCATATAAATGCCTCCGCCGGTTACCTGCGTAGACCGGCGCCTGTAGGCGCCGATAGGTGCCGACAGGCGCCGGTCGGCGCCGATGGGTTTTCGGCTTTCTTTCTGTATACGGCTTTAGATGTAGATAGATTCAAAAACTCACGGGTCCTTTCAAACCGTTTGTTTCCTTTGACACTACTACATGGCACTACTAGTAGTGTCATGCAAACTACCTAACACGAATTACGTATATATATGTTAAAATGATAATCATTCATGTGTTTTACTTTTTTGCATCTTTTATTAACAACATGATACGAGTACTCCGGTCATTTCGTGAAACTGGACATTGATACTCTCGACATGTTGACATTCCGGTCATTCTGATACAAACATAGACATAAGACACAAAGGACCCTAAGGACCGAAAGATCTTGTATTTATTGGAGTAGATGAAAGAGAACAATAAGTTCATAAAAAATTGTGAGTAAAACATTTAATCAGACTGTCTATTTACAATACTAAAAACACACCGAAGGGTTTTACTTGATAATTTAACAATCAGATTTCCTTTTAGGGCAACAAGGGCTTTTGCATGTCGATGCTTTCCTGTTCACTTTTTTGAAGGGCCAGTATGTCTCTAGTATAATAGGACTACAGGCCACACATCCCGCTGCTAGTAGTGCCGTCAAGCACGTCATACAGATGATCATGTCGACAGTGTTTTGTTTATTTTTTAATGCACTTCAGGAGCTTGTGTACTTCGAATTGTCTGTAGCAGACCGGAACGCACGCCAGTATCGTGGCAGAAGCAATCAGAGCGTACAGAGACAGGCAAATCATCTTTTATGTACGTAGAAGGCGACGTGGAGCCACCTCGCTTGCGTTAGCGGAGTAGCAGCAGAGCTGCGTATTTTCCTGCAAAAAACAATATTATTTCAGACTAACAGCGCACTGCGGTTTCATACGCGTAGTTAACGTTCCCGTAGGAATATGGGGATAAAATATAGACTATATGTTATTCTGATGTATAAGCTATATAACTGTAAAAGTTTCATCAAAATCCGTTACGTAGTTTTTGCGTGAAAGAGGCACAAACATCCATACATACAAACTTTCATGTTTACAATATTAGTAGGATATTTTGAAATCAATTTGGGTAGTATATTATAAGCATGCATAGAGGTCTAGGCAATTTTCACTACATATGTGTCGGAGCCAAAACAACGTTGAGAATAATGTATGTTGTGTTTATGTGACGCTGTTTTGTGTATTTTGTGAGCTTGTGTCAGTATCGGGATAGGAGATAGTGTACATTTGCTGTGCACTGCATTTAATAGACGCTTTGATACTTTATTAGAAGGTCCGTATCTATGAAATTGCAGAATAGTTCTGACGAATATTTTTGTTTCCAATTTAGTTATGTTATTTTGCATTTAACCCGAAGATTATTATTTAAAGTTAACTATTATGCACAAAAAGTGATTTTTGGTCGAGTTTAGAATAATTATATATTTATAGTTTTTTGTAAATGTTACAAGAAAAGCACTTCACATACACGCGTACTAGATTTAAATGTTACAATCCGGAAAAAAAAGTATATTCCTTGAAAATTTAAACATAAATCCAATTTCAAAGGACCTATTAATACAGTAATTGTCAACAGAGAACTCTATCGGGGAAAAAATGTAAACGAAATCTGGCTGATATCTTTAGTCAATAGAGACTAACAAATTAAGACTTTTATTTCTATTTCAGATAAGATTTTTTTACCTATAGTATCAAGAACATAATTTAGAGGAGGCCTATGTCCAAGAGACATCCTGACCAAATTGTTGGTGCCGCAACCAGGAATTGGTTGCACATAATGTAGATCTAAGAAATATTAAATAAGTCAGAGAATAAATGCTATTTTTATTTTTTATTTATTTATTTTTATCAAGAACATACTTAGACAATTAAATCATAAGGTGGTATTATTATAATTATGATATTTTTTGACATAGTTACCTACGTATCTTATAATTAATTACTTTGACAGAATGAATAGCACACTGACTGAGATATTACTGGGTCTTAATACCTGTTGAACAGCAGATATGATGTTCTTAGGATTAAATTCAGGAAGCAATTAATATTTCAAAAATATTTGAGTAGGTATACAATCGACTATCAGATCTCGGCTGTTTAATTAAGGTTTAAAATAGCTTCATCTAATTTAGGTGGTGGAATTTTAAGCATTCTTCTGCTAAATACACATCCGACACATGTAATCCAAATTAAGTACTAGCAAGGTAATAATTAACACACACACACACCAACTTTCACTTGTACCACAGGTAATATGCTAAAAATTAACCAGCTTGCTATTTAGTAGCGTACTCAAAATAAGCATGCAGCGTATTCATTACTAGCAGGTGCTTGATGCACATTCTACTAAGTAGCATTTGCTCGATAATATCACGCTTTTGTGCTACTTAGTAGTATGTGTAAAGTCAACTCATCGGTCGTTGGGCTGGCTGCAACAACATTACCACATTACAACAACACAAAGAGATTAAATCAACAGTTAAAGAGCCCGGACGGTTAAAGAGCCGGCCGAAAATCAGTGAGGCTCGGGTTCGAATCCTGGCATGTACCAATGAGTTTTTCAAAAACTTACGTACATATTTATCACTAGCTCGACGGTGAAGGAAAACATCGTGAGGAAACCCGCAGGTCTCAGAATTAATTCTGAGACATGTGTAAACAGACCCGGTCCGGCGATGGGATCACCACCTATCACGTTTAGGAGTCCAATATATCTCGTGAAATGTGGGTATATCCAGTAATGGAATACCTCTGCCTACCCCGTCGGGAAAAAAAAAGGCGTGAGATTATATTATATATTATTATTATATATATATAAAGAGATTAAATTAAGAGCATAAAGGGTACAAAGCAAGGAAAATTTGAAGCCACAAGTTATTACAAGATGGAAAAAGTCTAGTGTGAATCGACCGGGTTTCGACCGAATGACAGCTCGCGTTCATACTAACTGACATGATGCTTGAGCTCCATGTCTTTGTATGAAAATATTCCTATAGAGGAGGCTATGCCCTATTATATTTTAATCTCTTTACAGCATCAACTAACCTCGGTATCTCCTTCCTAGACCTTTCTTTATGCCTTCAAGATATAAATTAGGGGCAAAGTTATGCCTCCTACTAGACCATAGTAAGACCACACAGACTTGTATAATTGGCACACATAATTTATAGAGCGTCTCCAAATTTTTGAAAATGAAATTTTACTCCATTTCCAGTCTTTCTGACAGTTCGTGTAGTTGTCAATATTTGAACATAATTTCCTCTTCTAGATATTATTCTTTATAAGGTGCCAGTGTTGGTAAATGCTATCGAGTAAGGAGCACGGAATCCTACTAATATTATAAACGCGAAAGTTTGTTTGGCTAGATTAATGGTCTGTGGTTTGGATGGATGTCTGGATGTATGGATGGATGTTTGTTCCTCTTTCACGCAAAAACTACTGAACGGATTTTGATGAAACTTTGCAGTTATATAGCTTACACATCAGAATAACACATAGGCTATATTTTATCCCCGTAATCTCACGGGAACGGGAACTACGCGGGTGAAACCGCGGGGCGCTGCTAGTAACTCATATATTCTAGATCTAGATCTCAAACTTGGTCCAGCCGTTTGATGCCGTGAACAAGAGAAACTGGGATACATTTTTATATATTTTTCTAATAAAATATAAAAATCTCGTGTTACGGTTTTTGTGGTTTCACTTCTCCGAAACGGCTTAACCGATTTCAGTGATTTTTGTATATTTGGTAGGTATGAGAATAAGTCCTAAATTATATGGCAAAACAACGTTTTCCGGGTCAGCTACTCTGAGAACTGAAACCCCTACGGTCAGTTATTACGGGTCTGATATGTCATTTCGAATGCCGTCGTTGCGATGCACGCTGTATTCTTCTCTAACATATATAAAAATGCCGTGTCACGGTGTTTGTGGTTGAACTCCTCCAAAACGGCTCGACCGATTTTAATTAAACTGGATCAGCTAGTACAAGTATATAGATTTCTGCATGAAAACCATAAAATAACAAAGACAGAACTTTTTGAAACGGTCATTATAAAGAAATTATTTTTTCTAAATTTAGAAAGTGATTACGTCATTTTGTCATACCAATTGATCGTAATTTGTTTGTGTCACAAATCTGGAGCAAAAATTCTTATCCACCATTCTATCAATAAAAAATAAATATAGTAACTTATGTAGTCTTTTAGGGTATTTTGGGCAATTAATGGTTGCCGCTGTAAAGATATAGTCAAACGAAGTATATATAAATGAGACTTTGGGCGTTGTTGTTGCTGACTGCAGTGTCAGTGTTGGGGTTTCCTCAGAAAAAGCCATTGGAAAGTCATCCTGCTTTGCAATTGCCGCAGCATATCCAGGAGAAGAAAGAGAACAGACCCCGGGAAGCCCCTCGGGATTGCAAAGGGAAGTGTGCTTCGAATATAGCACAGAAGGCCGCCGCCGAAGCGAAGGCCGCACAAGCCGCTCAAAACGCTGCGGGGGCTCAGGCGGCGCATATGGTAAGTAACCAAATGTCAGTGACATCTGTTTTTAGCAGCTTGTTTGTGTACGTATCTATTATAATGAAGTTTATTTGCGAATGCAGTAGAATGGGGGTAGGGGTAGTGGTAATGATTCAGGAACATGAGCCGTTTCCATCTTTAGTCTCAACGGTTTGACGGATTTACTCTTGCGAAGTCTCGTTTCGTTTTTGAGACGCATAGTCTACATGACTGCACTAGGAGGCTTGTTACACGCAGTCGGGATTTTGGTGTTTCGATAAAAAATTTATTTTGAAGAAATTTCCCTTCATTCTTTGAGCTAGCAGAAATTCTAAAGATTACAATAAGATGTTCTCAGATGAATTGATAGTCTTATGTTGACTACTTCTTCGTGGGTGAGGAAAGACAACTCAAGAGTGGGCTATTACGGGTTGATGATGATGATTGTTTAACAGGTCAAGACCCAACTAGCCGAGAAGGCCCTTCAAGCGGCGAAGGCAGCTGAAGCAGCACTAGCGGGCAAGCAGGCGGTGGTGGAGCAACTACAGCAGGAAGTGAAGGAAGCAGAAGCCGTAGTCGCCGAGAACACTGCAGCAGTCCATCAACAACAGGGAACTGTGAATGCTGCTGTGCAATTGGCCCAACAGGCTACTGCTCAGGTAACTTAACACTTATTTAAACGTTAAATAAAACACTATTTTGCGTATCACTCTGAATCTGATCAACTTATTTTTTTCAATAAACCCTTAATTGCGTAAAAAAATACGACTAAAACGCTGATTCAAATGCTTGAAACGGGTTTGTTTTCCATATAGAAAAACTCGTATGAAACTTGTAGGCTGAAAAAAATCTTTAATACACAAAGTATTAGTCTTAATGTTGATTTGACTTGTATTAAATTAGCAATTGGCCGCTGGTTTCAATTTCAGCAAAATCGGTACAGTGATTTGACTGTGGTAAGGGAACAAACATGCAGACAGACAATATATTCACCTTCACATTTAAATTAGTTGGGACAGTAATATTATTATATTTTTTATGTAAAAATTTGGATAATTTAGGTTTATGATGACTATATAACTTATTTATCTTCAACAATTTCTACCGGGCTGAATGAAGTGGGAAATAAAGTTTTACGAAGTTGCTATTACAGGGAGAATCGATTGCGGTTACTACCATTGTTCTATTAAATACATTTGTATACCAAAATGATTTCGACGCTTAAATTTTTGGTAGTAATTGTTGAAGATCTCAATGCCCTGTTTTATACAACACTTCGTAAAACTTTTTTCTCTTTTGAAGGTTCTGGTCTGGTAACAAGAAAGGAAGATTGGAAGTCGTAGAAAACCTTCACAGTTTAAAATATCATTGACGATAAAAACCTAACATAAAATGATTTGTCTCTCACTATACGCATTTATCGCGGCAGCTGCAGTTTTGTCGTGCTCCCAAGTGTTTCTAAGATCATGTCCGACCAATATAATAAAGTGCCTCTGTTCTGGTGGAAAAAGAAAGTGATCAATTATCATTTTAAACTGACAGAATGGCGGATAAAGTGATATTTATTTTCTAAAAATTTTGACATGTAAATTTATAATGTGAATATTTTTCTTGTCATTTATATTTACTCTATAGCTATCCAAGTTTGTTGATATTTTGTAAGTTTCTATTTGGCCATTATTAACAATCAATTCTAAGAATGTGAACCGTCTGGTGAAATTAATAAAATATAGCTGGAAAAACATAAATATTTCTATTGTTGTTATACTTAGGATTAATCTGTACTATAAATACAGCACGGTAATTATTTACAAAATGTTTTATTTCCTAACCATAAGTTATTTTCCTGGATCCATACAAGGAAAAAGTCCATCTGTATGTCTGTCAAGACTCTTTTTCTCAAGAAATTTACTGGATATACCCACATTACACGAGATACATTGGACCCCTAAACGTGATAGGCGGTGAACCCATCGCCGGACCGGGTCTATTTGTGTGCATCTGGATTGAGGGCCCACTTTTTAAATTATTGCGAAACGAAATGATACTTACAGGGCATTTACTTAAAATTTTGTAAAACCTAAAGCAAAGATTCTTAAATTTCTTAAACGTGAATCAAAAGAGTTATGGTCAAATAGCTTGGGCCCTCAATCCTGACGCCTGCATAAAACGGCATAGTCGAATCTCAGAAAGTACTATCCCTGGGATAATAATTATTATTCGAGTATTTAGTTAGGAATTTGTTAAATACATTAAGAAATTGTCAAGTCTTAAGAATGCGACAATACAGATTTATGGCGGTTTAGCTTGGGCCCTCAATTCAGCAATTTTGATATTGTAGAATCAGCAAAAAATATGAGTTTTTCTAAGGAAAGATATTAATACGACTATAATATATTTGAGTTCCATATCTCGGAAAATTTGTTAAAAAGAAATAACGACACAAAAGTTAATTGTTAAAAAGTTATTGAAATTCGTATTTTTTCAAAACGTCTGAACTGAGGGCCCAAGGTTTTTGTCAGTATTGACTAGACTAAGCTTTCTACACTACCGCACTTTAGGCTAAGTATTTTAACAAATTTTTAACTAAAAGGCTACAAAGCGTCCATTCTTCTAAATGCCGTACTTTAGGAGAAAATTGATTTTCGATGTTTTATATGAGAAAATTCAGTATTGTGTATATGATTTTGTTACTTTTTTGAGACAAATCAGCATGTACCCTCTTAGAAGATATTTCATAAGTTGTTGTCGGAAGCGATTACGTTTTGTGTGATCCAAAAATTAATAAAAGGTGTTATTTAAATGGTTATCATAGTATTCGTATTTTTGACGCCTGACGTACGCGCGTCCCCGTCATGTTTTTTGTTTAATTTTCATTTTGCTGTGTATTTCGGGTTTTGACTCATATTAGTGATAGTATAATATAATTATATACATACTATTTCATATGTTTTGGCAGATTATAATGTAAAAGAATAAATATTTTGTCAGGGTTTCATATTATTTTTATTTTCTTGTTAAAAACAAATTAAGGTTACCCTTATTTGTAAGCTAAATATGTAAAAATGTTATACATAAAACAAAACTCTAACTTGGCCGTGGCTGTATATGAAATGTTTTTTGAAAATTTTAACGAGTCTATTTTATCTAGTCTATATAATTATCGATATAGATACCAAAACAACATTTTTTTAAATTTGTGTCTGTCTGTCTGTCTGTCTATATCTGTCTGTCTGGTTGTGCACGCATCACGCAAAAACTACTAGACGGATTTTGATGAAATTTGGTATGGATATAACTGAATACCCGGGTCAACATCTAGGGTACTTTTTATTCCAGAAAAATATCTCATTCGCACGGGAAAATATAAAAACAGGTGAAAAAAGAAATCGTAGTCGACCGCTATGAAGAGATTTTTGGAAATTCCCACGGGAACGGGAATAAACCGGATCCGCGCAGGTAACGCCGATGGGGACTCGCAATTTCTAATATGTTATGTAGGCGTCTTATATGTCGTAGGCAATCGCTATGAAGGGATTTTTTGATATTCCCACGGGAACTGGAATATATTGGATTGAGGAAATTTGTATTGAAAAGGCTCCAATACTACCGGTTTTACCGATTTAAAAAAAATGTTTTGCCAGTGGAAAGCGTACTTTTCTGGGAGTAACATGTGCTATAATTTTCCCACGGGAACAGGCCTAAACCACGTTACCGATTTAAAAAGTTCTTTTAAAAATGGAAAGATACATTACCAGGGAGTAACAAAGGCTATATTTTATTCCCGTATTTTCACGGGAACGGGAACTACGCGGATGAAACCGCAAGGCAATGCTAGTTGTTAATATACAGGGTTATAATTTTAATACGTCCAATAGGTACATAATTTCATTGATTATTGGCACTTTCTTATTTTATTTTTCCACGCATACGTAGGTGAAGGCACAGCACAGCTAATCGTATATAATTATATCGAGCTTTATATATTATATACAATATGTAACAGAATAAGTGCAATTCCTGAAATTAGTTTGTTCAGTATCGACTACATATTCGATTTCATCTATTTTTAATATGTGTTAAATTTTTCCGAAAAATGAATTAGCATAGCTGAATTTAATGCTACCTATTGAAATCGTACTATTATAGAACGATATTTAAGAAAATTGGACACAACTAAAGTTCGATTGCATCTTTTTTTATATTAATTTACTAACCGGGGTGTATGAGGAATTGCGCTTTTTCTGTTACGCGTTGTATAATTATATATATTGTATCTGCGCTTTACAAAATACTACTTACATGATCACAACGAATACTTGTTTATACTTACGATAAACATTATGGTCACCCTACTGAATTTTCTCATATAAAACATCGAAAATCAATTTTCTCCTAAAGTACGGCATTTAGAAGAATGGACGCTTTGTAGCCTTTTAGTTAAGAATTTGTTAAAATACTTAGCCTAAAGTGCGGTAGTGTAGAAAGCTTAGTCTAGTCAATACTGACAAAAACCTTGGGCCCTCAGTTCAGACGTTTTGAAAAAATACGAATTTCAATAACTTTTTAACAATTAACTTTTGTGTCGTTATTTCTTTTTAACAAATTTTCCGAGATATGGAACTCAAATATATTAAAGTCGTATTAATATCTTTCCTTAGAAAAACTCATATTTTTTGCTGATTCTACAATATCAAAATTGATGAATTGAGGGCCCATGCTAAACCGCCATAAATCTGTATTGTCGCATTCTTAAGACTTGACAATTTCTTAATGTATTTAACAAATTCCTAACTAAATACTCGAATAAAAATTATTATCCCAGGGATAGTACTTTCTGAGATTCGACTATGCCGTTTTATGCAGGCGTCAGGATTGAGGGCCCAAGCTATTTGACCATAACTCTTTTGATTCACGTTTAAGAAATTTAAGAATCTTTGCTTTAGGTTTTACAAAATTTTAAGTAAATGCCCTGTAAGTATCATTTCGTTTCGCAATAATTTAAAAAGTGGGCCCTCAATCCAGATGCACACGGTCTATTTACACATGTCTCGGAATTAATTCTGAGACCTGCGGGTTTCCTCACGATGTTTTCCTTCACCGTCGAGCTAGTAATAAATATGTACGTAAGTTTTTGAAAAACTTATTGGTACATGCCAGGATTCGAACCCGAGCCTCACTCATTTTCGGCAGGCTCTTTAACCTAAATATCTAAATTTAATCTAAATTTGAACTTAAATATCTTTTATTAAAAGGGTCGAGTATAGTTAGGTTTATACAAACCGATATAAACTCTAATTTCAATTCAGTTTACTGTACCTCTACTCAAAGATCTATGTTGCACCTCGTATAAGTACAACTTTTGAACGTTTGTTTGTTTGCACTGAAACTAAAAATACATGTTAGGTACAATAAAACATATTTGAGCTGCGTAATGTTCCCGCCATCTTCACCTCAAGATGACAACTTTTTATTAGGTAGGTACTATCTTGTTACTATAGGTACCTATAAGCGTATCTTCTAGTATATATTGAGTAGGTACGTAATGTAGCACTAAATCAGGGATATGCAACAAATCTGAAACTTATTCCTGCGATTTCGATACTCACAAAGAAATATCTTTAAAAATAACAATCTAAATGGCAAATTTCTTCGCAGCACAAGTTAATGTGTCAAGCAGCACAACTGGCGGCGCAGGTAGAGAAGAGTGCGAAATGTGTACTAGAAAAGACTAAAGCTGGCCTCCAAGAGAAATCTCACAACCTGGCGGAGGCCAGGGCGAGGCTCGCCCAGCTGCAGCACAAGCTGCAGTGCGCTTGCGCGGAGTGCGCAGCGACCAAGCAGGCGGCGCACTGCGCATGCGAAGCGGCCAGGGCTGCGTGCGGCAATGCGCGGCGGAAGAAACAGATTGACGCCACTAACTTACTAGAAAATAAACAAGGCCGATGATATTTTCTTTGGAAAATATCGTATAAGTGTTATGATGCTTGATGTATCTAAACTGGATCAGTAAATTATGTACCAAATTTTATACCTACTGATTATCTAAGATTGAAAATACCAGTAACTGCTAACTTGCCCGAAGTTGTGATGAAGCAAACAATGAGTTGTTGAAGAATACTTACAAATGTTTTAGAATAATTTGATTTATTTTAGTTTTATAATACCATTTGTGTTAAGACGTGTCGTCGTCGCGTAAGTTTTTGATAGAACTACCATGATTTAAGCTTCTGATAATATAGTATTAAAGTATTAATATGATTGTATTTTTTTTAGTTTACCTTTATACCTTTACCTCTCTTTGAAATCGGTTCAATCGAGAAGTCCCCTAACGAAATGATTGAAATATGGATTTGTGAAATTGAACTAATCCCATTACCATAGCCATTATAAGTAATCACTTATTAATACAAATTGCTGATATAGGAACGTACTAAAAGTATTAAACTACTAAAATAAGTTCTCAGTGAATTGCTAGGAAGGAAAAAGCCAACAAAACATTAAAGCAAGACATACCTTAAGCAAAGTGGTGCATCGTGCAGTGCACCCTCCGGATCAGTTGTACTACTGGGTACTCTAACTCGTAGTACAAATGATACAACATTGTATCGCTAAGTACTACAAACATGATACCTCAAAAGCATATGCAATATAGCATGGCTTCAAATCCCTAAATAAATGACTATCGTTCTAATACTTTGTCAGGTAGGTAGCATCTGTTCAAAGCCCTATTACCAGACATTATCCATTTAGCTAATTAACAACAGATTTACTTAAGTATTTACTTATATTACTCCATTTGTTATGAAAGCTTCTTCTTCCAAAAAGTAAATAAATAAATAAATTATAAGATGTTTTTTTTTTACAAATAACCTTAGCAATTTGCATATAATAAGATGATGGTTTGTAATACGAGTAAATAAAAGACAGTCAACATAACATTTACATTAAATATTATTCTCAAAAATGTTAATCTAAATGCAAACATTTTTCACAGCACAAGTTAATGTGTCAAGCGGTACAACTGGCAGCACAAGTAGAGAATACCGCGAAATGTGTGTTAGAAAAAACTAAGTTTGGCCTCCAAGAGCTATGCCATAACCTATCGCAAGCTAGGGCGAGACTCGCCCAGCTGCAGCACAAGTTGCAGTGCGCGTGCGCAGATTGTGCAGCAACAAAGCAGGCGGCGCACTGCGCATGCCAATCCGCAAGAACCGCATGTGGGAATGCGCGGCGGAAGAGACATAGTGGTAAAGGAATAGAAACCAAAGCACTGATGATAACTTAAGAAAAGTATTTTTTAGTATTATGAAACTAGATGTGCCTTTACTGGAGTAGGTAGTAAACGTAAAGATATACAATTTTCTGTAACGAAAAAAAAACTGATATTTTGCTTAACCGCGTTAACAAAATACATATCTATTATTTGAGGCATGCGTGTCTTCAAGTTTTCAAAACACCATTGAATTATTAGTTTTTTTAAATATATCGCACCGTAACTTCTTAAATATATACTTTTTAAATGATCCCGGCGAGAGTGAGTGGATAGAGATCACTGGTTAATGTTTTAGATTAATTTGATTTACTATAGTTTGATTATATCATGTTGTGTTCAGGCGTGTTGTCATTGTATAAGTTTTGATAGAAATACATTATTTTAAGCTTCGGTAATATAGTTTTAGAAGTACATAACATGTTTTATTTTATCCTTCTATACATATAAGTATAATAAAATTGTAATAAATTTACGATTCATAGACTTTTTTGAGAGGTATCTACAACAGAAAATATTTTGGAAAGAATTAAAAACAGCCGCAGTAGAAGTAGTACAGAAGACTATAATCAGAAGAGCTGTAGTTTTCTGATTATTGATATAAAGTTGAATATCAAAAATCTGAGATGGAACACAACACACAAAGACGTTTAAAGAAAAAGTTTTTCTCTTCAAATTATAAACGCGAAAGTTTGTATTTATGGATGTTTGTTTCTCTTTCACGCAAAAACTACTGAACAGATTTTGATGAAACTACAGTTATATAACAAACTTATACACCAGAATAACACATAGGCTATATTTTATCCCCGTATTTCCGCGTTCGCTCGCTGCGGGCGCTCCTAGTATAACATAAAACCAAAATATAATAAAATGATCGATGATTGTACACACTAGTACAGTGTGGCCCACTAATGAGATAGTCCAGCGGGAAGACGAATCCAAAGGTTTGTGACCGGTAGCCAAAGCAACAAATGCCCACAGGCGGACAGGGACAATAGATCTTCATCTTGATAACTTGTTGGGATAAAAACAAGGAATAAACTTATAATAGTCCGGTTCTCAAAAAGTTTAATTGTGAAGAACTATAGATACCTACCAGTCTTCTTAAATAACGTTTTAAAATTTATAAACATACAAGTAGGTACATAAAAATATAGAGTAACTTATATATACGGAAAGTACAATTAATGTTCTTCTAGTACAGCACGAAGGTATAATACAAACCGAATACAAATCATTTTGAAAGATTAAGGTGCAAAGAGGTTGGAAGAAAATCATTCTCTTTCCTAAAACTTTTTCTTTAAACGTCTTTGGCTGGGTGCTTTGAATCGAAACTTCAGCCAAGGAAACTAAAGCCGTATACAGAAAGAAAGCTGAAAACTTATCAGCGCTTATCGGCGCTGGTCCATTCTACATAAAGCAAGCAGATTGAAGCAGAGCGAGCAAAATGTCGTACGATGATTGGCGGGCGGCACCAGCGCTGACCGGCGCCTGTCGAAGATTGTCGGCGCTTATCAGAGCGGCGCTGGTTCATATAAATGCCTGCGCTGGTTACCTGCGTAGACCGGCGCCTATAAGCGCTGATAAGTTTTTAGCTTTCTTTCTGTATACGGCTTAATACACTAAAAATGTATCTCCTTCCCAGTTCAGTTAGGAATCATCCTCAACTCTTAACAGTCCACTGCTGAGATATATGATGCTGATTGTTAAATCGTCAATTTATCTGGAGAATATTTGGATGCTGTCTGATACAATAGCAAGGAAAAGTGACAGGTGATGTTTAGAAGGACTGAATTTGAGCTATTGGAGCGGCACCATTCACTATTCATTCCATATTTCAAAAGTCAATTCATGCTTTCAGTAAAAGCTTAAGCGAAACTTACACAGATAATCACCGTAAATACTAAAATATAGAGAAAAATAAAACGTTCTTTCTAGAATAAAAAAAAAACAAATAATTAGTGCCTTAACAATATCTTAACATAATTTTCATTTATCTACTATACTAAATGCATCATTTAGGTTCTGAGGACTGAAAGCCATATTACTGTTTTTATAATTAACATAAGGGGACATAGTAGCTGATTCCACTTCAGAATCCACATAGCTGTTTGCAGGCAAGAGTTCCCCATCACTGGAGAACATAGGATTACTCTGGAATTTCTGAACGTATCTAGCCGGAGGTTCTGCGTATCGACCTCCCACTAAAATTTCATCTACTCCAAAATCTTCTACATTTTTCTTGCTTTTCCACGGTTCGTTCAGCAATCTAAGATTGGGATCGTAGTATTGAACTTTCTTCTTTTTCCTATTTTTAATCCAAAATGGCTTATGCTCTTTGTATTGATTCTGCTGAGCAACGTAAGGGTAACCATGGTTGGTATCCTGCTCATAGTCTATAGCCAATGGTGCTAAATTTTCTGGATCGGGTTTCATGTACGAGGATTGCTGTTTAGAATACGCGAAGATGTTGTCTGGGTTATATTGGTTGCTTATCCAAGAATGATGTTCTAATCCAAAGTCATTTTCTTCATTTTCAAAATGAGCTGCATAGCTAGGGAATTGTTGTGTATCTGTATCTGCATCTGTTGGCTTCAGTGGTATTCCGTAGGAGTCTACAGGAGGTTCTCCATAAGTTGGTTTTTGGGGGATAGTCTCTAAAGTGTAAGGTGTGGGAGGTTCTCCAAAACTCATTTCGGGATAGCTGTGAAAATTTGGGCTATTGGCTTCGACATTGTGCTTTGGTAAACTAAACCTTGGGTTGTATTTTGAAGGCTTTCCCCCTCTATATCTGCTGGGTTTCGGTTTCGGTGATTTTGCGCGTTTGCTGGAGCTTGTTGGACCATATTTGTTACTACTGTAGTATTTTTTGGTTGGTTTTCTTGTAAAAGGTGTCCTGCTATGTTTATGTGATCTATATTTCGGTTTTGGTTTACGGTAACGTTGCTGTGAAACTCTTCTAATAATAACTTTTGGTTTCCTGGTGAAGATGGACTCCATAGGAAAGCTGTCTATTAAAACTGATGCTTCTCTTTTCATTATGCGTCTTTCTACTTTACTCTCTGAAAGTTCTTGTTTCGAATTTTCTGATCGCCCACATGTTGCTGTCAGGGTTATCTGAAAAAAGTAAATATTACAATATTAAATTATTAGACCTTAATAAGTCAAGTCGCACAGGTTTATTTAGTCCCAAATTAGGCAGAGTTTTTATGGGTACTGAATATACTTTAACATAAACATGAAAATATTTATTTTACGTATCGGTCTATAAAATATGTATGTTTATGTGTTAAGAACATAGCAGGTTGTACCCGTGCATCTAATAAACTAAATAGGTACGAGTACCTGCAACCTCTATTATTATACGCACAAATATTATCATACAACTTTATTTAATACAACGTTAAATAATGTATGAGCTTTAACTAGAATAAACGTTATTGCGTACTTTTTTAGTAACGTTCCACATTAGAAGTTGAATTGTGGACACGCTCCATTCTTCTACTTATCAATTGAAATAAATTCGATTGGCACTATCTGTGTTTAAACATTAATGTACCGATATACTCGACGGTCGTTCAGAGACATGATCTAATAGAAAAAAAATATTATCAGCGCCATTTTCTATCTGTAGATGGGCGTGCGTGTTTTTACGCGACGATAATTGATGAAGAAAGTAAGATGCTCGTGGTATCTTTAGCTGAGAGTCGACGGTGTGTTCGGTGTACATAGTATTAATGGTAATGTGCTAATAACAATTTCTTGCCTCTAATTACTATTCGAGAGGTTCAAGAACAAGAACGTTTTTACCGTGGGGATTACAATTGCGTTTGTATGTGTTGCGCGAGCTGGGTTGCTGGCTTTAGAACTCGTCTATGAATATCGGCTGGTTATCGACTAGTTTGGAAACCTACATCGTTTTTCCAATATTTTTAATTAACAATTTCAAGATAACAAACGGTTGATAAAACAGTAGTATTATATTTTCCGCGGGATTATTAAATATAAAAATACCTTATTATACTCAACTAGATGCATAACGCGGTTTCCCGAATGAGGAGTGAGGGGATAAGTAGGTATATTAAAAATTATTTTATCGGACAAGTAGTTTCGGCGCCTATACCATACAAACAAACAAATCATTTCTCTTTATAATTTTAGTATAGATATAAACTACGATTATAATGACGAACGTAAAAATGTTACGAAACTTAAAGCTTTAATTTATACAACGCGTAATAGAAAAAGCGCAATTCCTCATACACCCCAATTAGTATATTAATATAAAAAAAATTATGATGCAATCAAACTTTGGTTGTGTCTAACATTTTCTTAAATATCGATTAATAACAGCACGATTTCCATAGAAAGCACTAAATTCAGCTACGCTTATACATTTCTGGGAAAAAAATTACACATATTAAAAATAACTGAAATCGAATAAGTAGTCGATACGGAACAAACTAATTTCAGGAATGGCGCTTATTCTGTTACATGTTGTATTAAGCAAGACATATTTTTTTATACTAATTTCAGAAAATTTTATTTTCAATTTTACCGTTGGTACCGTTTATCTCTGTGGCTAATCTTTAATTTACATAACAATATGTTAGTCAACTGTACGAGTTATCTATCACAAAATATATTTAAAATACAATTAACAGCAAGTACTCAGTTACATTTTTTACTAATAAAAAAACCTTTTTAGCAGGTTCCATCCTGGAAATATCCACTTGTTTTGATAGATGATAAAATGTTACTGAATTAGCACATTCGCATTCTGTCACTATACCCACGTACTGGCTTTCTTTGTGTAATCGTCTATATATGATAATTATCCCCCCAGGGTCATAAGGCATCTGATTTTGAATACAATGCAAAGAAAATCTTGCAATTAGCTTTCATTTTCGTTGCCTCACCATATTAGTATGACACCCTAGTAGACCATTGCTTTCTAGCACATGCAATCCTGGTCCATATTGAGAAAAGATAATGGGTAGGTAGGATTTTTAAAGTACCTGTTACCTAGGGACAAATTTATTCTTAGCTGTACATCTACATTTACACTAATTATTTAATTAATAGAATTAATTATAATGAAATGTGGGTATATCCAGGAATGGAATACCTCTGCCTACCCCCTCGGGGATAAAAAAGGCTTGAGATTATATTTATATATATGTTTGTAACGAATAAACTCAAAAACTATACTTTACCGATTTTAAAAATTCTTTCACCAATGGAAAGCCAAAATACCCCTGAGTAACATAGGATATATTTCATTCCCGTATTCCCACGGGAACGGGAACTACGCGGGTGAAACCACGCTGAACCGCTAGTCAATAATAAAAGTACTGGGCCGTTTCAGACCACTTTAGGATGGATGTTTAAATCTTTAAAACTACGCAACGGATTTTGATGCGGTAGGTAGCATTGCACCCGAGCGAAGCTGGGGTGGGTCGCTAGTATATTATTATAAAGACAAATGGTCTATGGTTTAAATATGTCATTAATATACAAAATGGGTTCGTAATGTTTTCCGGTTGTATACTGACTGTAGGTATGTGATTTGCTTGAAGTTTTGTATGTTCGTGTATTTGTTCGCATGTTTTTGCAGAGTTATCTGCGCATCCATAATGACATATTCATCGTTTGCGCTGCATTAATTTCTTGTTTTACCTACATTAAATATAATTAAAGACTTTCATAAAAAGTTTTAGTTACGTAGGTCAACTGCTTAACTTTTAAAGTACTCTTCTAAAACAATTATTGATAACAAGAATAAACATGAAATATCAAGCAAAGTAGAATAGAAAACGATTGTTGAATTGCAAATCATCAGATGACTTCCCCGCAAGGTGTATGACCTTCCAACCGCAACAGTTATATCACTAATGGCTGTAACCGTTAAATTGTATTCTCTTGCGCACCTGCAATGGCGCAAAAGAGCGACCACTTAATTGCCATTTATGTGCAGTAGGTACCTATCTGTCTAATCCAAAATCTCTCGTATATATAAAAGGTTACAGCGTTTTTGTCAAAAGTTGCATTCTTATACTCTTTGGCTTTTTCATCTACAGCGCGTAACAGAATAAGGACAATTCCTCATACACCCCAATTAGTATATTAATATAAAAAATATATTGAATGATGCAATTGAACTTCAGTTTTCTCTAACCAATTTTCTTAAATATCGATTAATAATAGCACGATTTCCATAGAAAGCACTAAATTCAGCTAAGATAATTCATTTTTTTTTTTATTTAAAACATACTAAAAATAGCTGAAATCGAATAAGTAGTCGATACTGAACAAACTTATTTCAGGAATTGCGCTTATTCTGTTACATGTTGTATAACTTCTTTATCAATTGTTGCTTCCTGGTACTGGGCTTTTTCAAGTCTATTCAGTAGCTCTGCACTTTATTCTTTTAGACATGAAAATTAAAAGTATAGATAAAACTTAATCGACATTAAGGTGAGGTGGGCACATATCTGTCTAACCCAAATCTGTTCATTACAGAATCTCTTGATTTTTCAAACCATTTTTTTTTATAATATCTGCCATCGATTGTGTCATAATCAGATGTTGGGACTGGTTTTTCTTCAATTGTTGTTGGATTTCAGTAAATTGTCTCCCTCAGTTTTTGATGTAACGGTGTTTGCCTTTTAGCATCTCTGGTCTAACTGTAGTATTTGCCATCTTTTTAATCTTGTAGTGTCCTTGTTGGTATGAACTAGATCTCTAAGGAGTTGGTTTTTGTGACTTTGCAGCTTCTCCTTGTATTTTGCACAGTATTTGTTTCAAACCAAAGGCAGCTTTTTGTCAATAGTTGCTTTCTTGTTGGCTTTTTCATTCAAATCGACGACTTTGTAATTATTTGCTGTAGGTTTTCTATCTGTCGAATCCGAAATCTGTCTTTTACTGAATCTGACAAAGTATTCAATTGTTACTTCCTAGTACCGTTTTAGGCTTCTTCATCTCCATTCAGCAGTTCTGTAGCTGATCTATGTTAGTCATGAGAGTTACTAGGTAGTATATGTAACTATAAATACCCTTGAGTATCTATAGCATTGTATAAATATATGTTGCATTATATGAGATCTGTACACTTCGACACCTTTGGAGGGATCAACCTGAAAGTTGGTATAAGTAAGTGTTTTTTACCGAGAAGGTTTTTATGATGTCTTCTAATACCTACGGGATAAACGGGCTCCAGACGCACTCTGTAGTAGCAAAGTTTATGTATTTTTTTTTGAGTACAACATTTTAATCAATATGCGAAGTGATGCAAGTAGGTAGGTTTTCCTAGGATTATTAAGAGAAATTAACTTAATATAAGTGGACACAAATAGTTGATGTTATTATAGCTAGTCCTAAGATACTCTTACGAAACTTCACAATTTTAAACTATCATTAACACCAATTCATTGTACCACAAACCAAGTTAAACCTACAGAGTTTCACTCTTAACATTCGAATTAAAAAAATCCGGCTTAGACGGATTCATAGGCCATTTACAATCAAATTACACAAAGAAAAAAAAATCGCTACTAGCTGATAAGAAATGTGTTTTAAAAAGGATTACCTACAAACTAGGACGATACAATGTAGTCGAAACAATGTATAGGTACATTAACGAAAGTACATTGCAAAAGTAGTACCTAGTTAATTACATAAACACATCTGTAAAGACAGAACACACGTTACTACTTCTATAGACTGTATATAACCTAATTATTTGTTGTAGTGTGGAGACCGGGCTATATCAGCTATGTAATTATATAACAAATATGTACTATCATCCGAAATGACTGGAATCCTTAACGCATACAATTTTATTATTTCCGTTACCACAGAGACAGTTGAGAAGATCATCTAACTGAATAACACATTATAAAAGATTTTGATTTTTATGAATACTTATTACAGTTGTAATCATTACGTCACATTACAAGCTGAACAAAGCTCGCTTGTGTAAAGCCTTAATGAATATAATGTGGAGTGCTTTTATGAATAGTACTTTCATTTGATAGCACGACGGGAAAGTGTGGGAGTAAACACGTCTTAAGGGTTCTAGGGTTCTCAAAGTGGTGAAAAAGAAACCCAAATGGTGCCGTTCTACCTATTCGTCTGACTATCACTTTGGCTTCTATTGATATTACACATAGTCCTCATACATATTAAGTTTTCTTAAGTATATCCGGAGCAGTGATAGCCCGAACGGTTAAAGAGCCGGCCGAAAATCAGTGAGGCTTGGGTTCGAATCCTGGCATGTACCAATGAGTTTTTCAAAACTTATGTACATATTTATCACTACGACGGTGAAGGAAAACATCATGAGGGAACCCGCAGGTCTTAGAATTAATTCTGAGACATGTGTAAACAGACCCGGTCCGGCGATGGGCTCATCACCTATCACGTTTAGGGGTCCAATATATCTCGTGAAATGTGGGGCGTGAGATTATATTAATATTATATAAGTTTATCCTATTACAGTTAGAAAATATACACTGTGTATAAAAAAGTTTCGTTTTAACAATCACAGTAACCATTTATAGGCAAGTACCGAGTATCATGCACTCTATTGAGCCAAATCAATTAGCGTATGATCGACAAAGCATATCCACTTGTGTGGCCAATGATCATGAAATTACTGGGCGTGACGATTTTCACTCAACGAAAGTGTCAACTATAGTATGACAAAATTATGACAAACTAGCAGCGCCCCGCGGTTTCACCAGCGTAGTTCCCGTTCCCGTGGGAATACGGGGATAAAATATAGCCTATGTGTTGTTCTGATGTATAAGCTACATAACTGTAAAGTTTCATAAAAATCCGTTCAGTAGTTTTTGCGTGAAAGAGGAACAAACATCCATCCATACATCCAGACATCCATACATCCAGACATCCATCCATACAAACTTTCGCATTTATAATATTAGTAGGATAGTAGGATGATACAGTTTTTAATAAACAAGATAAGGTTATTTTCTTTTGAAATACTTTCTTTCTAACTTGTTTTCTAAAAAAAGCGTTCGGTCTCTCTGTTTTGTGTTCTTTTGTTTTCAAAGCAGAAGCCATGAGAAGGCGTCGACTATTCAATGTCTTATAAACGGAAATTTGTGGACCAACACTTATTATACGAGGCTATAACCATATAAAATTAACAATTACGTACCTACCTCAGGGTCTGTGATGAAATGGCAAAATGTTTTTAGGCTATTACGATTTATCCGTACTATTTTTCGAACAATGTTGTTGCACTGGTTGGAAAAATCCAGCCTAAAGGTCTATCCTGGAATTCCGGGATACCCGCGCAAATATCAGGGAATATCGCTCACGTCAGGATTTTTTAAAACCCGACGAAAAACAGAGGGGTGTTATAGTAAGTTTGACGTGTGTTTCTGTGAATCTGTATGTCTGACTGTTCGCTCGTAGCTCCAAACCGCTGAACCGATTTTGATTATTTTTGTTTGAAAGGTGACTTTATGCAGAGTGTTCTTAGCTATGGTTCAAGAAAATCTGTCAAGTCGTTTTAGTTTATATGTAATTTTCATGTCGGGGTTTTTCCAAATTTTGTATTTAAGTTTTTATTTCACTCCTAGGGATCACGGTCGCGGCACAGATGCCCTTTACGTTGCCCTCACAATACCGAATATTTGTAAACTCATTTTTTTCCCCTTTTTTCACAAGAGTGAACGAGACTGACAGATCCATCGAGTAACAATTCACCTATTATTTGACATACTTATCAGCAAGCATGCTTGCCGTCAGTTTCCAAAAGGGAAATCACTCTAAAATTAGCCGACAGGCTGTTAAATTTCATGCAAACTTTTCTGATTGGTTGAATACAATCACAACGCTTTTCAACAACCAATCATAACAGTAAACATGAGATTTACTATCTGACATACATCAGCAGGCACTAATCAAGTTAACATGTCCATCGCCATCTAGTCCTTATTTTACAAGCTGATGGTACCTGAGGTACCTTATAGCAATGGGAATAAATATAAATTGATAAAATATCCACTTTCCGCTTTAGCCAATAATATTATTTCGCTACGCTTGTGAGATAATTATTTAAAAAATCGCTTTGCAACATTTTTGTATTAGGTATGTAATTTAATTTAAAAAATATATTTGGAAGTGAGAGACATGAAAATGAATACCTATAAACGATTCTTCAGAAAATACGAAAGAGTTAGTTCCGTAGAAAATTGCAGGGAATAGACTACTTTCCTTCTCAGGAAAGTAGTCTTAAAGTATTAAGAGTAATTTTGACACTGAGAAGGAAAGTAGTCTAGTTAGTTCCGTAGAAAATGGCAAGGAATTGACTACTTTCCTTCTCAGTTCAATTACTCTTATAAGAGTGATTTTGACACAGAACTAACTCTTTCGCCTACGTGTCCGTCCGTTCTAAGGTGTCTGATACGTTCAAGATCAGACTTAAAATTACTGTATGACTTGAAATGTTCAGATCGCATACGAGCAGTGTATCAGATTCTCAATTGATATACTCGTAGTTAAACAAAGTAGTAGCCCACTTACATATTACATGAATTGAAAAGATTTTGGGGTTTAGTTTGGGAGGCCCAAATGAGAAATAAAACATTTTCAATATCATCTTGTGGGATGTCAAGTGAGAGCTTATTAAAGCATGGATTAAAGTAAAAACCGCTTAATTTTCCGCTCTCCAAACACATTTAGTCTATACATACAAATAACCATGACCCTTTTAAATTAAGTACAAATATTTAAAGGGTAGGTCAACTAATGAACGAGAGACTATTGTTTGCATTGATTTTTATTTTTCAATTGCTACTTTACTAGAGGCATGTTTACTTTTTTATATATATTTAAAACAAGAATAAAAACAACGTTTTGGTTTCATTTAATTAGAAGATGTTAATTCTATTTCTCTTGTATATGAATTTTTCTACCTAGGCTTAAAATATTTCCACGTGATTTAAAAGGACCTTATATTTTTATATTTTGTTAAAAACTAACTGATTCCATACCCAAAGAGTACCAACGATACCCAAGCCTCCGATGTTCTTCCGTCCATCTGTGTGTCTGTCAGTGGGTCATTTCATGAACAGTAATTCTTACTATAAGAAAGTTCAAAAATAAGGTCATCTGTTTATGAAATGGGGAGTACGAAAAATATGTAGGCCTCACGCAGAGACACTTGAGACGTGTATATAGGGTTTAATTTCCATGACACTTGATATTCTGATATGTGAGAAAACCGGATAACCTAAAATACGTCATAAACGTTGAAGTACTTTCTCTATTTTATTGTTTTTATTATTATGTTTGTATACATCAAGGTACGTGATCGTGCGCATAGTTGATACTACGTTTCGTTCGTAAAACATACCAAATAAATAGCATAAATTTTACTGGTGTTAGTTTGGTTAATTTGTCAAACTAACACTAGTAAAATGTACACAACTTTTTAGGTAAATGTTACCAAACATATTTTATTTATTTCTAGAATATTAATAGGGTGTGGTATCATTGAAAATTAGAAATTTAGTGGCGTATGTGCAATATTGCTGTCATGGTATGAGAGTAAAACCATGGTATGAGAGTAGTAGAGAGAGAGAGTAGAGTTAGAAGATCTATCGTGGCCACACCCTAATATTAATTTTTTTTGGAACCCGTTTGACCAACACTTCAAAAACATACAGGCTTATTGGTAACTCAACATATACCTTTTTAGGGAGATATAGTGAAGTTTATTTGCAGTTAAAACTTCATGTGGGCTATCCGAAAATCAGCAGTTAATAGAGACATTTACAAATTGTCTTATTTTTTATTTTTAAGTTAAAAATAATACGTCTAAGTATCCTTATTAAATATAGGGCCTAATAAAAACGGTGGTTTAAAGAAACATAAGTCGATTATTGGTACACCATAAAATTTATTTTACCAATCAGTAATACAATAATCAGTAAATCACTTAAGTAGGTACCTATTTTAAAATTATGTCCATAATAACAGAAAAAAGACAATATCCCGAGATTTTTTATATAGTGATTCCACAATCTACAAGTATTTACGCTACCTACCTTTATAACAAGTTAGCGTACCCTATCTCTATCTCTGAAATAGCTTTCCTATTTTTTGTTTCATTTAATTTTAATAGAAACTAAATCGACAGTAAGATTCACCTGTAGCAATAGGCAAGGCAAGGGTCCTGGGTTCAAACCCCAGCTGTTGCAAAAAAAATCTTTGTGTTTTTCTTGTGATATTGTAATTTAATTATAATGGTATTTACCATGAATAACAATTTTCTTTCTGTTTTTCCTTGTGATATCATCATGACCGTTTCAGTTCAGTAAGTTCAACCGCGAGGTCTTGTTATCATCATTATCATCGGCCTATATATACGTCCCACTGGTGGGCACAGGCCTCCTCTCATTATGAGAGGAATAGGGAGGTCTTGTTATATTTATCATATTTTTATGATAAAAGAACAAAATTGCTGAGATTTGTTTGGTAAAATCTTACTAATATTATAAATGTGAAAGTTTAGATGTGAGGATGTGAAGGTAGATATTTGTTACTCAATCACGCTGGAACGGCTGAACAGATATGGATGAAATTCATCACGTGGATAGATTATAGTCCGGAATAGAACATAGGCTACTTTATCCCGGAAAAATTAACTCGTGGGATAAAAAAGTGATAATTCATGCATCGCCTGTGTATAATAATGTATAAATAGTAAGTATAATACTACTAATTGAATGTTTGCCACTCAATTTTGTTTAGGCATTTTATTTAATCCTTACGGCGATTAAGGAGTATACGCGGACGATAAGTCAAAAGAGCACGGATCCGTTCCCTTGGAAAAAAAATATTTCACAGATAGATTTTACCTTAGAGGAGGATCTAGCTTCTGTCACGATAAGGCTTAAAGGAGTTGAAATAGGGGGCGAAAGTTTGTGTGTGTGTCTGTCTGTCTATGTGTATCTTTGTTACTTCTTCACACCGAAACGGCTAGACGGACTTGCATAAAATTTGGAACAGAGATACCCTAACTTAACACATAGGCTTCTTTTTATACCGAAAAATTTCATCATGTACATCTTCTTACACGACAATCGATACAGTGATGACAATGGACGACGGCACCACATACACTGTAGTGATTTTGAACTCACTAGAGCTGTCAGGGGTGCCATCTCCCTTAGGTAATACTGATGCGTAATCTCGATGCACCTAGATTGTGTAATGACTCCAGGTTTACGCATTATAGAGCTGAGAAGGCACATTGTGCAGGCCACTATCAGCACCGGTGGAGCCAAAAGAGATGCAGTACCTATTGATACCTATATGATATTTTCACACGGGCTCGCGTGTTAGCAAACCCAGAAATCTGCTTACAGAGATGTATTAGCTTCTTACTTTTTTTTGGGCCACCTTAATGGGATGGGAGGGGGCTATCTCAAAAAGAGAGCCGGTTAAAACTCTTTTATTTTCAATAATTTATTGATATTTTGGTTTATAATGTTTAGTTCAATTGATAAGTAGCTTCAGGGTAGCAAGACGGTAATCTGGGTTTAACGCGATTAAAGTAACTAGCAGAAGCCTTTACGCGTTACCCCGATTTAAACGCAAGCGAAGCCGCGGGCAAAAGCTAGTGTACAATATTTTTTGTTAATTTACACCATGAACTCTGGTACTGACTATATTTTGACATCAATCTTTTTAGTTTTGTAAGTTCAACCACGAGGTCTTGTTATATTTATCACATTTTCATGATAAAATCAGCCAAACCAAATTGTTAAGATTAGTTTTGTAATATGTACAATACTCTTTGTTAATTTGCACTATGAACTCTGGTAGGGACTATATTTTGACCCCAACCTTTTTAGTTTTGTAAGATCAACCACGAGGTCTTGTTATATTTATCATATTTTTATGATAAAATCAACCGAACCAAATTGCTGAGATTTGTTTGGTAAATTTGTACAATATTTTTTGTTAATTTACACCATGAACTCTGGTACGGACTATATTTTGAAATCAATCTTTTTAGTTTTGTAAGTTCAACCACGAGGTCTTGTTATATTTATCACATTTTCATGATAAAATCAGCCAAACCAAATTGTTGAGAATAGTTTTGTAAAATGTACAATACTCTTTGTTAATTTACACTATGAACTCTGGTAGGGACTATATTTTGACCTCAACCTTTTTAGTTTTGCAAGATGAACCGCGAGGTCTTGTTATATTTATCATATTTCTATGATAAAATTTACCAAACCAAATTGTTGTCATTTGTTTTGTACAATACTCTTTGTTGATTTACACCGGAACTCTGGTACCGACTTTAACCTTTTTAGTTTTGTAAGTTCAATAGCGAGGTTTTGTTATATTTATCATAGTTTCCATGTAATTCCGCCAACCTTTGCTAATTTGGTAAATGCTACAAACCATTTTTTTCAGTGTAACTTGTTGTAACGTAGTCTTAAATGTTGTACAGACGAAGATAAATCTTCTTGTGATGTAATAAACTTGTTTAATATTAGTAAACACCAGCAAAAGCAACTTTGTAAAAAATATAGTATCTACTTTCGTTTTCATTTCCCTATAATACTTTTATCGCATATATATACGTACATTTAGAACCAAATCAAGTTTCGGGTGGATTTAAAACAAGTTTGTACACTTATGTGTACAATGTATATGTATCTGTATGGGTGATAATTGATAAACGAGGGCCTGAGAATATTCAAATTTGAAAATTGACCTCCATTCTAAAGATTTTTGTTTAGGCGTGTCAATTTCTTCTTCGCGGAATTCGGAAATAAAAACTATCGGTGACATGCCATTCTAAAGTTCCGGGTTTCTATGTTTTGGAACTCCTGACTTTTAAACCGACTTCAAAAAAGGAGGAGGTTATCAATTCGACTGTATGTTTTTTTTTATGTTTCTAACCTCAGAACTTTCGACGGGGTGAAACGATTTTGTTGATTCTTTTTTTAATTGCAAGTTGGTTCTTTCCGTGTGGTCCCATTTAAATTTGGCCCAGTTCTGACGATGGCATCCATGAGAAAATCATATAAGTTGGAGTCGTTTACTCTCCAGCAGCAGAGCAGTGATAGCCCGGACGGTTAAAGAGCCGGTCGAAAATCAGTGAGGCTCGGGTTCGAATCCTGGCATGTACCAATGAGTTTTTCAAAAACTTTGGTACATATTTATCACTAGCTCGACGGTGAAGGAAAACATCGTGAGGAAACCCGCAGGTCTCAGAATTAATTCTGAGACATGTGTAAACAGACCCGGTTCGGCGATGGGCTCACCACCTATCACGTCTAGGGGTCCAATATATCTCGTGAAATGTGGGTATATCCAGTAATGGAATACCTCTGCCTACCCCCTCGGGGATGAAAGGCGTGAGATTTTTTTATTTTTTATTTTTATTCGTTTACTCTTTAGAGTTCTATGATTATGTGACTTCTGTTTTAACTTGATCTTAACGATAGTTTTAACGATAGGGTTTTTCAATGAAATTCATTAATATTTGTAGCCACAACAATCGTTTAAATAGACAAGTTTGAACAGTTGAAACATGTTGTTTTTTTTGTCTAGGTAGTATGTGTGAATATCCAAATCTATAAAGCGGTAAAGTTATATGTGTGTTTGCATGAAAGGTAATACCACGTAATACTAAGAACATATTCATTGACAATTTCATACATTCGAAGACACTTTGAAGCCTTGATACTTCTTCATACTGTAGTATTCTAAAGTCTGTGCTATTATTCAAGTTAGATGTGATGGAAAGAGAACATAAAAATCAAAATAAATACCTTGATTTTCACTTTCATATCAACGTCAATGTTTTTAAGATCAATCTGTGTTACCACGGTAAACATTATTCGAGCAGCACACACATATTTTTAATTGTTTCTCATCTAATATGCACCTACATAAATAATATTCTTACCCAGCATTCTGTGGTGCGAAAACTGATTGGATTATTATAATAATAAGTGGTTAAGTTGTGGTATTTTGTTTTGACGACTTGTAACTAAGACCTCAGGTAAATAGAAAATTTATTCATTTGTTTGCAAAAAATATTATCCTATCCTATAACGCGTCACAGAATAAGCGCAATTCCTCATACACCCCAATAGTTAGATAGAGGTATAAAATTATTACCTATGCATTCCCTACTTTAGTTTTGTCTAACCAAATTTCTTAAGTAAAGAGCAATTAAGTACTTATATTCATTTATGCTAATTAAATTATCGGATAAAATTAACACATATTAAAAATACCTGAAATCGATTGAGTTGTCGATACTAAAAAACTAATTTCAGGAATTGCGCATATGCTGTTACATATTAAACGCGAAAGTGACTTTGTTTGTTTGTTTTACGCTTTCACGACTAAACCGCTAAACCGACTTTTAAAAAAATTGGCTGTAGGTATTTTACCCCTTATTGGACTACATTCGATGGGAACTACGCAGGTGAAACCGCGACCGCTGCTACTACTTAATTTTTTTTTAAAAAGGTAACAGGTAAAGACGGACTTATCTATAACGTAGATATACCTACCTACATGGGGAAAAGTGGTGACTGAATGAAATAAAAAGAGATAGGTCGTTATAGACTCAATAGGGTGTGATCCCAAATTAGGTATGCCAGATACATAAATAGCTTACAGTAAACATAGGAACATAAATATATTTTTATATTAATGTGAAACTTTATAGTCATGCTACATTTTAAAGTCATACAAAAAAAGTTTTTTTGGAAATATTAAATAAAAAACGGCCATTTATAAAAAAATTACTCACCGTCAGCAATGCGTAAATAAACGCGGCGCTCAACTGCATTTTTCGAAACCTCACTCCCTCATACGTTGATTTTATATTGTCGAATAGTTACGATTTATTACGATATAAATATTATTTTTTGGAGACGTGTAATCCACTCGAAAGCCGCTTGGATAGTGCTGCGTGCTGCAATTGGGATTACTGCCGTCTGTTCAACTGTGTCAGCGGGTCTATAGAGCTGTTAATACCGCCGTTTTATTATATTATTTACTAACGGTTCTGCGCGGTTTCACCAGCGTAGTTCCCGTTCCCGTGGGAATACGGGAATGAAATATAGTCTATGTTACTCAGAGATCTTCCAGCTTTCCAATTCGTTCGTAACAAAGATACAAACATACAAAAATACCAATCTTTTCTCTTTATAATATTATAGATGGGGTTCTACTCGGGCGAAAAGTGACGTTCGACATTTCTGTCACTCTCTCCCTCGAGAGCTCAAGAACACATGAAGCTTTATACTTATAGTGCGAGTCTGACCTCTAAGGCGATAACAATTAAGAACGTTACAAAGTTCAATGTGTCTAGCTCCAGGTGCTCTTGACTGTACTTATCCAGAATCACCATCGCTCTGTACTTGTTCCTTCTACGTCTTGCACCATGAACATCAACATTTTAGTTTGTATGAACAATCTCACGCCTCTCATCCCCGAGAGTAAGGTATGGGTAATCGCCAGTATATTCTTTGGACCCCTAATTGCGATAGGTGGTGGGTCTATCGCTCGATACACTACATAAGTATATTGGAATTAACCTACGAATAAGGAATAAGAATTAACCTTGAGTTTTCCTTACGATGTAGATGAAGGCATACTTCACCGTCAAGCTAGTGGTATACTCGTATGTATGTAAGTTGTTAAAAACACATGCCCGGATTTGAACCCGAGCATCCTTTTTCTTTTTTAAATTACATGGAAGTTTTCAGAGCTACCTTTAACTAGGAACATAGTGATCTCAACATCATAAGCTCATCGTAGTGAAAACTCAAGTTACAATGGATTTTACAAACGATGCCTAGCTATTTCGTTACATAGCGACATAAGCGTTTTAATACCTCGTCCATTTTGATTGTAATCTTAGCCATTATTACCCTTAACGTTATCTACACTTTTACAATTACCTACACTAATTTTATGAAGAGGAAAGTTTTGTATGTTTGTAACGAATTAACTCAAAAACTACTGGACCGATTTAAAAAATTCTTCCAACAATTTGAAGCTACAATATCTTTGAGTAACATCACTACATAGTATAAAACAAAGTTTCTTTCTCTGTCCCTATATCCCTATATCTTCAAAACTACGTAACGGATTTTGATGCGGTTTTTTTTTTATACACACACCGGCACAATTAGCGGAACAGAAAAAAAAAGGAGAAAAAAAGAGGGAATTTAGAACAATGAATGTAATTTTTAAACAATATATTATTTAAAATGAAACAACAATTAAATTAACATGTTTTGACATTCATTTGTAACACCATACTTAAAATTTTATAAAAATAAAAATTAAATTAAACAAAATGCATTTTTCTTCGATTTTTAATTATAGAGAAACAGCAGAAAATTCAAGATTTTCCAAAGTTTAACAACAATTTCAATGACTGTTCAATATCGAGTGTTTCCTCCTCGTGCTCTGATGAGGGTTTCCATCCGTCTGGGCATGCTGCGGATGATGTTATCAATGGTTTCTTGGGGCAACCTCTGCCATTCTTCAAGTAATGCGTTTCGCAACTCGTTGAGATTATTGGGAGGGGGCATTCTTGACTTTACACTCCTCTTTAGCAAGTCCCAGACGTGTTCTATAGGGTTCATATCGGGGGACCGTGCTGGCCACTCCATCACCGTTATACCAACATGGTTTAGGTATGTCTGTACTGTGCGAGCACTGTGAGCCCGAGCATTATCCTGCATTAGAATGAAGTTGTTACCAATAAAGGGGGCAAATGGCACAACATGTTCTTCTAAAATCTCCCTGATATACCGATCAGCATTCAGATTCCCGCCATCGACCACTACTAACTCCGTACGAGCTCCTAAACATATTCCTCCCCAGACCATAATTGAACCGCCGCCATATGCAACTGTATTTTCAAAATTAGACTGGATATACCGTTCTCCTTTGCGTCTCCATACTCGCTGCCTTCCATCAATTTGATTTAACATAACTCTGCATTCATCAGTAAAAAGAACCTGTCCCCAGTCGTCGAAGTCCCAATCACGATGTTCACGACCAAAGTGTAGACGGTTTGTGCGATGATGTCTCTCAAGTTTTGGGGCTTTGGCGGGCACATACGAGCCTATACCCACTTCTTCGAATCTTCTACGAACTGTCCGCTCACTCATCCTTACTGCTCGTACCTCTTCCAGTAAATTTCGAGCCTGCACCGCCGTTAGTCTCGTGTTCCGTCGGACTTGAAGTTGGAGAAAACGGTCATCCCTCCTTGAAGTACACCTTTTCCGGCCTTGTCCTCTCCTTCTCACTAGAGCATTCGTCAATCTGTATCGTTGGATGCTACGATAAATCGTTGATAACGATCGACGAAGGCTTCTGGCAATCGATCTGTAGGTTTGACCATTTCTCCTCATTTGATCTGCCCTAATGATTTCTGATGGCGTTAAATCAGGCATAATTAGATGCTCGTAAATTATCAATATGCGAAAAAACTCAAAAGCCTCAAAAACTGCAATTCAAAGCTTTTCAAATGGAATTCACGAACCTTCTAAAAACGGACAAGCGGTGGAAAAAATGAATCAATGAAAATTAAAACAAAAGAATGAAAAAAAGGGCAGTCGCTTAGTATTCCATTTTTAAATTAAAACCCAAATTTAAAAAAAGCTTGTTTAGCCGGCCAGTAACACGCAAAAATGCGTAAATACTCCCTTTTTTTTCTGTTCCGCTAATTGTGCCGGTGTGTGTAGATAGAGTGATTCAAGAGGAAGGTTTTAGTGTTAGCATTGCACCCGTGCGAAGCCGGGGCGGGTCGCTAGTAGATAATAAAACTGGTTTAGTACCACCTACAATGAGTCTGTTATTTGTATTTATTTTTAAAACCTTTCAGACAACTTTGCAGTTGTAAATAGCGTGTTAATAACTCTATACATTCTCAATGAACGCAGCGTACATCACCCGCTCTCACATCTGCCTTGTTTATTAATTTGTTATTGCAGTAAACAAACTGCGTGCATCTTAGAACTATTTGTTTATTCGATTGCCTTTATGCAACACTTATTCTTTAGTCGGTTTGTTTTGAAATTCTTCCTTATTAGTCAATAATCCTGATCATCGATACAGGTAATATGTAATATTAGATTAGATTGTTCTCTCTATTAGATTATTGTTATGAACGTAGTATAAACCATGAGCAGTGATAGCCTTACGGTTGAAGAGTCCGCTTCTCATGATGATAGTCAGTGAGGCTCGGGTTCAAATCCTGGCATGTACCAATGAGTTTTTCAAAAACTTACGTTAATATTCATCACTAGCTCGACGGTGAAGGAAAACATCGTGAGGAAACCCACAGGTCTCAGACTTAATTCTGAGGCATGTGTAGTGTAACAGACCCGGTCCGGCGATTCGCTCATCACCTATTACGATTAGTATTTCCAGAAATAAAAGGCGTGAGATTATCTGTTTTTATATTTTGTATAAACCAAAATTTTACCGTTCTGCTTCCTATTTGTGACGATGGCTGGATGGATGTTATGTAGGTTACTCTTTTACGCAGAAACTGCAGTACGGAAGAAACTTTGTAGTAGGTAATAGAACAGGGATTTTTTTAACAGAGAACCTTCTGTACGTAGTACTATTACTTATTCTGTGGTAATAGGTAAGTAGGTAATATAGCTTAGGCGTGAGAATAAACAGGCTAATTCATCTCAGAATATGAACGAAGTCGCCGGTAGTTACAAGATAGTTTAAATATCTTATGATTCCGGAGACGTCGTGCTTTGATTGGTTTAATCTAAAATAGGCCTTGCACAATTCACATCACTTCTTCATTTCTATGATAATTACTTTTCTCTCGTCTTGTCTCTTCATCTGAGAAAAGATTATTCGAAAAGGGAAAGGGAAAAGATTATTCACCACGGAAAGGGGAATATTCCCCTATAAAGATTATTCACCACGGAAAGGGGAATATTCCCCTTTCCGTGGTGAATAATCTTTTCCCTTTCCCTTTTCGAATAATTAACAGAGCGGAAATCGGGACCAATGCCCTCCTACAAACGGACCTTGAGCCAACCTTGGTTCAATCAGAAGCAGAATCAATCTTCTGAGTAATATAATAATATTTGCTATAAGTTTTCATCGATATATTAGGTTTCGAAATCATGTAGGGAAACAAGTGGGGCAAGCAACATGCAGAGCTACGCTTATAGGCTACGCTTATATACGCTAGTAAAGTGCGTGTAAGCGCCATCTCGTAGTTTTTACTGGTAACAAAAATGTTAGCAGGTAGGTTTTAACTAGGTCGTGGCATCAAACGAACTCATTATCATTAAACTATTCCAAGCAAAAGAACTTACTCGTTTCTAGTCTAGATGGCGGTGGAGTCTCAAAGTGTAAAAATACTCAAAACCACGCCGAGGCTTTATTAACCGACTTCAAAAAGGTTAGGAGGTTATCAATTCATCTGTTTTTTTTTATGTTTGTTACCTCAGAACTTTCGATTGGGTGAACCGATTTGGATGTTTTTTTTTATTTTAAAGCTGGTGCTTCCAGATTGGCCCCATTTTAACATCCATGAGAAAACCATGTAAGTTGAAGTTGTTTTTTTTACTCTTGGTTACTCTTTTTTTATTAGTGGTCATTTTATTACCTATATAATAATTTCTAAAAACGACAAAAGAAAATACCATTATGCTGCATAATATTATTATCATGCCTAAAATTGTGTGAGAAGTACCTACTTACTTATATTTTACCATTTTTGTGGCATATTTTGCGACAATGAAATTTAAACTCCAATTTCGTATGGTATTTTTACTAATTACTTACTTATGGTAGGTGTTTTTGCAAAGTACCTATTCAGTGTGCAAAATTTCCATTGAATTTATAGTGTTTAAAAAATATTTGGAGTGTACCAACCAAGCAAACACATACACTCCTGGACACATAATATATCGGGCCACCTAGTGTTTTAAGTTTTGACGGTCCCTAGCTAAAAATAAATGTTAGGTGGAGCAATAAGTTGGTATGCAGTTTTGAAGCTCATTTATTGGTCAACCTTTTGGTATGTTTTTTTTTAAATTTCGAATTCAGAATTGTGAAAAAAAAAATAAGAAAATTCGAGTCTGTTTATTGTTTTCAACGATGCAAGGGAGGAGAAAACTTTTTTAATTTGCGAAAGTTGGATTTTTTATTTATTTTTCTGATTATTGGTTCAATAATATGACTACTGCAAACTTTGAGCCAGTTTTGACCAAAAAATATGGATACTCGGTCTGAAATTGCTACCAAAGCTGTAGCACTTCTGTAGGCCGGGAATAGCCAAAGAAATGTGAGTGCACAACTGAATTTAAGCCGTACTACTGTCCGAAGAAAGGAAGGAAGGAACTTAGAGACTGGTGACTTCGTTTGTTGTCAAGCAAGACCACGATCTCGTGTGACAACGTTTTTAGTAGGGACCGACAAAACTTAAAACACTAGGTGGCCCGATATGTGTCCAGGAGTGTACTTATGTTTATAACGAATTAGGTATAATATTTATGTATTTAATCATAATAATAAATATTTAATTAAAGACACTTTTGTAAAAGTGGAAATCTTTTTTTTTCGCTTTGTTCTTATTCGCCAGTTTAAGGAACTTCGTTCTATAAAATGACCGTCCTCACACCAGCCTCTTGCATAGGAAATTAAATCACAAAAAAATAAAAATCAGTGGCTTGAAAAATTTATTTGATGTTCTTTTAATTACATTATTGTTCTATGCTATAATAAATACAGACAATGTTCGGATATTTTCATCTTATTTATAATTATATTCATTTAAATAATTAAGAATTAATTAATCATTATTACATAATCAAGCATCTACATACTATTTATTTAATATTTTAATTATAAAATTAGAACAATTACTGTTATTTCTCAGAATTGTGTGACGATCAGTGAGAGTTTTTAAAACACGTGTTTAATAATTGATAATACAAAATACTATTTCAAATTATTCGTCGAATATTTTTATGGAATTCAATGACGTAGTGTGTCACAAATAATGTAAACTAAGTAATACTTTTATGAATCGAGTTAAATTCGCGATAATATGACGATTTTAATGGAAGATTACCTTTAATTATATTTATAAATACGACACCCCAATTTCACTCTTTACTATAAACATTTACTTTTAAATATTTTGAGAAGACAAAGTATGATTGATACCAGTACCATAACGAAAAGCCTCACTTTCGTTGGAAACGCACAATTGAATTGGAAGTGACTAACTGACTATACACAAAAATGATATAAAAAGTTGTGTTTCATCACGGAAGTATTTTTTTTTCATAAGGTACTAGGTACCAAGTTTACAGTAGTCCTTAAAACTAAATCGACGGCGGTAGAAAGGTTCAAAGTCGCCATCTGCCATGCCAACGTCGCCCGTCACTGGAGTACAATGAAATCACATAAGTTAGCTCGAAATTATAATATGCAGCGGCACTTACACGCGGCACTCAATGGGGACGATTCTGCTTTACAACGACTAAACTTATGTTAGTTTAGTCCTGTCTTTGTCTTACCTCAAAAAAAGAAAAGGGATAAAAGATAACCTACCGAATTTAGTCCTGTCAGAGGCTGTATTTTATTCGTGACTTCTTTACTTTAAATGATATAGTTGACAAGACTAAATATCTCGTCTATTTTCTTTTCTAGGAGAAAGAAACTAACAGGAGTAAAAATAAGTTTAGTCGCTGTAAAGCAGAATCAGCAACAATGACAAAACGATACGGCACGTCGCGGCATCCTTTTATAATACGCCGTGGCACGTCGACTATTTGTTTTAGAGTGATTTGTACAAAACTGTCCTAAAAATTTATTTGCTTTTAAGCAATGCAGAGACGGGTGTTTGACTGCCTGGTCAAATGAGTTACTTTTTATGATCGGTCCAAACGAAAATTTACTATGGAAAATGTATTGAATACTGAGTAGTGACGTTTAATTTTTAGAACTCAATTGCATCACTTTTTTGTATTGCTTTATTTACAAAAAATGTTATAATTGTAAAATGAAAATCTAAATATATTTTTAGAGATATATATTTTTATAGATAGGTAATCTTTTTATTTAATGATTACTCAAAATTTAATTTTGATACAGTCAAATACCCAATTATTATAGCAACGTGCCACGCTATTCATTGGCATGCTGGAAGATGCCAACGTATTAAGACGTGCCATCCTATCAATGAGTGCCACCAAGGTGCCGCCCAATTGTCTAGTTTTCTATTAAAAAAATATTCAAATATTTTTTTTTGTAAGCATTGCATCGAAATCAATTATGCTTATGATTCAAAAGTTTGTAATTGATCACATAATTATTTTGTAGTATTTTTATTTTTACAATTCGGATTCGAAACTGTGTGTGTGTGAACGTCCGGCGTATATCTTATATAGGTAATGAACATGTCACAAAGGCAATGTGTATGTACAGGTACGGTCACAAGTGCGAACGTTGGCTGGCATGGCAGTGCTAATGCAGTTGTGCCCACGGGTCCCCATAAGTATATAAGCACAAACCAGTTCATTCAAACTGGTCTGTGGTATAAGACACTTTTTGGTAATAATGTACGCCATTTTTTTAGATTGCTTTAAAATGTAGTAACCCAACATGGTATATGATATAATTTATTATCTCCAGAACTGTATATTAGCGAATTACATGTAATGTCTACTTAACACCGTAATTTTTGGTACCTACACAATTATAATTACTGTAATATTGTCATGTGCATAAAAAAAACATTTTAACTGAATAAGTGATCTTCAAATGACATACCTACAAAAACATATAATTGAAGGTCCATGACAATATTATGTAATAATTTTAGTTATTAAATACTTATGGAGACAATTCTCTTGTGAAGGCTATCTGACGTAGGTACTCTTTATAATAATTTATATCTATGCGTGCTTATTATATTGATATGTATAGTTCTTTCATAACAAATTACATGTTTAAAAGTTTGGTTCAAACGAACGAGGCGGTATTAAGCGATGACAAAAATCATAAACTTCTGTAAGGGTTTCCAAATGTGAGTTTACAAAAGTCGGGTGTACCCATTTCATACCGCTTTGCACCAAAAGGTATTTAGTTCTGAAAACGTGAACACAAAGCTAAAGCTTCCAATGATCAAGCTAATAAAATTGTATATTTACAATCAGTAAACCTAACGCTATAATATATTATAAAAGGTAAAGTGTGTGACATTGCATTGCGTGGTGTAAAATTACTTAATGTTTAACTACAAAGTGGACTATCATTTTAATTTAATTATAATTATTTGGATAGAATTCTCAAATTATTTTTATAAATATACATATAAGTATCTACAAAGAAGATAACGGGAGGACCCTGTTTTAGTGAAGTAATAATTCACTCATTAATTAAGTATAACGTAGAGATCTTTCTACATAACACTGAGCGAGGTATCTTTAGGATTTAGACAATTCATCTGGTAACAAAAGTTCGTCATGCCAAAATGACTGCACGACAATTCACTCGTAAATGCTTGAAATGGTTAAACCTTACACTTTATGCAGATAGGTAAGTACGCATTGATATTGCACCTCCAAACACTTGCATTCAAGAAAGTCTAATTAAATCTAGCGGAACGGTTAAGTTTTGACAGATAGTGCTACACATATACAATTGGATTGCACAAATAAAAAGCCTGAGGCGTTCACTGCGTTGCTTCAGCGGTGTGATAGTGGGATGGGTGATAGCGCCAAACCTGTGGTGGCGAGTACTCCACCGGGGCCTCCTGGACTGCCCCACCCGCGCCCCACATCAACACCGTCTGTCTTGGCATCTCCGAGGCTTGCGTCTGTTGCATCCGGTCCTGCTCCGTGGACCCGCTCGACCCCCCCGGACTGGGCCCCGGCACGATACTAGGCGACCTTCTCTCCTGTCCAGTCACCGGACTCATGTACCTCCCCGTACTGTCCACGTACGTGTACTCTCTCGACGGCGGCCTGTGGTAAGTGGGGGCCACTTCGTAGCCAGGGGGTGGGGCCGGTTCTAGGAAGCCGTTGGGCGCGTACGGGGTGTAGTGGTACGACAGGGGTTTGTATTGGTGGAAGAGGTTGTCTGCTGTGAGGAATCGGTCGTCCAGAGGCGGTGGCGCGTAGTGCAGAGTGGGCGCCGGGGGGTATTCTCCGTAGGGCGCTGTATAGGCCCCGTTTAGGTTGGTATACGCAGCTGCGACGGCATCGGCTGCTAAGTAGTCTACCGGCGGTGGAGCGGGGGTCGTAGGTACCCGTCGTTTGTTTCTACAAGTCGATAGAAAATCTCTGAGTTGCGTCTTATATCTCCTAGCTGCCCGAGGAGGCGTGCTCACGTTCGATTCACAACTGGACAGCTGCTCGGTTTCGGAGAAATACAGGCTAGTGAGACCTGTATCGAGGTAGCTAACTTTGAAGTCCATGGTCCGTTTCCCGAGCAGATCCCTACCCTCCTCTTCCCTGGAATCAATGAAAATGTTACATTGAGGAGCGGTTTAGTAAAATATTGTTCAAATCTTTATTTTGTATGATTATAATCGCTAAGGCTCAGATTGAATTCGCAATAATGCTTCAAAATCGTATTCGCCCTTGCACCGAACATTTAAAATAAACCTATAGTACGTAAAAGACTAGAGACCTGACTAAGGAATACTTACGCAATTCAAATATTTGATTAAATTAAAGAAATACAACGAAAAAATTCACGCAAATACCCATACCTAAACAACAATTTCGACTCATAGTTATAGCTGATGTAAAAAGTGAGTTGGAAACGCAAATATGATGTATCCTCAGGTAACAAAGATATAGTAAAGGCTAATAGTAACTCACATCAGAGGCCGATGCGTACTGATGACGAAATCGGGCTTAGAGTTCTTGTAGACGAGTCGTGAGGAAGTCTGCAGCCACTGCCACTGTCCATCTTTCGTCTGGAACCGGTACGCTATCATTCCGGAAGCCCCAGTCTTTAATACTGTAAAAATTAAGTGATAGGTCAGATAAGTCTGAAGACAAAAATACAGGTAGATACACGCATACAGTGTTGGCATTACTGCCGTCTGTTTAACTGTGTCAGAGGGTCTATAGAGCTGTTAATACCGCCGTTGTATTATAATATTTATAGGGACTCGGGTGAAATGATAGATTCGGCATTTCTGTCACTCTCTCCTTCTGGTACAGCACATGGAGCTTTACACTTGTAGTACGAGTCTAACCTCTAAAGCGACTGTCATAAGAACGTTACTAAGTCCAATGTGTCAAGCTCCACGTGGTCTTGATTGTACAAATCATTTACCTCAATATGCGATCTATTCAATTAGTAATTTCTTAAATGTGAATGTATTCTGGAATGGCTACAAAGACAGGCAGAAGGCTCAAGTAGCCAGCTAAAACTTCTACTATCAGAAAAATAAAAACTTGATCAATTAATAAATAATAGATATTGAAAAGTATCGGTAAAGGAACTACTGGTTTTAAGTACTTACACTCTTGATGGGCACTGGCTACATAAGCCAGATCATCGTAATGTACAAGGTCGTAACCACCCATATTTGATAGCTCAGCATCAGTATATCCTAGCAGCATTTTACCCCTGGAACGAAGAACGTCTTTGTTAATCACAAAATGTTTATCCATTCAACAAATCTGTCTGGAACCTACGGAAAAACTACGACGTGGAATTCCCATTATTCTATTAAAATAACAATAAATGTATTAGTTCCACCACGTTTGGAGTTTTTACAATTATCAATTTCTTATGGACTTTAAATAATTAAATACTTTATCTCTTATTGTGTGTTGCATCTGATAGAATTCCTTTGTTACAGAAATACCTAGTATGAAGTTATAGGAACATCTATACATATAATAAAACTCTAACGGGGCCGTGTCTGTACATAAAATATTTTTTGAAAATTTTAACGGCAGTGTATATAGTTATCGATATAGATACCGAAACACCAATTTTTGGAATTTTTGTCTGTCTGTCTGTCTGTCTGTCTGGTTGTGCACGCATCACTCGAAAACTACTGGACGGATTTTGATGAAATTTGGTATGGAGATAACTGAGTACCCGGGTCAACATCTAGGGTACTTTTTATTCCAGGAAAATATCTCATTCCCACGGGAAAATATAAAAACTGGTTAAAAAGAGAAAAACGTACTACTCCGAAACGATAACACCTAGAAACTTGAAAAATGGTACGAAGGTGTCTGATATGTCATAGGAAATTGGTATGAAGGGGTTTTTGGAAATTCCCACGGGAACGGGAATAAACTAAATCCAAGCGGGAAAACGCCGCTGGGCAAACGCTATTTCAAATATGGTATGTAGGTGTCTTAAATATGTCGTAGGCAACCACTATGAAGGGATTTTCGGAAATTCCCACGGGAACGGGAATAAAGGGAATCCGCGCGGGCAACGCCGCTGGGCACCCGCTAGTTTTGCTATAAATTGCTTTTTAAACGACTTAAAAAAAAGGAGATTTTCAATTATGTCTTCCTTCGTCAAATCCGACGCGATTTCGAAAGAAAAAAAATTGATCGTGTATACCACAAGGTTAGTCCCATAATAAGTTTTGTGAAAATCTGATGAAGACCTTCAGGTGGAGAACGGAACTCCTCAGCGGACACCACGAAATCGTTTTCGTAATAGAAATAGTCTTTTTAGTGCTATTCGTTGAAGTCGGTTTGTATTTTTATTTCAAATTTTGATTATTGAAGATAAAATTGAAAGACGATTGACACTTTTGTTATGACTTCTTACCTTTGATCCATGGAGACTAGAGAGAGGTCAAGCTTGTGTTTGCTCTTGAACATGACTTCCTTCTGCGGTATCTCTAGCAGACTGGGAGGCCCAAAGGGAGCGCATATCGCGAACAAAGCAAGAGGTGGCTCCTCCGTCTTCTTATTCTGTCCGTGTAGCACCTTGATGCGCCCTCTGATGTCTAGCCTCTGTAGATTCCAATTCACCGTTAAGCAACAAAATCACATTACACAGAACATAACATTCACTTAGCCATACGCTTCTGGAAATCGACATGTTAACATTCGCATTCGCTTTGCACATTCGCTGTAGCATTTTAACAACCTATAGGACCAGCCACTTACCAGGAACCCAGAGGTGTTATCGAGTAGACATCTAAATCGAACAGTGAAGCTCCTTTCCAGGAGATGAGTCCTTTCTGGCCGGAGGACATCTTGTAGAGTTAGGTTGCTCACTTCAGGAGGTAAGAAGGAGTTCCAAAGGAGCTGCCTCTGTAGCTCTTCTCTGTCTTCTGAATGGACCAGCTCGTAGACTGACTGATGGACTATGTCAGACTGCAAATTAAAAACAAATAAATGTTCCTTTTCGAATTAGAACTATTTTTGCAGATTTTTCTAGAGCCCATAAATGTTTGCCGAGTGAAACTTGTAGAAATATAAAAGTACCTAATCTCTACCTAATCGATGTGATATTCTAATTTATAGATTAATTATATTTATATATTAAAATTGGTATACAAAAACTTAAAGCATGCTGTCTTACAAATTCATAGTAAAAAGCTCAATTTTTGAAACGAACAAGCTTATAAAGCACTAACAAAGCTAACAAGATAACAATGTCAAGGAAATATTCATAGGCGTAAAAAAGGCAAGTCATAATCGAACCGTAAATCAATAAACCACTGATAACCCTACAAATCGATTAGGGTCCGATCATTAAAGAATCATCTGTAACGAAGATGGACAAGTTAATTTTAAAATTGAAAAATTTCAATAGCTGCCTTTACAGCTGTTAATAGGGTTCATTTCGCATCGTAGCCTGCATTATGAATTCTAACACGTCATATCAAAGAGCCGTGTAAACAGTGTGGATAATGTGCCGACAACATATTGTGATGCAGGCACAATGCTAATTGATAATCAATGGGTCGCTAAAGGCGTACTGCTCAGTCCCCCCGTTGCTGAAAATGTAAATGAATCAAAAATATACCCTAAATGCAGATGTGGGGTTGTTTGGTTGCGATAGCTGTGTGGGTTCAAACATATTGCGATGGCATTAAACGTCAGACAATGATTTGTAAGGTAATTGGTTTTTGTTCTCCGCTTTCGGGTGGGGCGCGGTTGCTATGGTTTGTATAGATGTTTTGTTGATAGATATCGTTTTGTTTTGGTTAAGACTACTAACATTTTAGTCGGAAGAAACTTACTATTTTATTGTTTTTGTGTTTAGCTTATTATAAATAAGCTCTTTTAAATTTAGATGCATCTCATTTTATCTATGAAATCCAATTGACGTACATTTTTGTGAGATGATAAAACGGGGTGTAGCGTCTCCCAATTTATCCTACTAATTACATAAACTAATTAGGTATAAAGGTAAATGAGAGATTGTCTTTGTTTATTTGTCTTTAGTCAACGCAGGACCAAATGAAGTTTCGGAAAGTAACACATATATTTTACATACGTAAATACGCTCACGCCTTTTTCCCGTGGGGGGTAGGCAGAGACAATAGTCCGACACCTGCTATCATCCTGGCACACCTCATCCACATCTATCAATCGTTTCATATTTGCTCGTCGGTTTCTGGTACCCTTTATCTGGCTTTTCTTCAATACACCGCTGATCTGATCTATGTAGGTCGCCCTCTCTACTAGGCCACTCACAATCCCCTTATATATTTGTCTCGATAGACGCTTTTCCTACACTTTACTACAGGGGTAATACGAATTTGAAGAATATTGATGAATATTAAAATTTATTGCACTTTAGAGCAAGCTTCAAAAATTTCCTACTTTAGGCAACTGACCACTTCATTACAATGTTTAGTTATCAAACACTCGAAGCCACGTCTACTTCTGCTTCTTATAATCATCATGCGACTTATGTGATAACTATTATTCTTGTTCTTGCTATGCTAGCCTCTCATATAGGTCAGGGTCTTTGCTAAATTTGCGGTTTTGTGTAGATAATTTCATGAAAACAAAATTAGTACTTACCACAGACCAGCTTCAACAGGGGGCTAATTCCATTAAATGTCAGTCAATGGTGTTATTTTGGCACTTTTCAGAGCAAATAACACCATCGACTGACCATTGACATGTCATTGTGATCCAACTGTAACCGTTGACATTTAGTGGAATGGGCCCCCTGATCTGCGTTAGTACTAAATTGTTTTGGGTCTAAATCCAGAAAACTTGTGTTCGTGTGTTAAAGAAAGTCATGATGTTAAAAAAGGTTATATTGAAGATTACATCTTGGCTCAGTTGGTAATGACCCTGCATTCTAAGTCGGAGTATCTATGTGGGTTTGATTCCAACTCATTCCAACGTTTGTGTGCATGAACATATTGTTTGTTGATTTCGTGTTTGGGTTTTTAAGATTTGATTAAGTATGTTTATCCGTTGTTCAGTACCTACCCCCCGTATAGGCTCTCAATTAACTAGCAGTTCCCCGCGGTTTCGCCCGCGTATTTCCCGTTCCCGTGGGAATACAGAGATAAAATATAGCCTAAGTGTTATTCTGATGTACGAGCTATATAACTGCAAAAGTTTCATCAAAATCCGTTCAGTAGTTTTTGCGTGAAAGATGAACAAACATCCATAAATACAAACTTTCGCGTTTATAATATTAGTAGGATCAAAAAAACATCGACCGTTCCATCTCGCCTTGGTGTGTAAACTATCAATTTAACAGTTTACAATTTTTTAGCATACCATACCTAATGTTTATTTGACAAATGACCTAACTATACATCAATTTCAGTGTAAGTAAAATTACTTGACTAGTGCCGTTTCATATTTAAACCCCCCTAGCAAAACATGGAGCGATTAGCCGGTAATGGAAATGCATGATCAATACAGCGGTCCCACCTGGCGTCAGGGCCAAGTGGAAATAGTGGGAGTACTTGTTTTTTTTTTAAACTCGCGCGGCTTGGGAGTGCTTATACTCACAATTTATAAAAGGGAAGAAAATTTTGTGAACTTGTTTTAATTTCAAATTGTATATCCTATTAGTTAGTGAGAGTCTAGTGGTTAAAGATTTCGCTTCTCATGCGTGAGATTCTGGTTCTAATCCTGGCGTCTATCTGTTATATATGCACTAAGACTCTTAAGACTTAGATATTCTATTTTAAGATCGGAATTAAGCGAATCAATATCAGTTATATATATACATACATAATCTCATGCCTATTTCCCATTGGGGTAGGCAGAGACAATAGACTGCTACTTGCTTCAAACCTGGCAGATCTCTCGTGCTTCCTCCACATCTATCTATAGACTCATGCATGCTCGTATTTTTGAAAAACATGAGTTTTTGAAAAACTTTTGTACATATTCATGACCAGCTCGACGGTGAACGAAAACCTCTGAGGAAACCTAGCCAAGAATTTGTTCTCAAGCATGCACTAGCACCCCATATTTATTAACACACTAAATGGCTAAAATGTTAAATAACAAAGGTACTTTTTCTACAATACTGGACGTTGTACGAGTACGTAACGTGAAAATGCATAAAATATAATGCAAAGGATCTCTGTGGCTTCAGAAAAGATACACAAGTGATTTATTCTTTTAGATTTATGTTACTCTAGCTTGCCACGTGTCGGGGCACTGCCAGGAAGTAGCAAGTACAGCCGATTTAATGATTTCGGAATCGATTTGCCTTAAACGCTGGCCACCCCTCTGCTATACCACTGAGTATAGATCAGGTATATTTATATACACAGAAGAGAAAATAGGCAGATGCATAAGATTATTCATAACTAACAGCGCCCCATGCATGGCAATAAAACATAGTCTATGTTACTACGAAAGAAGTAATGTAGCTTTCTATAAGTGAAAGATTTTTCTAAATCGGATCAGTTGTTCCAGAGATTTCTATATATGTATTTACAATTTTATCTCTCTTTATTAATGTATTTATAAATTATATTATAAAAAGTCTTCTTTGATTGCGAATGATTAGCAGTGTTTTTAAAGAATAGCACAAACACACGGTGGCTCTATTATTTTGTCAATTTGATCACGGTCGTTGTTAAAAAAATACAGGAATAATTTATATTTACTCAAAATTATTTGTTGCGTTCTTATTTATTATATGTTGGCGTAAATGAAATATTCTTAAAATGGTACTGGGACTGCCGACGCCATTGTACTCTTTTTAGTTTCAATTATCTTCAGTGTGCGTTAACGAAAATTATTATAAAACTTCCGGTGTCAATCTCCACTGACTATTTCTACAAGCGATACTGCTATCAATATTGATAAATGTTTCCATAGAATATATTTAATTTCATTTCTATCTGTTAACGCTTGACATCATTTAAATTCTACCGTGTCCTTCCTAATTACCTTATACCTTCTATATTCCTAATTTCTGTTTTCTGCTTAATCTTTGACGAGCAATGTTGCTCAGGTAACCGAATTACTCGGTTGCTTTGAGCATAAACAAAACATTCGCGCGGGGGTTGCACGAATAAAATTTATATACGATTGTGGTTGACTGAAAGTTTTATAGCAGGGGGTCGGATTTTGAAGCGAAATTGGGGCTTTTACTTCTGATAGCAATATTTCATTGTGAACTTTATTAGCTTTAATGCGAAGGGCATTTATTAACGAGCACGTTTTAATGTATGCGCCAAGTTTTTGTGTCACGTTTTGGTATTTATTTAGGGTACCGCGAGTACAGCTGGAATTTGTTATCCGAGTAATTTAATTTTATAGACTTTATTGATTAAATTATTGACAGTGAATTTGAGAAATTACAGCTGTAATAACAACTTGCAAGGTGAAAAGTTTTTTTTTACTATCTACTATAATCACATAACTAATTAAAAAATATTTATTAGGTACATTTAATATTTTATTTTAGTAGATAGTTGGTTGTGAATATATCACGATAGTTATTTAATCTAAAATTTATTTTGTATTAAATCTAGTATTAAATTAGAATAAAAAATGCAGGTAAGTACTATTCAGGTCCTTCTTACGGAACCCTTACAAGACAAAGTCGTAATCTCGACAATTCTTTTTACTTTTAGTGATATGACTCCGATAAAATGTTTCACCGATAAACCGCGGTAGCTTAATAAAAGCTAGAGCTTTTATAAGTTCACTTATCACGATATAATTAATATTTTTATGGAGTAACTTTCGTAGCATAATTAAATTTCGTCCATTCGAGCCTGCTTATCTTATTTTTCGTAAGTGATTAATAACATTCAAGTTATGCTTTTTTATTTAGAAAATGGAAAAATATTATTCTAATGTAAAAATGTAATGATCCCATAAATAAGACGCAGTTTCGTGTTCGGGTTAGCTGCACATCGAAAGCAAACGTAGAATGATTTATACTCGTACAATACCTATCGTATTCGCTATAAGAATATAAATGACTAGCGGTTCTGTGCGGTTTCACCCGCGCAATTCGCGTTTCAGTGGGAATACGGGAATAAAATATAGCCTATGTCACTTAGGGATCTTCTAGCTTTTCATTGGTGTAAGAATTTTTTGAATTGGTCCAGTACTTTTTGAGTTTATTCGTAAACAAACATACAAAAATCCAGAAATCCAAAGATACAAATCTTTCCTCTTTATAATATTAGTATAGATAAGCATATGGAATGGGCCACGCAGTTTTTCTTATAGAGGCAGTAATTCAAAAACCATTTCGAGATTTGTCAATTAAAAGAAAATATATATAATAAGGCATAGAGGGGACAAAGCGAGGAAAATTTGAAGCCAAAAGTTATTCCAAGTGGAATAAGTCTAGTACAATTTCGACCGAATGATAGCTCGCGTTAATACTAACTGACATGACAAGGACATGACGCTTGAGCTTCAAAGTTTTGTATGAAAATATTCCCAATGCCCCCTCTATGCTATTATATTTTAATCTCTTTGATTAAAAGCCTTATTTTCATAATCTTAAATAAAAAAGCAAAGGATTGCGCTAAAATATGCAAAAATCACAATTTATTGTAATGACCTCATCTTGTCACAAGCAAGTTTTTTTTCATAAAAATCTTCTATGAAACTTTGACAACTGATCTTTTAGGGCACCTACATTCATATCAGCAGCATGCTGACGGCAAAGTCAACGCCAAAATTACATAACATGAAAAGCGGTTTTGAAATCAGTCCTTGAGTAAACTTAGAATTTTGTGACTAGATGATGTCATAACACAAAATCTTTGAAATAGTATTACGAGGCTAAAAGTCTAAAAAATATACTGAAAATTTTATATTTAGGTAAACTATCGATACAAAAATTTAAAAGAGCACCGAATTTTTCTAGCATACCCATAAAATGCAATTAATTTTTCAGCACATAATAGGTATAAACTGTTGCGTAAAGAAGTTTAGTTGATACATTCACAACCCATGCCTAATATTTTTAATCATGGTGTTTCAAAAATAGGTTGTCAAGAGTGTACTGTCAAAAGTCAATGAGACATCTCAAAGTGAAAAAGTCCTTTGGGACGATCAAATCCTATATCATGATATAGATATGGAATGTTCCTAGAAAGAGAGATAACTATTAATATGTAGGGAATATTCAGTTATTGCGCTCAGTCCATTTTGTTTCACGCGAAGATGTCACTATTGCTTCAGTGATTTAGGAGTCCTTCTAGTTGGCTGCCTAGCGAAGAAATTAAAATATAATAAATTTTAATCTCTTTGGTGCCTAGGGACATAGCTACTTCGTATTATATCTATGGAGCTAAACACTAATTGTTTGACCACCCTCAAAGTTAAAAGTTTCAAGGGTAGTGTTAATTTATTTCACTGGCAGTCTCACCTGATGGAAGCCTAAATAACTTTCTATACTGTGTGTTGCGAAGAAGACTTCTCCTTCGCACGTCAGGATCATCAGGAAGCCATTGAGTGCCTGTAACAAAAATAAATAAGGTAAGGACACATACTTATTCATCCCTTTCTACTTTAAACTTCTGTAAAATTTTCCTAAACTTAAAAGTTTTCAAGTAATTTCCTCGCTAGGCCGAAGCGACATACGCTTGAATTATGGTACAACTTGTGCTCTGAAATACCTTAAATGAACGCGTGTCCACAAACACACGTTTATAACGACAATTCTATTGTTTAGGAGTAATTTAATCTATTTCGCTGTACGAGTCTGTTCTGTTCTTTTAAATTACGTACGAACGGATTTTGATACTATAGTTTAGATAATTATTCTCGGAAGTTTTATATTTAAGTAAACTCATTTGTAAAAAGAAAGAGACTACCGTTATTTTCCGATTTAAATACGTTATTTCGGCTGCTACTTCGTCTTTTTTTTCAACTGTCTATGCTGTACTTAATGGCTTGACAGCATTCACCAGATTGGGGAGAGGAGTGCGTATGGTACTCTGCCCTACGTCTACAAACTACTTAATTCTAATGGATTCGGTGACAGTTCACATTTTTCCCTTTTACTCATGCTAGGTACTTTCGACTAATAAAAAATATTGTATTTTTGCAATGATGAAATAATAAAATATTATTTTTAAAAACTCAGAATTAATTCTGAGACATGTGTAAAAGACCCGGTCCGGCGATGGCCTCACCACCTATCACGTTTATCTGCCTACCCCTTCGGGGATGAAAGGCGGCAGTTTTTTTTTTAATATTTTTTTTAATCAAATATTTTTATTAGTCGAAAGTAGTAGGCGTGGAACGAAAAAATGTGAACTGTCACCGAACCCATGCTACGTAAAATAGACCAGGCGCCCAGGGGGCACGAGCCTTGGGTTAGGACGGACTACTAGGAGGGACTACTCCTGATACTATATGAACCGATCGAACACCTAAAGCAATTTTAGCTATATTCGACAAATAAAATATTTTGAATTTTGATCTGTGTCAGAGAGAGACACGTACCTACCTACCATAGCAAAAGTGACACAGCCTTAGTGTCTTTAGTTACGAAAATCGTAAAGCGAAGAACTACGGTAGCTCCCAGAGCTATATAAGAGGCGACTCACTTGTATAAGCTATTTCTTAATAGTAAAATTAATAAAAGGAATAGGTACTTCGATGACATATATTCTAGTTTCGATACAGAAGTAAATATTTGATTAAATTTTTCGTAAGTTTCAAATTTAGAGATAGTTCAGAGCAGTGTTTGAATCCTGTTGCACGCACAAAAAAAGTACCTACGTTTAGATTAAATACTATAATTAATATTTTTTTAGAAATTAAATAGACATATTTTGAATTGAACTCATTGAATTGAAGTATCAAACAATGTTTACCAAACGATAGTAGACTTTTATCGCATCGGATGCAACATTGGAACTGCGCACGATACTGAGTCGAAAAGGTAAAATATTAAGTACTTACAGTTGAAAGGCTGCATTTATTTATTGCTTTTAAAGTTGCTATAGATTTATTATCGAACAATCCATAATTTATATTATTGCAATAACTTTAAAGACAAGTGTCATTTTCATATAAAATTATGAACGCAAAAAGTTTTTTTCATAAATCATTTCAATATTTTTGTATAGATAATTTAGAAGTAAAAAATATTTAAAAACCTAGATAAGTTTATGGTAGAAATTTGTATGTAGGACAATAATTTTATGATTGAATAAAAAACATCATTACGAGATATTTAATTTTACGTTTTATTTAGCAATGATTGAAATCATGTAACTTGATAAGTCAAATCGGAAAGGTCAAATAGAACGTTATATGGTAACTAAATGCCATTTGACGCTGTCGGGTATTCAAAGATTATATATTATGGTGAGTCAGCTCAAAAACTACAGGAGCAATTTTAAAAATTCTGTCACCAATGGAAAGCTAGAAGATCCCTGAAAGCTAACATAGGCTATAATATATTATTTCCGTATTCCCACGGGAACGGGAACTACGCGGGTGAAACCGTGCAGAACCGCTAGTATATTATAAATTACCTGTAGGAACATTTCGCCGTCAGGCATGGCATGGTCGTACGGCGAATGTTCTCTTCTGTGCCCGTGCATGTCTTCCTTTTCTTTGTGCATGACCACTGGAATGAGAAATATTTTATTTTAAATTAATAAATTTAAATTAAATTAATAAAATTATTTTATTTGGAAGACAATCTTGGGTATCCATTGGATTTACCAATAGGCTGTGGCCTAGGAGCGGATGCGATTTAGAGGTGGCAGATCAGAGTCAACTCGTTATGGTCAGCCGTAAAGTTCGTTTGCGATTATGAACGTAATAATTCTCAAGGAAATCACTTCCGGATAAATAGTTTTCTACCTATGAGGGGCAGCAGCACATACTTAAGTGGCCTATACCACAGAACATATAATAGTATTAACATACAGAAGACCGCCTCAAGTACTTTCTTTTGAGTATTAGTAAGACAAAAACGTATAAAATAGCATTATACGCGTGCATTCACGGTCAACGCTTGGGAGTCAGAGAGAGCGGCCCTTGAGACTCGCCTATCGAGTAGGCGTGTGCGCAGTAATATTTATACCTAAATTCTGGAGTCAGACAGGCCTGCTTATACTTAAGAAATATACCCAGCTCTTGATATGTTACATCTGATAGAATAAATTCCGAAAAAAATAAAATACCCATTACAAGATCTTAAAATAGAAAATTAATAAAATAATTAATTCCACAATTATATTTAAAAATTAGCACCGCTTATCTTAAAATATATTATTAAACGAAATTCAATAGAACTAATTGCTGAATAACACTACACTATTACACATTTAATCGAGTTTAAAGTCAATAAATTGTCATTTAATCTTAACGGTAGAGTTTTTGCTTAGGGTTGGTAATTAAAAATAACGATACGCAATGGCAATAGCTTGATGCAATTTTATTACATCCAATATTACAATAAAAGTCTGTTCATAAAGTAAATGAAACAGCTGCTTGGACGTTGCGATTTGTGAGGTTTGCGATAATATGGACATTTTATGATCACTAGTTTGTATGGACGGACGTTTTTTTTATTATTTCACTTAAAAAGCGAGCAGTGATAGCTCAGCTGTTATAGCCGCTAATGCGTGAGGTATTTTGTTCGAATCCTGGCATGTACTAATATTTTTTTATAAAAAAACGTATGTAGATATTTTTCAATAGCTCGACGGTGGACAAAAATATCTGGAGGAAACCCGCATGTCTTAAAATTAGTTCTGAGGCACGTGTAACCCAGTCCGGCGATGGGCTCATTACCTATCACGTTTAGGGGTACCTACAAAGATTATACTGGCGAATTTCCTGAATCCTTCGAAGGGTAATTTCCTGAAATGTATTACTTCTGCCTACCCCCTCAAGGATAAAAGGAGTGAGATATTTAATTATTATTTTTTTAAAACTGCTAAGCGGCTTTTGATAAAACTTTACATTTATCTAGCTTATACATCAGAATAACACATAGGCGATAATATCTATATTATTCCCATCTGACGTCTACGAGTCATACTAATATTTATAAGTTTGGGACTAAATAACCGTGTGTAAATTGTGTCCCAAAAAAATTCAGTTAAAGTTTGTGAGGATGAAAGTACGAATTACGGAAATTGAACTTTTGAAATTTAGATGGAAATACGAAAATAACACAGACTCTTAAACCCGAAACGAGGGAAAAGTCGCGGGCAAACCAATAACGATCCAGTGCTACTGGAACATTGTAATAATGTAAACCAAACTAATATCTCCATATCAAAACCCTTTGGTTGTCGAGTGATAATCAGACAAACAAATAAAGCCATGCAGCTTGTAATAAAGTGTTAGATAACGGTGGGCGTGGCTTATGCAACGATGTGACAAATCACAATCGGGTTTATTCAGTTAGGGATGCTGAGACGAGGGATGAATTCTGTGCTATTGAAAATAGAACCTTATACGTATGAAATTAAGTTCTGATCGCATCGTAGCAGAGTACATAATTTCATATTTTGTGTATTTTATTTTTGAGGGGTTTATGTTAGAACAACTTGGGTACTCACGTAGGTAGTTATTATGTACTATCAACAAACGCTAAGCCTGATAGATTTGGAAGAATTGTCGGTTGAAAGCTAAAGTTTTTATCACCTCGCCCCTAATTAGAGTTAAACATTCCATTCCATTCCGATCCATTCATCGACACTAAATGTTCTAAGCATGAAAGAAACACTTTTTTGTCATTGTCATTGTTACTATAAGGGTGGGAAAAGATAAAATTACTAATTACGCAGAACTTTTACTGATAGTACCTATGCATGAACTGCCCAAATATCTAATCTAACAAAGTTCCATCTCAACCGTGTAAATAGTATAGGAACGCATAAAGGACTAACAAAGAAACATACCCAAATGTCCTGCCGCACACAACAGTAATTATTTCAGTATACATTTCAATTCAAATATTAGATTTCTGCAGATAATGAAAATACTATCACGTTTAGGGGTGCAATATAACTCGTGAAATGTGGGTATATCCAGTAATGAAATACTTCTATACTACCTACCCACTCGGGGATAAAAGGCGTGAGATTATATTATTATATTATTATGAAAATACATATAGAAACGTCTAATAACAAGGAACTCTAAACTCGTCGATAGAGATTGGCTAATTGTAAACAGCAGCCTATCTTCACTGACGAGTTGCTGTATCCATTCAAACACACAAAAAATATTAATTATTAGAATCAGTTTAGCCATTCTCAAGATTGATTTTTACATCTATATAGATGATGACTAGGAAAGAGATGCGTTGTTGTTGTTGATGTTGTTGATTAGCAACTGTGTGTTAAAACATCTTTAGGATGGCCAATTATAAGAATAAATGTTAATTTTCTTTGGATAGGTATTGTAAATAACATAAAACTCTAAAGAGTAAAAAAACCGACTTCAACGAGTAATACTAAAAAAATACAGTCGTATTGAGAACCTCCTCCGTTTTTAAAGTCGGTTAAAAAAAGGATCATCGAAATCGGTGGTCGTAAAATTCAGTTATTCGTCCATTTGTCGCACACATACTAAATGCAAATTGAAGACTTACATGCTACAAATAAGGATTTTTTTCATGGATGCCATTGATGCTAGGCCATGAACATGACAGCTTTTAAATAAAAAAAGAATCATCAAAATCAGTTTACCCAGTCGAAAGTTCTATGTAAGGTAAAACAAATAAAAATAATCACAGTCGAATTAAGAACCTCCGCCATTCTTGAAGTCGGTTGATAATATATTGGTAAGCACTACTATATTTCTCGAGAAAATCTGGAGAATTGATAATCTAGTGAAATGCTTTTAAGAGAACTTATTATATCTGACAATATCCAAGTTTAAGAGTAAATAACAAATAGACAGGCCAAATACACGATAATGTAAAACACTTCAAGTTACAACCCTATTAAAGTGATGTTCTACAACACACCCACAGATTAAAAGTCGCTCCACAATGAAAGGTAAGCTACGTAATTATAGGAACTCTTTGCATAGCGCCTGACCTCCGATCATAACACGAACGGTATTTAATTACACATTACGGCGAAATATTACGATTGTAATTGATGGCATAACACTGTGTGAATCGGCTTCTAAATCAATCACTCTTAAACGTTTAGTGTTAGGAATGAATTGACCGGAATACCAATGAAATTTGAGGTCCAAGTAGAGTGGCGAAAACTGGAACTAAATTTGCAAGGGGATTTTGAGGGCTGAATAAATATTAACCAATTTTGTTAGTTATTTTTTTTAATTTAGGGGTGTCCCATTAAGCATTTGGTGAAGATCAGTTGAAGCAACTCGAAGATATAGATAGAAGTTCCGATACTACATGTATGATCTAATGTTTGTTATAAATAATAATAATAATCTCACACCTTTTATCAATTTTATAACAGGTATTCTATTTCTGGATATACCCATTTTTCACGAGATATTCTTTGGACCCCTAAACTTGATATAAATAACAAACAATATAAATAAGATTGGTAAAATCTGCACCTGCATAACTTTCATTTTTACCTATCTTTGCAATTCCTCACAAAAAAAATCGTAAGACGACCTAGATTCATACTTTTTATATTGTTTGTTCTATAAATGCAAGTCTACAAATGATAATAATTTAATCTCTCCGAAGTATAAATACAAAAGCCACAAATAACGTAAGACAATGTTACTTGGACTTAATAATAATTTACTCCGGCTTTTACTTTTTATAAATTAAATTGAAGTTATTGTTTTGCGAGTGTGGTGTGATCGAGATAAGATCACCCTGCAATTGACTCGATTTATCGTTTCATCGATAATGTCCTCCGATACGTCACTAATCGAACGCGCGGTGCTTTTATCGCCTTTTATAATCGTCATTACGCCCTCTCACTAGCGAGTAGTGAATTTTTTCTTATAACTACACTAACATAATATAATATAACATTTTGAATTCTCCTATTTTTGTATGTTTGTAACGAATAAACTCAATAACTACTGGACCGATTTAAAAAAGTTTATAAGTAACTAGCAATCCGCCCCGGCTTCGCACGGGTGCAATGCTGAATTTTCTTGCTATAAACCATCCTTGGACCCACTCGAACCCACACAAAAAGTTTCATCAAAATCGGTCCGGCCGTTCTCGAGTTAAATCGTCAGGAAGGAAAACCCGACTTATTTTTATATAGTAGATAAACTAGCGGTTCTGCGCGGTTTCACCCGCGTAGTTTCCCGTGGAATGCGGGAATATAATATAGCCTATGTTAGTCAGTGATGATGTAGATTTCCATTGGTGAAAGATTTTTTAAATCGTTCCAGTAGTTTTTGAGTTTATTCGTTACAAACGTACAAAATACAAATCTTTCATCTTTATATTTGTAGGTGTAGAAGTGTAGATAAATAATAAAAATATAATGCCGACTAATAAATATTTCGATTTAGGTAATACAAAACTAAAGTTAAATAGCAAATATCAAATAAAGCTGTTTTTTATATTACCTACAGGTCAACCATTTTTATAAAACCTGGAAAGAGTCGAATTCGGTCTCCGTACCATATAGTACAATAAAAAAAAACACTTATTTTTATGGATGTTCTATTTAATTTTATATTTGGTTCCCATTGATACTATACTTGGATACTTGGGTACGGGACCCTAAAAACTAATATAGTTTTCCTAGGACTGATTTTTCAATACTCAGATAAAAGTTATCTGAAGAATAAACATCACCTGTCACTTTTCCTTTTTTACTATTGTGTCAGACAGTGACAGCATCTATATATTCTACAGATAAAGTTTATCTGACTATTGAAAAATCAGCCCTAAGTAATATATATTTTTATTCGTACCTATATGTATAGAAAATCCTGATTAATTATGAACTTACTTATTCTTTGAATAACAAAAAGGTACCTATACTGATTTTTATAGGCGTTTATACGAGTATATTATAGATGTATGCAATAAATAAAATTGACAATTTTAATGCAATAAGCAAATAAAATATTTTACAATAAAAGAAGTAGTTAAGTACTAAATTTTTAAGTGGCTATGAATAATAATTCGTGACAACGGCTGCAAGTTACGTTCTTTATGTAGTAAGAAGAACAAAAAATGCTTTATTAAAATTATTTATTTTAATCTTTACATTACAATTAAAGTAATTACATTACAATATTTTAATCTTTTTTTTTATATATAACAGTGTTAATTCAGTTCAGTAGATATAATAATGTTCATTATAATATTGAATTAGTTATAATTATGGAGTGTATAGTTTAATAATAAATAATCAGTTTTCGTTCGCAAACGCACCAAAATACTGATTGGATTAAGGTGGTTGTTGATATATCTTCAAATGGAGCTGCTGGAGTGAGAAGAGAAACATAATTTATCTAAAATTTGACGAGTTCTAAATTGATTCTTAATTTATTGACCATTTACAATCTTTTTAGAAATTAACGTGTGAATGAATCTCGTTGATGTTTTTTGTACGGATATCCGGACTTGCTTGTTGAAGTGAAAACTTCTTTAGCGGCGTTGAGCACTTTTGTGGGATGGGTAAAAACTGTGAAACTCGCGTCAGGTCACGTGTGCTGATCGAAAAACCGTAAGACGGTTGGAGAGTAGTGTTGTAACACCGAAATCGATAATCAAGTTTTCACTTCTGCCGGCACTCCCGGAGTGCAACCCGTGTTTTTAATATTATAAATACTGTAGGTACCTTTGAGACCGAGCTTCAGTTGATCTAACACCATTGTCACCGTCTGCCGGCGAGTGGCCGTATTATTTGAATATTTTTTCTGAAAACTTGTTTTTTTTTTATTAATTTATTTATTTATTCATTTCTTATATATCTACACTATAACAGAAAATTGAAATCGCCAAACTGCAGGATAATCCTACTAATATTATAATCTCAAAAGTTTGTATGTATGGATGTATAGATGTATGGATGTTTGTTCCTCTTTCACGCAAAAACTACTGAACGGATTTTGGTGAAACTTTACAGTTATATATCTTATACATCAGATTAACACATAGGTTATATTTTATCCCCGTATTCCCACGGGAAAGGGAACTACGCGGGTGAAACCGCGGGAGCTGCTAGTATTTAATAAAGATACTCTTAACTACAAGGAGGTGCCATAAATAATATTCATAATAAAAAAAATGGTTACAGAAACAAATATTACTTAGAGACTAAGAAATAAGAATACTATCACGTGCGTATGATAAATGCTACTGCCTGTATAAGAACCTATGTATAGAACCTAATTAAATAAATGCGTTTGACAAAGAAAAATATAAATAGAAATACGTCGACCTCATAACCCCTCGTTTTTAAACTCGGTAAAAAACTTTATATTTTTAAGCCTTGCACCGAATACCCTGTGTATAAGCCCATTAAGTATACTTTTTAACTATAAAACGCGGGCTCAAATCGGTTTGCTAACGTTATGGGTAGCTAACACGGAAGCCTGGTTAGCTGTGCGTTCAGGTCACCTGAGCTGCTGTTAAATGCTTTACTTATTAACTTTTAATAAACAATTTTGTGTCCGTAAACATAGAGGTGATTGTGCTGTGGGCGTTTTGGTACTATTTCCAAGTTGGGTCATGTCCACGTTGTGCTATTATATATTTAATTTTTATTTTATTTTATTTATTTAGAACTCATGCAGTCATACACAAACATGTTAATAATAAGTTAGGTATGACAACAACCTGGAGGTTCCTTAAAATTATTTTAACTTCTTATAGGATACAAGCAGCAGTGTTGGGCCTAATTATTCTGAACACTTTTATATGTAATACAATTTTTAATTTTGGGAATTTTGTGATAAATACGAATACAAGTTAATTTGTTAACAGCTTGGACCTAACGTGTTTTTTAATAGTATACAAGGAATCGTGAAAAGGATCAACATCAATTATTAAGCTATCATTAAAATATTTGGAACGTTAGTGTTTTTTTTAGACGTGCTATTTTTCACTAGCTTCAGCTCACACTTCATCCTCGTACTGGCCTAGTTAAAAACACTACATACGAGTATAACTTGACTTCTAGGTGACATTTCAAAATAATCTATTGATTTACTCATGTGCATCTCTGTACGCACATTATTGTGTTGTTATTTGTCCTTTCTATAAAATTATGCCTTTAAGTGTTACATTTAATTTTAGATCTACATTCGAAAACTCTGTAAATGGCTTTTAGATAAATATATCTTTTTATTACATTAATATAATATAGCTGTGTGTTTCCCAAAGGTATTAAAATAAAAATAAATAAAGTAAAATAAATAATAGTAAAGTAAGTACAAAAGTACCAGATTTTAAGATAGACGTGTGGAGACTGCATCAAAGCGTGCATGCGCATGCATATAGACAGAAAGACAGACAAACAAACAAAAATTCTTATGTTTAATCTCAAGTCAGTCTTGATTATGTAACTGTTGTATGATCCATAAAATGTAGAAATCTATAACGACCACTGAACTGAAGATTAAAACTAACTCTAACTGGAGATTCGATTTTAGATTGGACCTAGACTTCTGCGTAGTGACAGAAATAATTATAGACTTAATTATCATATCGTTTCATCATCACATTCACATTAAATTAAATTTAAATTAAATTGTAGGACACAATTCACACACGGTTATTTAGTCCCAAATTAGGCAGGGCCTGTACTATGGGTACTAAACAACTGATAAACATACTTAAATAAATATTAAACGACCAGACACGAAGCCAACAGACATGTTCATGCAGACAAATGTTGGCCCCGAGCGGGGATCGAACCCGCGACCTCCGACTCAGAAGGCAGGGTCACTACCAACTAAACCAACAGGCCCGTGATTTAATAACTCCTCATAAACGGAGCAACGGATCGAAGTTATCATTTACATAATTATATATAGCTGGAGAGTTAGAAATTCACATAAATAGTTTTCCCTGGACAACATTTCATGTCTTCGTGAAATTTGTGTACTAAGTTTATTAATACAACCAACAACAAGACGAGTGAAACAGCTGAAATAAGTTTTGTATATAATATAGTATAACTAGCGACCGGCCCCGGCTTTGCACGGGTGCAATGCTATTACTGAAACCTTCCTCTTGAATCACTCTATCTATTAAAAAAATCCGCATCAAAATCCGTTGCGTAATTTTAAAGATTTAAGCATACATAGGGATATAGGGACAGAGAAATCGACTTTGTTTTATACTATGTAGTGATAGTGAAGACAAGAGCCTGCGCCATCGATACAAAAACTCATTCATCTGAATGAAAACCCGCTAACGAAACCTAATCGAATCTTAACCTATATTGTAGAGAGACAAAAGACGTCTCCGTTATAACTACTAATGAAATAATTTTTGGCAGTCAAATTCATTTCTACGCGTACTATACCATCCGTAACTCTTTACAACCAAAAACAAAACAACACCCAATATTTCACAAGAAACAATTAAAAACGAATATTAAGGTGAACATCTGTCCTGGCTAACCGTTTCACAATATGGCACGTGGTTCACCCCATGGTATGGCACCAGGCAACCCCGTAATGACCAGCCAAGCAGAGAAAAAAGATAACGAATAGTTTTTTTATGGCGGTAGCTTTGGCTTGGGGCAGTAAGAGATTAGTAGGCAGGTAATTAGATATTGTATCCATTCCATGTTTATGGATTTACTAACTTTTACTCACGACTTTGCCCGCGTTTCGTAATTAAAAGTAGCCTAGTGTTATTAACCGACTTCAAAAATGAGGAGGTTATCAATTCGTCTGTTTTATTTTTATTGTTACCTCAAAACTTTGGACGGGGTAAACCGATTTGGATGATTCTTTTTTTATTTGAAAGCTGATGTTTTCAGATTGGTCCCATTTTAATTCAGTCCAGTTTTGACAACGGCATCCATGAGAAAACCATGTAAGTTGAAGATTGAAGTCGGTTTTTTTAATCTTTAGAGTGGTTATTTTTTTACAGAGAGTACCTACTGACCTTTCTGCAAACTTTCTTAGAGACAAGTTTTTTTAATGCATGTTTTTTTTCTTCTTTTTTCCCTGTTTCTTTTTTCCTGGTTACGTCTCTTTGCAGTAATATGACCTGAAATCCTTTCCCTAGCGTCTTTCCTTTGATCATCCTCATTTTAATCCGCGAATGTCATACCGTATCAGTATTAAGCGCTAGCACCAGGTGTGGAATTATAGTAACACTCGATATTAACATCGTGACATTATTATAATCAGGTATAGGACACGCGACCGGGCGCGCGACACGTACCGTCCTTATGACTTATGTCGGGCTAGTCCCGCTATGCCATTTATTCATTTATTGGAGCTCAACAGCAAAATATGACCTTCAACTTAATAATTTAAATTGGAGTTGGAGTTCCTCTTTGGAGGACATTTTTTATCTGTAATTATTGTAAATCAATGTATATGTTCTTTGTAAATAAATTTATATTTAAAAAAAAAAAAAAGAAATACAACCATTTAGGTACAAAGCTTCACTTCACTACATCACTACATAGTATAAAGTCGCTTTTTCTGTCCCTATATCCCTATGTCCCTATGTTTGCTTAAATCTTTAAAACTACGCAACGGATTTTGATGCGGTTTTTTTAATAGATAGAGTGATTTAAGAGGAAGGTTTAAGTATCAGCGTTGCGCCCCTGCGAACCCGGGCGGTTCGCTGTATTATATAAAACTAGTGATAGGTACAGGGTACTCGAACTATTCCACATCAGCTAGTGGGTGTCGTTTGAGGCAACTAAAGCTTCTTATTAAGGTATTTTACTTTTATTAATACGGTATTTTCACAGTCACTTACGGTCTAATTACAAAATGGGCTTTAAAGGGATGATGATTACTTTGCAATCTATGTACGCCATTGGTTATAATCAATGATTTTTTACGTGACTGTCAAAGATAAATAATTGTATTAGGGCTAGTTTTTCAATCGTCAGATATATTTTATTTGTAGAATATATTGATGCTGTCACTCTCTCACATAATAGAAAGGAAAAGTGACAGGTGATGTTTATTCTTCAGAAAACTTTTAACGGACTATTGAAAAATCTGCCCTTAACATTACATTTTTATTAGGTAGGTACCTACTGTGGCATAGTGGACTTTGGCAAAGCGGGATTAACCCCGAACGTCATACGGTTTGTGGCGCATACACAAAGGATTTTAGCTGCTGCATAATAAGGTATTAATGTTAGTTCTTGGTGCTAATTAATGTTTGTATTTCGAAAGTTGAATTCCGATCATTCAGGGAAGTTAACTTTTTTAATTTTATTAAGAATGACCATCTGCCGTTGCAAAAAAAACGTCACTTGGAAGTCACTTACCGGCAGTTACTCCTTACAGTCCATTATGTGTATGTAACATGCCATGTATGTAACATGTATTAAGTTTTGATTTTGTAAATAAAGCGACGGTTACATTCATATGTCGTTGGTGAAACTGGCCGTTATTTATATTTATTCTGTTATTCACTTATATGAGATGAATATACTTTTATGATATCATTACACAGGGAATGTGACAGACACACTTGGTTCTAGGCGTGAAGTCAACAATCCCAAGTTCCAATTCCAAAACTCACAAACAAAATTCTTCTTAATAACATTGTTTTTATTTGAGGAACGCAACTAATAGAACGAAAGCGTACATTTAAAATACAATAAGTGTGATATCCACATCAAATTACCATAGTAACATAAATTGAGAGACGTGACGTAGTTACCACTAATTCCTAAAGTAAACAAATCGATAAAATTTCTCGCTAGCATCAAATAAATCAGCCGCAAAGGAAGATGTCTCAATATTCTTCAAAGGTAATTTTAAGTCTAGAGGGAAAAAGACGGCAATAGAATGACTTGCTCGAATAGGTAAGACTGAAAGAGATGACATTATTCTCTCATTTCGTATTAATTAAGGAGCAAAGAGCTTCTAAATCATTGGCTGTCAACGCTCCCTGTGGGAATCCCAAAGAGTTATAGGACCCTTTATTCTAAATTTAAAATTACAATTTTGTAAACGTTTCGAATATTTTAAACGTGTGTACGCATTATTATCGGTCTCTTGAGTATCAGAATAATTTTGGTTATTCTCTAATTCTGTTCAAAAAACATTGTACATACACGGCGGAGTTATGATGGTATCAATATTCATAACTCTAATTACTATTAGTAGATTCCGTTCAAACATTATCTGTATGCGGTTGCGCCAACTGTCACGAAGCGTCAGTTGCATGAAACGGAACGTCACAGGCGTTCCCGCTAATCGCGAGATTGCCTCACTTGATAGGTGTCTGTCACGGGGAGCAGACGTGGGGGAGTGAATTAGGTAGCACTTTACAATAATTCGTTTTCGTAAAATTATTTCCAAATATTCTATTTCAATTCTTGCTCATATTTTTAATTTCTAGCCAGGCGAATCATTTGTTTACATTTAACACATTCGGTATTACTACAAAACCTGTGTACAAAACGGTGTATAAAGTTAGGTATATCTAAAACAGATGCTCTCAATATTTACAGTCCCTAATGTTAAACGGAGACCAAATATTTTAGAAAAGCGTTTGATTTTAAGACTATTTTACAATTAACTGTTGTGTTTATTTGTCCAGCTTTTCGCAGCAACAAATTTTTTTGTATATAGATTGTTAAGAAATTAGAAAGAGACGTAGACAGACACCTTTTATCCCATATCAGGTATCACAGACCAAGTCGCGGACAAAAGCTAGTAACACTGAGGCCAATCGATAATAATTAATTTGGAAATTCAAGCAAGCAAGATGTCCATAATATTTTATTTAGCTTTTAAAACACACTAAAACTGGCAGCATTGAATATTTTGCCAGAGTTTCAATTTAAAACCCTAAAGAGATTGCGTCGGTCCATTTAATTGATACGGACCAGCAGTGGACGAGAGGAATCCAAGTAAAGAAACGGTCGTTAGCTTATCACAATACTGATTTCACACCGTGTGTTATAAAGGTGGGATTACATGGTGGTGAAATTGGTTAAATTTTTTGGAATATCGCAGTTGTAGGTGATCATAGTAGGCATGTCATTTGATTTTTTTCACGCAATATTCGTAGTAAGTACCTACCTATTGGAAATTTAGGTATTATAGTCATAGCTGAATAATAGAAAAAACATACGATTCGTAAATTATAAAATCTCCTCATACTTTAGGATAGGTACATCAATTCAATGGTTCTTATTGGGTTTGTCTAAATATTTGCGTCAAATATTATATTTGTTTCAATTTCACATAATATTCAGTAGGTACTATTTATAAAACCCTTGAACAATATATTTTAATTATTGTTTCATTTTCTGTGTTTACATCATATTTCAATGTCATATAAGTTAGAAATAGTCGTACCTAGGCGTCGTGGATAAAGAAATCATCATGGCCAGACGTTTTGTATACAAAAGTGTAATTTATCATTCGTGTCAAACATTACAGTTCAAAGGGTTAAAAATTCTAACCTTGACAAATGTCATAATCATTCAATTTGAGACATGAATAAAGAAACTTGATACTCGTACAATTAATGTGTCGATGAAACGTTTTTCCCTACACTTATTATTAACTAGCAGCTTCTTGCGGCTTCACCCACGTGGCTCTCGTTCCCGTGGGAGTACGGGGATAAAATATAGCCTTTGTGTGATTCTGGTGTATAAGCTGTATAAGCGTTCAGTAGTTTTTGCGTGAAAGCTGAACAAACATCCATACATACAAACTTTCGCGTTTATAATATTAATAGGATTTGAGATGAGAGTACCTTCTGTATGTAACACTTGTTATAAAAAATAAAGTATCAAGAACACATTTTGTTCAACTTCATGTAAACCGAATGTTAACGTACAGGAGTCTTCGTTGGGTCACGATTCGTTTAAAAAGAAAAACAGAATCGCATTATCGGAATTTTAAACTCCTTACGGACTCTTCAAGTAGAACACAATCTTGTTTTATGACTTTTAAATATATATTATAACTTAAACTCATATTTAATAAATATATAACAAAACACGACGTTGTTGTAAAATGTTATAGTATGTCTATCTATTGATTAGAAATGAATGATTACAAGCTTGGTAAATCGAAACACAAAGAAGATACTTTAAGTACATAAATGAATAGGAATCAATATAGCTGTCGGAATGATAAATAACTATCACGCCTAAACCTTAAGGTGATGAAAATTCAATCGAGATGGAATAATATTTTATTCCAAAGATAAAATGAAGCATAAAACAAACTGTAAAAGAGGATGGAGGTACCAGGCTAGTATCAGTCGTGAAGATCTTAAATTCATAACACACTGCAGCTAAGATCGACGAACCATAGTAATCTCGAAAAATAATAATTTTAAGGAATGTATTTTTAGTCTACTTCCCCAGCCTTCTCGATATTTTCCATTAGAAGTCGAACGCCACATATAATGATTAAACGAACGCGACGTTTTTAATACGTCATTTACTGTACATGCGACAAAACCAGTAATAAAAATTTTGACAAATAATGTATTTGCGGACTTGTCAAATACGTTTTTTTTATGATTTGCCAAAACTTATAACTTACAATTTACTATGAAAAATTTAATGAGAAGAGAATTTGTGACGTCATTATTTTTTGTACTACTTATACTAAATTGCTTTTGTTATATTTGAAAAATTGCTGTAGCTGTAAAATGGAAGTCGCATTAAGTTTTTAGAAGTATTTTGGAATAATATTATAAATATAGAAAACACTAGCTTATTTTCCATTCTAAATTACGCCGTTTAGGTATGTATTCAGAAAGCTAATATAAATTTGTTTATAAATGAAAATGTAGGTAATCTAATTAGATGATAAATTGTTGGAAATATAAATGAAAAATAATGATAATTGCTCATCAAAGGCCAATGCCGTATGTCTCGGTAGTCAGGCGCGAAATGAGAATAACTTTTGGCGGGGCCATCTCATAAATCAGAAAGACCAGTGTAGCTCAATTAAAACTACCCCCTATCAGATGTACTCCTGGTACAGAAGGTACTCTTTCCCTTTGTTTTTCAAAGATATATCTTGCTTTTTAAACGCTTTTTGTCAACTGTTTATTTATTAAATTATACCGTATCAGTTTTATTGTTGTAAATGATTTTGCCATGTTGGTAAAAATCTAATTTATTGGTAGCCAATTTTTAACACTGTAAACGGTTCACTTATATCTCCATAAAGACAATTTCATGCAAATGAAAGCAATTATGAATTTCACTAACGGACTGAACCTAGACCAATTATAATGGTCTAGTAATTTAGTTATAGGAGCATTATTACTGTGTATTGACGATTACATAGACAATTTACTGATTTCTCGTACGATACGGTTTTGATAATCGTAACTTTCGGCTATTACCACCGATCGTTGAATTCGATTGGTACAGATACGGTATTTTTCAGAAAACGGCTCGTGCGCTCGATCGATTACAATCCGAATCGATTTTAATGATCGTAATCGGTAATGGCGCGTGTGATACTGCACAGCTGTGACTTTTTACGTTACTGTGCGAAATTATTGACGATATTCTTTTATTTTGTGTTTTATTGGCAGTTACTACTACGAAACATATCACCACTAGATAGGTATCAAATAGGTATATGTTATACTCGTAAAGTGTTGAAATAATCACTATCAAATATCTATAACATGGAACTAAAATAGTAACTTAAAATATTATATTATGTAAATAACTAGTCGTCGACATTTTTGTCTGTATAAAAGAAGCTGTGTGACAGTTTGTAACTTTAATACAAGTTTTTAGCACAAACGATTATGCTAGCAAAAAGTTAATGTATCAGGCAGACTCAACATAATGTCTTCAAATAATTATACGAAGATTATAGGACATTATTTATTAAGTAACCTGATCCCTTTACAGCTGTTATTATTATTAGCACGACCGATATTTTATTAAAAGTTTAATGATACTACTAAATTGAAAATTTATATTTAAATACGTTTATTATTAGTAATTACTTTTATTTGTGAAAAAAAAGTCGGAGAGCACTTCCATCATATAAACAACACAAATAAACAAGTACAATCAAGTGCAGCAAGATTTAAACAAGCAGAGAACCCTTGAGCAAGCTGCTTACAATTTACGGCTTGTTCGCGAGCAATCAATGAGCGCGATATTTTGACGTTTCATTAAATCGTTCGACATCTTCATATCTTGCTGGAGGTTATTTATGTAAGCGACTGTACCTGGGGCTATACTAAAGCATGGTGAGGGTTTATTTTCATTTTGTTCCATATCTCTCTATGAGTTTATAATGCAAGTATTGATTTTACAAAATCATTAAAAGGAGATGTTCCATCTTGGGCATGCACATTGTACGCCAGCGTGAAAAATAGAGAAAAATCTAGTGATTATCAGAAAAATATTTAAAAAAACATTTCCCTCTATTTAGCTTGCAAAAAAGTAATTTTGCTTCGATGATGATCCATGTAATCATATTGAAGTAATACATTTCTTACTCCATCCAATTTCCATTTTATTGTAAATTAATTAATCAAAATAATGTCAATTGTCATTTTGCCGGTCAGTCGCCATTTTTTCCGTTGTCGCATTGCCAGTTTAATTAAAATTAAAGTTTGTTGTGCTACGAAACTAGACAAATATGAGCAAAATCATGAATAAAACTATATTTATTTTAGGTTAGACAATAAATATAGTCACATTAATAAATTTTGATTCAATGGTCTAGTTCCATTCTGTCACCATCTGATAAAAAGTTAGTACTTCAATGTCTTTTTTGTTTGTTTGTAATAAAATCTACCTACTTATGTTATCATAATATAATTGCATACTGTGTTTGCTTTTAATTAGTTTGTACATTAACCTTAAGACTTATGTAATATTATATATTTTGTTGTAATGTATCAACTGTAAGCGAACCTTTAAAAAAATAATATATATATTTACCTAAAAAACTGGTGTACATGGTACAGGCCCAGTCTCTATACATTCCTGAAACGTCTCCTTTCAGTGTGTTATTTGTTCCGTCATTGTTTCTGTCATTCATAGAGTAAATAATTTAATAATTAAAAAAAACATTTGAGTCTCGGCGGAAATTATTACTGTAATCTTATATTATATTCGTTTATTTGTTTTAATTGCAATATTTAGGGCCATGACGTCTAATAGACAGTGCCAAAACAAAAAATATGTGTAGGATGACCACTTTTCTCCGTCCTGTCTGTAAGTCATACAACTAGATTTGGTTTGAAACCCTTAATAAGGCTTGCTGGTGGGTTGAGTATTTATATGCACATCGGTAAGGTGATTTATATTAAGACTTTAAAAAGCCAACTATATTTGTTCACGTGGACTCCTGGATATCAATAAATTGATTCGGAGCGTCATAATTAACTGAATAATTAGGTTTTTATTCAACTTTCTGGATTCTATTTAACACATTGGTATTGGATTGCTGTGGGGTTTGAGTCATTAAATTTGCATTGAATGTCTATTTATCGGTGGCTAAGGTACTTTATTGACGAGAAAAATTTAGATAGACATTGTTTATTTTTTACTGTTTTCATTTTAATGACTTATTAGCCCTTGAAACACTACCTCGTTGCATTGTAAGTACTTAATTACGAGTATAACAAATTGATTTTTGCTGACGGCTGCACCGCTGAACATTGCAAAGTAATATAATAATAAGTTATGAAATGGTAATGAAATATAATGTCTGTAGGACATGGAATTTTTACACATAAGTGAGTTACTTTGTGTGTCTTAAGATAATTAAGTTACCTATAGCTTACTTACACAGGTTTATAATCGAGGATATTTTTCGGGAATTGGTTTAGTAGAATTTTCCTTTAGAAATAAAAAGCATTGTATAATACGGTTTCGTGTATCAGCTTCATCTTGTTTTTAAATGTCAGAATAAATATATAGCAGTCCATCAAATTAACGCAGAATGTCATAAGAAATAGTTTAATCCGATTTTCACTTTCAGTTCTAATCACGTCGCATCAACATTCGCTCATTAGTTTAACAGTCGTCAGCGAAACGAAGTTTAATTGCCATACTGAAAATTATTTGCAATTTTCTACATTTTGAAGAAAAAAATGTGTAGATTATAATCGTAATGGATATCTACTTACAATAATTGTCGATATAATTGGCGAGTTTTCTTGCGCGCGTTCGGCGGCTGAAGTTTACTATAATTTAAGCCGCTGCCACGTTGAATCCACGGAATGAAAATAGTAATTATGGAGTCATGGCGTTCATATGTAGTAGCAGCAACACGTTCATAATTATGCTTTTTAATTCCAAGCACATTATTATTACTTCAGAACATGATATTGGGTCCAAAATACTATCAACTAGCGAACTCATGTGTACATTGTTGTATTGATGAAAAACTAGATAAAGAGTCCCCGAAACCGACGAGCATGTATGAACCGATTGACGGATGTGGATGAAGCGCGTGAGGTGATCCAGGATCGTAGCAAGTAAGTGGTCTATTGTCTCTGACTACCCCTTCGGGAAAAAGCGTGAGCGTATGTGTACATTTTCTTGGTACATGAAGTTAAATAAATAAATAAAACTCGTTATTGTTATCAGTAGTTTAAGCTTATAATTACCATTAGTATTACGGCATACACATTTTTAAAAGTTCCTAATGGAAAGCAATTTTTTTTCTGACTTCCACAGCTTACGCTATGCAAGACTACTTCATACTTCAAAGAAAGCAAACAAAAACCTAGCATTCTTACCGTACAGAAACTCCAATTAACATAATTCTTAGGTTAGAACCTTCAGCTAAACAAACAAGTTGTTTTATTTTCTCTGGTAACAATTAAAAAGGTATTTTGGAGCAACTATATTTCTTCGTATCCGCCGCGTACACGATCGGACAGATTTCAACCGAAAAATCCACTCAATTAAACAACGGGAGCCGTGAGATAAAATTAAAACTTAATTAAAACTCCATAACGAACGGGGAAATAAAAGAAAACAGGAGAGGCGAGTGGAGGCGTAAAAACATTTTGTCACCAATATCGCGAGCCGGTCGTGAGTCGCGCCTTGCTCCTTTTTGTTTCATGCTTGCTTTTGATTTGTTTGTTAGTTCAGTAAGGAAGTGTTGTACCGTAGGGTAACTATACGGTATCATTAATCCTAGTAATACTATAAACGCGAAAGTTTGTTAGAAGTATGGATGGACGGATGTTTGTTGCTTTGTAATGCAAAAACTATTGAACGGATTTTGATGAAAATTAACAGTGATATAGCTTATACATCAGAATAACATACGGCTACTTTTAATTCCAGAACGCGGGCAATGTCGCCGACATAATCTAGTTATTTCTATGAAAGCTTTGAAATGCTTTCATGTTTGACTCGTCACAAATTTTCTGTGATGATTTGAAATATTAGACGTTTGACAAAAATTCCCATTTTGATAAGTAACGAAATATTTTTGTGAAATATGACTTTATTCAAGGTTAAAGATCAAATTTCAAAGACCACAACACTTGTGTGCAGCAATTTCGGTAATTATTAGCAGCGGGGAATAATTACGGAACTAGGTTTTAAAACTAAATAATGTAAAAGCTTTTTCTACAAAATTATGCCCAACTGAACGTGCTTCGTGTCGGTGTTGTTTAATTCCAGTTATCAGTGACAATGTCGGAGCGGCTACCTGTTAAATATGGGATACGACCAGTAAGTGATCGCAGACCTAACCGCGGACAGATGTGTCTCACGATTTTAAGTCGCTTCCCCAACGTCTAGAGTGTATATTCTAAGCTAGTTCATTTCTAAAATCCAAAAAAGTTTACATTTAATATGAATATAGTAGTATTCTTATATTCAGGATCTTCTGGCACAAGTGTTCTCACACTTAAAAGAAGGTCCCAATCACAATAAGCTGTCTTAGAATAAGTTAAACAAATTTTTTTTTCGTAAAGCTTTCTGTATAAGCGTGAAAAAAGTGTGGCCTATAAATATGACAATAATTATTTTTTAATATAAATATGGTAGTAGTGGCTGATGATGGTAAACAGGTTACCAGTATACATAGACTATGCCATCATCAACGTATAACTGACAAAAGGCAATCCTATTGTTTCTGCATTCTGTTACTTAAAGGGCAAGACTACAATAGCCACAAGAAATGCATTTTTTTAGATGATACAGTTTTAAAAAAAAGTTGGATGCATGTACGAACAGTAGACAGGTCATTAAATAATTCTTGGAAATTATTGTTGTAATATTTTTAGATGACCTGTAATTTAAAGTTTAATTTAATCTACTCAGTTCTATCCGCTTCTTAGCTCACAGTGGGAATGTCTTACTCATCGGCTCTCGAAGTCATAAATTTGGCCGGCAGCTCATTTGAATGCGACCGATTGTGATCGACGTCTGCGCTTGCGCACACGTGTTTATGGCTCACGGTTTGGATATCATTACTAAATGTACAAACGTTGAATAAGGTTGATATTGACAGTTTGTTTATGTGTGCATAATGAAGTTTCGTTAAATAATTTAATGCCAAAAAAGTCAAAAGGTTGGTTTGAATAATAATAATAATATATAAAATGCTCATTCCCTTTCCAGGAGGAGGTAGGAGGAGGTTCTATGTCTGAAAATATCCATTTTTAATTTTCATATATTATTAAAGTGATATGATTTCAATTTAGTTATTAATTTTTACGTAATGAAAAATACATTAAATTGTTACTCTGCATGCTTCCTTTGTATTTCCAAACCTTTATAACTTTCTTTTGTATAAACAAATTTGGAAAATTCTTTAGAGATTCTTCTATTAATTGAAAATGCAAAAGTTTCTCTGTCTGCTACTTTATGAAATTTAGCAGGCGATAGTCTTGATCCTGGAAATGGATATTCTCTTCATCCTGGAAAAGCCATATACTTCCATCCTAGGGGTCGCGACAGTGTTTTAATAAATTGTGAGACAGAATTCTACGATTTCAAGTTCAACACTGGCAACTGCTTATACAAAAAAAATGCCGTTTTATTTCAAATCTGTATGATAAACAAGTTTCAATTTAAAATTCGGTAATCTCAAACCTTCTTTTGTCTAAGCTGCAAAAAACTATTTTTACTTCGCCAATACCATTGGTCGATGGTCATCATACTATAACTATTATAATTTCGCAATGTATGGCCGTCTTTCCGTAAATAGTCACATGCCAATAAATAATATTAAATAAGCAATATTCCATAATTAAGCGACGTATTACCAAGTTGTTACATTACCACAAGACATGGCATAAATTATGTATTTTGATAATTGTATATTGTCAGCTGTCTTCATCGGAAGGTGTTCAATTATGCAAAAAATAGTCGTATATTTTTTCAGAGTACAACGTATACTGTGTATCCTAACAAAAGTGAAGTAAGATTACAATGCATGTGTCGAACACGAGACAAAATGAGTTCTATATATAGCGATTTAGATCATGAGCAACCAACAGTGCTAGCATAATTGCATAATTGTTTCACCGTATCTGCAACGCACTCACACATTCAAAATGTACAGTTTTCTCCTGCAAGTCGCCTATTTATGCTTTCTAGCATAATTACAGTATGCCGGCCAAGTTATGCCAGATGTAACCAATCCGTTGTAAGAAAAAAATGAAAGTTTCTAGAATGCTCAATAATGCGTTCGATTAAAATGGCTGTAAGTAATTAAATGAATTAGGTCGTATCTTTTTGCTGCTTCGTAATCATAACATTTATTTTCATGACTGAAATGTCTTTTGGACTAAAAAAATTTATTTACTAAAATCTAAAAATGACGGCATGCAACAGCACTAAAAAGAGTTCAATAATTTAATTCGAACATAATGACCTAACTATGACTATCTGTATAAAAGAGGTAGTAGGTACGTAAGTATATTCAGTCATAGTCTTGGCATTCATGCTAAACTATATTAAAACCAACACAACCTAATATACCTGCAATACTGAAGCTAGTACAGAATCAAGGTGGAATTTCAGTCTTAAGAATCCAACCTAGAACGGTTTGAAAATTGTTTACATTACTCTAGAAACTATGAAGTTAATTAATAAATAATTAATAATAAGGTACACGACTAATTAGTTATAACGAAAAATATTATTAGGTAATTCATGTATCATCATTTGGGATTGGCGCTGTTCATCTATACTTACTAATATTATAAAGCTGAAGAGTTTGTTTGTTTGTTTGTTTGTTTGTTTGAACGCGCTAATCTCCAAAACTACTGGTTCGAATTGAATAATTCTTTTTGTGTTGGATAGTCCAGTTATCGAGGAAGGCTATAGGCTATATAACATCACGCTACAACCAATAGGAGCAAAGATATAGTGGTAAATGTGTAAAAAACGGGAGAAAATATTTCATCTTACGGGAACTACGCGGGTGAAACCGCGCAGAACCGCTAGTGTAGAGATATAGACGGTTAATCGCTGAATCATACGAGTGCATAGCTTCAAGGTGAATAAATAAAAAAATATTAATCAATATTGAAACTTGACAGTTTTGAATTAAATTTATGCATGAGAGTATTTTATGCATATTAAAGCACTATGTTTTGTCTCTTATCTCTTTTCTGGGGTAGTCAGGCATAGACAATAGACTACCAATTGCTACGAACCTGACTGATCTCTCGGGCTTCATCCAAGTTCACCCACATCTACAAAACGACTGATCGATTCTTTTCAGTTTAGGGTACATACTCTTTCTTAATTTATAAATTTTGTATACAAAAGGTCTTTTTAAATCAAGTGCAAATATTTTACGGGTAGGTACCTTTAAGAGAAATAAAAAGAGAAAAAAAATGTTTTTTTTTTAACAAAAAATATTATTTTGTAAACCATGCTTTTAAAAGACACTCAATATTGCAACTAAAACGCCACTTATTTCCTCTGTTATTATTTAAATATTTATTTATTTTGATATTTTCATTTTATTGGTAAGTTTTGATTGGGCACCGTGTACGAATACAGTAGGTACACCGTGTAAGTTAGTTTTAAAATTTTTGTAATAATCGACGTTATTTAGTAAAGTAGCGTACAACAAAAATCAATGCGAAAAATAGTTTTGTACATTATTTATAATAATAATAATATAATCTCACGCCTTTTTTATCCCCGAGGGGGTAGGCAGAGGTATTCCATTACTGGATATACCCACATTTCACGAGATATATTGGACCCCTAAACGTGATAGGTGGTGAAGCCATCGCCGGACCGGGTCTGTTTACACATGTCTCAGAATTAATTCTGAGACCTGCGGGTTTCCTCACGATGTTTTCCTTCACCGTCGAGCTAGTGATAAATATGTACGTAAGTTTTTGAAAAACTCATTGGTACATACCAGGATTCGAAACCGAGCCTCACTGATTTTCGGCCGGCTCTTTAACCGTCCGGGCTATCACTGCTCTTATTACATTATTTCATCTACCCTTTAAATATTTGCACTTAATTTCAAATGATCATGTAAATTTTGTGAAGGTTAAAGAAACCAAAGAGATTAAAATATTATATTTTAATCTCTTTGGTAATAACTATAATGAATCAAAGATTTTTCAAGTCATGGCATCTTTCCAGTGTTTGTTATAAGTGAAACTAAGACGAGTCTAGGATTACATCTATGTGAGTTAGTGGGTTGGTCACGCTAGGAGTATGATGGGTGAACGTGTGTAATGGCCTTGTCGAACCATCTAACAATATTCTATTAGCGCGATTAACAGTTGCTTTTTAGTTTTTATTTGTATTTTTTACGCTTGACCACTTTGCGGTCAGTTTCAATTAGGCTTTTTTTAAAATTAATTACAAAATATATACACCGCGTCACAGAATAAGCGCAATTCCTCATACACCCCAATTAGTAAGTATATTAATATAAAAATCAGTTGTCTGTAAGGTCGGTTTACTGACGATAGTTGAACGTGACAACAAAATACTGATGGAATGGATTGGACTGCGCTCTCGCTTGCACTGGAACGCCGCGCGCCGCATACGTCACACTTTTTCGTGCATGACGCCGGCTCCATCAAATTATAAGACGTTGTCACTTCAAAAATGATGCATTCGTACTTTAGTCTTGTCAAACCAAGAAATATTAGTACCTACTTACCGTTTTGGTAAACCTAAATTCAGTAATGTAAATTTATTTTAAAATTTAACACATTAAAAATACCTGAAATCGATGAAGTAGTCTATACTGAATAAACTAAATTTACATATTGTATAGGTATTTACATATAGGTGGTTTTAAAATACGCTGACCTTATTAAAAAAATGTATCGGTCAGTCATAATAATACCTACACATGTACTAGTAAATTAGAAGCCGATGACATTGTTGCGACATATAAAATTTTCAAATTGATTAAAAAGTTTATTGTTATACCAGGACATAGTAAAATGTGAAGGTCTGCCATTACTCAAATTACTATTACATGAAACAGGCATATGGAACGTTTTCCATATTACCTATATAGTTTTTTATTTTTATCACAACTAAACTGCACCCTACTGTACCAGAAATAAGGTCTTGATTTTCATGTGTATACGTGTACATATATCATTGTTACAACATGCCTGTAACCTAAAAAAATTACGGATTTTGGAGTGCGAGTTTACTTTATATAGGTCTTCATCTCCGGAGTGCAATACATAATTATTTAAAAAATAAATTTTTCTCAACTGTATCAGAAGAAGGGTAATGTTTTAAATCTTTATTTTTTTTTATTATGGGACACAATTTACTCACAGTCATTTAGTCCCAAACTACAGGGCCTGTACTATGGGTACTAAACTACTGTTAAAAATACTTAAATAAATATTAAACGACCAGACACGTAGCCAACAGACATCAATGCAGTAGTCTGGTAGCTGAACAATATATAATAATAATATATGAGAGCATGAGAGCAATTTTTATACATACATAATAATATATATAGCTGAACAATATTATTTTTAAATGCTTCCACCCTAACAAACATTTTGAGAAGAGAATTATATTTTTTAACTAGCGGTTCTGCGCAGTTTCACCCGCGTAGTTCCCGTTCCCGTTCCCGTGGCAATACGGGAAAAAATATAGTCTATGTTACTCAGGGTTCTTCTAGCTTTCCATTGGTAAAAGACTTTTCAAAATCGGTTAAGTAGTTTTTGAGTTTAGTCATAACAAACATACAAAAATACAAATATTTTCTCTTTATAATATTAGTATAGATGCCAATGGAGTAAGTACTTTTTGGGTACTTATAAAAATAAAAGGTAGTTCTCGATAAGGTAGCATTACCCCAGTCTACCTTAATAGGCATTCTAACCTGTCAAGCAGCATTTCATATTTGCGTAAAACCATCATAACTCACTAGCTGAACTTTCATAATTATTTCGGTTTATTATATTAATTTAACAAAGGTAGTACATGGTATCATTTTCATACTGATTAGCATAAACTCATTATAGTGGGTAGCGTTGAACATAAATTACTCTAATATGTCATAATAAAAAAACATTATCTAAGGCAGCGCCCAGCGGGGTGACTCCGCCATAGTTTTATCTGTAAAAACAGGTTTATGCCTTTTCAGCTGAATTAACGTTTTACTATCATGACAAAGGGACTATTAAAATATCTTTAAGGTTCTTGTAGTAATAAAAAACACTTAATTCATTTTGCGAATTAAGAATTGGTATATTTTTTGTAAATAAATGTGTACATTTAATTAACAAATACATATTCATAAAACATCAGTATATATTTAATTTACAAGTTTTATAATTTTTCAGTAGAATTTTAAGATTTTATCATAGAAAACAATCTTACTAGTACTCGTATTACCTTCCAGAAAAGCCTCATTCTAAAACTTCTTAGTGATAACATATTTTATATTAAAATATGGTTACATAATTTTAATATCTATATTATTACTAGCAGCGCCCCGCGGTTTCACCCGCTTAGTTCCCGTTCCCGTGGGAATATCGGAATAAAAAGTATTCTATGTCCGTCTCCTGGTTCTAAGCTACCTCCCCACCAACTTTCAGCCAAATCGGTTCAGCCATTAACGCGTGATGCCGTGACCAAGGGAAAAAGGGATTCATTTTTATATATATAATAGATATACTAGCGGTTCTGTTGTTGAACTACGCGAAACCGCGCCGAACCGCTAGTATAAAATAAATTTGCCGAAACGAGAAACGAAAATGAATATACTAATTATGATTTTTTTAGATTCACTATTGGACCGCATAGGTGGCGCTGTTGTCTATGTCAGGACCACGTCTGCCCGGGCCAATAGTAATACAATAAATCTTCTTTTTTATTCTCCTTACTTAATCTAACCCTGCCAAGTGGTAAAGCAGTCATGCATAGTTCATTATCAATTGGTTTAAGAGACATTTTACTTTATTGAGTAACATTTTTATAACATATGAAACACGAATACCTAATATTATGGAACAATTTTATTACTATTTGCGAGCTTTTTTACTTCTTCTCTCTCTCTCTTCGTGTTCTCTGTGTACGTATTACATTTGATGGCATCGATGAGTGAGAAAAAAAAACGTTTTCCTGAATTCTTCCACTTCTTTAGTAAAATAACTGGGGATGATGGATTTCATCGCAAACTAAGAAATTATTCATTCGGATACCAACTCCGTCTGAATCGCGAGTTAATTAATACAACCAAATGTATTTATAATAGCCATGTCTATGTAAAGGCTCGGTGATAATGCCGAAAATGTCTGTTCACTAATAACATAATTCTGTACCTATAAGGAATATGGTAGCTGCTGTTGTAATCTGACTTGGAATTGTGATGTAAATTTAATGTTTAACTTTGAAATGATACAATTGTTGATAAATATGACAGATTTTTTATTTTATCAAATACTACCCGCGCGCACGTTCTATTTCTGCCCCTTAGGGGGTGAATTTATCAAAATCCTTTCTTAGTGAATGCTTAAACTGTATAAGATGTCTATGTGCAAAATTTCAAGTCTCTAGACCCAGCGGTTTAGGCTGTGCGTTGATATATCACCAATCAGTCAGTCAGTTTGTCATTTTATATATATATATAGATTTTCTAAACATTCCAGCGATTGAAATTACTTACTTTTGAATAGATGCTAAGCAGGCCATGTCGGGTGCCGTATAAAAGGTGTATATAACAGACTTTATCGTACTTATATGTGTATTATTGTGTATGTTTGCGGACGCACCGGCGCACAAACAAGTTTTATTCCAAAATATTTACCAAAATATTGCTCACAATTTGGCTATAATAAAATTTTCCATGGCGCGTTGAAATACCGCAGACTTTCATAGAGTGGATACAACAACTTATGACAAGTGTTCCAATAAATAAAAAAAACATAATAAGTTATTTTAATGTTTATTTGTACAAGGACTTTAAAATTCTTTGTAAAAAACGTTTTTCAAATTACATTGTTGGATTTTTTAAATTATGGAATAATAAAATTTCCGTGTTTAAATAATTGGATTAAAGCAACTGTTTAATAATTGGATTAAAGAAAAAAGTTAAGTAAAAAAAATTGCAATACCTTTTCGAAACAACAACTCTGTACATATATTTTCACTTTCATAGGCCAAGTCGGGTCACTGCCGAAATTCTGTCACGCAATTCCGCCATTAAGGGTTGTTTTACCCCTCCATCCCCGCTCGTCCCCTTCCCCTCTGAGGAGTCGGCGAATTTTACAAACTACCCTCCGTAATTTTGTTGCCCCCTGTACATAAGGGGCGCTCTTATTTGGGGGTTAAATTTTTTAAGCTAACCCTATTGGCTGGAGTTTTTAAAAGGATTTATTTTCCACTACATTGATTCAACTAAGAAAACTATGAAATCACTGAAGTCGCATTCGACAAATAGTGGCATAATATAAAAAAAAAAATGCTAGTTTATAGAGCCGCATCTCAAAAATAGGAAATACTTATCTACATCTACGCTAATATTATAAAGAGGAAAGATTTGTATTTTTGATTGTTTGTATTTTTTGTAAAGAATAAACTTAAAGACTACAGAACCGATTTCAAAAACTCTTTCACCATTAGAATGCTACAAGACCCCTGAGTAGCATAGTCTAAATTTTATCCCCTTATTCCAAGGGAACGCAAACTACGACGGCGAAACCGCGCAGAACAGCTAGTTCTTAATATTATTGTACTCCAAACATAAAAATCCAGCTTGAGACTACTCGATTAATTTATTGAATAATATTTCTAAAAAAACAAGACCTATGGTACCTATATTAAGGCACTCGAAATAATTTAATAGCATTATCTTTGTTAATTCAAGTGAAAATGTAGCCTATGACAATCGGGAAATAATCTAGCCATACTTTACACTTCGAAATCTGGCAAATCGGTTAGGCTACACCCAAATTGGCTGTTTTCCACTTACAACGTTCTTCTATGAAAGGTGCAATATTGGAATGATTCCTAACTCCTAAGACATTGTGTGAAATCATTTATAAAATATCTTAGATAAAATAAATATACGGCTACAAAGGTGACTAATTTTACTTTAGTGACGTCACTATTCATTAATATGTATTATTTTGTAGAACATAAAGACTAGATGAGATAGTGCAAAAATGTTAAACCTTCATAACTTATGATTTATAAAATGCATTTGAAAGATTCTTACTTACTTGACATTGTGTGAAATCATTTTATAAAATATCTTAGATAAAATAAATATACGGCTACAAAGGTGACTAATATTACTTTAGTGACGTCACTATTCAATAAATATGTATTATTTTGTATAACACATAGACTAGATTAGATTGTGCAAACATTTTAATCCTTCATAACTTATGATTTATAAACGCATTTGGAAGATTCTTTCTTTACCTAAAAACATAGAAGTTAGACCATATTTTTATATTTTAATAATATCATTCATAATTGCTATCCAATTGCATCATTTTGGTACACTCGGCTAAAAGGAGATTACGTAAATACTTATAGGTTCATAAATTGTATACTTGTTATGTTTAAACCCACCCATGCCATATTTACGTCTAAAGCAACGTGTGCGTTTTTATCGCTTGAGTTTTTACGAGCTGTTCCTGCTTCGTAGAGCCTTGTTACTACCGGTAACTTAGTTTCGTATAAAACACTTTTAATCTATACTTCTATATATTACTTATAAACATACAGTCTAGTGCAGTGACTGTATTAGCCGTAAGACCAGCTGGGAACGTTGGTATTAAAAAGGTTCGTTTAAGATACTGCTCTTATCCCCTAGTATATTGTCACATTATTTAATTTAATCGCAAACGTGGTAAGAGATTAGTAAGTAGGGTATAAAAATCCCTATAAATAATAAATACCCCATCGAAAATAACCTCCATAAAATTCTGCTGCGCACTAGTGATTTCTCGAAATTAAGTGTTTATCAGATCCCAACCTTTTTCAGATTTTGAAAACAATTACTGACGAGCTGATAAGGGTGCCCGGTCAGCAGTCGATGTGACAAATTAGACTTTTTCACCGCAGCATAGAGTGTTTCATGAAAAACAATAATCTCCGATAAGCCGAGGTAATCCATCATGGGTTTTATAAAACGTGTAGCTGGTAAGGAAAAAGGTTTTTTGTATAGAGTAAGCTTAATTTCATGTTGATGGTAGAATTTTTGATACAGAGTTAATGTTCTGACGTGTTTTGATTATATACCTATAAATAAATGTTTAGTCAGTCTTACTGTAAAAAAATCTAAAATAAAATGTATCTATATCTGTACTAATATTATAAAGAGAAACAAATAGTATTTTTGTTACGAATAAACTCAAAAATTACTGGACCGATTTTGATAATTCTTTCACCAATTTAAACGGGAATGGAAACTATGCGGGTAATACCGCGCAAAACCGCGCAGAACCGCTAGTGTTATACAATAACATGTAAAAAAATGGCAATAGAGCGATTATTTATAAATCCTATAAAGGAAAGGCACTATAATTTAGTTGAAAAAACAAAATCCTTTTTTTACTAGAACAGTCATATTTTACTTTTTAATTGCCACCGAATGAGTTTGATAACGAGTTATAATAAAGCTGCTATAGAGTATAGCGAAAACCAGAGGTTTTTAGGCGAACGCTTTATCAGATCAATTATATTCGTCGCCGCGCTCGCTGACTCACGGCATATTAACTTTAAATACGTTTTCATAATAGTTAATTTGGAATTCGTTATTTTGACAACATACCTACATGCCTAGTTATAAGTTGGCTCTACATGCGATGCTATTTCTGTATGAAGAATTTCTTTAATTTCGTTAATGAGTAGAATATTACGTGCTTCTTTATTGTATTTAACAAGAATTACTACAACAAATACACACACGTAAGTATGTACCATAGGTTAAAGATAAGGTTTGAGAAATATGGGTCTCTGTCGTCAAATCAACAATTTTTTTTTCTTATTTAGTTGGTATTTTTGAATCCCATCGTTCTAGGACCAACGGGATTTAAAAATATACAAAAAAGGCAAGGTGCAAGTGATGGTGGTCACTAGCCTAGCCTAGGTACTGAGGTACTGTCTAAGAGGAGAACGATAACACGAAAATCAGAATACAAGGGATTGTGAGAGATTTTTTAATATTGGTGAATACTGCCTAATTGAATCCCGATATATTCCATCTACCCTAATATGAATTGCAATGATTGCAAAAGTTGCATGTTTTATACTTATAAACCTAACGCATACAACTTAATCCTACTTCCTACTAATGTTATAAATGCGAACGTTTGTATGGATGGATGTATGGATGGATGTTGTTGGATGGATGTATGGATGGATGAGGTTACTGATTTTGGTGAAACTTTACAGATTTATAGCTTATACATCAGAATAACGCATAGGCTAGGTATATTTTATCCCTGTATTCCCACTGGAACGGGAACTACGCGAGTGAAACCGCGGGGCGCTGCTAGTGAGTAAATAATTTTGGATGAAACTTGGTTGGTAATTTTTGTCTCAACACTATTCTACCCACTATGGTGCTACGTAGGACTTTCTTTAGCTTCACTCAGACATAGCTGACCAATCGGACTATACTCGAGCTCCTGACAACTTTGCGCTTCTGAAAGAGCGCCCATAAAAACTATTTCCTTACACAGAAGCGGTCCCGATTTCCCATCAATAAAGTAACGTTAAGGCAACGAATTAGCATAAGATCGATATCCAGGCAGGGCCTTCCGGACCGTGCTTAGCTGCGGCAGGCACGGGCCGGGGAGGGGTGAAAGGGGGATGTTTACTTTGGGCCATATATAGGGGGATTGTATGTACTCGGATGCGGTTTTTACCAGCGTTTGCTGTAACTTTAGCTATTAAGGAGCATTTTTCAAATTGTTTTTGATAGTAAATGGAAGAGAGACAATTGCTTTACCTATCTTGTGTAGCTGGTTTTGTTACTGATTCACTGTAGCGGATTTTGTGTATTTTTTAAAATATTATTGCCATGGAATATGACGTTATTGTAAGGTAAAACTGAGTGCTTTGACACCCGACAGTCTTTATTACAAATTAAAGTTCAAGTATCTTTATTCAATGTAGTCTTAAAAGTTCTCCCAATGAAAGTGACAACTGTTAGGAGAAGAAACTGTGCCAGAAACTCGAAAATTCCCAATTAGCCACCAATAATAATAAAAATATAATCTCACGCCTTTTATCCCCGAGGGGGTAGGCAGAGGTATTCCAATACTGGATATACCTACATTTCATGAGATATATTGGACCCCTAAGCGTGATAGGTGGTGAGCCCATCGTCGGACCGGGTCTGTTTACACATGTCTCAGAATTAATTCTGAGACCTGCGGGTTTCCTCACGATGTTTTCCTTCACCGTCGAGCTAGCCACCAACTATTGCTAAAAATATTCTGATGTGTTTCGTTTTAACTTGCAAACCATTGACCTAAGTATCTAGTATTATAGTTGTAGTAAAGTGTGTTATAGCAACTTAAATCCTGTAATTCTTATAACCATTCTTTACAGCGCCGACTAGAATTTATTTCAACCTCTTAATTACCACTCCAAACCCATGATGTAAACAGATTACCTCGACACCGGAATAAAGCACTTACAAAATGAAGGATAAGCATTTCACGTGATACAAACAGCATTCATTCTAAGAAGTCACCAATAATTTACAAGCTACCGGTACTGAGCATTCGCCTTTTTATTTTTAATGCTTTACTGTCCAACTAGCCACGATAAAGTACCCCGCAGAGCCGCCGCGCCGAAATCGTTACGGTTCGAAAGACTCGATGTAATCGATGCTTCAACAATCGATTTAATTAGAATTATCGACATTTTTATCGTACTTTCGGGTGGAGGTTCCTAAATATTTAGATTTAATACGATGAGTAAAAAAAATTAGTGATAAAGGCGGGAATACTTGAAACACGGGGGCATAAGAGATAATAGTTTTTATAAAAAAAATATCCAGTTTTTCACGTTCCCATGTTAATTTCATTTCTCAGAAACCTTCCGAGACGTGCCCACAGCAACTTATCAAAGTTTCATGGCAATCAACTGAATAGTTCTAAAATGTTATTTTTTTAAATACAATGCGTCACAGAATAAGCGCAATTCCTCATACACCCCAATTAGTAGGTATATTAATATTTAAAAAAATGCATTGTTACTTTAGTTTTGTCTAACCAAATTTTGTAAATAAAGAGCAATAATAGTACGGTTTCCACAGGTAGCCCTGTATTCAGTTATACTAATTCATTTAAAAAAAATACACAAATTTTAAGTAGTCGATACTGAACAGACTAGTTTTAGGAATTGAGCTCATTCTGTTACATATTTTGTAGAAGAACAAATTAATAGTTGGAAGTCGATTTTTACTTACCCGTGGTATAAGTACAATAGTTTGTAAACCATTATTATGAGATAATTAACTGTTTTTATAAAGAAAAATATTCTATATTAACTATTGTAGAATGAACTTTACATTATCTCATCAACCAACGCGGGCTCTCATCAATCAGTAGCGCTGCATTAAGCACACACTTTACATTATTAAACGATCACACAGCCGGGAAAATGAGCGAATCTGACTTTTCACTACGCATTTCACGTCTTACTCACGTTTGTTTATGTTCTAGAATTTTCCTTTTTTTTTTAATTAAGATGAAATTTCTAAAATTGTTTATTGAGACTGTTGGATTAACATTGATAGAATATTTAGAAAGCTATTTAAAAATATTGGTTTGCTCATTCTGATTTGTTTTCCTAAAAGCTCTAGGCATCCTGTTCCTATTAATAAATAGAAAGAACAAGGATTTATAGATTATGAGAAAAGATTAACAAATGAAGATATTATTTACACATGTATTCGAGCAATGTGCAATATTCCACTATATATTACTTGTAAGTCGCTGTTTGCTAGACTTGGTTTGTTAACTCTACCGTCGTTGTATATATATACGAAATAGGAGTGTTTGTGAAACAAAACAATAGACTGTTCTTAAAAGCTTGTGAAAGAAATCCTAGAGCTCGTAGAAATTTAAATAGGCTAGTGTTTGACGAAGTTCCTAAAACAATGAAATATGATAAAAGTTGTTTGTGCATGTCTGTAAGAATTTATAATAAATTACCAGATGAGATAAAAACATTAAATGTTAGGTTATTCAAGAAAAAACTGTATGCATGGTTAATTGAACATGAATTTTATAGTATTAAGGAATTTCTGGAATTAAAATAGCATTATAATTATCTACTGATTAATATGACTGACATAAATTGTAATTTGAACCTACCTTTTATTAAATATTTGCATGCCTTATTGTAATGGCGAAAACATGTCCAAAAAGTAGTTTCTGTGTAAAATGACTCATAACCAAGTAAATACTTAATAAATAACAATTCTTATGTAGGTACATATTTCTTTTTGTATTTATAAAATAAATAGTTGAGTGTACCGCTGTATTTCTTCAGCTAGATACTGTCTAATGAGTTACTGTATACTTTCCTCATCCAAATTTATTGAAAAAAAAAATATTGAATGAATTGAATATATAGTTTAAATCTGTAACATTCCACTTACGTTCGCGACAGTACCTGGTTGGTACTGGCCACTAACTTACATCCACGTCGTCGATTCCTTAAAGTCCCGACTGTACACAATAAACCATATTCCAATCGCCCCCTACTGATTTTTATATTCGATACTCGAGCGGAATAAAATTATAAAGGGCATTAATAACTCACTAAGTGATATATGCATATGTTGGTAGCGGTCATATGCAAAGTTTGTTTTACTTTTTATAAGGACGATTTACGCTTCCAATTACCGTTGTTTAATTGAGTATTGATTTGTTGAGGGTCTGTTCGTCATAGAACACCAAATAAAAAAATCGTTTTATTTTTTTTTAGTTTTTTTTTTAATGTCTTTTGTCAGTAAATTATTAAATTGTTGATGACTTAAAACTAAACAGCAGAAATAGTAAAAATCTGTATTGAAAATCTACTTTAGATTTGATATAATTAAATTAAGCCTATAATAGACTTAATACGTGTCTCGTCTACACCAAACCTTTGTTTACATTAGACATAAATAACAATTGATTTACAGATAAAGAAACACTGATTGAAATCAGGATCAGTATCGATTACATTCCACCAGAATCGAGAACAGGGCGTGAACGGGTGCATTTATTATATAATATGTTGTAGAGCGTAATAAAATTGGCTGACAGCATTAAATAAGTGTCGAGAAACACATTTATAAGTAATCGAATACATCGGTATGCAAGCATCGATTCTAAGTTCGATTCTTACTCGTTTTGTGTGAGGTGGAACGTTACTTGTAACTTGAGAAAGAAATCAAACGCGAATCGGTCTACTTTAAAATCAATTGGATAATTACTTACATGTAGACTTTTTAAACTCCTTGCAATGTGGGGGGTAATTGTGTTTTTTTTTTATTATACTTTTTGAAATCTGGATTCAAGAAATAATATGAAATTCGATTAATTTGCACTAATTTGTTTACTCGTAGAGTCGTAGGTTCTTGAATCCATTTTTCAAAATGGTTTTCCAGCCAGTGCGTTCTATGGTTAAACCTCTTTTGAAGTTGAGAGAATAAAACCGGAATACATTATTTTTTTATAGAATATTCTTCTTAGACTTCCATTTATAAAAGAGCATAGAAATTTATTTTTATATCTTGTACTTGTTAGTTGGAAGAAAAATTTATCTCAATACTTTAAACACAAAATACAGTAGATTCTGTGGCACAAACAGTGTACTGCTATGCAGATGAGGTAAAGATGAATAATAATTTATGCTAACGTACCTTGAAAGTAGCTCTTGGTCCGCAAGTAGCTGACGGATAACCGCAGGATGGATAGCCTGTCCAGTTTGCTAAGGATATTTTGCTCGAATGGCAGCAAAGACGCCAAAGTGTCGAGTTCAGCGTTGAGACGCTCCCGATGTCTTTTGCTGGGGTTACTCTTCGTGACGCCGTCTTTTGAAGGTGGTTTGATGCTGGAACAAATAAAAAAAAATAAAGAGATATGTCTCTGGAAATATTACCCACTTTTCACGAGAATATTTGATCTCTAAACTTGGTAGGTGGTGAATCCGTCGACAGACCGGGTCTGTTACACATGCCTCAGAATTCATTCTGAGACATGCAGATTCCTCACGATATTTTCCTTCACCGTCGAGCTAGTGATGAATGTGTACGTAAGTTTTGAAATACTCATTGGTGCCGGCCAGGATTTGAACCCGTGCCTCACTGACTATCATCATGAGAAGCGGGCTCTTTTACCTGGAACAAATGTTTGCAATCAGTCTTTCAATCCTGGATGTTAATGATGCATGTTATTGGTACTTTATTTTTCACAGTATCAAGTACCATATTCCCGGCACCGAGGCACGCTACTTTATTTCAGATCATTCATATTTCTAAGAGGCTATTTCAAATGACACATCACATTATGTCGCTAGCCTAACGGTAGCATTCGGGTACACTTAGCCTGGCTAACGAGGTCCTAGTCACGCAAGCTCACTTGTTAACATAACTTATGCGGACGGATAAGGGGTGACTGAGCTTGCTGCATTGTGCTTGGCCTTTTTTTGGGGGAAACTAGCTGTAGGGAAAGTGTAGTATTAAAACAGCGCTATATTTACTCAGACTTGTAGTTTCAGAGATGCAGAGGCAGCAGTGATAGCCTTACGGTTAAATAGCCTGCTTCACATCATGATAATCAGTGAGGTTTGGGTTCGAATACTGGCGTACCAATGAGTTTTTCAAAACTTACGTACATATTTATCACTAGCTCGGCGGTAAAGGAAAACATTCTGAGGAAATCAGCAGGTCCCAGAATTAATTCTGAGATTATGTGTAACAGACCCGGTCCGGCGATGGGCTCACCACCGTTTTTTTAGGGGTCTAAAGAAAATCTGGTGAAAAGTGGGTATATACAGAAATGGAATACCTCTGCCTACTCCCTCGGGGATAAAAGGGGTAAGATTAAAAAAAAAATGTTTACAGAAGTATATCGCAGAGGAGGAGATTTGCCTTTATAGTGTTTTGGTTCTGTCTGTTTGCTATATATTGTCAATAAATAAATAAAAAAACATTTTAGGTCCAGTGCTGGAATTAAACTTTTTAATACACTACGTTGCCAGAGAAAAACTGTGAAATTTTTTATACAAGTGTTGCTTTAGTAAAATACACACACCGGCACAATTAGCGGAACAGAAAAAAAAAGGAGAAAAAAGAGGGAATTTAGAACAATGAATGTAATTTTTAAACAATATATTATTTAAAATGAAACAACAATTAAATTAACATGTTTTGACATTCATTTGTAACACCATACTTAAAATTTTATAAAAATAAAAATTAAATTAAACAAAATGCATTTTTCTTTGATTTTTAATTATAGAGAAACAGCAGAAAATTCAAGATTTTCCAAAGTTTAACAACAATTTCAATGACTGTTCAATATCGAGTGTTTCCTCCTCGTGCTCTGATGAGGGTTTCCATCCGTCTGGGCATGCTGCGGATGATGTTATCAATGGTTTCTTGGGGCAACCTCTGCCATTCTTCAAGTAATGCGTTTCGCAACTCGTTGAGATTATTGGGAGGGGGCATTCTTGACTTTACACTCCTCTTTAGCAAGTCCCAGACGTGTTCTATAGGGTTCATATCGGGGGACCGTGCTGGCCACTCCATCACCGTTATACCAACATGGTTTAGGTATGTCTGTACTGTGCGAGCACTGTGAGCCCGAGCATTATCCTGCATTAGAATGAAGTTGTTACCAATAAAGGGGGCAAATGGCACAACATGTTCTTCTAAAATCTCCCTGATATACCGATCAGCATTCAGATTCCCGCCATCGACCACTACTAACTCCGTACGAGCTCCTAAACATATTCCTCCCCAGACCATAATTGAACCGCCGCCATATGCAACTGTATTTTCAAAATTAGACTGGATATACCGTTCTCCTTTGCGTCTCCATACTCGCTGCCTTCCATCAATTTGATTTAACATAACTCTGCATTCATCAGTAAAAAGAACCTGTCCCCAGTCGTCGAAGTCCCAATCACGATGTTCACGACCAAAGTGTAGACGGTTTGTGCGATGATGTCTCTCAAGTTTTGGGGCTTTGGCGGGCACATACGAGCCTATACCCACTTCTTCGAATCTTCTACGAACTGTCCGCTCACTCATCCTTACTGCTCGTACCTCTTCCAGTAAATTTCGAGCCTGCACCGCCGTTAGTCTCGTGTTCCGTCGGACTTGAAGTTGGAGAAAACGGTCATCCCTCCTTGAAGTACACCTTTTCCGGCCTTGTCCTCTCCTTCTCACTAGAGCATTCGTCAATCTGTATCGTTGGATGCTACGATAAATCGTTGATAACGATCGACGAAGGCTTCTGGCAATCGATCTGTAGGTTTGACCATTTCTCCTCATTTGATCTGCCCTAATGATTTCTGATGGCGTTAAATCAGGCATAATTAGATGCTCGTAAATTATCAATATGCGAAAAAACTCAAAAGCCTCAAAAACTGCAATTCAAAGCTTTTCAAATGGAATTCACGAACCTTCTAAAAACGGACAAGCGGTGGAAAAAATGAATCAATGAAAATTAAAACAAAAGAATGAAAAAAAGGGCAGTCGCTTAATATTCCATTTTTAAATTAAAACCCAAATTTAAAAAAAGCTTGTTTAGCCGGCCAGTAACACGCAAAAATGCGTAAATACTCCCTTTTTTTTCTGTTCCGCTAATTGTGCCGGTGTGTGTAATAATAATAAAGGTTTAAAAGTTTTTGTGGAATACTTTGAATCTTGAATGTCTCTTAAATGAGTGTGTACTTATTAAGACAGACACACTTATATTTGCAGACAATTGTAACAGAGGGAGATTTTAACATGTTAAATAAAGTAATATTAAGTAGAGTTTTGTTACTAGACATTTTCATTTAGGCGTATTTTATTATTGACCAATTTCATAATTAAAAATTAGTAATTGTGTCCTCGAAAATTAAAATGATTAATATTTGTGCTTCAAATGAAACAACCACACGGGTCACATGAACACCTGTCGCGCCGACATGCGACAGAATTGGACTACGTTGTAAAAAAAACGCTCCGACGTCCGGTGCAGTATTATGTTATAAAGTAGTCTATTTCACGTAGCATGCGTTCAGTGACAGTTCACAATTTTCCGTTCCACACCTACTAGTTTCGACTAATAAAAATATTTGATTAAAAAATAATTAATATTTGATTATTTTATTATTGCAAAAACACAGTATTTTTTATTAGTCGAAAGTAGCATGAGTAAAAGGGAAAAGCGGCCCAGCGCTATCGGCAGAGGTATTCCTGAAAATTGTCCCACTTGTCACTGCCTACTGTATTTTGTGGAACCTAAGTTGACAAATGGCAAGCTCAGACTGGGGTGTAAAACAAGCTCCAAAACATATTCCGGGCCTGTGGGTTTACCGTTACCTTTACCACCCAGCTATATAATGATAAATAAATTAATCATGTATAGATCTACACTCTCAAAAACTCATTGATAGAATACGATACGTTACGATATGATATGATACGATACGATACAATACAATAACTCTTTATATACACCAAAAACAATAGAGTATGGATATAAACGTTAATCAAAGTACAATGGGCGGTCTTATCTTTTTTAGCGATCTCATATAATACAAGATACATTCTCACCAAGATTCGAACCCGAGCCTCATTTGCCAATGAAATACGAGTATATCCCAAATTGTTGCAGCAACCAATTTTATTCAGCCCACCATTCAAAATACTCAACAACTTATTATTTTGTATTCTATAACGTCCATTCACTCAAGAAATATCAATAAAAGAGTTGTTAGAAAAACAACAAAAAGTATAATGATCTATTTTAATTAGCATTTGTTATACTTAAATTATATTTTGAGTGTAGACACGTATCGTATTTGTTTTTGTTAATCTCGCCAGCATTAGGTTCCCATAAATTAGTTATAGGTAAGAAAGCTGTGGAATCGAAATAGAACTAAATAATTTAATTAGTATTTAATTTAATTAAAAATCTGAATAAGTTTTTTTTAATACACTACTTTTATAATATACTACATATAATTTACACGTTTTTCTTGTTATATTATGCAACCTTATTGATAGCGATCGGTGGAGTGTATAATGAATGTGTGCTATGAAATGATATAAGAAACACTTAAAATAATACTATTTAATAACAAGGAAAATGAATCTAAGAAAAGAAGCAGACCTGTAGTCAAGGACAACCTGAAAGCCAAAAAGCACATCAGTATAAAAAAACATAATATTAAAATATACAATATAAAAAGATTGCATGTCGGCCAGTCGCCAACACTTATTTTGATTAGAAGGATATTATATCTCATGTCTGTATCTTGAATAATGTTATGGCTAAATACTCAGTGCAAGAAATGTAGCATATAGGTATATCATTTAGTAAATTAAACTAAAATAATGTTGAGTAACGTTTTTCTGGTAGGTTTATGTATAGAGTTTGACGGATTTTTATTTAAATAAGGACGGACGGTCTTCATCTCCGAACGTGTAATAACTTGATAACACTACACAACCGAGCATATTTGTTTTGCTAGCGGTTCAGCGCATTTTCACCCCCGTAGTTCCCGTTCCCGAGGGAATACGGGAATAAAATATAGCTTATGTTACTCTCTGATAATGTATCTTTCCATTGGCGAAATAATTTTTAAAATCGGTCCAGTTGTTTCAAACCTTATTCAATACAAACAAAAAATCTTTCCTCTTAATATTATTATTAATGCGTGTTGCTTTTTACTCTACTCCATAGATTTCTTGTTCGTAATAACCACATACATTCGGACATTACTCATTGCCGCCCGTCGTTTTTGTTGATTTATTCAAAGTTGGCTATCAACCCGCGCGGGCGCATGCGCCTTTGATATAACTTTCATACAATTTGTATTAATACACTAAGCCTTTGTTAGTATAATCGAGTTACCCATAAAGCTTATAACATAAGTATAATGTAAATAAGCTACAGATTTCTTTCGCATATAAATCGTGGCTTAATTAAGTTAGTGGACGCGATAAGTTATTTATATTTCGATAATGAGGGTTTTTATCTGAAAGTAGTATATCGACTAGGTACTTAGTTTGAGCGATGTGAAATTGTGGATTCTACTTTAGTTGAAAAAACTGATGGCGACGACTGTATAAAACTTGATTCGAAACCGCAGATACTGGATCGTTAGCAAAATAAAACTGCAGAAATGAATACCGTAATTCGAAAACATATTACTGCCACATTCTTCATCTAGAGCAGTGATAGCCCAGACGGTTAAAGAGCCGGCCGAAAATCAGTGAGGCTCGGGTTCGAATCCTGGCATGTACCAATGAGTTTTTCAAAAACTTACGTACATTATTATCACTAGCTCGACGGTGAAGGAAAACATCGTGAGGAAACCCGCAGGTCTCAGAATTAATTCTGAGACATGTGTAAACAGACCCGGTCCGGCGATGGGCTCACCACCTATCACGTTTAGGGGTCCAATATTTCTCGTGAAATGTGGGTATATCCAGTAATGGAATACCTCTGCCTACCCCCTCGGGGATAAAAAAAGGCGTGAGATTATATTATTATTCTTCATCAAACCAAAATTGCAAATAGTCAAACATCAAACTCAAAAGACGTTTGTGCAACTAGCAGCATAATTAATTAAGCAAATTACATAAGAGGATTCGCTTTTCCGGAATAGAAGGCAGTTTATCTGATAAAGATATATACAACGCGTAACAGAAACACAATTCTTTACACCCCAAGTTGTATATTATAATAAAAAAATATGATGAGTACTGTAGTTGTATCTAACCAATTTTCTTAAATAAAGAACAATAATAGTACGATTTTCATAGATAGCACTAAATTCAGCTATGTTTTAATTCATCCTTTGTAAACATTTAACACGTCATATCTAAAATAGCTGAAATCTTTGCCAAAGGCCGAAATCGATTAAGTAGTCGATACTGTACTAACTTAATTCAGGAATTGTGCTTATTCTGTTACATATTGCATAATATAAAAATAAAATATATTAGATGATTTGTTTTACCGTCTGGAAAAAAATATGACGTATAAGGTATCTAGAGCCGAAGTTATACACGAGATTAATTGTTAAATATAGTCATGTTTAGTGCAATTTACAAAATCTAGAAAACTACGCACAGTACTACGCGCAGCTGGTCGTTGTAGGTAGATTGCGCATAAATGGAAGCTACGAGCCTGTTTCTTTTTAAAATACTATTTCAAATAAGTCAGTGTGTATTACTGACTACAATTGAGTAATGTTTATTAGTTGAAGCAAGAAAAAAAATTTTTGAGAAAAAAAAAATTTTTTAAGTAACATTGCCAAATGCATCTGTCACACTTACCTATCACACCACATTTTTTTCCAGACGGTAAAAAAAGTCACCCTGTATATTTACAGCTGCAATAATAATACGCGAACAGCAACTAATGTACCTACATTAATGTACGAAATGTACCTAAATGACGTTTCGGACTTGACCATGTCTCGAAGCTGGCTAAGCGGATACGGTACCGCTTCGTAATAACCAGCATTGAGACGAATATATAATTGGGAATTCTTCGAAAAATTCAAATTCAAAACTAAATCATTTTATAGCCGGAAACTGTTATTATCGATTTTATTGCAAAACGAAGAGCGAAAACCATAGACAATGGATTATAAAATGTCCATTATAATTCGTCGATTTTTATTTATAGAATATTTCTCTTCATATTTCCATATTCAAAAGAGACCATTTCAGTGCTTAAAGTAATAAAATAAAAAAAAAATCTCACGCCTTTCATCCCCGAGGGGGTAGGCAGAGGTACTCCATCACTGGATATACCCACATTTCACGAGATACATTGGACCCCTAAACGTGATAGGTGGTGAGCCAATCGCCGGACCGGGTCTATTAACACATGTCTCAGAATTAATTCTGAGACCTGCGGGTTTCCTCACGATGTTTTCCTTCACCGTCGAGCTAGTGATAAATATGTACGTAAGTTTTGAAAAACTCATTGGTACATGCCAGGATTCGAACCCGAGCCTCACTGATTTTCGGCCGGCTCTTTAACCGTCCGGGCTATCACTGCTTAAAGTAAGTGCTCACTTTAGTAAGTACTTCTAATATTTTTATTGGAAATGCAACACCAATTAAAATCCTTAATTCAATGAGTACATTAAATATGTAGGTACGTATATTTTAAGAGATTGCACTAGATGACTATACATTAGTTGGAATCGATAAAACTATAGTAGGTATGTCTGTAACTTATCTTAATTTATCGAATCGGCTGCTTTTAGCCTCTCATGTCTAATGTATTTATATACTTCCCGATTTCTTCCTCCACTTTCTTTAAAACACAAGTCAAAAACCTTTCTAAGTGACTGTTACCTACAATTTAAAACATTAAACATCATTCATTCAAAGCGGTCCAAACAAAAGTGGCCCAAGGAGCGTTTTCTCATATTTAAGTGTAATCTCTCGCTGTCTAACGAACATTTAATCGGGGTACTCTAATCGTATCATTTTGACTTGTAACAGTTTCGTTGAGACAAAAAACTCAAAACGGAATTCGAATACCAACGAATTGACTTGTCTAAAAAAGTATGCAGTATTTTTTTTGCAGCATCAGTCAGTTGTTTTTACAAGCGACATTATTATTTTGCACTATATTTATCAATCGTCGTGGTAATAAAACAAAAATAGCAGACTATTACTAATTGCAAATATCTTCTCGATAATTCCTTTATCGGAGAGCTGTTAGCTCGTCGTTTAATACTAATAAATTTTGTCTCATAAAATAAGTAATTTGTTATCTAACTTAAAACCATAATTCTTCGAGCACCGCGCGGTTCCAATGGGCACCGTAACAATTAAAAATAAATATTGTTTTATTTTATTGACTTAAGAGGTTAACCTCTTAAGCCAATAAAATAAAACAACTACAACATAACAAATAAAATATAACAATATAAAGCGTCATATAAACATTCTGTGAGCTTTGATAGTCAAAATTTAAACCGATTTGTTATAATATTATTGTTATATTATAGCTATAGTAGGTATCTAGTTAATACCGTTTACTAGTGGATGAGGGTGTTGGAAGTCTATTTTAAGTACCTGCAATTATCCTGGTAAATATTTAGCTGCGTAAGCCTCGTAGAAACAGCTAAATATGGTATTCAGTCTTCTAGCTAATAGTGCGACCATGACTTGTTTTCAGTTAACTATGCTACCTACTTAATAAGGTAGATTCCTGTAGTAGAATCATTAATTAATATATATTTTTAAATCTAATGCAAACATTGTAAATTTAAAATAAAAATAAAACAATTTTGAAGACGTGTTATATTAACGATTAATAAAATACTTCGGTTTGATTTGTTTTCGTGTAATAAGTGTCAAATTTTCAGAGGGAAAAGATTCATTTTTACCCGGATAAGTAGAAGGGTAATGTTTTTATCGTATTTCAGAGTTTAGCACGCAGTCTGGTTTTTCATTTTTATGTCTGTAATTTGCTCAACAGTAACGTGCAGCTAGTTTTATAATAACATCCTATTATTTTTTCCGAAGTACCTTTTAAATATCATATTTACTATGCAGTTAAAAATATTCACTAGCAGAATAGATTTATTTTCAAATAGCTGTAAATTATAAGGTCGTTCGTCGCACATGACGAGAAGCGGCTCGTTAAATCTCACTTCACGCTTGGCAAACAGGCGAAATGTATCATAAAATTGCATAAAATGCATATCCTTTACCCTTTACTAACTATAGATTAATTTATAAGAATTAATTAAGAGCAGTGATAGCCCGGACGGTTAAAGAGCCGGCCGAAAATCAGTGAGGCTCGGGTTCGAATCCTGGCAAGTACCAATGAGTTTTTCAAAAACTTACGTACATATTTATCACTAGCTCGACGGTGAAGGAAAACATCGTGAGGAAACCCGCAGGTCTCAGATTTAATTCTGAGACATGTGTAAATAGACCCGGTCCGGCGATGGGCTCACCACCTATCACGTTTAGGGGTCCAATATATCTCGTGAAATGTGGGTATATCCAGTAATGGAATACCTCTGCCTACCCCCTCGGGGATAAAAAAGGCGTGAGATTATATATATATTTTATAGAGATTATAATTAAATAGTATTCTTGGACGATCCAATTTGAATATCATGCGGGTCGCCTATGAGAAGCTGATATATTTACATTCATGCTTTGATCTAAGATTATTTTCTACAACTAAAAGTTCCTTAGTAATTTCGATTTTCTACAAATTTGGTGGAGAAAAGAATGATCGAAGATACTCGTGAACTAGCTGTCTCAGCATTTGGTATTGAGTCCGCCTCTCTTGGTACCTTTAGGTAATCCCAATTAATAAAACCCCATTATAGATTCCGGGAAAAGCAATCTACTGAAGTTGACCAGCGTAGACCAATATTGAACTCTATGTAATTGAAGTAAGATTCGAAACCATTGAAAAAATTAATGCGCGTTAAAGGGCTAAGTAAGAGGAGATGTATGCCGTGCAATAGAGGAACAATAGGCGTAAAATGTCTAAATGTTCTTCATCTGTTATTTATCAAGCTGGCTATGTAAATAGTCAAGTTAGTTCAAAAATTGAGTTCCATGTTTGGTCCTTTCAAACGTCTTTCTATTTGCAGAAACTCATCTTCGATCGATGTCGCAGGCACGTGTGTATTGCGAGTACGTGGTCGCATGACTCCCGAAACCGTTGGTCTACTGCCGACGTGTGTTGAAACCGGACCTTGACTCTTGTTTCCTTGACGTGACATCGAGTCTTTAGCCTTGCTACGGAAGGTGTAGTAAAGATTTCGTTTTCGTTAGATGCGTGACAGAAGGCTCGCATGTCAGCACGGAACGACTTGCAGCTCATTCAGACCTGTCTCTACTACTCGTTTGTATGGTGTTTATGTTTCTTGGTCATTGACGCGCCTCATGTTATAATTACCGGACTTTTGACCTGCGATCATTTTTCTGTGGGCGGTGAAAGTGTGATTGATATTTAGTTTTTTTTATGGTAATGTTTTCCCTTGCCTTTATGATTGCTGATTTTAGCAATACATAAGAACTTGTGTTGTTATTATGATATATGAGTGACGAAATATCTACATAATTTATAAGATACTAGCGATTCTGCGCGGTTTCCCCCATTAGTCCCCGTTCCCGTGGGAATACGGGAATGAAATATAGCCTATGTTACTTAGAGTTCTTCTAGCTTTCTATTGTGAAAGGAATTTTCAAAATCGTTTTTTTTTTTTTATTGTGCATAAAATTCAGGTTTACATTCAGTTTGTTGTTACAGATTTCTAATATAGTTCTGCTGAAATTTTGCCTTTTCAGACGTATACACATATCGTCACATAATAAAATTACATAATTAAATTATTCAAAATAAAAATATGACCTACAATAACAGCACCAACAGCACAAAATTACATTATTAAATTAATTAAATTAAATTACATATTATCATTTATTCATTACATTAAATTACATATCATGAGCAATAATAATTTATTTGTATTCTAAATATTCTTGACACTGTAGAAGCATCTGTCAACTAACCACAATTTTACCATGTTTCGGAAGCCATTCAAAGAGTCTTGTTCTTTAAAAGAGTCGGGCAGTTTGTGAAATACTTTAATGGACATAACTGCACAATTATTCGAGACTACTGTTAGTCTGGAAGGAGGTCTACACAATTTAGTTCTGTACTGAGATCTTAAATTTATTTTACTTAACTACTTCATTATTACACTGAAATAAATTTCTATGCCTATAGACAAATACGCAAGTATCCAGTATATACAGACATGGCAAAGTTAGAATATTATTATTTCTGAAATAGGGTCTACATGAATCAGTAGTTTTTGAGTTTATTACAAATTACATATCTTTTGTCTTTATAATATTAGTATAGAAGTATAGATGTAGATTGTAATTAGAAAACTTTGATTTCCGCTTTAGTCCTCAGTGTATAATACGAGTACATTTTGTCTTTGATCAAATGAGGTGTTATACCTACTTACGCAGTATTTGTGTAATGAAATAGACCACGGAATATACCTACAAGGAACTTTTAAAATAGCATGATCGGAGTTTTGAGAATTCCAAGGTCATAGCTGTTGGGTAAAAAATAGTGAGAGTTACGTCACAGACCCCATGCCCACATGCGTCGGTTTGTTGTATATAATTATAAACGTATTAGAGGGTCGATGGACGCCGGGTTAAGGCCACAAAGAAGGATTGACTTCGGAAATGTCCTTTTTGTTAGGACATACCTGTGAATGGTCTTGATCAAATATCATATCGCATGAGAAAGAATGAAAGTTGATATGTTGTAATAATTAAATGAAAGGCAATTCATTATTTTAGTCATTTACAAGCCCAGCGGCGTAGCCCGCATATCCAGTTTATTCCCGTTCCCGTGGGAATTTCCAAAAATCCCTTCATAGCTGTTGCCTATGACATATAAGACACCTACATAGGTACCATATTTCAGGTTTTTAAGAGTTATTGTTTCGGAGTAGTACTTATTTCTTTTTTTAACCATTTTTTTAATTTTCCCTTGGGAATAAGATAATTTCAATTTGTAGGTTAAACGATTATATTTATGCCACCTCTACAAGATGGCCACCTTTTCTTGAGCATGCCGTATTGGATGGGTAGAATAGAAGACAGCATAGAGACCTTCCTATTTCTCTCATAGGCTATAATATTTTCACCCGACTACACTAGAAAAAGATTAATGTTCTTTCAGGGCTTTCCTTCTGCTGAACTCGGAAAAAAATAAAATCTATGAAATTGGCTCCTAAGGCGATGTTTTCAATAATTTTAGTGCCGTGTTCAAATAAATAACATCTGTACATATTGTTTAAGGGAGCGCGATTTATTTTTAATAGGGGTGTACGTATGTAAAACTAAATAAGTGAAAAGTAAAGTTAAAAAATAATTATAAAACAATAATAAATTGTGGGACACAATTTACACATACTGTCCCAAACTAGGCGGAGCCTATAATAGTACTAATAAACATACTTAAATAAATATTAAATACAAAGACACAAAACCAACAGATACGAGTGTTCATGCATATAAATGTTGGCCCCGAGCGGGGATAGAACCCGCGACCTCGGACTCAGAAGGTAGAGTCACTACCAACTAAGCCAACAGACCCGTCAAATGTTGCAGATGGAGCAGAATCTAGCGATCGCCTGCTCTGTACTAAAGAAATAGCCTCACTTAAAACGTGGGATAGGCACATGCCCAAGAAGTTTAAATCTTGGTGCAAATAACAATGATTAAGGTAGTTACCTGGTATCAACATAGGTACAACTTTACCTACTTGGCAATTTAAGTAGCATTCTTCGCCTCATAATTTCATAATTGCCCACACTTAGTTATGTTTACTCAAGGTTTATAAGTACCTATTTTCTTAACAATCAACGATTCATCGGAAAATCGGAAAAAAAATCTGCACACAATAGGTACCTAGATGAAGTTGTGACCTTCGTTAGTTGCGAGTAATTTAATACTTGGATTAGTCTTCGCTGTACCGATGCAAGCATTAAAATAGGTATGTACTAGTACACTGAAGAAACCCAAGTGTGAGTCAGACTCCACCGTACAATAGAAAAGACGTTGCCTGTTTGAGACACCCTTACTTTTTTACATACATACATATAATATATGCTCATGGTGTTTTTCGCAAGGGATAGGCAGAGACAATCCTGGAACACCTCTCGCTTCATCTACATCTTAATTGTTTCTTTATTATATACTAGCAGCGCCCCGCGGTTTCACCCACGTAGTTCCCGTTCCCGTGGGAATACGGGGATAAAATATAGCTCAGGTGTTATTCTGATGTAATAAGTTATATAACTGTAAATTTTCATCAAAATCCGTTCAGTAGTTTTTTCGTGAAAGCGAAACAAACATCCATACATCTATCCATACAAACTTTCGCGTTTATAATATAAGTAGGATTTGTTTTTATAGCGGCAATAATAAACACATGATGTGAAAATTTTAACTGTCTTCCTTTTACAGTTCATGAGATACGCTAATGCCAGAGAGATGGACGGACGGACAACGGAGGCTGTGTAAAAGTGTCCCGGCAGACATTTGCACTACATTAATAAACATGTTTTTTTATTTTCATTGTGTTTACGAACAATGGAAATAACCTTGGGTGGCTTGAAAAATTCCTTTCAGACCATCAAGTTGATTGTGACAGTAACTTGGCCACACGCCTAACACCTCTCTCAATCCGCGGTTGAGATTATAGTTTATACTCCCCAATAATATGTGAGGAAAGACTCTTAGCTCAGCAGTGGGTTGTTACGGGGTGCTGACGATGCTGCATCCACTAAGAAAGGATTTAGTAAAATCCAACCCCTAAGGGGGTGAAATAAACGTGGGCGAGCGAAGCCGCCGGTAAAAGCTGTATATAAAGGTACAAAGAAATTCACAGAATAAACGATATTAAATAATTTTCAATCACACCATACTTGTTTAAATCAAAACAGATTGGTGATGACGATAAACAAAAAGGTTGTAGCCCTGTCATTGTTGTACTAAGTTCATAGTCGGATGCACATGTGTGCCACGCAAAATTAAGTGTGCCAATATCATAAGAGTATCGCTTGATTGCGCACAGCCTTCGACGGAACAACTGTTTTCCGACGATTTTTCTAGTATTAATAACGTACTTTATTGTTCCTGTCAAGGTTGCTTATATGGGAAGTGGAGCTCAGTAGCAAGGAAGTTATATAACTGCGTTCAATAAACAAACGTGGACTAGAAACGAAATATTGATGTTTGTAAGCAATACTTGGGAAGGTGAAGAAAAATATCCTGATGAAGGCACCTTTTTTTAAGCTTGTGTACAGCACAATTCTCCGGTGATTGTCACGTTTAGGTGTCTAAAAAATTGGTTGTCTTTAAAGTCGGTTTACAAACGATAATTTTGCTCGGTTCAGGTGGAACGTGACACCCTACGTGCAGCCGGTGGCGTTCATCGATTTAAGTTATCACGTCATAAATTGCTCCTGAAAAGTGCTTTCCAGGAGTGGCTACCCCGTTGAGATTTACCGGTATTTAGGCATATGTATGTATGTTTAGGTATAATTTTGTCTTGTTTCCCTGATCTTTGATCCGGCTGGGTATATTGGTTGTGGTTATACTCGTATATACAAGGTATTCGGGTCACCGGGCTTATTCCTGTCAGAATCTTTATGGCATATGCATAGCCATGACACCAGATAGGTTGACCATTTATAAAAGTCATCGAGTAGCTTCTGGACCTAGTTTTGAGATAATAAAGTAAATTGTAATGGATTTCTGTTTGTAGGGCCAATTGGGCATATTAGCTTTTACTAGCGGCTTCGCTCGCGCACGTTTATTTCACCCCCTTAGGGGTTTAATTTCGCAAGATCCTTTCTTAGTGGATGCCTAAACTGTATATGATATCTTTGTGCAAATTTTCAAGTCTCTAGACCCAGCAGTTAAGGTTTTGCGTTGATATATCACCAATCAGTCAGTCAGTTTATCATATAAAATTTGTTAGGATTATTGAAAGCTATGAAACTAAGAATAACTTAGCCTGAAGTTACCTTTGCAATAATGATTATAAAAATAACAAACACAGTGTCCTTTTGAACTTAGTGAGCGACTAAGTAAGAAATACTAGGTCGGTCACATAGTTGACCTAACTGTAGTGCAATGCTTGGTCCCCCTGATTGCCATAAATTGTTCCAATTGTCAGCAAATTGCCCAGTTTACTCGACGTCCACTATATGCTAACCATAGGTAAACACAATTTGTTATTATGTGATTTTACTTTCATAGACTTTGATCTGTTGGTAATAGATACTTAAGATGATTTTTTACTGCTCTGAAAATAGGCCAAGCAGCAATATGATTGAGTATTTCCTTCATTAGGTACCTAGTAGTCTTCCTCGTTAAGTGGCCACTAGCTTAACACCTCCCACAACCCGCGGTGGGCTCGCGTGGTAGATTAAAGCCCATACTTCCTCATGTGCGAGGAAAGACCCTTAGCTCAGTAGTGGGCTGTTACGGGTTGATGACGATGACGAGTCTTCCTCGAGTAAGCCTTGTTTCAAAAATATATTCCAAAAACTCTTCAGCATGTTGCGATTAAATGTGCAATAGCCTTCGTTGGAAAAATCCCGCCTCATTCGTGCATGATAACAGCGTTATAATAAGGTTCATAAGACCGTAGATTTTTCTCTTTGTTGTCTGTCTGCGATGTTATACTCAGTAAAACAAAACTCAATATAAAGTTAATTGAATAAATAAATTGGCATCACCCCATTCTATGAATCGCAGCGGTGGTGCACTGCATTTAAAATTAACCCTGCAAATGAAAGCACAATGCGGCACACACCACAGTCACCACAGCCGGGGTTCTTTTGTACCCATTGACGCGAGACAGGTAGAGATGTCAGACCCCCGCCCGTTACAGTATTAACTCCTGTCACAACAAAACTGGGTCTCTTTGTCGCGACATTGATACGGGGGTTGCACCGATAGGTACTTAGAGTATTGAAGGCATTATAGGAATTGCTATTGCATAGCCGGGGTTAAATTGGAAGTAGAATTGGATTTTCTTGATACTGATATAATTTGATGGACAATGGCGTGAGCCTTATGTATGTATGATATAATTTGAGTAGTAAAATATTATCATACCTGTTGGTTTACATTCTTAGATTTAAACAATGTTTGATGTCGTGTCATTAAGGCTCATAGCCCTCGAGCATTCTAATACAGTTTTAATAGCCATCCTCTTTCATATCATATCTTATAATTTTTGACCTTAACTTTTTCATCTCGGAATTTCTTTTAACTTTTTTTACTGGTTTAATTTATGAAAACATTTTTTAAGTTACAACTACTTAAATGTTATTGTCATTCAGAATTACTCTAATCTGTTATATTTGACAGTGAAATCAAAATATAAAGCAATCAATAGATCCATTTCAAATTTATGACCCCCCCATTAAATCAAAGCGCGGGGCGGCTATCGGTTACAGTAACAGGTAGACCGATAGACCCTCACCGGTTATCCCATTGTGATCGGACAATGGGTCGTTGTGACCACACGCGCGGAACTAATACTCTTTAAGTACCGTGAGCATTTGGAGGGTTAATGTTAATCGTAGCGCGATTTTATTTTGCTAATGGCATTGAAATTAAACTTCTACGAGTTGTTTTTATAAGGTAAAAGAAACTTTATCAGTCTTTCTATGTAGAAAAAACTTGATTCTTGACAAATTCCAATACAAATTCATTTATTTTCTGTAGGTATATAAAATACACTTATAAAATTCAATAGACTTTACAAGGCACTCTAAACTCGTCCATGAATATTGGCTAAATGTAAACAGCAGCCCATCTCCACCGACGAGTTGCTAGTTTCAAATGCAGAGCAAAAATTAGATAAAAAGGCTACTATAATGTAACATACTACATAGTAGACCAACATGTATTGGATTAACCGACTCGACGCTATGTATTATAATTATTAGTAAGATAAATATCATTAAAAAGAGCTGCCCTTAAGTTTTAGGTTGGTTCTTCTCGGGATGCTGAGTTTAGAACCAGCAAATCGTCGGTGGAGATGGGCTGCTGTTTATATTCAGCCAATCTCCATGGACGAGTTCAGAGTGCCTTGTTATTAGACAATTGACTTTCTAAAGTCTAATTTATTTACCTACAGAAATCAATGATTTAGATAAAAATACTCCAGTCTCTTAGCAATAATAATATTATTTATTATTTAATATTGAGAAAAACTTGAAATATGGAAGAGTTTGTTCTTTAAATGTCGTAGATGAGCACTAAGAAAGGATTTGAAGTATAATTTTAACAAAAAAAAAACGACTTTTTAAACAAAAAAGAAACGATGAAATTAAAAAAAAACAAACAAATAGGAAATTAAAAATAGTAAGAAAGCACTTTAGTTGTTAGGTACTACGATTTTCGAAGGTTACCCTCGATTTCTCTGGGATGCCATTAACAGATCCTGGTTTCCTTATCATGGTACCCTTGGGACACCTGCTTTCTAACAAAAAAAAATCATCAAAATCAGACATAAAAATATACAGTCGTATTGAGAAAACTCCTCCTTTTTTGAAGTCGGTTAAAAATAGAGGATGAATGTTTATATAGAAGTTAGACATTTTTGCAAATCCTACCGGGCTCTCAGTTGGTTACCAATTAACACCGTAAACAACAATTTAATCTTAAAGATATATATCATTAACAATTATAATAATTATTGCTTGTCTTTTCCCTTTATGTCTCGAGTAGAGAGTTGTGGTTTTTCTTCGGTCATTTAAAACACAAAAGAGTGAATTATTGTTAAACTCAACGATCGCGGAGTGCTAGCAAAAAAGCTGATTGTAATTAAAATTTGCTGTTAAGTTTTTTATTGCTTGGAGCCTTGCCCTAATAGTCGTAGTACCTACAGTGTGGGAAAACCTTTGGCATAGTTATTGCTTAATTAGATAGATAATCATCAATTAACAGTTATTATTTATGAGTAAGTTTACGTTATTATCGACTACATATTCAAGTACTACCAACCTGTCATTCTTGTGAGTACTTTTATTTATTCGTACCATTGATATGATATCCAATAGATGTGCCTGAGGGAATTACGCAGGTTCACCTCTCCGGTAGTTTAATTTATGCTATAATTAAGTAGAAAACAAAATCAGTATGCAAGGGATGGAAACACACTGTCAATATGCATATTATCAAAAATCTAGATTGTTGTGGAACTAGGATGCTCTGAGTTAGATATAGTTGATCGAGGGTAATCTAGGCGTACTTATATCAGTCAGGTCGGCAACACAAATCTGACAAAGTGCACGGCAAGCGATGAGCAATTGAAATTATTTGTCATTTGAAGTAAGATTTGAAAGGTTTATCAAGTGTCGGTATATTCTCTCTGCCTGACGAAAAAAAACCGTCAATCCGGGACGTTTTTTTGATATCGATATTTGTAGCCCAAAGTCTAGTATTAAAATTAGTCACTTTGTCTTTAAATAGTTTGTTTTAGTGCTTCTGACGAGTGGTTTTCTTATATTAGGTAGGTATGTAGGATATAAACCTGATTTTGTGTTGTATTATAAATATTTTTTCGCAAATATATATTGCTTGTTACAATTGGAAATAATTTATTTTTATTGTTTTATTGGATATGCACATACTACGTCTCTTATAATTCAACAATTCTTTGTATACTTTTCTTTTACATTTGCAGAAAATTAAATGATAATGGTTTCACAGGATATTTCACTCATCTTTGTAAATTACCACATTCAATTGCAGTTTTGATGTATTTTTTCTTATCATATTATGTATTCGCATAAAATTAATCAGTATTGTTAACCTACTCTTGCCTCTTGATGCATTGGACCGAGTAGCTATGAATAGTTAGTTTTTATACACAGATAAATACGAATCGATTACTTCTGTAGTATTAATTGTAGTAGGTAAAGCAACGACTTCTTAAAATACCTTTGATGTTCACAACTTAGGAGAAAATTATGATTTTTTTTAACACTAAGATGCTGTTTTGTCAGAACTACCTATCACTGATTTGTGTTAAAAATTTCTAACAGCCTGCTTTTACCTGTAAATTTTAAAAGTACGTACCAATGTTTATTACTCCATTTCTCTACATGGACTTTGTAATGAAGAAGTTGAAAGCCTTCTTTTTATTGATCCGGTTTTTATAAGCAGATTAACAACGAACTATCTCAGTTACAACCTAAGGTTGTCTGGGAGAAATCGCTTAAAGCGATACGACCGCAAATTGTGATTTTAAAATCATTGTGTCAATTATTGTATATTTTTATTGTACAATTAAGAGTTGCTACTTACTCACGCCGCGAAAAAGGATAGAAAGTTTCAAACCTTTTAAAAACGGATTCGCAAACCGATTAGATAATTTATTGCGCCAACATTTATTTTAGGGCCTTCAACCACACGACAATCGCATTTAATTAATTCCTCTCAATTTCGCGCGGACCACAAACAATAAAAAAATCAAAATGGCCGGACAAAACGAAAACATTCCGTAACGCTCGATTTGCGATACAGCTTAAAAAAACAAGTGGAGTATGTCGGACCGGCTCCGAGTGAAGCCGGGGCTAAACAGTAGTTCAAACAGTGGAACTTGATATGTAGATCGCTTGTGGAGATTTTACACTGCACGGGGCCGTGCTTTTTAATGACTTAAAGTTTACGGGTGTTGATTTAACGTAGGTATTTAATAGATGTAATGTTTAAAGTGCCTAGTAAGCTTGAGCTAAATACCTACTTGACTTTTTGTTTTTAACCGACTTCAAAGAAGGAGGAGGTTGTTCAAATCGACCGTATATATGTAAATATATTTTTTATGCCTGTTCGCGAATAACTTCGTCGTTTGAACCGATTTTGATGTTTTATTTTTTATCGGAATAGAAATATTCCAACGGTGGTACAATAAGGAAACCAGGATCTGATGATAGCATCCCAGAGAAATCGAGGGGAACTTTCGAAAATCGTAGTGGGACTAGTGCGTTTGTTATTTTTTTTCATTAAGTATTATAAGGAGTTACTATTTAATGAAGGTCTGGAGTCGATCTGCAGACGTATTCACAGAGACTCGATACCGTTTCCGTTCGATTCGAGTCGAATCTATCGACATTGACATAAATTGTCATATGTGACATTAGTTTTCGATACCAACGTCAGCCCATCTCGATAGATTCGTTTCCGATGTCGATAGATTCGACTCGAATCGAACGGAAACGGTATCGAGTCTCTGTGAATACGCTTGCAGATGATGTAGCCCAAAGACAGTCGAGAGAACTCCTCAACGATTTACAGTATTTACCTGGTGTTTGGGCTTGATGAATTTGTATTGATGAGAACTTTACACCAAGATAGGTTGCGACTGCCATTAGGGGTCTGATGATGAAGATTAAGGACAGTATATTTTACTTTTTCTTAGTTTTCTGTTTGAAGTCTTTTTTTTTGGTATCTGGTATCTTATTATTACCTCTTCATATCTTATCGTAACTTAATAATCATTACTGCTATTCAATCATTGATTCCGGATGCTTGTTTTATAATGAATAAGTTCGATTACTATTGATAATTTATTGTAAATTCGGTCATGGAGTTTGTTCAGCGTAATTTACAGAAATAAAATATTGTTAGTTCTCGTAAAAATACCTAAAGTTTGAACATCAATAAATCGAAGGCAAAATTGTACACAACTCCACTACCTCTCGTATTTGTTGCCATCTTTTACAGTACGAAATATTTGTACAATCATGGCCAGTTTATAGATTTTTTGGATATTGTGTATAATACATACACTATTATTTATGCTCAAAGTAGGTAAATCCTGTACTATGCATGTTAAAAAACTAAAACATAAATACATTTTGGCTCAACGACAGTGAGAAGGGTCTTTAACAAAGACATTGCTGGAATTCTGCGAATATATTTTGCTTATTTGAGCCGTTCGCTTCGACTTTATCACGAGTTCTAAATACAAAAGTAATTTAAGGTATTTACTAATATCATTTACCGGTATGTTACGTATTACTGAATTAGGCATAATGAAAAACAGTCAAATCGTTCCAAAATATTTTTTGGTGAAATTAGTTGGGCGGTCGTCGGAAAATTGCCTAATGATAGTTTATACCAGAAGCGACCTTTGTGGAGATGGGGCGTTGCCGCTTGCAGTTGCCATAGCAACGCCAATAAATAACTATTTTCCAGCTAAAAAAGAACACTACCAACCATTTGTTAAGCAAAACCCTTGTAGGTGTGGCTTTTAACACGATTTGTTCAGTAATCTTGTTTGTGACATACAATTTATTTGTTAGAGGCGTGACTTTTTACACCAGCATTATTATATAGGTGCACATTCGTTATTTGTAAGGTTTTGCATCTAGATTGAAAGTGTAAACCACGCCTCTTCGATTATTTCAATGTAATTATAAGTATGTTAACTGCAATTATGAGCTATGCACCAAAAAAGCAAACGAACGAACGAATGCCATTAAACCTATCGTTTTGATGGAGCTATTGCCAAACATACACGATCACATATTAGGTATTAGAATTACCTATTAATAATCAATCAATCGAAATTATGCGAAAATAAATCAATTCGGATGCAAACCAATTCGCAAAACATAGCTCGAATATTAAGAACATTAAATTTTATTATGGTTTAAAACTAAGTTGATACACAAAACGCTGAGCTGGTAAGCTATTACAGTCCAGCAAATCCAAGTTAAACCAATAAAAGGGTTAAATAAAAGGGTTAAGTGAAAACCTATTGGATACGCCGCCGGCGGCGCGTGGCTACTCGATACTATTGGAGTTCCTATCGGTACATTTTAACGTACTATCAGTAAAAGTTCTGTCTGATACACCTAAGTGTAATTTTTCCGTGCTCTTGTCAATCGCTCTCTTATAGTAACAATGACAATTACGAAAAAGGGTTTCTTTCATGTATAAGACAAGTTCGGGTGAGTGTACTCGTATCAGAATAGAAAAAGAAACGGTGATACTGATTTCAGATTGTTTAATTCTAATTAGGGTCGGGGTACTAAAAACTTGAGCTTTCAAGCGACAATTTTTCCAAATGTATCAGGCTTAGCTTTTGTAGATATTACATGGAGTTAAAACTAGGTACACAATATTCATTACAGAAAACGTAGGTTTTGATATGGATAGATGAATTACTGTGAAAACTAAAAAAACTTTTTAATGTTAACTTGCGATCCGCCGTCGCTTCGCTTTGATGTATATCTACACAAATATTATAAAGAGGAAAGATTTGTATTTGTGTATGTTTGTAACGAATAAACTCAATAGCTACTGGACCGATCTAAAAATATTTCTCTTTTTGCACCAATGCAAAGCTACATTATCTCTGAGTAACATAGGCTGTTTATTATTATTCCCGTATTCCCACGGGAACGGGAACTAAGCGGGTGAATTATCTAGCGATATATAAATCCTTGCTCATTTATATCTCTTTATAATTGTGAAAACTGCAATTTAAATCCGTTGCGTAGTTCTGGACTTAGTGACTTATTTTTTTACTATTTAAAGATAATAAACCAGGTGTGTGCCTGAAATTTCATACAAAATTTGATCCCCTATCCAACCCTACCAAGGGATGAGTTTTCAAAATCTTTTAGTAGTGCTCTGTTGAAATATTTAAGGTTAATTTATATTTCTACTCACTTTTGTGTGCGTTGTCAGTATCAGAGTTTCAATATGTAAGTAGATAATAATTACATACCTGTTTGTTAATACTTTGTGTACCTAAGTATTTCAAACTGTAAAAAAAACATTTAAAAGCCGTTGTTAAATCGATTGTGACAGCTACTTGTCACAGACGATGCGTACGAGATGACAAGCGCGCCCAACATTTACGAACAAACTAAGGCGCGTAACCGTGAAAATTGCATTAATTCACGTCGACCATGAGTCAGCGGTTTCGCCTCCCTATAAAGTACTAACCCTTTCCCCACACATTAAATGCGGCTTATTCGATTAGTAAACCAGTTGATTGAATTAAGGTGAACGCACTGCTTACTTACCGGATTTAGTTTTCATAAGGTTTTATTTGATTCGTTCTGGTGTAACTAAATAGTCTGGGCATGAACTTTCTGCGAATGGCCAATTAAAAAGTAGGCACCTAGATTCAAAGATCGTATTCTGTAGCAATTATAGGATTTTTTTGTTAGAATAGGTAATTTATGTATATAAAAGTAGAGATTACTGGGTATCTGACTGATACATCAACACACAGCCAAAACCGCTGGATCTAAAAGCATGAAATTTTGTACTAAAGTTCCTTATATGACGTAAGTAGAAGGAATTTTCGGAAACACATTAAAGCGAAGTTATCAGTTAGTCTTAAAACCCCGGAATCTGATTCTTCCAATCTTTTCTAACAACTTATATGAAGAGACGTGTAACAAATTCTTCTCCGCCATCCTTATAACACACAAACAAACAGAAGAGAGAACAGTAACAAGAAACAATTATTATAATGAGTGCCAGACGAAGCATGGAGGACGATTTTTTCCATAGCATCGGCTGTACCATCTCTTGGATTGTTTAACATTTATAATTTACATAATTCATAATCGCTCTCCGGGAGATAAGGCTGCTCGTACATAGCGGACGGCAGAGAGCTAATTGCAAAGTGATCACACGAATACTTTTATACTGAATTTGTTATTACCTTTACATCTTCTTTACATAGTATAAAATGAAGTTGTTTTCTCTGTTCCGCTAACTACTAACTAAGCATCGGATTTTGATGGTGTTTTCTACACTAATAGATTTATTTTTGTATGTTTGTAACGAATAAACACAAAAACTACTTGACTGATTTCGAAAATTCTTTCACCATCAGAATGCTACAATATACCTGAGTAACATAGGTTATATTTTATTCCCGTGTTCTCACTTAAATAGAGAGTGATAAACGGTTTTTATATATCAAACAAACCGAACGGAAGTTAGAGCGTAGGTACATTACAATACACATTTAAATACATTTATAACAAAATTGCAAATCTATTTTGAATCAGTTACCTTGAGTTTTGATATTTTAATTAAATAGGCAATGTTGCATACCAGCTATCTATGTATTTGTCATAAAGACAAATATATTATTTTATTTTGTTCTAATTATTAATCTATCTATTTTATTACTAGCTGTTCTGCACAGAGAAAACGAGGATAAAAGAAAACATAAGTAACTCAGGGACATTGTAGCACTCTAATGGTGAACGAATTTTTGAAATCAGTACAATTGTTTTCGAGTTTGAAACATACAAAAATACATATCTTTCCTCTTTATAATATTAGTGTAGGTTTAACCTAAAAAATACCATACTTTATCAAATGCATTTTAAATGAAAAAATAAAATAGTTTAGCAGTTTGAGGACGGAGAAGAAGTTGGATTTTTACCAGTTACAAAGTTTCAGCACCCGCATTGCGCTGTGTCAAACAAAAAATGTTACCTAAAATATCTATAACGATGCAGTTAGAGTACTTAATTGAAATTTTCCTGGATAGCAGGTATACAGGAAATACACGTAAGTATGTATTTATCTATTTTAACCGACTTCAGTTTAAGCAATGTAAGTAAATAGCTTGGCACAGACTCCAAGAAATACCGAATACACTTATTGAAGTAAAATTAATTTAATTGTTGTAGTATTTTTCGGCTATTGCTTGAACTTAGATTGTGTTTTTGTTAATTTTTTACAATATATATATTTTATTACTAAATATGACCCAAAAAACATCAACTACAAACCCATGCAGCGATCTAAAAATCCCTTACATAATCCGAATACGTTGGCTTTAGACCAATAAGATAAAATAAATATAACTTTGGGAAACGTCGTACGTTTTGTGAAATATTTCATTTTTATTTACTTAGTAGCACACTTTCATTATTTATTGTAAGCAATGAAGTAAGTTTACTACCCTCTGGCACTACAATCAATTCCTCGTCTAAGTGAGGTGCACACACTTGTATTTAAAAACAATAAAATCAGAATACAGTACTACAGATAATTTACGTGGAAATCCGATAATGGTATCTTATCGCTTCTCACAGTGGATCCGTACTATAATATCTAGCCATTAAAAAAATAATTGCTGACACAGATTCTACTTATATTCAATGGATAGCCTTTGTTCAAACTGCGATTCGAGAAAAAATAAACAATGGATACTAAAAAAACTAATTTATTAAGTATTAATTTAGTTTTTTAAAACAATTTATTATTTTTCTTGTAATAAATTTAATATAAGACCCATTGTGTAAAATTATGAGTAATAACTGAATAATATTTGATTACCTTTGGCAATTGCAGGTAAAAAAACAGGAAAACGAAAAATTGAACAAAATAAAGACGACTACTATTTATACTAGCTGTAACAAAATACTCACAATAAAATATTGGTTTTTACTTCAACAGCAACCCTTTTCTATAGATTATCATACATTGTACATACAAACTAGCCCCTAACAATGAAGTTATAATGTAGCTTTATCAAGCAAACACCAATTTGGTCATTAATGGTTTAAAGGGCAAAATTTAGCGATAACGACTTTTTATAATATTATTTTAATTATTTTTGAAAATTTAGCATACTAATGGGAATTTTACACAATCTACCTTTGAGGAATCTGCCAGCCGAATTAAAAGTTTGTAGTTGTATTTATACTTTTTAAGATTTTGTGATTAATCATTGTCTTGTATATAATATGTCAATACGAAGCCAACAGACATGTTCATGCACACAAATGTTGGCCCCGAGCGGGGAGCGAACCCGCGACCTCCGACTCAGAAGGCAAGGTCACTACCAACTGAGCCAACAGGCCCGTCAATAATGCCAGTAAGCAGTCACCCATTCACTGACCATGCCCAACTTTGCTGCCAGTGTGATCTTTATAAACACATTGGTACCTACCGCAGCTAATTTTATTTACCAGGGCAGTATAATTTATGATGATGTTCCACTACCATAGTTACCTACCGTAAAAGTTTGAGACAAACTCGTGCTTGGACATAATAAAATTTTAATTTTATTGAGGCATAAGCTCGACTTTCTAAGCCCGTCAACCTCTTATTACTCGATGCCATCGCTATCACCCATACAATCTCGATCCGATTAATCGCAATAAGGCATCATGGATTCGCATACAAATTTGCATAATTAATATACTAATTAAAGCGAAAAAAGTTTGCCGTCAGCATAATAACAGTGTGGGATAGTGTTGCTTTACCAGTGATTATTTTTTTCTCGCGGACGTGTGGAAAGTGGAATTCCAGCAGAGAGACTTTTGGTTTTCATTGTAATTATTGGGGTGCTTTGATTGTTTAATGAGCTAAGATTATGACAGCTAGTCATGGCATCGGAATCAGACTGTTAATAGAGTTATTAAACTTATTCTGCACTAGTTGCCCGTGGCGTCGCGTTGCCCGCGGATCCAGTTTATTCATATTACCGAGGGATTTAAAAAAAACCCTTCATAGCGGTAGTCTACAACATATTAAAAGTCACCTAGGTACATACCATATTTCAAGTATCTAGGTTTTATCTTTTCGGATTATTACGTGTTTCTCTTTATATGCGATTTTTATATGTTTCCATGGGAATGAGATATTTTTCCCGGGTAACAAGTACCCTATATGTTGACTCAGCAACTCAGCTATGATCACACTAAATTTCATAAAAGTCCGTCTGGTAGTTTTTGCTTGATGCGTAGACAGACAGACAGACAGAGAAGAATTTCAAAAACTGGTGTTTTAATATCTATATCGATAATTATCTACTTATTTAAATCATATTTTATGCACCTACAGACACGATCTCCATACAATTTTATTATATGCATTGATGAGATCTGTAATCTTCTTGTTAGTATTGTACTGTTGTGGAAATTATAACTTATTAATCGTTTTTATCTGTACTTTTACGACTTTTCGCATATAAATCGATTTATTTACAGAAATTGCGCTTATGATATGTGTAATGTTCTGCTTTTCATGGAAATAATAACAATTTTCCGCATAATGTCTCTCATGTCAGTTTTTACGATGTTGGATTCACGAGTCTATTGTCTCGGCGAGAATATTATCGCTATAAGGTATGAAAGAGCCTTGAAAAACAAGTATCAAGTTTCACATTAATTTGCACGCCTTTTTAATTGTAGTTGAATCGTTAAACTTTGATGCGGTTTGAAGAGACTGTAAATCTTATGGTTTAAAAAAGCTTCTATTGTTACTAAATCTAATAATGCTATTAGAATCATCAGGTACATTCAAATAAAACACTTACATTAAACAAACGAGAAAACGTGGCTGCGTAAAAACGCACTGAGAAGATTTTAGCAACATTACCCTTCTTTTGGTGTAGTGAGGCAAAAAAAAATCATAGACGCTGGAGATGAAGACAAATTTTGAACTTCACTAGCTTTTACCCGCGGCTTCGCTCTCGCACTTTTATTTCACCCCCTTAGGATTGAATTTAGCAAAATCTTTTCTTAGTGGATGCCCACACTGTATTAGCTATCTATGTGCAAAATTTCAAGTCTCTAGACCCAGCAGTTTAGGCTGTGCATTGATATATCACCAATTAGTTATTTTATATATACTAATATTATAAAACTCAAAATTTACTCGACCGATTTAAAAAATTCTTTCACCAATTTAATGCTAGAAGATCCCTGTGTAACATAAGCTATATTTTATTCCCGTATTCCCACGGGAACGGGAACTAAGTGGGTGAAACCGCGCAGAACCGATAGTAATTTTATAAATATAGATTATTAAAACTTATCAGCCTGCTTAGGCTCAAGTAAGACGGTGTTACAGAAAACTCTCATACTACACACATACACCCGCATACCCGAAAAACATTGCCGTCCGGTTAAAGCGTGGCCAAGTAAAATCGAACGCACAATGTGTACTGAAAATAGAATGGAGCGATTGCGCAATTTTTCACTGGCTAGAAAGAGAAATAGGACCGCTATGCGAACCACGCCCCCTTTCTTAGAGGGCAAACTCTCTGGGGTAACAGTTGATACCCCAGGCTATAGCTATGTGTGCTTGGGGTGAATGTACCTGTGCATTAGGGGGAGTAATTGGCTTGCACGTGTCTAAATAGAATTTTGGGAGGTATTGCATTGAAAATGGAAATTTGTATTCCGAATTTATGCTCGTTTATTTTACTAGAGGTGATTCGGTTTCGTTTCCATGGCGCAGATTGTTTGTTGCGAGTGCCCGTTTCCAAGACATGTTTGCTTGCTTAAACTTTATTGTGGAGATATCAACGGTATAACTGTAGAACACGCGAAATTTTGTAAATAAATATAAAATTTTCATGATTTGCATTGGTTAATATTTATTAATTTTGGTTTCTTTATGAATGAATAATCTCACGCCTTATATGCCCGAGAGGGTAGGCAGAGGTATTCCATTTCTGGATATACCGCTTATCACCGGATATTCTTTGGACCCCTAAACATGATAGGTGGTGAGCCCATCGCCGGACCGTGTTTGTTTACACATGTTTCAGAATTCATTCTGGGACCTGCGGGTTTCCTTACGATGTTTTCCTTCACCGTCGAGCAAGTGATAAATATGTAGGTACGTAATTTTTTGAAAAACTCAATGGTACATGCCAGGATTCGAACCCTAGCCTCACTGATTTTCATCATTCGAAGCAGGGTCTGTAATCATAAGGCTATCACTGCTCTTCCTTACTTATTAATATTATACCTTATCCTATAACGGAATGCAGACACAACAGGATTATCAAAAACCCTCTTCTTTAGCCACTTATATACTAATTAAAATATCATTAAGTCAGTCCGTTGCGGTTCATCTATATTTACTCGTAGATACTAGAATTTGTCCGCTTTTCGAGATAAAAACCATAGGGTTTTTATTCTTCTTCTTCTCAGGTCTTTCAACCATTTCAAAAAATACACCGATCCTTTACTATTTCCCGTCGTTGAAGAAGTACAAACCAACAAACACACTTTCGCATTTATCTGTAGAAAGTCTGTTAGATCTTTTTTTTAATTCTCCTTCTCTTGTGTGTAGATATTGCTATGCATTTATATATACATATACATGCAAAGTAAACGCTTGCAAAAATAAGGATCACTGCTACAAACATACATACCATCACGTTTTTTCGGACAATCCGGCATTCTTGCGTTTCATCCGTCGTCACTGCTCGTCGGTTTCGGTTACTATTTTCAGACGCTTTTATATATCTTGCAATGTAAGCTTGTTCGGGTAGAATTCTGCAGCTCAGTTTTGAAGCAGATATCTTCAACCGATTGAGCTGTTTGCATACTTAAGTTTGTTGACAATGGGATATTATCACACCACCGAGCTGATCTGATGGAGCGAGGAGATGGATATCGCAACTCCTCAGTGGCTACTCGTAAACCCATCGAGTTTGGGATACTATAATTTTTGCGTGCCAAACTGCAAAAGCTTGTCTTTTAGTTTTTTTGAACTAAAATTACTTATGTTTTAGCCTTACAAATAGAACTCCCTTTAAAATTACATAGAACTCTAAGAAGTAAAAAACCGACTTCAACTTTTATGGATTTCTCATGGATGCCATTATCTGAACTGGACCAAATTGAAATGGAACCACACGGGAGGCACCAGCTCTCAAATAAAAAAGAATCATCAAAATCGGTTCACCCAGTCGAAAGTTCTAAGGTCGTTACCTTATGTTACACAGAATAAATAATAATTAAATAAATTGTGGGATACAATCCACACACGGTTATTTAGTTCCAAACTAGGCAGGGCCTGTACTATGGGCACTAAACAACTGATAAACATACTAAACGACCAGACACGAAGCTAACAGACATGTTCATGCACACAAATGTTGGCCCCGAGCGGGGATCGAACACGCGACCTCTGACTCAGAAGGCAGTGTCACTACCAACTGAGCCAACAGGCCCGTAAAAAAAAACATACATTCGAATTGCAAGCCTCCTTTTTTGAAGTCGGTTGAAAAAGGTTAGTTCTAAATAATTTGAATTGGTCCGCAGCCACGCACCCCTCTGCCCTTTAAGACCCCGTCCAATGTTTCACTAACACCCACGTGATGGAGAGACAGATAATTACTGGTCACGCAACTGTCCATTCATATTATGTGGGGTGATTCAGCCACTGTGGTGATTATTATGTCACTCTAGATAGAAAACCTATTTCGCTTGCTTAGGGGTAATAATTAAAACAGGGGTAATTTAAGAAATGGTGTAATTATATTAAATATTGACATATAATTTAAATGTTTACTTGTGGTCTAAATGGTTTAGTAAGTAGTAATTATGTTATGGATATAGTTTGGTGGAGGCCTAGAGTGCAAGTGAGGTTAAAAAGGTCAAGTTCGTTATAAATATGCGTCGTATTTTCTTTGAAGTTTGAATTAAGGAATCTATTATAGGAACGCCACCACCCCTTTAAATAGGTGCCAAAATTATATTTTTCGTACCTATTTATGAGTATGAAAAAAATTTAAACACAAAAATAGCAGGGTATGTAGGTATATCCACTTAAAAAGATTTAAATGAAAATTAATAAAATAAGTCTTCTGCCTAAAATATATGAAACAAATGGCTAAGGGTGTACTTTTTTAATTGCCCTGCAGCCTTTCCAATCCGTGATATACTCACTATTAAGGGTAGAGCTGTCTGAAAGCCAGCCTGCGACTCTATGCCGTGCCATTATGCTGAGCTACGCATCCATTTTGAAGAAGTATTTCTCTTTGTGTACTGAATAAATGATTATTACTGTTTATTACTAGCGTCTCTCCCTCCGTTTTTATTTATCTTTTCTCTAAGCACATTTATGTTATAATGGCAAAAATTTTATTCCATTTAATTGAAATCCGTTGAACCGTTTCGGATTCTAAAAAGGATGATTTAGATTAGGCATCTTCAGAATTAGTGATAATAAAGGTATCATCGTCATGGTCTTAAAGCCTCCTGGCCGGTTTGATGTGTGTCATTTTGTTTTCGTACGTCTGTAGAAAGATTCTTGTCACACATCTCCCATCGTACTTTTGCTATAATATATTCGTCTCACCTTTTCCACTGTGTTTAATCGTTCTGACCTTCTCCTCAACAATTAGCAGAAATTACCTTAAATTTTGAAGTTAATGTTGAAATCACATAATGTTATTATAGATGCATATATACTTACACAATTCTTGGTTGTACACTATAAACAACACGAAAGAGACACAAAAAGAAAATAATCATTTAGAAATAGAGTAGGGGATGCTCTGTTTAATTAAATAAAAGTATTTGATAACTTTACAAATTAGATAATTGTAAAAAAAGATACACAAGATAATACTTACAACCCTCCGTTTTTAGTCGTAAGCTATTTAAAATCTGCTAGATTATAATTATTTGTTTTATTATTACCTATATAACTTTACATTCGTCTAGCGCAGACAGTAAGTATATTTACCTATTAACATTTTGAATGCGCTAAACATAAGTTTAAAACTCGCTGAATAAAGCGAAATGTTCTGCTGGCACGAACGTCACGGTACGGTTGTTGCGGTCGTCAGCTGGCGGTCCTGGGTTCGTCTCCCGGGTGGATGTCCTACTTAGTGAGAGGGTGTTTACCTTTATTGCAGATTTTATCGCTTCCAGTCGGTTTTTACATCGAAAACAATTCACACACTACTCAATCTCAAACTAGAGCCTATACTATGGGACTTAAATAAATATTAAATAACCAGACACGAAGCCAAGAGATTTGTTTGGACTGCACACAAATTTTGGCCGCAAACGAGGATCGAACCCGCGACTTCCGACTCAGAAGGCAGGATCACAACCAATTGAGCCAACAGGCTCGTTGTATGAAAGATATGAATCAATAAAGACCACATGGAAACTTAAATCTCTGCGAGAAAGAGTTTGTTTACCTTTATTGTAGCTTTTATAGTTTCCAGTTGGTATTCTCAGATATTTAGGATATTTAGTTTGAACGTAATTATTCATACCTAACGTGTGTACCTATGTGGTACCCAAGGGCGTTACCAGCGCGGATCCTGTATATTCCCGTTCCCGTAGGAATTTCAAAAATTCTTAATACTCACTTACGTTAATTGAGGAATCTTTGTGAAAAAAAACATGCTTATACAACGTGTCACAGAATAAGCGCAATTCCTTATACACCCTAATTAGAATATAAATATAAATAAAATATGACACATTCGTATTTTAGCTTTGTCTAGCCGAATTTCTTAAATAAAGAGCAATAATAGTCCGGTTTCCATAGATTTCCCTAAATTCAGTTATGTTAATTCATTTTTGGAAACAATCAACACAGGTATTAAAAATATGCTTACTGAACAAACTAATTTCAGGAATTGCGTTTATTCTGTTACATGAAACAGTCAGTTGTTGTTAATTGTTTACCTAAAACCATCTCTCTTTTTCTCTTTTCGGTAACCCAATCGCTGTTTATATCTTTTTGGATACTTTTCGTAACTGGTCGTCCTGTCTTTTGTGTTTTTACAATAACTGTGAACGGTTGCCAAAAAAGAAAGAAAAAAAACAACATCTCCCATATCCGAAGGTGCACTTGCGTGGGATATTATACTCTATACTATACTAATTATAGTTATATTTACTTCATATAATATAGTTCGTTATAATAGTTCAGATGTGGGCTTTTATATACGGGTTAAAGATGGTAATACTTTTGGCTAATAAGAAACAAGGAGAAAATGTAGCTTATCTGGGACCAGCTTGACAGATATAGCAACTAGGATTTGGTAACACTAAGATTTTTTAAAATTCAGCGATTTAATCTTTAATATCAGAACCTACAGCTTGTTTATAAATATATCAAAAACATAAATAGGACAAACGCCCTAAATGACGATCACAAAAACTGTCATCTCACTTTTTCAGTCATGACGGTCCTTCCTCAACACGATGACCACACACGATACCTTAGCCCTGTCATTTTCACTCTCACGACCCGGCGAACGAGTGAGAACGGAACAGCATGTCACGCGAAGATCCCATTCTGTGCCATGATTAAAAATCAGCAGCCATCACGCTATCCATTGACACACTGTTGTTATCAGTACACGAACTTATACGTCAGTTTGCGTGTTGGGGACCACGTGGTGTTTATGTCTAGCCTTACGTAACGGTACACGCAAAACACGCAAGGAAAGCACGCGACAGCGTCCGCACGCATCGTTGTGCTCCAAGCTCTATGCGTGCCCGAGCTTAAGAAATGCACGCCACGTTTGGCGGTTGAGAGGGTCCTGTGTCCCGTGGAGTGACCGAATCGAAGTGCGAAAGTTTGTCGACAGTTAATAATTTTCATAAGGCCATCTACATCTATACATAGGTATAAACTGCAACGAGGCCGTGTCTGTAAATGAAATATTTTTTGAAAGTTTCAGCGGTAGTGTAAGTATATAGTTATCGATGTAGAAATGAAAAGATTTTTTAAAAAATTCGTCTGCCTATCTGGTTGTGCACACATCACGCAAAAACTACTGGACGGATTTTTATGAATTTTTGTGTGGTGATAACTGAGTAACCGGGTCAATATCTAGAGCACTTTTTGCAGAGGGAGAATGTGTTATTCCCGCGGGAAAATTTAAAAACTAGGTAAAAAGAGAAATACTTACTACTCCGAAACGATAAATCATAGAAACCTTCAAATATTGTATGTAGGTAGGTATCTTATATGACTTAGGCAACCGCTATCAAGGGATTTTTGGAAATTCCTAAGGGAACGGAAATAAACTGGATCCGCGCGGGCAATGCCACTGGGCTCCCGCTATTTAAAATATGGTATGTACGTGTATGTAGGCATATACATTTTTAAGTACAGTCCAGCGACGCGACGCTAAAATCTTTGAGATACATGTGGCTTGCAACAGTTACTGTTCTATCCTGTGTTAAGACTAAGCTTTATGGCTAATTGTTGGTTGACCCTTTATTGGATCCAAATTAATCATATTGCGTATACGAGTTTTTGAATTGATGTCCATGCACACAAATGTTGGCCCCGAGCGGGGATCGAACCCTGCGACCTCCGATTCAGAAGACAGAAGCCCGTCGTATAAAAGAAATGAATATAAACACAATATAAATCAATAAAGACCACATGGAAAACTAAAGCTCTGTCAGTGAGGCATTAACCTTCGAAAATCGGTTAAACTCTATAATAACCGCGAGCGGAGTATCTAACGCAGATAGCTACTAATGGTATACCCGTTTGATCCCGGGCGAGCATTTGCATACCTCATTGTTGGTTGCAAACGATAATTTTTGGCTTTATCAAGCATAAAGTTGCCGAACTTGAATAAAACCGTGTAATATACGGTTTGCAGTATAAGCCTCTTAGGATTTGTAATTTGGTGGTGGTTACCTGGTAGATACTGCGTTGGTTTAACAATATTTGGACTGCAATTGGTGTAGCAAAATTTAAAAATGAGTTTCACGACTTATCCCAAACGGTGTGGGCAGAGGTACCCCCAAAACCGGATAAGACATGAGTTGTAACACAGTCAGACTTTTGATAAAATTCATGATTTTACCTCTGCTTTTGTACTAGGAACGTAGACATCTACGCTCAAAGCAATGTAAAATTAAACTCGTATTAAAACAAAAACCAAAGGTTGGAAGAAAAAACAACTTTCCTAATAATTTCTTGAAACTTCTTAAGTTGACTGATAAAACCCAAACTTAAATGTAAAATAATATATATTCCAATTTCTCATGTAACAAAAATGCAATTTAGAAAATTTTGCGATATTACAAAATTAATAAGAAAACAGCCTAAGAAATAACTTAATATGGTTTCCTCATTGCTTATTTATTTCAAAGCATAGTTTATTGTATGTTTGTTCAAGTTATTTATGCTTTACCACGCTGGTTTTAATTTACAGATGATATGTTTATAATCTTGAACGGGTAGAGAGATATTAAGACTTGCAATAAAATAGTTACTTACGTTTCTGACTACGAATAGGTGTTTACAATAAAAAGAAATGTATATTTTTTAATTGACGTTGTTATAAGTGACTCGAACTAAAAAAAAATTAAAATCTATCTTCTATTAATTATACATGTATTTACAACTGAAAAAAAAAATACATTTAACGATTGAATGAAAATAAAGAGCGGCGATGTGGTCACAATATTGATTGTATAAATGAAAAAGCTATAAAAGTATGTTTTTAGGTACATTTTGATCGTGAGAGCACTGCTAAATGCCGAAATAACACTGATAAGGTTATACTTTAGTTTCATTACGAGAAACATTGTTTTGCTAACAACTTTTTGATACAAAGCTATATATTCCTACTAAGTTAATATTATTTACGCAAAAGTCTTTTAGGATGGATGGAAGTTTGCCCTATCACGCAAAATCTAATGAACGGATTTTGATGAAAATCTAAAGTGCTACATAACTCATAAATTTAGACTAATAATTATCCAATACTACTGCTTTGAATCCCGTGCGAAATAGCTCGTATTATTTAAGTTGCTTATGATCTTAATTTGCAAAATCGTATTCGAACCCACGCTTCATATTGAATGCTGATATATGTCTCAATTATCTGGACCATGTAAATGCACTCTCAGTAGGGGATTTCGCTATGAAATTAACATATCAATTTAAAATATCACAAGCACTTTTATGTTTTATGAAACTTAGCAATTCTAATTACAGGGAGTGTGTATTTTGACATTATGTATGCATACATACTCAAAGAGAGTCAAATATTGGCCAGTCTTTTGTTTCGACACAAATGTAGGAGTCTCCAATCATGCCAATTAAAGTTAACATGTTTCTTGATATAACACAGGGAATTAATTCAAAGAAAATCAGAGTTCGGATATTGAAACTGTGTAAGCTGACACTAAACAGTAGCTGTTCACCTTACTTAAATATCAGTTGATCTAAAACCAACTTTAACTCAATTGTAAAGAGTCTACATGGCTTCACTGGTTCTTGTTCGAATTATTCAAGGAAACTTGAGAACTGCGTTGCCGGTTTTAAGGTAAATATTCGCGTGATGCTTTCAAAGCTAAGCTGTAAAGGATAGAGTTACAAAACCGAAGTGTTTTCCGTGCCATTAAACAGTTAACATCTGTACGTCACATCACGTTAAGCAAACTTTAGGAGACAGAGGAAGGATGAGATTTTGCGAAATGTCAGCAGGCCGGAGTATCAAAAGAGTAAGATGATTTGAAATTATAAAATTCAAAAAAATTCAAAATTCAAAAATTCAAAATCGTTTATTTTCTATTGGTATTAAAATATACACTTAGAAACGTCAATATTTTATAATAACAAGGCACTCTAAACTCGTCCATGAAGATTGGCTAAATGCAAACAGCAGCCCATCTCCACCGACGAGCTGCTGGTTCCGAATGCAGTACCCCGAGAGTTTATTCCTTATAGGTTGACTATATCCACCGCCTCAAATCTGTACTAAAAAGGATAGCTTTGTATTTTTGTATGTTTGTAACGAATAAACTCAACAATTACTGGACCGATTTTAAAAATTCTTTCACTAATGGGAAGATACCTTATCACTGAGTAACATATACTCTATTCTCACGGGAACGGGAACTACGCGGGTGAAACCGCACGCAACAGCTAGTATACAAATATTTGCGAAATTAGATTTGATTTAATTTACATTACAGTGGGTTTTTATGATGAACTGAACCTACTAATGAAATCGATTTATAACTGCAGACTTATCAAATCGCGAATTTATTATATGGAGCGTCAGTTTTCTGTCGCTTATGAACCAACTTACACCCATTATTTAAACCCACATGCAAAGGTATTTGGTAAAACAATACAAGAGTGAACCAATGGAAGAGAAATAATAAAGCTCGTAGCTTAAGTTATCGCTAAATAAATGCCTTCATCGTACGTCAAACCGCGGTAGCGACCCGCTTACTGGTGCGAACAGTAGAAGTCTAGGAATATCCACATCCTACTAATATTATATATTATAAATGCGAAAGTTTGTATGGATGGATGTCTGGATGTATGGATGTCTGGATGTATGGATGGATGTTTGTTCCTCTTTCACGCAAAAACTACTGAACGGATTTTGATGAAACTTTACAGTTATGTAGCTTATACATCAGAATAACACATAGGCTATATTTTATCCCCATATTCCCACGGGAATGGGAACTACGCGGGTGAAACCGCGGGGTGCTGCTAGTTTTAAATAAATGCTTAAATATTATTTAGGTGGGTATTTCCCTAAACTAAAAGAAGAAATACATTGATAGTTACGCATTTTTATCTTTCCCCATGGAGTTTGTATTTTAACAAAATATTTTTTTTCTACATTTCGACACGGAGGAACGATGGTTCCTCCAAATCAAATACACAAAATGTCAGATAAGTAGAATGTTGGAATTTTAATTTTGTGTTTGACAGTTTTGCTAAAGCAGAATTCAAACCTTAAACTTACAAATAAAACATAAGACAACTGTACCTGTAAGATTAGTAGGGAAAGTCAGGTACATAATAAAAATAAATACACAATTTCCTCTTCATCCCATTCTATGTTCTAAAAGACAAAGATAAGAAAGCGTTGGCGATAGCGCAGTACAATACTTATCCAATTAAATTAACCGACTGTGGCGTGTATGAAAAATAATGAGTTCACCATTACTCCACCATTTATCGACAGAATGATTGAATATATATTTTTCTAAACTGAAACATGATTTTTATAATCATTAAAATTGTAACGAAGATACTTAAAGTGAGTTTAATTGAATTACTTATGAAAAAATAACTGGTTTTCGTGTCACTAATCGTCTTCATTAAGAAAATAAAATAAAGATAAACATTAAAATAAGTTATATTTAATATATTATAATTAGGTAATGTATTTCTTCGCGACCGCAAACTCGTTTTAAGAAATTATAATTAAAATCCTTGAAAATATTTTGTAATGTAATATTTTGTATGGGATATAAAGTAGTTTAGAATACAGTTTTATCAGAAGAGGATACTAAAGGTCCTTGTGGTGTACCTAATCGCTCGTTCCTCGATAATTTTAATATCCACAGAATTTACGTTAATGTGTTTAATTGAAATAGTTGATTCAATTGTTTGCATTCATGGGATTCTAAGGTCCTTGTGATATAAATAAACTGATCGTTCCTCCTAAGTGTCTAAGTGTAAATCCTAAAATTACATAGACTACTTTAAAATTATAATGCGTTTGATCAAACAGTTGAAGCACAGGACTCAATCTCTAGCATTTTTGGGATTCTAAAGTTATTGTGGTACACATCACTGCTCGTTCCTTCTAAGGGAAAATATGAGTAACCCCTAAAATTTAATCGACTGCTTTAAAACGTTATAATGCGTTTGATTAAACAGTTGAAGCACAGAATTCAATCTTTAGTATTTATGGGACTCTAAGGTCATTGTTGCATACCTAACTGCTCGTTCCTCCTAAGGGTCAATAAACCCTAAAATTACATCTACTACTTTAAAACGTTATTCCTAATGTGTTTGATTAAACAGTTTGAATCACAGAATCCGATCTTTAGTATTGATGGGATTCTAAGGTCATTGTGGTACACCTAACTGCTCATTCCTCCTAAGAGTCAATAACCCCTAAAATTACATCGACTACTTTAAAACGTTATAATGCGTTTGATTAAAGAGTTGAATCACAGGATTCTGGGAACGCGGGCGGCTCGCTTATGCAATAAGACTGATTCGACGGCTTGCTCAAACCGCTACTTATCTAGATGTTGACTTTAATTCTGTTCTACGTTCGCGATATTTTATTAATGTCATTTATTCTGACCAATACGCTTTGTTTTACACTTCGTTTAAATGTTATATGATGGTATACGTGATGGCTTTATTAGGTCCATTTTAATAGCAGAAGGTAAATTTTAATCGCATAAAGTAAAACAGCAAGATTATAAATCTTACAAGCTATGTAGGTATGTTAGTGAATATTATGTTGTTAGCTAGTTATCGCAATGGCAATTTTATTTAGATGTTATATCTATCTCAATGTCGTGACTCTTTGTCCATCCAAGTTAGAAGCAAATACCATAATGCAGTAAAAAAGCGAAATGTTACAGCGTGGACAACAATACGGAAATTTAATTCTATAAGTGCCCTGTTTTTTATATAGTATAAATAACTAGCAACTTATTCGACGGGTCTATTAGCTCAGTTGGTAGTGACCATGTCTTCTGAGTCGGAGTTCGTGGGTTCGATCCCCGCTTGGGACTAATATTTGTGTGCATCAACATGTCGGTGGGCTTCTTGTCTGAGTGTTTAACATTTATATAAGTATGTCTAGGTTTCAGTTGTTTAGTACCTATAGTACAGGCTCTGCCTAGTTTGTGACTTACTAACCGTGTGTGACTTGTGTCCCACAATTACTATTATTATTAATTATTGTTCCGTTTTCCCCGTTCCCGTATCGTCATATAATCTAAGCCAGATATGGAAATGAAACATACAAGAAAATATAGGTTAAAATTTCAGTTAATCTTGAAAATGCAGTTAAGCCGTTTTAGAGCTTATTTGAGACCAACTTTCAGATAGAGAGCTAAAAATATTTTTTTTTTATTAAAAAGTGTCATTAGCAGATTTCGGTAGGTTATCTTCTATCTCTTTCCTTTTTTTGAGAGAAAGACAAAGACAGGAATAAGTTTAGTCGCTGTAAAGCAGAATCGCCCCCATTACTTCTATAAAGTCAATTGCAATGTGTCATATTATTAAATACGAGGTCCTTATATTATTTCAAACAGATTTTATTGCGAAGTTTTGTAATGACAATATTTTAAAGCCCCCTTATTAAAGTAGTAAGAATTATCCATTTTTTGATTTAAGACTGTAACCTAAGGACATAAAAATTTAAGTGTTATAGTGATCGTTTACAGATTTCTTGGTGGCAAGCGGTCTAGAGCACGTCAGCATGCTTAGTGGGTTCCGGAGAGTGCAAAATACTTTTTTAAAACACCGTCTGATCCACTGTTGGGTTGTCGGCACTTAATATATTCTGATCACTTGTTCACATGATACAATATAGCGTTCGTGTATTCACCTGAGCAATGAAAGCGAGCCTAAACCTCGCAAACTGTGTGACTCTATCAAGTCGTTCTAATTTTAAAAGAGATGATAGTCTAGGTAGCTATGCTAGGGTGCTAGTATTCTTGAGGTTTTTTTACATGTTATTTTTCAAATCTTGTCAATAACAATATCCTACTTATAATATTACAAACGCGAATGTTTGTGAGTATGGATGTTTGTTGCTCATTCGAGCTAAAACTACTTAACTGATTTTGATGTAAATGCACAGTTATATAGCTTAAAGGTACATCAAAGTCAAAGTCAAAAGTTTTGATTCAATGTAGTGACTTATAAGTCCTCTTATCGAAAGTCATTGCGACTCCACCGCTTCGGTATGTATAGTTGAGAAGAAGCGGGGCAAGAAACTCCTCAACACATTATCCTTTTTTTTTCAGAATAACACATAAGATTAACACATATTTTATCTCCGTATTCCCACGGGAACGGGAACTAAAATATAAGTCCTACATTATGTATGTTGCAGGACTTATATTCTCAAGTTAGATTCTTAGATATTTTAAAAGCCACCAAAATACCACACAAGTATATGACGTAATAGTGATTGACAGTCAGTATATTTTCGAGTAGAATATGTATGTGGCAGTATATGAGTGTGCGTAGACAATGATAGTAATTACATAATGATAAGTCATTTAAACGTTGCCCACGGAGCGGGTGTAGTGGACTTAATACTGTGGTACTGTCCGCAAAGGAAGTGGAACGCTGCCTTCATTCTTAACTCAATGTTTTTTTGTGTCATCACATCAAACAACGCAGTGGATATAAATCTTCTATTACTGTATGTTATTTCCTTTTTCATAAAACCAGCCAGTGTAGCAAAGAGATTTTAATTATGTGTCAGTGATTTTGAGGTTAGGTTTCACATATTAAACATAATATGTATTTATTAATAGACACATATTTTTTTAATCGAATGAAGAACTGCAGGTGGAGAACGAAACTCTTCAAAGGACATCGGCAAATCACTCGCTATCAGTGTAATAGGTTTAGTCAGAGTAGATAACGGTTATTGATTATGCAAATAAATAGTCTTTTTAGTGGTATTCGTGAAAGTCTGTTTGAATTTTTGTTTAAAATTTTGATTATTTAAACATCATGTGACAGGTAGAAAACAATACACAGAATATAAAATAGGATCCCAAAAATATTAAAGACATAATGTACCTACCTACTGTTAACGTTATTTAATTTAATTAGTCTAGACATCCATCTGTCTCAACATCTACCAGCAATTTCAACAATTGGCTACTTACTTCCCTAAATATTAAACTGCTAATACATTTCAAAACAACATAATAGCGGTAAATTTTGGAAAAAAAAACATTTGAAATAATCACAAATAATTGTAGCGATTACGCTAACACTTTAAGATAATTTATCTGCCGACCATACGTATATTTTTCGTGGAACGAATTCCAAAGCATTTGTTTGATGCCGTATAATAAGACTCAATTATGAAAAAGTTACGTTTGAATAATATGAAACTTATTTAGTAGGTATTTGTAAATATAAAACAACTTAAGTACCTACACTCCAAAATTAGGTCTTTGATTTTTGAGTCTATTTTAAAATTGTTCAGATTTCTACTTTATATAAGTACTAAATTTTGACTTGTATATGTATATTGTTCACTCTCTCACTTTTGATGTATTTTTAGGGTTCTGTACCAAAACGTGAAAAAATTACTGTATGGAACTGACTCTGTCTCTAATGCTAATTTCAGAAAGTACAAAAAAAAACAATTAAGAATAGTTTATAAGATAAATGTTTGTATCATTTTATTCCCCTTATTTTAGAATTATAACGAAATATCTACAGAAATACCATCTTTCATCAAGTTATTGAATATTTTTTTATTAGTCAGCGAAACATATTCTTTTCAATCGCTGACCTCAACATTATTGAAAGAATATTTAGAAGAAAACACTTATTCGGGACCCATTTTAAATGTCTCGTGTACTTATCAATGTTATAGTTGCAAAAAGTGACTTTCCATAATAAGTTTTCAATCAAATAAGCGATAAACAATCGGTATCAGGCCTGTTGGCTCAGTTGGTAGTGACCCTGCCTTCTGAGCCGGAGGTTGCGGGTTCGATCCCCGCTCGGAGCCAACATTTGTGTGCATGAACATGTCTGTTGGCTTCGTGTCTGGTCGTTTAATATTTAATTAAGTATGTATGTTAGTTATTTAGTACCCATAGTACAGGTCCTGCCTAGTTTGGGACAAAACAACCTCTTAAGCCAATAAAATGAGACACAATTAATTTTTAATTCTGTTCTGTGGCGCATTAGAACCGTATTGTACTTGACTGATTAAGTATGTCGATCAGTTTTTTAGTACCCAGGCCCTGCCTAGTTTGAGACTAAGCAACCGTAAGTGATTAAAAAAAAAGTTGTCATTTGAATGAGCATGCTCGTAGCCCACACACGGCTCAATGTTAACGCAAAAAAATGCGAAAGTAATTTTTAATCCAACTGATTATGAGCAGATGCTCATTTCGTGCCGTTTTTAAATGTCAAACGTACAGTTTAAAACGTAGCACTAATTTTTGTAATGCAAGTTATGATACCTACATTACATGACATGTGGTGGTGGTACTCGTAAATATTAGCGGTACCTCTATTTTTATACCTGCTGTCTTTGTACGTTTTGGAAAAAAATATGCAAACTTCACTACATAGTATAAAACAAAGTCGTTTTCCGCTCTGTCTGTCCCTATGTATGCTTATATCTTTAAAACTACGCAACGGATTTTGATGTGTTTTTGTAAATAGATAGTGTGATTCAAGAGGAATGTTTTAATATCAGCATTGCACCCGTGCGAAGCCGGGGCGGGTCGCTAGTAACATAATACAATGTGGATTTTCATCAATAGAACACTTTCGTTTGTGAAAATGGACACGACGCATACTTTTCTTAGTAGGGTGACAATAATAGAAGTTCTGAGTAAGAGAAAATTCTACCTAAATAGATACTAATTACAATATTGGAATCCAACGTATCGCGATTTTCAGTGAAAAAATCCTCAGTTACCATTACAATGTTATGAAAATAGCTACTAAATTAATAATAATAATATAATAAATTTATTGAGGCAACTTAGACCCTATTGTATTAGTTAGTAACAATGTTCTTAACAAACATAAAACCAATCTAGCAACAAAAATGTGGGGAGTCAGGTCATGCATTTGGTATGGTAAGCATTAAAGTAAATTAATGCAAAGAAAGCTTTGTCATTCCTGCCATTCTATTAACTGGGTAATACAGGGTGTCCATAAAACTAGCGAAGTAGGTAATAAAAGGACATAGATCTAGTCATATAACTAAGTAACGTCCATCGGTCAAGAAATAAATTCCAGTGACATACATCTGCCTAATTCGAAAAACAAATTATCTATCTATAAACAAAGTCATTAATTATTAAAAACTAGCGATCCGCCCCGGCTTCGCACGGGTGCAATGCTGAATTTTCTTTGCTATAAACCATCCCTGGACCCACTCGAACCCACACAAAAAGTTTCATCAAAATCGGTCCGGCCGTTCTGGAGTTAAATCGTCAGGAAGGAAAATCCGACTTATTTTTATATAGTAGATTAGTTTTGTGAGTTTATATAATTAGTGATGTTCTATTTTTTAACCCTGTGCGTACATCTCTTTGTTTTTTTAATTTGCTTGCCCTTTTCGGCCGTGTTATTGAAATATCTCGTTTAATAATGATGAACGATCCGCAGTAGAGCGTACGTTTGAATACCTCTTCATGCCCTTAACACCTCTTCTTCTTCGCCTTCAACGCCTTGAACACCTCCTTATGCCATAAGTATTTTGTAAAAAACATTATACTGTAAAAAAAAACAGTCACACTTGATGGATAGAAAGAGGTGTATATTTGAAGACCATCTCATACGGCGACTACAGTCAACTGTCAATGCACTGTTATATTATTGATCTAGCAGCGCCTCACGGTTTCAACCCCGTAGTTCCCATCCCATCCCCGTTTCAATTCAGGGATAAAATATAGCATGTTACTCCCTGATAATATAGCTTTCCATAGGGGAAATATTTTTTAAATAAATAAATAAATTGTGGGACACAATTCACACACGGTTATTTAGTCCCAAACTAGGCAGGACCTGTACTATGGGTACTAAACAACTGATATACATACTTAAATAAATATTAAACGACCAGACACGAAGCCAACAGACATGTTCACGCACACAAATGTTGGCCTCGAGCGGGGATCGAACCCGCGACCTCCGGCTCAGAAGGCAGGGTCACTACCAACTGAGCCAACAGGCCCGTCATCAGTTTTATGGTTTAGGTGTGAAAGCGTTACAAACCACTTTCGCATTTAACTAATACGAGTATATCATAATATTAGTTAGGATTATGCTTACTATAATAGAATAGGCTAAATGACAAGTACATTAATTAAAAACCCAAACACCCGACATCATGTAAAAATCATTAAAACGTTTATAAAACATAAACCTCTTTTTAGTGCAGTAGAGTATAAATGTAACTCATGCATGACACTTCTGACATAAAGATGAATTTATCGGCTTCTTATTAAATTTTTTATAAAAAAAAATTTTCTATAGAAAACATAACATCATTATAGAAAGTTAAAACTAGTTATTGCAGATAATTTATTGATGACTTAATATTATGATTTTGTATACAATAGTGTTTTTATTTTTCGTGCTACGAACAAGTAACGAGCAAGTGACAGTCTATTATTTGCCTACGCCCTCCGAGAAGTTAAAAAAACAACAAATTTCCAAACAGCCCTAGTAACATATTATGCCTATGCCTACGTATGGATCAGCTACGGTATTATTTTGTGGGGGAATAGCACTGACACACTGTCACTATTTAGAATACAAAAAAGACTCATTCGAATTCTTGTAAACATAGATAATACTGATAGCTGCTGGCCACATTTCCAACAACACAAAATTCTTACACTGCCATCACTATACATCTTGGAACTTTGTAAATTTGTTCGCAAGTATCCAAAACTATATACAAAAAAGAAAGATTTAAATTTAAAATACACCTTCCGTCGTGATAATAGATTAATATTGCCAATATCCCGATTAACACTGCACTCATCTAGTCCCTATAGTATGTCAGTTAAAATATATAATAAACTGCCAGAAACGATAAAAAACGAAACAAGTGATAAAAAATTTGTTAATAACTTAAAAGAAATATTATATAAGAAATGCTACTATTCTATAGCTGAGTTTTTAAGTGATAAAATGTAAGGCTTACTTTAGTACTTAGTATGTAAAATTATTGTTTTTTGTTTAATTTTTGTTTTTAGATATTGTATTTAGATTTAGATTATTGTCTTGAAAAGCCTCCCTCTCTTTTTTGCTGTGCCCTCCAGGGCCCATAATGACCCTTTATCTGTATAAGATTTCATTATGGTGCAATAAAATTATTGAGTATTGACTATTGAGTATTGTCTCTGCCTACCCTAATGGGAAAAAGGCGTGAGATTAGGTATGTGTGTATGTATGTATGAATGTATTTTTCGTGTGAGACTCGACGTACGTTTGGCTACAAGTGAGGACAAAGAAATCTATTTGCAACAGATAAACCCTCATTCTCTAGCATTCGGATAAAAGTTATATTTTTTTAAATGTATTATTACTTTTGTATTTATAATCAAGGAAAATATTTAATTTTAAGTTATTAATTTCAGAAAGTGAGAAAACGTTACAGTTCATTGATTTGTGTTATGAGCTGTGCGCATCCAGCCCACAGAGGAAAATATAATTAAATGAAGCAATAGTAAGTAATTATAGTAAACAACAATCTTATTAGCTATTGTAATTTTATATTTTTTGCGCCTTCGTACCGTTCATTCAGTCAAGCATCATTTACTTTTAAAGCGGTATTGATGAGGACCAGTCTAAGGAGATCTTTAATCGTACAGGTGCATTTTACAAGTTGTACAGTGTTGAGATGTTAGGGAGGTCTACTTAAAATTGCAAACAACAAGTGCTATTTTTAAACCCGCCTGTTGTACTAGTATTATTTGTACTAACTAATTGTTGGCATACTGGACTACAGGAAATATAAAATTGGAGTTAAGAATACAAACACGTACTCATATTTCTTATTACAATGGGTTAAATGAAGTCTGCAATGATAGAATATAAGTACAGATGAAGAAATTTTACTCAACAAAATTAGGTATTCGTCAAAACTAAACGTCTAATAAGAATGACTACCGGAAATAACCAGTTTTCTCTCGGCCGACCCGAAAAGAACGACTAAAATCAAAAAGAGGAAAATGGTGCCCACCATTACGTGAACCGTCGCAACCTCGTGGGAGACGCAATTATTTTCCAATTTTAATCAAAAATATCGCCTTCTCAGCCTTTCACTTCCACTTAAGCATTTAAATGTCAATCTCGCGCCGCTGTCTGCGTATGCGCGTCTTATCTCCTAACTGCTGCACAGCCGATTCTAAACTTTTTGTCGAACGCAATAACATTCAAAACCACTCCGCTTGCAAAGATTGATCTAAAACAATTTGGTTTCTTATGATTAATGTATGCTCTATTCCGTACTTGCACTGTACAAACTAGAATGTTAAACCAACCAAAACGCCTCCGTGTTCCGTTAATAATAAAGTTTAGTTTCCTCTGGGGGAAGGCCAAAAAAATGTTCCGATTGAAATTAGAAAGCACATGAAAGAAATTGAAAAAAATAACATTAGATTGCAATAATGGTGTTTATTATCTAGATGCGGCGCTAATGAAACTGTACATAATATATATTATAGGAACTGATATTTTTGTATCGTGCGAATAAGAAGTAGTATGGATAATCAGTCAGTGTCATGAAACAATGGGATTGTGTTTGCAAAAAACGTGATTATATAAAGTATAATCAAATCACACATTAAGTAGCTGTAAATAAAAAAGAATAGTAAAATTTCAATTATGAAGACGTATTATTATTTATATTGGCTAATAATTGTTTTAATTTTACATCATTTGACAGCGGTAGTATGGTTGGTGGCCACATCCTTCAAATTTATTTAGAATAAATGGGAAAACTAAACGTACTAGATAAGTCACCTCTGTCCACGGTATTAATTAAATACTAATTTTATGTTATAATGTTATAAATAATGATGAAGAGTGACTTGTACATGCTAATTTTAAATATTTACAATGGCAAATCCTAGGTCCTATGTTTTTCTATGACCGGAGTACCAAAATGTCCAGTTGTATAAAATGACCGGTATTGAAATAACCAGCTAACGAAATGTCCAAAGTATAGGGCGTACAAAATAGTCATTCTTAAAAACAAATATAATATACTGATTAATGTACAGAAGTGGTGAAATAATGCATATTAAGAAAGATTTATGAAATTAAAAAGAGAGTCGCAATAAATTACATTCCGAACTCCCGATGTTTTTTGTTCTTAAACTGATAACAATCGTTTTTATATTGAAGAGCGAAAATCTAAATCTTACGATACGATCAACGTATGTAGTCATTGGAGCGAAAAAAGTTTTCTAGAATCGTAATAATTGGATTTTATTTTGTTTTCACTGAACAAAGAACGCATAAAAACTTGTTGACTTCGTTACTGTACTTCTTATGCGATGCTATATCGAGACCACTTCTTTGGTTTAGTAACACATGAGTTGATTACAAGGAGGTCCCGGGTTCGGTTGCAGTTTAGAAGTTCAAATTTTTCATTGGTTTTGAATCTTATGTCAATTATGTAGAGTTCAATATTTGGTGGTAACTATTTACCCCTGCTTGTTAAAATGTTTATATACTTATAATCGATGGCGTAGATCATGAACTTTTAGTTTTGTTTATTCAAGTTCCTTTTAGTCTATCACATGAGTCTGCAAAAAATTGTTATGAATACTGAACACCATAATTTTATTAACATTTCTGTATTCCGATTTGATTCGGTAAGGATGTCATAACCGATCATAAAATGAATTAATCATACAAGCTAGCATTGTTTATACCATAAGTAGGAGAGTATGCAAACCATAAATTAAGTGTTTAACTGCAATGTCAAACTTACAATAGTAACGTCCATTAGTTTCCGTATATGGTCTGTGGCACGTATTTACATAAACATGACTCTTCTATGTTGCGTGAAATTCTAGTATTCAGTTTTTTATTCTACTTGGGAGTTCTCGAAATTGTCAGTGTAACTGAATATTAATTTATGCGTAATTTAATTGCGGGCAATATTTTATATTCAATGTAATACCTATTTATTTATTGATTCAATAGTATTGTTGGTATTTAATCACACTTAACCATACACCTTATACATATTTTTTTCTTTAACTAAACTTGTTTTGTGCACAAGCGATTCAGTGCAAATGTGCTATTAGCCCAATAATATTACCTAGTCAAATGAGGGCCAGTATCTTGGAATGAGAGATAGTCAGATATAAAGTTATATAAGCCTATATTTTGGTACCTTAAACCTGTCTCAAGACCTACTTATCGTAGGGTGTCAAAATAAAGGTTTATACAAGCTTATAGCTGACTTTCTCTCATTCTGAGGTGAAACCCTTATTTTCCTTGACTATATGTTTTTTCGGACCCTATCATGACAGTTGGTGAGCAATCCCATTGCACAATTTCTCAGTTGATGAGAGTACATTCAAAGAAAATAACCGCCTATCAATTGGAAAGCTTATGTTCAGCGGTGCACAGATACAGCCTAAGTAACGTGGTTTTATTGATTACCGAATTTTCAAAGCAAAAGTAGCAAATAAAAACTATTTGTCTATTTCAAAACTAATGTAAATATTTATACGATATCTAAAAAGTCTAAAAATGTAAATGACATTTTTAGAATTGTAACTTAAATTTTGTCTATGATCCATTTCGATATCATAAAGGTTCCAAAAGATATTTTATTTCGATAAGCCGAAGCGAAGCGACGACGATAGTATTAAAATAAATAAAGAAACTTTAGATTCTGTTTTATAAAGTTATTTATAACCTTCAATTTACGTATGACAGCTTGTCATTGATCATATGACAAGGTGCGAGAGTTATGGCAAGGCTCACAAAGGTGAAACAACCGTCACTTTAGAAAAAAACAAGTTTCGCAAACACAACATATGACAATTGCGAAAGCACGTTCTTCCAAACTTATATTCAAATGTAAAACAATAAGTTAAGGTAAGTAAGTACCTCAGCAAATACCTTTGGTCATCTACAAAGTTTAGAAACTGATATGTACTTACTTTTATCTAAGTATAAAACGTATTTCCAAATTAAGAAGCCGTATATAGGTTATGAAATGTACGTAATGTTCAATGGAAATACGAGTATGCATAAATGCTAATTGGTCCATTTGTTTCCATATTTTTTCTAATGTAGGTAAGTAGGTTATAATTTTTACCACTAATTTGGTTCTTTTCGCTGTCACTGACAGAAACCTGCACTATTTCTGAGTGAAACTAATTTATAAGCTGACCTGACAATCGTTATTTTGCTACAGATAACAGCGCCACCTATTGGTTACAATTGTAAATCTAAACCACCCCAGTACTGAAGCGGACAAAACAATACAAACACAAACTGCTTTGCTCAGCTCATTTTTTTGTAATATCATCCAGATATATGTACTTGTATAAGGTGGTGTTATTAGGACGATATGGATGAATATCTTACCAAAGTAACATCTCAGCAGAATCCCTTAGTGTCCGTCGAGCCTAACGGCGCCGGCGACCGTGACGCCGCAATAGCTCCGGTGAAAATTGCAGAAAATTAATTCATTTATACAAACTGTTATAGGCGATACGCGCTGTGGGCGCGCTTCGTTTTCCGTCAGTGTGCGGTGGCCTTTACCAGCTCTGGATCTATCTCCATGTTGGTGCTGAGACATCTTTTCTATCTACTAATGCTTAATTGCAATTGAAATCTATTTTTTTTATTATATACTAGCGACCTGCCCCAGCTTCGCACGGGTGCAACACTGAGAAAAAATTCGGCTCACAAAGCACAATATTAGCGTTGTCGATTTTTTATTCTTTGTCAATGCATTTAAGTTCATATATATACAATGATTTTATTCCTTTACGCGAGGTATACCTAATTCCCAAATAGACTAATTCGCGTTATGCCTAAATGTGTTGAACCACACACAACTTGAATTTTGAAAAATTCAAATTAACAAAGTTTTATTAATGCTATGACAACAATATTTTTCCAATTCATCAAAGTATAACATTGTAAGAAGTTTAATGTAAAGAACCTGACAACATTACTTTGAGAAATTATTTGAATTAATGTTTTTGGAATTTCAACAAAAACGTTAACTCAAAGACAACATTCCTATGTGGGTTGATTGTTAGATTGACAATATTATTTTCTCAGTGAATGCTGATACTGAAACCTACCTCTTGAATCACTCTATCTATTAAAAAAACACATCAAAATCCGTTGCGTTGTTTTAAAGATAAAACTTAAGCGATTTTGTTTTATACTATGTAGTGACACATAAAAGTAAAAACTGACTGGCTCATCGATGAACGCTCAACCGAAACCGCTGCGGCCACAAGCATGAAGTTTTAAGCAAAGGTTATTTAACACTAGGTAAGAGTTTTTTTGGAAAATCAAGAACAGGAATAAACAGGATCTCCGCGGACAACGCCGCTGGGCACCCGCTAGTACTAACTGTTATAAAAGATTTACAAGGAATCATTCAATCTTTGCCTTCTTAAAAAGAAAAATAAGATGTCCTGTTAAAATAATTGCCGCAATTGGAAGGCTTTTTTGACAGTGACGTTGACGTTTCCTTCTACTAGATTATTTAAAAGTTGTTTGTTTTTATTATAATAATTAAAAGAGTATATCTTGAAAATCCTTGCACCCATCAAATGTAAGCTAAAAGAATATTAAAAACACGTGTCCCATTTTTTCGCCTCCACTTTCAAGTGTAATCATAAAAAGGGGGATAAAAAAAAGAAATGTTGTCAATTAACGATTGTTGCTAATCGTTAAACATCACGAGACTTTTTTACGTCTATTCCATACCTTGCGTTTATTTGATTCTATATTAGCGTTGACGATCTGTGTGTTTTGAACATTTATAATCAATCAAAGATATTAAGAAGCATTATATAACTGATAAGAACTTCAATTATATTCTGTAATGAATGATATTATGTATTTTGCAGAATCAATTATTATAAATTGACTCGATATCTATATTATATGACTTATAAATGGACTTGATTTTGCAAACCAGCTAAAATTATTATTAATTTTAAGTTAGCCCATCCTTATCTATAGAATACGGAAGAAAAAGGACAGAAACAAACCATAGATTATAGAGTAATGTCAAACATGTAAAAACCAACTAATTTGATGTCTTATCTGTCACTTTTATCCATGATCTTGTTACATCGTTGCTAAAATTGCTAAAGACGTGTATTTGAATAAGATGTTAATGCGTTCATAAGGTTCAATTTTGTATTTAGACACTTGTGACATTGTAAATAAATATGGCGCTTATTTCTGTCCTTTTCCTTTCCAAAGTGGTGGAAAAGAATAGAGTCTGCAGAATCGAGTCCAATATCTACTTATAAATTAGCACCTATTATAACATAATATTATAATTTCCGCACTCACTTTATAAATGCGAAAGGATGTATGGATGGATGTTTGTTCCTCTTTCATGCAAAAACTACAGAACGGATTTTGATGAAACTTTACAGAAACTTTACAGCTATACATTAGAATAACACATATGCTATATTATATCCCCGTATTCCCACGGGAACGGGAACTACGCGGGTGAAACCGCGGGGCGCTGCTAGTAATTTATAAAACTCTGTTTTAGTGTTTAGATCTTTAAATAAATAAATAGAAGAACTATTGAAGTAAATCTGAGAGTGCATACTGGTGGTCTAATAGTCAGTTTCGTAGAGATCCATAGTAAACAAGGAACTCTTTTAGCATCGCCATATCCGGCCGTCTATCTGTCCGCAGCCCAGCTCTAGTCTGTTAGCTCGAGAAAGTTGTATTTTTATATAAATCACACCAATAAATTGGTAAAATATATTCTTGAACAACATTAAAATTTTTGAACATAACAAAAATCGTTTGATTATTATTTTATCGTTTTACCGTTTCTAAATGTACCTTTTGTACCTGTGCTCTCTTAACACGATCGCTACCAGACTACGACTTTACTCGTAGTAGCTATTGTTATATTTTAGTTGGCAACTAACATTACCTACTCGTGTGTTTGGTTGGGTCTTTGCTTTTTATCACAATATCAGAGATGTAACTGACTCCCTCGGTATGATTGCTATTGTACCTCAACAGAAGTGTTTAGATTTCACACCTGCTGGATTTTTTAGTATGCGATGCGATAATCAAACAAAAACACACAGCATGCTTTTCTGAGCGTGTCCGCCGAATGCATTTAGCTGTTGACCGCGATTTTATTCGAGTAAATCCTATTCTCCTGGGTAAATCACACAATAAGAAAATTTTTGGGATCACTTAGGTACCTACTTGTTCTTACCCTGACCAAGAATCGAATAGCTACCGACTGGTAGGACGTAAATACTTACTAATAATAATTGTTACGAACTCTTTGTTTTTCTACGTCATTTTTATGATCTTTTATATTTGAATTTTTGATACGTTTTGTTTTTCTGTCTGCCTGTCAGTTAGTTGCTGTTTAGAAGATTAGTAAAGCGAGTGTTTTTTAAAGAGAGCTGCATTTCATTTTAGATATCATACAGTCCACTACTTTTGTCCGCTTCATTTTGGTCCTTCGAGCCGGATCATTTCCAGTATACCTAAAACATATTTTCTTTGGTTTATTGACATCTTGTAAAAAATCATTTTTTTTGACGTAAGTAAATTCATCGTGTCATCGCATTTTCATTCGTAAATTCGGTCATTAGTTATATTCATGATACGTACCCCGCCTTTTACTCGCAGTAAAGGTAAAGTCATGCCAATCATTCCTGCACCTAGTGTAACGCCTAGCGCACCCGCCGTAGAGTCTAGTCAACCGACTAATGTTGGCGTTCCGCAGCAAAGCTGCTCCGGTATGACGTTTGTTAAAGCTCCAAGTGCTCGCACCGCACAAACGAGGTCTTCGCGTTCATCTTCTGCGGTGAATGCACAAAAGGCCGCGGTCGAAGCGCTTGCCTTACGTCGACAATTGGAACGTGAACAAGATCTCGCGGCGCGAGAGCGCGAGCGCGAACGGCAGCTCGCAGCGCTGCAGCAGCAAGTCGAGCAAAGCGAGCTAATCGCCGAGCTCGCCGCCATCGACGCCGACGCCAGCAGCTGTGCGGGCAGCCGCGTTAGCTCGAACAGGGTAAGCGTTGAACGAACCAATAAATGGGTAGAGCACCACCGTCAACATACTGAATTTACTGAAGTTAATAAAGGCACTCTCGTAGTTGAACGTGAACAATGTTTTCCAGTTCCGTCCTCTTGCCCTAGCCCGGTTCTACAGCCGACGGCCGCTCGGGCGACTGCACACTGCATTAACGATCAATGTCAACAAACTCAACCTCGTCATATTGCCAAAGCGTCCGAGGCGGCCGGCATTGCGCCGCCGCTCGTGTCTACGGACCTAGAGCAACACACAACTCTCTTGCGAGCTGTGGCCGACACCGCCGCAGCTGCCAAGGCGCTCGCCAGCGCCCCCGGTGTCAAAAAATTGGATTTATTCCCCTTCTCTGGTAACACGTTACAATGGTTACAATTCAAACGAATCTATGACGTTACTAAAAATAATTTCTCTACTTTAGAGAACATTAATCGCCTGCAAAATGCAATCCGCGGTCCCGCGCGGGAGGCCGTGGCGGCGCTGCTCATGTCGGCGGAGGACCCGGAGATGGTCATGCGCGCACTTGAAGATAACTTCGCGCGCCCCGAGCTCATCGTGTTCAAGGAAGTCTCGAGTTTGAAAAGTCTTCCACGTTTGGGTAACGATCTCAAAGAGCTTGGAACTCTCTCCAACCGGGTATGTAACTCTATCGCGACAATTAAACTGCTAAAACAAATAGAGTATTTATACTCTCCTGAACTATTTCATGCAGTCCTAGGTAAATTAAATCCTACATTGAAAATTCGATGGACTGATTTTGCTGTTCAACATTCTACAGAACGTCCTAAGTTGGAGTTGTTGTCAGATTTTTTGAAACGCGAATTTGATCAACACGTTCGTTTCGGGCTTTCACCTGAGTCTAGTTCGACACAAAACATACAATCTTTTCCGAACGAAAGACACGTTAAGCGTGAAAATATAAACATAACGACACATTCTAAAGCAACAAAAGAAAATGCTTCAACTAAACAAGAATGCACTTTCTGCAAAAAAGATCATAACATAAAATCGTGTTCGGAGTTTAAGTCTTTAAGCGTTGATGACAGGTGGTTATGGCTACGCGAAGTCAAAGCGTGCTACCGTTGTCTTAAGCGTAGTTCACATCAGTGGAAAACGTGTAAGGTAAATCCCTGCGGCGTTGATGGTTGCCATTTTCGTCACCATCCGTTACTTCATAATAAACCAGCCTCTGTTGTTAACACTATGGACACGCGTTCCGCCGATAGGAAAACTTTAGAGCTTGAGGAACACTCACAAACAACTTTAAATGTTTCTGCTTCGTCCGACGAAAAGGTAGTTGTTTCCAGTACGTCAACCGGCATTCAACAAGCGAATACTATCTTAGCTCTTCGTCCTCGCGCCTACCTTAAGATTGTCCCGGTGACAGTCAGCGGGCCGGCGGGTACGTGCGACACCTTCGCACTCCTCGACGACGGGAGCACCGCCACATTGATCGACTCGAGTGTGGCCGCGCGCATAGGCGCCACGGGGCCGCAACAGCAGATCACGGTAAATGGTATCGGTGGACTTGAGCGCAACACGACGGTGTCATACGTAGATTTCTACATTAAGGGTAAACACGCACAAGAATCTTTTTTAGTCAAAAATGCTAGGGCTATGGAATCGTTGTCGTTAAGGCCACAAACAATTAAACGCGAAACGATAGATTCAGTTTCGCACCTAGACAATTTTAATAGATTTTTTGGTATACGATAACGCAACTCCGACTATTTTAATAGGAGCCGAGCATTGGCATTTGTCCATTAATAAAGACATCCGTGCTGGTAGGAAGAACGAGCCCGTAGCCTGCTTGACTGTCTTGGGCTGGACTTTATACGGCGTAGCTTCAAGTAAAACTAAATTAATAGAGTTTGTTAATCACGGCACCTTTACAGAATCACCCGAGGACGACAATTTGGAATCTCTCGTTAAAGCTCAATACAAATTAGATTCTTTAGGTATTACAAAAAACGAAACAGTGCATTCAAAACAAGATCAGCGCGCCATAGACATTCTCGAGGCTACTTCAAGGCGCTTACCCACGGGTCGTTTTGAAGTAGGCATGCCATGGCGCGATGATATACAGCGTGTCCCGGATAGTTATCCTCAAGCAATGTCACGATTTCTTAGTCTAGAGAGACGCATGCGCGGGGATACCGACTTTGCTAAGGCATACGATGCTTTTATTTCAAATATGATAAATAAAAATTACGCGGAAGAATGTGCTCCTGAAACGTATTATGCCAACCGTAATGGCGACAAAATTACTGATTCAAATCTACGCCTTTATCTACCACACTTTGGCGTATACCACCCTCAGAAACGCAAAATTCGTGTCGTACATGATGCCGCAGCCAGGAACCAGGGTGTCAGCCTGAATTCACTCTTGCTTCCGGGTCCTGATCTGCTGCAACCCCTGCTGAAAGTTTTATTTTGTTTTCGAGAGGGACGTGTTGCCGTGACAGCCGACATCAAAGAGATGTTCCCGCAGATCAGAATCAGGGAGCAGGACAGGGACGCCCTTCGTTTCCTGTGGAGGCCTAACAAATCGTATCCCATTAAAGAGTTCAGGATGACAGCTGTAATTTTCGGCGCATGTTGTAGTCCATTTATAGCTAATTATATAAAAAACAAAAACGCTATAGAGCATATCAGTTGTCATCCGAAAGCCGCAGACGCCATCTTAAATCACCACTATATGGACGACTATTTAGACTCGCTAGATGGCGCTGGCGAGGCTTCTCAGCTAGCTGCTGATATTATCACCGTGCACGCCTCCGCCCATTTCGAAATGCGAGCTTGGATTTCCAACGACCCTAAAGTTCTAAGCCTCGTCCCAGGCAACTTACGAGATACGCAGTCATTGGAAATCAATCTCGGAACGACAAACATCATTCGCGCGTTAGGAATAGCGTGGAATCCTGCCACAGACAATTTAGGTTTCCGGACCGGTTTGGGCGACGAAATTCCAAATTTTCTCACCAAACGCAAAGTATTATCGTACCTTATGCGCGTATATGATCCTTTGGGGCTAATAGGACTTATTGTTATTAAAGGCCGGATTTTATTTCAACTAGCATGGAGCTTAAATATCGGTTGGGACACAGAGCTTCCACAAACGGAGGCATCTAAGTGGCATGACTGGTTCCAGGAATTGTTAACGATTTCTAATTTACAGATTCCACGTTGGTACTCAAAGGCTAGGGACTCTGAGCCTCTATACAGGGAGCTGCACGTTTTGGCAGATGCCAGTGAGCTTGCATACGCATGTGTCGCATATTGGCGTTTAGTATACAACGATAACAGCGTCAATCTCACTCTCATCTCCAGCAAGGCTAGAGTCTCCCCCCTTAAACCAACCTCAATTCCACGTTTGGAACTCCAGGCAGCATTGATCGCTTCCCGACTTGCTGTAACTATAAAGGACTGTCATCGTAAAAAACCAGTACGCACCTTCTTTTGGACCGACTCGATGACTGTTCTTCAATGGTTGCGCAGCGACGCCCGCTCTTTCAAACCTTTTGTTGCTCATCGGCTAGGAGAAATATTAGAAAATTCATCTGTCAAAGACTGGCGATGGGTACCGACAGGTTTGAACGTAGCTGACGATGCAACTAGAATGCAGTCAGTTAAACTGGACATGTCGCACAGATGGTTCAAAGGTCCATCTTTTCTCTTTGAGTCCCCGGAGGACTGGCCTAAAGAACCTGTTAACGCCGCACCAACTCGCGAGGAACGTAAAAGTCAGCCTCGTGAATTGGTGACTGTTAACATGGTAGTCACCGCGGATTTTAATTATTTTAGTGACTGGTTACGCCTACTTCGCGCTACTGCTCGTATCCTTCAGGTCGCAGCCAAATTCCGATCAATTTTGGACCGCGTTAGACTTTCCATTCCTAACACCGGTGTTAGAAACCGCCAAGTTGCGAACTCTTCTACATCCACCACTCTAGTACCGTTGTCTGCTGATTTAATGAAAGCCGCAGAGGGGCGTGTCCTACAACGTGCTCAGGCGGAAAGCTTTCGAGAAGAGATTCGCTGTGCATCAAACCAACAGCCAATCCCTAAAACGAGTCGTATGGTGAAATTGTCACCCGTGCTGGGAGAGGACGGTCTGCTACGATTAGCCGGAAGAATTCTTGCCGTTGAAAATGTAAGCGATGACGTCAGATGTCCAATATTACTTGACGGTCGCCACCCCATCACCCGCTTATTGGTTAAATACTTCCACAAAAGAGTTGGTCACGCAAACCATGAGATGGTCATAAACGAGATCAAACAGAAATATTGGATACTTCGACTCAGAAATACAGTACGTAGTGTGGCCAATCAATGCTTACTATGTCGCCTGAAAAAGACAAAGCCTATGAATCCCAGGACTGGTAACTTACCACCGCAACGTCTTGCTCATCACCGACCACCCTTCACGTTCACTGGTTTGGACTACTTCGGTCCCATCCATGTTTCCATTGGCCGAAGAAAAGAGAAACGCTACGTCGCATTATTGACATGCATGACTTCCCGAGCCGTCCATTTGGAGGTTGTTCACCATCTCACAGCTGACTCTGCTATAATGTGCCTACGTCGCTTTATTGCCAGAAGGGGCACACCAGACACCATCTACTCCGATAACGGAACTTGTTTTGTTGGAGCAGATCGATTGTTGAGAGAATTCTACCAACCTTCCGTGCAAGATTTCGCTGCTAACAGAGGCGTGAACTGGAGTTTCATTCCAGCGGCTGCACCTTTCTTCGGTGGCTGCTGGGAACGGCTCATCCGCAGCGTCAAAGTTGCATTAAGAGCTACCCTCCAAGAACGAGCTCCTAAGGAAGAAATCCTACTCACTCTTTTAGCAGAAGCCGAAGCTATTGTAAATTCTCGTCCCCTCACCTATGTCTCAGTTGAACATGATGACCAAGAGACTTTAACTCCTTTTCATTTCCTGATCGGATCGTCGTCCAACCAAACCGTACCCTCTGGTCTAGATGACCGAGACTTGCTGCGAAGAGCAGATTGGAAGAAGGCCTTACGGCTAGCGGACCATTTCTGGAACAGATGGGTGAAAGAGATCTTGCCAACCATGCAACCTCGTCAAGTAACCGGCAACGAAGACAACTTAGGAGTAGGCGATCTTGTAATCGTAGTAGACAAGAACCTTCCAAGAGGAACTTGGCCGCGTGGACGTGTAACTGTGACCTACCCCGGTAGAGACGGAGTCGTAAGAGTGGTGGACGTAGCGACAGCAGGAGGTCTACTTCGCCGACCCTCTAAAAAACTGGTCAAGATTGCTACAGAGGGCTCTCCAGTTCTTAACAATCTTGGCTAGTTTGTGCGCGCACGCACAAGGGGCTGGAATGTTACGAACTCTTTGTTTTTCTACGTCATTTTTATGATCTTTTATATTTGAATTTTTGATACGTTTTGTTTTTCTGTCTGCCTGTCAGTTAGTTGCTGTTTAGAAGATTAGTAAAGCGAGTGTTTTTTAAAGAGAGCTGCATTTCATTTTAGATATCATACAGTCCACTACTTTTGTCCGCTTCAATAATAATAAATATTGGGACACAATTCACACACGGTTATATAGTCCCAAACTAGGCAAAGACTCGACTATGGTTACTAAACATGCAGCCAACAGACATGCTCACTTACAGAAATATTGGCCGCGAGGGGTTATCAAACCCACGACCTCCGGCTGAAAAGGCTGGGTCACTACCAACTGAAAGAACAGGAACTGGCCTAAAGGAACAGTTATTACTAAATAACTGTTCCTTTATCTGTTAGAAAGTAAATCACGGTTAATATCTTCAGGTAACACATAAGCTACTTTCTTCAGAAGACACGAGAATCTAACGCGAGAAAAATCTGTGGTGAAAGCATTCGATTTTTGAAATAGTAGATGTACACATTGTAAAGGGTGATTTATGTTACACCGGGCCGGATCCGGGCCGGGCCCCGTCCGGGCTCGGATGTGCTCCGTCCGGGATGAATCATCCTAACAACACGCCTCGACATGTCGACGCCGTGCCCCGTCCGGGCCAGCACTTCATACCCAAAGTATACTATAGATAGATGTTTACCGTGACCAGGACGGGCCCGGCGCGGACCCGGCCCGGTGTAACATGAATCAGCCTTATTTCGTGTCACTTCCTTAGTTATACCTACAGTCTCACGCAGTCGGACACAATATAATTATCACAAAGTAATATTATCATACTTCAATGTCAAAATATCTACTTTCATAACTAGTGATCGGATAATTGGTTGCATATTTACCTAAAGTTCATTTTTGGTTAGGAAATTATGGAAGCGGCTTCTTAAACATATTTTTAAGCTATTGCATAGCTTCTATCGCGGGCCTTGAGCGCGGGGACCGAATCCAGAAATTCCGTTACGAAAAAAACCTCACGCTCCCCACTGCGACGGGCACGGAGGTGTGGCTTGAAGGCCGTGCATTGTCTAATGGATGGATGGATGGATGGATGGATGAACGGACGGACGGATGGACGGATGGACGGACGGATGGACGGACGGATGGACGGACGGATGGACGGACGGACGGACGGACGGACGGACGGACGGACGGATGGACGGACGGACGGACGAACGGACGGATGGACGGACGGATGGACGGACGGATGGACGGACGGATGGACGGACGGATGGACGGACGGATGGACGGACGGATGGACGGACGGATGGACGGATGGACGGATGGATGGACGGACGGACGGACTGACGGATGGACGGACGGACGGACGGACGGGGGGACGGACGGACGGATGCCCTCTATCGAGGGCCTTGAGCGCGGGGACCGAATCCGGAAATTCCGTAACGAAAAAAACCTCACTCTCCCCACTCCGACGGGCACGGAGGTGTGGCTTGAAGGCCGTGCATTGTCTAACGTCGTTTGTTTTCAGCAGTCTTGTTGATACAAAATGCTATGCAATAGCTTTACCGCGGCAGTCCCCGAGTGCCACACGTCTTTTTTTTAAATATAAATCCCGGGATTTCAGAAAATTTTGGGAATGCGAAACTAGTCTGTCACATGGTGAAGAAACGTCGTCTTTAGCATGTGGTATTTACTTTTTAAAAAACAGGGGGATTACATAATTATTAATGTTATTTATTATTCCTTTGAGATAAATATTTTGAAAATTTAATAAAAATGAAGAGGAAGTTATTATTTTTAGTTTTTTAAAATATAACACTTAAAATAATTAAATATACCTACACCCGATTTGATTAAATAATAAAAACAGTTAATTTGTTCAATCCGAAATCCCGGGATTTTTTCGATACAAAAGTGCATTCCATAATAACCAACACCTACACTTTAGGTAAATATGCATCCGATTATCCGATCTCTAGTCATAACACTAGAATGTCCGTCATGAACAGGGTGGTAAGACCATGATATAAAAACATAAATCTGAGTAGATATACATTTGCTAATACGATATACGGAACTGCTTAGAACATCATTTTGGGAAATTTCCACGGGAACGGGAAAAACGGGATCATCGCAAATCCTTTCGAACCACTGTAATGTTGAATTCGGCAAGATTGTTGTTAATGCTCCACACATTTGCAGCTTTGAAAAATCCTATTAATATTATAAACGCGTAAGTTTGGATGAATGGATTTATGGATGTTCGTTCCTCTATCACGCAAAATCTACTGAACGAATCGATGAAACTTTACAATTATATAGCTTATATACATCATAATAACACATAGGCTATATTTTATACCCGTATTCCCATTTTAGTCTTTTAAAATGCTCGCAGCCAAGGATTAGAATTTCCTGGCTGATTATTCCCGTTTTTATATAACGAGCGTCTCTTCAAGTCACGAGTAAATAGGCTTCGTCTGTGACCTCGTTCCACCGTTGACAAACAACCACAGACCTATTAATACAAGCTTATTTGATGTTAGCACCCGGTAAGTAAGGATTTTGAGAAATTCCGACGGGAACGGAACCAACCGGAGCATTATGAATTTTTTAGAAACCCCTGTAGGTGTAACAATTCTAAGTAGGCAAATCCGAGTGTTAAAAACTAATAAGTGGTAAGAAGCAAGTTATCAAAACATCAAGCGTACAAGCGTGATAGTACGAAAAACAGCCTCGTATGTTTCCACGTAGTATATACCACAGTGACTGACACTGATTGGACGAGTATTTGACGTACGTGTAAATATATTTGTACGGTTTATTTTATTCATAACCTTATAAACAGCTGAATTATGTATTAAATGCCATAAATCGCGTAAGTCAGAGTGAAGACACAGGTCCTAAAATGGGGAAACATGTTCCATTTCTCTCACAAGACTTGTGAAATGGAACGCGTTTATGTCTCTGTTTTGACTTACGAGATTTATATACGTAATTTATACAGTTGGTCCCGATTTAGCTGTGTTTACGCACAATGAAAGTTTTAAGCCACGACAGAAGACCTTGGGAGGCTAATATTTTGTAAGCGACTCCACCAGAAAAAGTGTAATGTTTGTAGGGTGCAAGTATATGAATGGTTTCAAGGATTCTGTGGAGGCAAATTGTCATTTTTTATCCGTGTAGTTCCCGATCCCGTGGGAATACGGGGATAATATATAGCCTCTGTTACTCCCTGATAAAGTAGCTTCCCATATTTAAAAAAATCTTTCACCAATATTGGTGAAAGATTTTTTTAAATCAGTCCAATAGTTTCGGAGTCTAATAAATACAAACAAACAAAAAATAAAATGTTTCCTCTTTATAATATTAAGTATAGTTCATAACGCAAACAAACCAAATCAGAAATAAATATTTTTAAAACCTGAAACCAATTGCTATACTTACCTACTTTTGTATCTGTGCCTGAAACATTGATTTTTGCGAGACTTCTAACTAAATATCTTTGGTTTAATGTTCTAGAAAAAGAATACTTAAATCAACTTATACCTACATTACAACTTTGTCACATTACGCGTTTAAGTATACTCGTATATATTTTTAACAACATTAATATGACCTATAATTAATATCATTATCGTATAGTTATTATATTATACACTTATTAAAAGTAAAATTGCATTTCTTATCATAACGGGTTCAAGATACAAAGTCGGTGTCAGTCGGCCTCACCTTTGATCTAATTAGGACAATCAACATGGTAGTCACGTATGCGTTTGCGCCGATGTTTTGTTGCAAAAACTTACGTGCTGCGTTCAAACATATTTATTTAAAATAACTATTTTTGTGTAAAATAGCTAAAATTAAATATTTTTATCAATTTTTCTTTTGCATTTTTTTAAAATACAATTGCATACATACATACACAATCTAATGACTATTGCCCATTAGAGTAGGCAGAGATTATAGATTAATTTATGATTAATTTAAATAATACATTAATTTTGCCTTTAATAATAGAAGTGGTATTATTATTTATTACACATCTAGTTCTGTTCCGTATTCTGAAGAGAAAATATTTTTTTGGTATGATTATTAGATAATTATGTTAAATTATAATCAGGTACGTATTTTTATTAGACACCATTGACTGGGATTAAAAATTAAATATACATTTAAAACGTCATTATTTAGGGATTAGATAGTGTAGAAGGCTAGATGCAAGTATATGTCTGGGTACTATTGGGTACGTCTTAGCTAGGTTTTTATGTAAATTATTTTTAAGTATTAGGTATTGTCTCAGTCACCTATTAGGATAATTATATACTCATAAATTTCCGTTTACAACTTTAAATTTGAATAAAGAGTAAAAAACCCGACCTCAACTTTTTGGTTTTCTCGTGGATGCCATTTTCAGAATAAGAATAAATTAAAATGCTACCACATGGGAAGCACCAGATTTCCAATAAAGAAAGAATCAACCGAATCGGTTCACCCAGTCGAAAGTTCGGTTGAAAAGGTATTTGATTGTGTCAAAATTAAATTGCGAGTAATCATTTAAAAAGCTTATCCCAAAACATCTCTAAAACGTCACTGTGATTTTCATTTTACAAATTACAGCAAATGTTTAAAAAATGAAACAATCAGAAAAAATCTGTACGCAGTACATTTTCCATAGTAAATTGTTTTGAAAGATCATAAAAACCGGGCAAGTGCGAGACGGAGTCGCACACGAAGGTTTCCGTACCATTATCTATAAAAACGGCAAAAAAATCACGTTTGTTGTATGGGAGCTCTCTTAAATATTTATTTTATTCTGTTTTTTTATATATAGATTTGGCAACAGAAATAAATCATCTCTGAAAATTTAAACTGTCTAACTATCATGGTTTATAAGATACAGCCTGGTGATGACAGGCGGACAGACAGACAGACGGACGCACAGCGGAGTCTTAGTGATAGGGTCCCGTTATACCCTTTGGGTACGGAACACTAAAATAAATAGTTTGATTAAGCAGTAAAATTGCTGAAGGGGTCACTGTCAACTGTGAAAGCGAAGAGGAAACTCTCCACAAAACTAGCTAGTCCAAACGCGGCACCAAAACGCATCTGCTTCGAATTAAAACCAACTTCGTTACGGTACGTTTAAAAATCTTTAAGCGGACGTTTTTCGTTAAAAATGTAAAGGGTTGTATAATTGCAGTTGGTAATCGTTGAGCTGATAGCATGATTAAAAATGCACTTGGTTATTAGTTATTACTCCAGTCTACTACACCCTGTTGAATGTTGACCCTTGAAGGTAATTTTTTGAATTGCTCACATGAACTCCGTGGCTGTTAGTTCTACTACCTGCCCCCCTAGCCAAGCGAAGATTTCATTCGCTTCACTTAATTGTAATACTGACTGTTAGTGATTATACTTACTCTATATTTAGAGTGTTGCGTCATTTTAAGTTGTTATTGATTTGAAAATAGAAAAATGAAAAAACCTAAATTTTTCTTCACACAGTCCATATTGCATAATTAAAGGAGTTAACATTTTTAATATGACTTCAGACGAAAATGAGTGAAGACAGGAGTCCAAACTAGGTAGATCCTGTGTTGATTGACTGTACTCCTGACTGATGTCCTGACTCACTGTAAGACGAGTATTATATTTTACTCATTGTTATTATTATTTTCGGAAAATTCTACCAAATTATTTCTGCTTAGTCTGATGGTTGACTGGTAGATGATGGCTTTAGGCATTAAGTTCATCGTCTAGGTACATAAACTCAAGTAGACCAACATGCATGGGATTAACCGACTCGACGCTATGTAATAATTGTTATTGTGAACCATAATTACTAGTCAGACATGAGATTAAAAAGAGCTGCCCTCGAGTTTATTGCTGGTTCTTCTCGGGGTAGGTACTGCATTTGGAACCAGCAATCGTCGGTGGAGATGGGCGTTTTACATTTAGGTAATCTTTATGGACGAGTTAATAGTGCCTTGTTATTAGACTATTGGCATTTCTAAGTGTACTTTTGTACCAACAGAAAAAAAAAAATTTTTATTTTACATATTTTAATAAATAAATAAATTTTACTTGGTAGCGCTATAAACAATTACTACAACAATTACATCTCTACCTAAATTTCATACATTTCCAAAATAATCTCTATGACTTTATCTTAATTTATCTACAGGATCTAGCTTATTTATCCAGAAGATTTATCTGAATCTAGAAGAATTAAAAAAAACAGAGTGTATCGTAAATACACACGTGAAACTTTAATCCGCAACCTTTTCAGGTGACGAAAACTTTTTCTTTACACAAAATGGTTGCAAAAGAGCTCCCATAAGAATATTCACTAAAAAAAAATAGTCTATATATCCACATTGTATGCATGACTACTGTTTATTTAAGTGACGTTGAAAAACCTTAGCACGTTAATAATAATAGCCTAAGGGGTAGCCTTGGAAATTTCCTTTTTCTATACACACATGTTTTAGTAAAATTTATGCAATACTTTGCTTTCTACTGGGCAATCTCCACAACGAGAATAATTTCTCAAGATATCATTCAAGCCCGACGAGCCGTACTGCCAAGTAATTTATCAATATAATCGCACGTTTATCAATTAATGCATTATAATCAAGGGCACACGACAGAAAATTGCAAAAAATCACTGAGAAATAACTCACGAATTTCGCCCGCGGCAGTCACCGTCGACTATCGAACGACTATCAGCTGTTCGCGCCTCATTTAAACGCAATAAGTCATGCGTTTATATCAAAGGTGGTATATCATCAATTCCAGCAATTCTAGTCTTTAGCTGTACATATTACGGTTTATTATAAAGCTGAGATAGGAGAGCCATAAGTTGACAGGCCTAGGTTTGTGTGCAAATACTCCGTCATTTGTCGCCGATATCTTGCAAACATGATTGATATTAACTGTTTGCGTGATATGATACATTATATGTATATCAACACTTTTCTTACATAAAACATTATGCAATTAACGATATACTTAGTGACCGAAACTTGTAAAAAGAAGTCTTTATGTCAATTTCCGAAAGCGTTTTTAAGAAATAGTTACATATTATTTAACCTAAATTTTACAATAAAACGGTGGTAGGAATATGTACCGTTTAATAATAAATCATTAGAACATGATAATTAATAATTTATTAGGATGTCAATTTGAGTAGAGTCATCATCAAAGAGTACAACGCGTTACAGAAAGCGCAAATCCATATACACCCCAATTAGTCTAATAATATAAAAAAATATGACGCATTCGTACTTTAGTTGTGTCTATATAGGAATTTCTTGCCGTAAATTCAGTCATGTTAAATAATTTTTCGGAAAAATCGTTATATTAAAAATAGCTGAAATCGATTATGTTGGTCGAGTCGATACTGAACAAACTAATTTCAGCGTAGCGGAAAGAAATGTCTTCGTTCATAATAATGAATCAAACAAAGAAATATAAATTTATTTATTTATTTATTTAACTTCACGTACCAAGAAAATGTACACATGGCGAACTTAATGCCTAAAGGCATTATCTACCAGTCAACCATCAGGCTAAGCAGAAATAATTTGGCGGAATTGGCCGCAAATAGTAAAAAATCAATTATTACGGTAAATATAAATATATACCTATATATATATATATATATATATATATATATATATATATTACGTAAATCCTAATACATATATATGTTGATAAAATAAACTAATACATACTAAGTATATATCGTAACAAACATAAAAAAAAAATACTTACATAAAATAATCTAAAGATGATGATTTTCTTTCAAACAATTTATGTTTGGCCTGATAAAAACGCACGAATTTTCCTCTTAAAAGAAAATTTGCATTGGGATTTTCTAATGCAAACGGGGAGGGTGTTCCAAAGCCTGATGGCATGCACAGTAAAGGAGTTGGACACAAAACCAAAATAAATAATAAAATAATGCTACGAAAGGTAAAAATAAATGCAAACATTACCAGAAATGAATGCCAAATGTTATTATTTTCACTTTCCAGTTACGACATATTAATTTATTTTTTGAGAAAGACAAAAACACATGTTTAATTCAGCATAAATTCCATATAAATCATGGATTTAAATAACCGCCAAAACATTAAAAAAAGAAAAATTAAACAAAATTGCTCGCGTACTGTGTGCTGGTATGTCCGCGATAACTACGGAACCACCTGCCTGTTAGCATGCGTACGCGCAGATGGTTTGTCTGTCCGTTAAGTAATAATTTGCCATTTGAACTCTGAAGGATACTAAATTGGCATAGACATGATTTCATGCCATAATTATTATGTATGATGTAATTAAACAACTAGTTTATGCTCTGAGGAAAGTTAATCGGCCGATGTTTTGTCATCTCTTGTCACTTTTCATTTGGTAATCTCCATCCAAATGAGTATAGTATGTTTTAATAATAAATCAGAAAGAGAGCAGGAATAGCCTTGCGGTTAAAGAGTCCGCTTCTCGTTCGTGAGTCTCGGGTTCGAATCCTGGCATATACCAATGAGTTTTAAAAACTTACATATATATTTATTACTAGCTCGACGGTACTAGGAAAACATCGTGAGGAAACATTAGATTTATTTTTGTTATAATATGTACGTACCTAAATAAGTATATACAATATGTAACAGAATAAGCACAATTCCTGATATTAGTTTGTTCAGTATCGACTGCTTAATCGATTTCAGATATTTTTAATACTTTTTCCGAAAAACAGAAAGAAAATTTGTTAGACACAACTAAAGTTCGATTGCATCATATTTTTTTTATATTAATATACTAATTGGGGAGTGTGAGGAATTGCGCTTATTCTGTTACGCGTTGTATATCAACTGTGATAATTTCATACATTCACTCTGAAAAAATATTTTTGTTTACTAATAACATGAGTAGTTGCTAAAAATATGCAGCCGTGACAGACAGACAAACGAAGTTAAGAAATAAAGTTAATCTTGTTACAAATTTGGTACAGAATCCCAAAAACTACAAATAGGTATACCTTAAAAAGAAGATTTAATGCGGCAAGATGTTTTGTAGAGTTCAAAATTATTTATGACACTACCATAACCTTACCAATTTATGTCAATTTATATTAAAAGAAGATATTCAATCTGTCAATTTCATACTTTTTTTTGGCATTTCGGCGTTTAGTTTTGGCAATCTCACCACATCACTGTACTCTGCAAAAAGTTTGTTGATGAATATATTTATTACTAGCTGTTCCGCGCGGTTTCACCCTCGTACTTCCTGTTCCCGTAGGAACAAATAAAATATAGCCTATGTTACTCAGAGATTTTCTAGCCTTCCATTGGTGAAAGATTTTGAAAATCGGTCCAGTAGTTTTTGAGTTTATTCGTAACAAACAAATACAAATCTTTCCTCTTTTTGATATTAGTATCTATAGATTACTGTAGGTGGTGGAATGAAGCTAAAGGATTTTGGATTTTAAAATTAAATCATAAGTTGTATAAAATAACACAAGTAATCATGACCCTAAAGAATTTATTATAAATAGAATCCCTATATTGAGATTATAAAAAAGGTATGGATAACATGGTCCGATTTGGTCGGCACTTCTATCAACTTTTAAAATGTAAAAATGTGGTTAGTGACATAACTACAATGGGCATTAATATGGCATTGCGAAGTTTTTTGTATAATATATTGATATAGTTATTTAATTCTGTAGAATATTTTTTATTCTATCAATAATAGTTTCCGCAGCGCATGCGATGAAATACATTTTCTGGGTTATTTTGACACCTTGGGTTACACTATTGAAGTTTTAGTAGAGATCCCAAATTTTTTCTAGTTATAAATATAGCCTATGTTACTCGAGGACAGTGAATCATTTTAATGTCAAAAGAATTTTTTTAATCGGTTCAGTAGTTTTTGAGTTATTGGTTACAAACATACAAAAATAGAAATCTTTCCGCTTTATAATATTAGTGTATACTAGTGTACATAAAGATATTGGGTAGATAAAAATAAAGGGGGTCGAAAATGGCGTGAATTGCTTCGAGAAAAGGATGGTACGGCCGTAAGTACCGCTTTTTGCTCGACTTGGCGGGGGCACTGCCGTGCCCCCAGATACTGTAGATCTACAAGTGACAATGACTAAAAGGGTAGAATGGCCAGCCTTATCTCTTAATGCAATGTTTTCTACACAGCAGATGGTTTGAATCTCAAGATCGATTTGATCGATTGAATTTTGTGTCTGCTACAATCGTCATGAACCTAAATCAGCCGCAACAAGAATTAGTTTAGTGATGATTTAAGACCGAACAAGATATGGCTCATTGCCCAACTTTCTAAACGAGGTCTAAAGACGCGCATCAAATTATAAATAGTACGTATGTGCACAACGCGAAGAGACACGTAATTAAGGCGTCTTATGGTCACTGAATGAATAAATTACATACAATTTTCATGCCTCTTAAACACAATCTCAGAAAGGCCTATAACTATCTATTGCCCGTGACACCACTCGCGGGCTGTTATTTATACCTTTAATTTACGTATACTGAGTATCAAGGACGATACAATACAAGTAGGTTTTTGACCTACATTTGTGTAAGCAAAGGAGAATAGTAGGTAGTTATCTGTGTATCTTAAGAATATTTCATACATAGAAACTTTTTCTTTAGGCTCGAAGGACCACAATTTATGTGCGAGATGATGAGTGATATAATTAAACGTTTATATGAAGTAAATATATTTATTTAGAAATTATAGATTTTATGACGTATTATGTGAAGAGACGTAGAAACAAGAGAGCTTAGACAGGCGCGATCGGTCGGCGCGATCAAAGACAATCTTACAAAAAGTCTGTATGCAACACAAAGTGTTTTTCATGTTATTATAACGACGGATTATAGATAGTTAGGTACAATAAAATACCTAGGCAGAATACGTAGAGGTGTGGCGCGGTGCAAAATTATGCTGCGGCTTAACGTTTTGAGTTCTTTACTTTTAAATGTTACCAGTTACATGTTAAGATAAAGACCGAAAACGGAAATAATCCTTTAAAAATTTGCACCGTATCGTTCCGTTATTCGATTACCCATCATCGTTGCACGGTTACAAATTCACGGCAACAATCGATTTAACTGTATCGATACAACAACCATTATTCACCCCATAAATTAGTAATCGAATCAATATAATAGGCCGAGACTAATTTTTGAACGCGCCATTCGTAACGCTCTCGGTTTCACGGATGTACAACTTAACTGGATGTGCTACCTACATGTGCGCTCAACGAGAAATTCCATATGTATCTCTATTAAGACGTTACATCTGTCTGTGGGAATGACAATATTTGCTTTTTTTTTGTAATTATTTGCACAACAGTAGGTAATCCGCGTGTCTGCAAAGAGAGAGATGGCGAGAGATCGTGAAGAAAGCTGACCACGACCACTTTGCCAAAAGCGAAACAACAGAGAAGGAAAGGTAATATAAGTTTAAAATAGCACGCCGGCTTTAACGAAAACATATTGCATTATTAATTTTGTTATTATAATAATATAATAAATAAATCTACGTATTCAGGAAATTATTACGGTAAAGTTTTTGGTGTATTAAATGTAACGTACGATCTACTCGCATGTGAATGATCTTTTGCGTATTTTTAGGTCGAAAATACCTCATCGCGGTAATTTTCTACAGCTTTTTTAGTCAGACCTCAAAAACTTGGGATATTTTTATCGTCATCCCAAACTTGTTTCTGGTATTTTCTTATGTGTTGGAAAGTGAATCGAAGCTTTAATCCAAGTATTGAAACATTGCTCTTCTCCGGAAATTAAAAAGATTTATTTGCAAAGAGGGCAAGTTTTCCATATAAATTACTAGCAGCACCCGCTGTTTCACCCGCGTAGTTTCCGTTCCCGTGGGAATACTGGAATAAGATATAGCCTATGTATTATTCTGATTTGTAAGCTACTCGTACTCGTATATAACAGTAAAGTTTCATCAAAATCCATTCTGTTGATTTTGCGTGAAAGAGGAACAAACATCCATACATCCGTACATACAAATCGGGTTTGCGTTTATAATATTAGTAGGATTATAAGTTAGTATTTACTAAATTATAATATTAGTATGTACTAAATTATTTAAAATAAATTTAAAAAGACGTTTATCTTACAAATCTTACAATGTAGGTACATAAAAGACAAAATGATGACCGATTACTTAAAAAAATACCTACTATGTTTGAAGTATGCTTCTTGTTGTGTCTACCGTCGCGCGTCGGCAGCTAAAACTGATTTAATATTTATCGGTTTAGTATTTATATCGTGGGCTTTCACTAAATGCCATGACTTATGTAGAGTTGAACCTTTTGAACGTTTAACTTTGTATTATTCGTTCATGATCACCTTGAAACTCTCAACGGATAGAATCTGTGTCAAAATATTTACTGTTTTAAAGATAAGTAAAAAAATTACTAACATTTTCACTTTGGGAATATTAGACACAGTTTGGTTTGTCCGAAAAATTCAGAAACAATATTTTAAACTATGAAATGAATTTATATTTTGAACTAGCAGCGCCCCGCGGTTTCACCCCCGTAGTTTACGTTCCCGCTGGAATACGGGGATAAAATATAGCCTATGTGTTATTCTGATGTATAACCTATATAACTGTAAAGTTTCATAAAAATCCGTGAAGTAGTAACAAACATCCATCCATACAAACTTTCGCCTTTATAATATTAGTAGGATTAAAGGGATGAGGTTTATCTTAATATTAATTTTTTATTTATTAATTTCCATAAAGCTTGACAATGATAATACTAACATCAATGACGATATTAATAAATCTATATCATTAAATAAAACTTGAGTTGAAACTGGCTCTTCCATATCATTTTATTAGTTTTAATTCTTTGTATGGATTAACAATACTGAAGAATAGTTTCTTTTTCTGTTTCTGGTATTAATATTGAACAACCAAGGGTAATTTCTTTTAACCAAAGACTTCATGATTCCTCGTTTTATCAGTTATTTTTTTAAATAAATCTGTTGAAAGTCATAGTTGGTTTCCTTTTTTTAATATACTCTAAATAATATTAGTACTTATAAAACGTGACAATATGTAAAACGTCTTTGATTTGTTAATTTCAATAATTTTTGCTACTTACTGAGTTAAATACGATTGTTTGTGTTTTATAAACCTCTTGAGACAATTTAATTGCCCTTTGGTTATCTTTACAATGAAGAAACTATCTTATAATTCGTGTTAATATTAAGTTATTGATAGAATACCTAGTGCTATAATATAAGTATCAGAAGCTAGATTATGCAACAAATTCATCTCTTTCGTACCATGCGCAATAACGTAATTTGATTGTATGAACTTAAGCTACTAATTTACTGAAAGTCAATGAAAGACAGACTTAAATATAGGTACGCACGCCACCGTCGCATCTCCCTCTATTCCGCCATGATGCGACCGACCCCACTTGCGCTATGTTCAGACCGGCAAATTGTTGCCAAAACAATGAAACACCAATCAATAGTTCTGAAACTTAAAAAGTGAATATCTTCCATACTCATTATTTGCCAGGCGTTGCAGCGCAGCATACTAGGATTGCCGTGTCTAGAAAACAATGACACACTTCTAAACCCAAATCATATTATGAAAAAACTGTCAAGAAATAGTGTTGGACAGATGGAGAAAAATCTGCACCAACTAAGCCCTAACGAGCAGCCGCCGACGTTGAGCCAGACGACGGATACGATGGCGAAATGAACTCGACGCCTTTTTGACAACATGTAAAGGAGGCAGAGGACTGATTAGCTGAAGGAGGAAGGAGAAGTCTTTGTTGAATAATAAGCCAACATGGCTATAACCACTTTACACGGTCGCTGTCCTTAGAACAATGCTCTCCGGACTACCTCCTCGTACTAAATATTGTTGTTACTTTTACATCACAGACGTACTCTACTCTCACTTATACGTCTGTTTATAAAATTTACAGATTGACCCAACGAGTCACTGACCTATGGATGGGGAACTTATTACACCATATAGTGTCATGGACAGGGACCTTGTCAAAAAATTGACTTACCTCTTGCCATTTCTCCTTCTCCTCTTGGTCGCGTAAACCGTCCCTAGCTGGCTGGAGTGCGGCTGTGGCGGCGGCGGGCGGGGCAGGCCAACGTCCACGCATGCCTCCAGCGCGTACCCGGCCTGCCCGCTCCAACCCCCGCACAGCTGCAGTTTCGGCTCTGTGGCTATCTTGACGGCTGATGATGCACCTCCCTGAACTGGCTCCGCCGTGTCTTGACACAGTTTTGTGGGTAAACCTCCGCGGGATTCAACACCTTGGCTTCACGCAAATTTAGGATGTTTTAGATATTGAAAGTCCACAATATCTTTGAATGTTCACAAGGGTATTGGGTCTTTGGAATTTCAGATAGAGTTCACGGATGATAATGCTTGAACGGCGTTGCAGTAGAGGCGGTTTGGATGTAGATATGGATGAACGGTTGCAGCTTCAGCTGTGTGACTTCTGTTACTTAGGTTTTCCTAATCTTTGCATATTTTTAGATTAATCTTCGTCAGTTGTTAAATCACTATTTATGAAGTTTGAATTGAAAGTGTAAGTTTTCGTATCAGTATTTCACTATTTTATAAGTGTCTGATTTGAATAGTTTACCTTACTTTTTAATTTGGACATGAAAACTTTAAAACAGCCTTAATATTAATGGTCTCATCAAAGATTGGTTTTTGCACATTAGCAATTATTTAACCCAGCGTTAGAAACGATTGCAATATTCTTTTATTCATTTTTATCTTCTTTAGTTCACTTTATCGTGTTTTTCTATTTTTATCGATGATATTCTTAGTTAATGTGATCTCAATAGAACAAAACTTTGGTATCATTTATAAAGTAAAAATAATCACTACAAAACTTTCAGGCACTCGAAAAAAACGCCAATATTGCACAAATAAAACGGACTCTATATCCGTAATAACTATTCAAGATTATATTTATTATTTACCAAAGCAATTACTAACCTGTTGTCTAGTTTTTGGAAGATTATTTTAGTCTAATTATTTAAACTGGAAACTATCTGGAAGAAGTTACGACTTTATGACGAAGCCCAATTAATTATTAACTCAACAACATCATAAAAGGAAGTTTTGTTTATACTGTTTCACTATTGCTTTCCGTTATTAAGTCATATTAAAGTTATTTTAGTAACACTATTGTCTTGGCCTGATTTCTTGAAAATTTTAAGCGATGACTACCGCCAGAGGTCACTGTTTCCAGCCGATCGATTACGCAAGCTGTTTTCAGGAGGGCACAGTATACGCACACCCCGACGTATTAGACAAAAGCTAATCTCACAACTGTTTATTTCAAGAATCCAACTCGAATGCGCATAGTACCTATATTAACCTATAACACTTTGATAGCACTCAGGCTCTTCAGTCATATCACTGTAGATTTTGCACTCATCGTCACTGGTACGTTTTTCAATAACCGGTTGAGATTTTTTTTTATGTTCACGTGTTTGTTTGAGGTTATACTGTATCATGTGTCCATAGACGCGAGGCGCCACCGGCAAGCGCCCGATGTCGTTTGGTGGCTCGGTCTTCAAGACCCCTAACGGAGAGGGGCGGTGCCCAACGCGGACACGCCTACAGCTTCCAGTTAACCAATCAGACGCGCCCGTTATCTTCAAAGCGTACACTGGGACGTATTGAGTGACGTATATTTTTATTTTTCGTAACAATTGCACATTTTCTTTTGCATTTTTTGTTTAGAGAACTTTTTTTAATTGTGTAGCTTTTATTTACCGAAATAGCTTCTGTAATGCCAGTTTCAATGTTGATGTTTATGTGTAAGGATAGTTGGCATATTTATAGTTCTTAGTAGCTTTTGTTTTTTAAATATGTTTTTGTTCTACTCCGTTTGTCAGTCACTAAGGTTTTGTAATTAATAAATAAATTGTAAATACAAAAGTAAAAACAAAGAAAATGACGTTTGAACGTTCAACTAACTATAGGTTAGTAGCTATTACTGGCACTTTCTACAAAAGTCTCTAGTGATACTTGTTTCTAACAGTGTGAACACAATGCCACTTAAAGCTCGTGGCACTTAGAGAATTGTCTAAAATTCGTGCTTTATTTTTCTGTGCCAAGGCCATAGTGATTACCATTTGTGTCGATGTGGTTCAAGATTTACGACTTTAGTTTACCTAGATCGTAATTTTTATCACCAGACTGTTGATTGTCATAGAGTCCAGTACTCTACTGAGAAACCTCTAGAAAAAGATTTTTTTATACTAATACGTGTGTCACTAACATGACGTTGATGATTCTAAGATTACCGTTAGGAAGATGCTTTAAAACAGTTTAAAAATCTACCAACAATCTGAAAAATCTTGAAGGCGTAAAATAAAATTAACAAATGAGACATATTATTTATTAGGCTGTTTATTATTAAAAGTGAAATTCTTAATGCGTCCCATGCCAAGGTGGATGACGTCACAACATGGCCGCTGGGTGAGGGCGACTTTTCGCATTTTCCCCTCGACCGTGCACATGGGTGGACGAACTCTATGTGACCTCTGCTAGGCAGTTTTATATTTTTTATTTGGCAGTACACAATTACACAAAATATTTTTGAATATAATTTTTACAAAGGTACCTATACAAATGCATTACATTTTGTTATCGATTGCGACAGTTGTTACAGGTAGGCACTAAAAGTTAGGAAGGTGGAGATATGTACTCAATAATGACTATTATTTCGGGTGCCTATTTACACGAAGTTTTAAAATACACTTAATATTTTTTTATCACACTGTTCATCTTTGAGGGGTTATTTATGTGTAAGCATATTCACTAAGTAAATTAAAATTTCGTCCCTTTAAAAACTAAAATAATTAAATACCTATTCTTAAATAGTTAGTTAATTTGTGTCTATATAAAGTGTACCTACATGTTTATCATGATGCAAATGGCCTAACGTAGGGATGGTAAAACAGTATAGCATACAATAAACGTAAAAAATCTGTGCAAACCAGGCATTTTTTACAACGACCATAACAATAATAAACAAGGTCGAATACTGCAGGTTAAAATGTTGACGTGTTTATGTGTTTTTATAGATATAGCAGCAGTTATTTTAATTATGCCATAATTATGTGACGTAAAAAATAATTGGTGAAATACACTTTGGTCGCCCTGGAGTTTTATCAGTATAGATAATTATAGCATTAAGTAATTATTATTTACCATAATGCACTGACTGCACTATGTACCTATGTAATGCTAATGTAAAGAAACGAGTACAACTTGTTTATCTGCAAACTAGTGTACCTATTGATAAAAAACAACAACAAAAAAACATTTAAGTGAAATACTTAAATGGTTTTTTTTGTTTCTTACCTAAATGGTGCCAATGGGACTCTATTATAAAGGCTCAGCGGTCCATCCGCCTTTCAAAGACACTTCAAATTTTTAGTGTGGGTTACAATTAGGCGTTATAACAACAAAATAAAAAAGTTAAAAATGAAAGGGGGCTCTTTTAATTTTTATTTTTTTTATTTTTATATTATACAAGAAACGCGTTGTTTTAGCGTACGGTAGTACGATACGGTACCCTTCGTGAACGAGTCCGACTCGCACTTTGCCGGTTTTTTCTGTTTAGTCTGCTGTGTTTTCACGGATCAATTGAAAACTAGGCTTATTGTAATGTACTTATTTCCATAGTTACTATGTTGGTACCGTTAGGAATTTATTAGCCTACTACCTACCTTTATACAAGGTGATCAAATAAAAATAGATTAAGCTGATCTGCACGATTTGTAGGTACTTATATAATGTCACCTTCAGGAGAAGGAATAAATCAATTATAAATACATACCTATTATTTTCGATATTTTTTGGAAAAATATGAAGCATCTACTTCAAAATTACAGAACGAATGTTTAAAATCCCGCGTCCTTGTATCACAATAGCTGGTTGACAGCACTTTATATCGCTAAAATATAAACCGGCTAATTAAAAGTGCATGCCAGTTTTGTATTACCCGTATATTAATTTATATTCATTGGATTTGGTTTCATAACTGTCGCTACGTAACTCAGTAGAAGTTCATTGTTTACTATATTTATTCCTTCTCCTGACGACGGGGACTTAGGTAGATGAAAATATAGGAAGTTATTTTTGGCCATTCAAGCACCTTACTGGCGGAGCAGTAGCAAATTCTTTCTTGACGGGATTCTCGGTTTCTTGAGAAAATATACATTGGCGTAGCTAGGGATTTTTCCTAGGGGGGGCCATGGTCCCAGACACGAATCCGCCGGCCGCACAGCAAGGTAGTCACGACTATCGGCGCATGCGCAACTAAGATAGGTATCAAGTATGGATTTCAGTTATCTTTAGCTTTTTAAGACGGTGTTCGGTTTCGGTATTTGAGGATGAAGTTATTTTATGTCAGAGAAAGGGTATTTTTCTAGGGTGGGCCAAGAGCTTTCTAGGGTGGGCCCGGCCCAACCTGCCCCCCCCCCTAGCTACGCCAATGAAAATATACAATAGAAGAAGCGCAATTCCTGAAATTATTTTGTTCAGTATCGAATACTTAATCGATTTCAGCTATATTTAATACTAGCGACCCGCCCCGGCTTCGCACGGGTGCAATGCTAATACTAACCCCTTCCTATTTAATCACTCTATCTATTAAAAAAAACCGCATTTAAATCCGTCGCGTAGTTTAAGATTTAAGCATACAGGGACATAGGGATACAGGGACAGAGAAAGCGACTTTGTTTAATTATACTATGTAGTGATAACGTGTTAAATTTTTCCGAAAAATGTATCAGCACAACTGAATTTACGGGTACTTATGGAAACCGTACCTACCTACTATTATTGCTCTTTATTTGAGAAATTTGGTTAGACAAAACTAAAGTTATTATGCACCATATTTTTTTTAAATTAGTATAGTTATGTACTAAGTGGGGTGTGCTAAAAATCGAGTAATTGCGCTTATTCTTTGACGCGTTGTATGCAGTAAAGATCTACACTATATACTGCATACCTACAAAATCGTAGCACACTATACCGTAACGATTTTATTAGGATAATTATTATTTAAAAATAGTTGAAAGTCAAAAGTTTTTATTCAATGTAGGGTCTGATAAGTCCTCTTATCGAAAGTCATTGCAACTCCACCGCTTCGGTATAAATAGTTGAGGAGAAGAAGCGGGGCAAGAAACTCCTCAACACATTATTCTTTTAAACAATCAATACAATACAAAGTACAAGTTACATGGTTTTAGTGCTTTGCTGAGCTGGAGAAAATTTACACCAAACATCATCATAGATTAAACATAGGTATGTATGACACTCGTCGAAACAAGCAAATAACGAGTAGTGATGACGAGGAGTTCAATTATCCACCTCCTGGCTCCATCATCGGTGCTACCAAATTATTTTACTGTCATCAAACTATTGTACCTTCACTGGCAAAGTTTCAACTCTATAACAATTAGAAGTAAGTTAAATTCAACCTCCAAGATTTGTTTACATACAAAGTTAGTTAATAATAATAAGTAACAAGAGGAGTTAGTACAAAGCGTGTAAAACCTTAACAGCAAAAATAGATTAAAATATAATAGGACATAGAGGGGGCATTGGGAATATTTTCATACTAAACTTTGAAGCTTGTTTGAAGCTCAAGCGTCATGTCAGTTAGTATGAACGCGAGCTGTCATTCGGTCGAAATTTTACTAGACTTATTCCAATTGGACGAACTTTTGGCTTAAAATTTTCCTCACTTTGTTCCCTCTATGCCCTATTATTTAATCTCTTTGCTCAACAGAAATTTCGTAGGCTTCACTTCCACTTCACAGTCGCTCAGGCGAGCGGTGACACTATTCCTGAACTAAATACATCAGGGCATGGCCAAGTTCCAAAAGTGTAGTTAAGTATAAAACATTATGATTTATACGCCACCCCGCCCGCAAAGTGACACCCCTGACAGTAAATCACGAATGAATTGCCAAAACTCACGCATTTACGAATGTTGAGGTGATCGCTGTAGTACGATTTGGGATCGTTTAATAAGGATTTTTTATATTATATACAATACTAGCGGCCCGCCCGGCTTCGCACGGGTGCAATGCTAATACTAAAACCTTCATCTTCCTCCGTTGCGTAGTTTTAAAGATTTAAGCATACATAGGGACATAAGGACATAGGGACATAGGGATATAGGGACAGAGAAAGCTACTTTGTTTTATACTATGTAGTGATGTAAGAGAATAATCGTAATTCCTGAAATTAGTTTGTTTAATCGACTACTCAATCGGTTTTATTTTTAATATGTGTCAAATTTTTTCCGAAAAATGAGTTAGCATAATATGGAATCCGTACTATTAAGTATGGCTCTTTGAAATTTGGTTAGACAAAACTGAAGTATGAATGCATTTTTTTATAAAAAAAAAAAAAAAAAAAATCTCACGCCTTTCATCCCCGAGGGGGTAGGCAGAGGTATTCCATTACTGGATATACCCACATTTCACGAGATATATTGGACCCCTAAACGTGATAGGTGGTGAGCCCATCGCCGGACCGGGTCTATTTACACATGTCTCAGAATTAATTCTAAGACCTGCGGGTTTCCTCACGATGTTTTCCTTCACCGTCGAGCTAGTGATAAATATGTACGTAAGTTTTTTGAAAAACTCATTGGTACATGCCAGGATTCGAACCCGAGCCTCACTGATTTTCGGCCGGCTCTTATATTATAATAATAATAATAATAATAAATTGTGGGACACAATTCACACACGGTTATTTAGTCCCAAACTAGGCATAGCCTGTACTATGGGTACTAAACAACAGATAAACATACTTATATAAATACTAAACACCCAAAAAACAAAAATACTTTCACCAATGGAAAGCTATAATATTCCTGAGTAACGTAAGCTATATTTTATTCCCGTGTTCCCACGGGAACCGGAACTATGCGAGTGAAACCACGCCGAACCGCTTTATTATATATACGAAATAATAAATGTGGTTCGGGCTAGATTTGACCAATGAGTTTTTAAATAAAAACTTACGAAATTAGGCACATATTTATCAGTAGATCGACGGTGAAGGAAAACATAAAAAAAATGTCGTATTTTTTCTCTTTTTGTTAAATCCATTTCTCTTACAATCATATTTGTACCTACCCTTAAAATATTTGCACTTAATTTAAAATGACCAAGTAAGTATATTTATATTATACGTGTAATACAATTGGTTTATGCCTGAGGGATGGTGAATATTCTTGGACAACAAAGAAAGTCTTTCAGTAAGGACCTGGGAACATTGAATGGACTGGGAATGCGAAAAGCAACTTATTTTTCGGTCGTGCGCACTCACATTTTGCAAATTACCAGACGAATCCCGAAAAGGACTCGCTTTGACAGGGTTTTTTATTCGTAGAGGTATCAGAAAGATGAACTCTGCGATGTTTTCCTTCAACAATGAGTTAGTGATAAAAATGTGAGTAAGAAAGTGTTTGGACAATTCCGTGGTACATTTTCTCACCAAGGAAATCATACTAAGGTAATTTAACCGAAATAGTTAATTAAAAAATATATATATTTAAGTAATACATACATACATTAAAATAAGAAAAAAAAAGCATATCTACGCTCATGCCTTTTTCCCTTTTGAGTAATAATTATTTATTTATGTTCAGCTACGTACATAAGTATAACTCAGTATTATTCCTTTTCTGGTGTAGAATTTGCAAAATATGTATCATAACTAGTTTGATCATGGTTAAAAGAAAATAATTAAATCACTTATATTTAAAAAAAAAAAACTTCTTCAAAATATAATGCCTTACTTAAAAAGTTATTGCGCGTTTCATTTTGTATTATTAAAATATAATTTATTTATTTATTATACATAAATATGTAGCTCAATCATATTATTTGTTTGCACATATCTCTCTGATATTTCGTGTAAATTATATTGTCTTGTTAACTAGACCGATCCTTTTTCCAATCCAAATTCCAAATTCTTTTCTTCAATTTAATTCGAAAATTAGTAAATTATGAAATTTAATTCGTCTCCCGATTTTACTCGACACTAAAAAAAGCCTTACTTAACTATAATATTGCTATATTAAAAATGAATACTTACAAACTCTTTGAATTTTATTGTTTGTAGCGACATCTAGCGCTTGAAGCTGGTACTATTTGCGACGGTTAACCACAGCAAGGCAGGTAGCACAATATGGTTCAACAGGAAATTCTCGTGGTTTTGTAGAAAATCAATATTTCACCCTGAACAAGTTCAGTTGCACGAACTTAGTTATGACAAAATGTGTTCACTTCACTACATTACAAAGGCCTTATTCAAAAAGTATTTATTTACAATTAGTTTCAAAGTAACTCATTCGACAGTAAATAAACAGATATTATACTACCCTATTTATGGCTTAGATAATTGTAAAGGAAGGAAGGAGGAGAGTTTTTTGATTTGTAACTGCTTTGGACAAAAAACGTAAAAAAAAATAAAGATTAGTTTTTTAAAGCTTATATCAGCGTCAGTTAAATTTTGCAGAAATAAGTCCAGTTAACACTCTTATGTTTAACTGAACTACCTGTAGGAAAATACGAATTAACTATATGATTGTCAGAAACAGGAGTACCTAGGTATTGATCAATAGATAAAATATTTCTTTGTCGTGATTTCATTTCATTTTGTAGTATACCTTGGAAGGTATTAGTTTTGCTTTAACATATCCCGTCGGCAGAAACTAAATTATAACATAACATAATCATTGATCTCAGTGGGCACATATACACATTTTCGTAACTTAACAAACCATTTAAAAAAATATAGGTAATTAAAACATTGTTAAACTAACAATTGATTCATTTTTATGGTTCCGTACCTCGAAAGGAAAAAACTGAACCCTTATGGGATCACTTTGTTGTCTGTCCGACTGTCTGTCTGTCTATCGCGACCCTTTTTCAATTCATATCTGCTGTGAAAAAATCAAACTTCTAAGCCAACGCAATCAAAAGACACTCGCAAGGGAATCAAAACCTACATTGTTCTTCCCGTGAACTCAAAATCTTAAAATTTGCTACGAAGCAACGTCTTATAGCACAGATAAGGGAAAAATTACGAAAACCGTAAATTTTTAGTTACATCATTCTCGATTATCGTGATGTGTGAACTTTTACTTGTAGGTATACCTACAGTTTTGTACGGAACCCTCTTTTTTTAATCTTTAAGTTATATTTTGATCAATCTATAATTCACGTGCACAAAATGTATTCAGTGTTTTTTAAATACTAATCAAATTATAAACGAGTTCTACCACTTAATTGTAATCTGCTTAATGTAGGCTTAATGCTTAAATAGGTTACCTAATTCTGCAAAAATAGTTTTAGTTCAAAATTATATCACAATCTTAAAAATATCTTCCCAGAAAAACGATATTCAATTTTAAATATAAAACACCGAGCTTAATTTATAATTCGAACATATGCCACGTGAAATTTCACCGATAATCGTCGGCTAATTCGATACGATTCCAATTTAAATCGAGAATTTGCCCACATTTTTTCGACCGACCATGGACGCAGGCGCCGAAAACGTTTGACTCCAACAGAACTGTCAATCAAACTTTGTTGCATATTATTATTTAGGGTATTGTAATCACAAGCAGAGCCGAAATTCGAATTTCGACATCGACAGGTCGGTTCTTTTTTACAATACCTAATTGAGTTTTGTCTCGCGGCCGTGTAATTGTGTCCCGAGCTAGGCGGGCGACGTAAAAAACGCACTTATACTCGTTCTTTTTTTAAAAATTGGACTTATCCCTAATCTTCTATTGACACGGTAATGAGAGACGAAAATATTGTACGTTTGGGATTATAGTGCGGAGTCGTGGAGACTTCCTTGCGTTTGCCGACTGCGAAAATATGTTTTTTTTGGCGTTTACCTTCATTATGTTGACCTTTCAAAAACACTGAGGATGTAATGTAACTACTACAAATTCATAATAACTTCAAGTTTGAAAATGTTGAATCTCATGTCGAAATTTTTTCTATGATGTACTTACCTTGTTTTTTAAGTAAAACAATATTATTACGACCTTCACACCGTATACACACCAGGGGATAGGCAAAAGTATTACGTCTCTGTAAGTACCCGCTTATCACCCCTGTTTTTATCTGAAAACATATGAAAATATTTTTAAATGTTTGTTATTCAGAACTAAGTCTGAATAAAAGAGACTGCAAATTGGGTTTCGAAAATTTGGAAGTAGTTTTTGAAGTGAAAACTTCTTTAGGCGTTGAGCACTTTTGTGGGATGGGTAAAAACTGTGAAACTCGCATCTGGGGGTCGATTTTTGAATCTCACCAAGTGACTAATTCTCACCGATGTGAGTGATTTCCGAAAGTTCGTATTTTTGAAACTCATCGGTGACTTACATTTGTCATACCTATGATATCGATTTACGAGTGCCCCTACCCACTCGCTCGTAATTGAAATCACCATGTGATTGTTTTTGACAGTTATCGTATGTGACATCTGCCCAAAGTGCCAAAGTATGTTTTTCGGAAGAATTAGCAGCGGGGCTCGATTGTGATATTTCGTGATTGCGACGATTTATTGAAAATATAAAAAACCTCTCAATTAAATAAAACAATATCCAAGTTATTAGTAAATACAATTATTAAGTTAAATATACTTGTAAAACATATGCCACTAACAAATGTACATACCTTTTCTTATAAATTGTAAAATCTGTGTTATGTTCTCTTTATTCGTCCTTTTCTAGTGAATTAAGTGAATTTTTCAATTCAAAACTTTAATTTTCGTTTACATGACACTGACAGATACATTACGTTTTACGATTGACCAATTTGATGAATCTTTTTTAAGTTATAGTACTTATGAGAAAATAAAAACCGATATCAAGGGCAACACTATAACATCTGCGTAAAAAGGAACGTAACGGGAAGATTGTCTCTGACTGACATTGTAAAATTTCTGCATGTTGGTAAACATCGTATGACTTTCAAAAATACGGCTTTTGGAAAATGGTGACATAAAAGTCATCGGTGATAATTTTAGTCACCGGTGATTTTGATATCACCAGTGAGATTCAAAAATCGCACTCCAGGTCACGTGTGCTGATCGAAAAACACGTACACGTAATGTTGTAACACCGAAATCGATAATCAAGTTTTCACTTCTGCGGGCACTCCCGGAGTCCAATTCGTGTTTTTTTTTTGTAATAAATATTCGTATAATGTTTGTATATAAATACTAGCTAGTACTAAGTAATATTTAATGTTTTAATGTTAAGACTCTGGCTAGTTGAATTTGTCTCCCATAATTTATTATTATTATGATTAAGTTTATGTAAAAAGTCATTTTATGTCAATAGTTTCGTTTACCTCTCGTCTTGTGAGGGTTCAAAAAAGTTTTTATTAGTTGCGTTTAAAAGTTATCACATTGGCAACTCCACGGATGCTGGGCGCAAACTCTGTTCTGCCACCGGACGGATTTGGTTCCGTGAAACTAATCAGGCTAAATAAGTAAATTGACGAGAGCGGCCACTCGTCACGCGATCTCCCTCGAATTCCGAATACGCTATTGTAACACGGCTTCAAAATACAAAATAGTAGCAGAATGGCCCTAGCAAGAGAAAAAAAAAATTACCTACCTTTAAAAGCTTGCTGTTGAGCAAGTTTTGTTGTTGTTGGTATGGAGCGAGTTTTACTCGCAATGTGTATGATCATCCACAACAAAATGGTCCGGAAAAAAATGCCTAAGTGACAGTTGAACTCACGTTCCGAAGGTACACAACAAAGACGTTTAAAGAAACAGATGATTTTCGTCCAACCTCTTTGGTACACATTACCAATGTGTTATGTAATTTAAAAAAACATATGTTTTTGTTCATTAGATATAAATTTTTCAACATAATATTTTTTGGATCCCTAAACGTAACAGCACCCGTACCACATAAGTTTAATTATGCGATATTTAATTTGACGCCGCTTTTTTAACAATGATAGAGAATAATACTTGTTGAGCTCTATTGTCTATTCGCGCACGGCGCCATTTTGGGTCCCAATTCGAATTGCAAACGGCAAATTTAATGTAAAATTTCAGTCATATATTGTACAGCATTGTCATACGGCACACTGCTGTTGGGTCGAGCAGCCAACGCGGAATCCATTTTTGTGTTGCAAAAGCGAGCTGTGCAAGCCATTTACAAATTGAGATGTCGCGATTCCCTAAGAGAATGGTTTAAGGAAATAAATATTTTAATAATGCCATACCAGTATATTTATAAAATACTATGTACGTACGGAAAAATACATCTCTTTTTACAAAAAAATGTGACAGGCACAATTGTAATCTTAGAAATAAAAATAATATACTAAAGATCAACCACATTACAGATAAGTGAAATTAATAATTCCTTTTTGGGTTTGTGTATCCTACAGTAAACAGTTTTACAACAAGATACCTAAATCTGTTCTAGATTTGCAAGAAATAATTTCAAAACTCTTTTGTAAAATGGTACTTATATTTTAATTCGATGAGTATATTTGAATGACAATGAATGAATGAATTTGGTGTAAATTTTCTAAAGCTGAGCAAAGCACTAAAACCATGTAACTTGTACTTTGTATTATATTGATTGTTTAAAAGAATAATGTGTTGAGGAGTTTCTTGCCCCGCTTCTTCCCTCAACTATTCATACCGAAGCGGTGGTCGAGTCACAATGACTTTCAATGAGTGAAGTTACAAGCCTCTACGTTGAATAAAAACATTTGATTTGATTTGATTAACCAATTGTTAGTTGACGCTGATCAGATATCCAAAGATTATCTTATAATAGTAGGCCTGCAGGTGATACACTCCTCGCCTGGCTGAAATATTACAGACGGACTCGATGACTTTTGTTGGATGACGGGCCTGTTGGCTCAGTTGGTGACCCTGCCTTCTGAGCCGAAGGTCGTGAGTTCGATCCCCGCTCGGGGCCAACATTTGTGTGCATGAACATTTCTATTGGCATAACAGACCTTAAATAAATATTAAACGACCAGTCGTTTAATATTTATTTAAGTATGTATATCAGTTGCTTAATACCCATACTAAAGGCCCTGCCCAGTTTGGGACTAAATAACAGTGGCTGAATTCAATTATTCTTTTTCATTTCACTGAACTGTGTAAAAAAAACTTCCTTACGATGATTCCGTTCACCACTGAGCCAGGGATAGAGTGTTTGAAAAACTAATTGGTAAATTCTCTCATCCGGAATGGAAACCCGGCCTAGATTAATTCTTACAGGACTATCACACAAAACGCTTAAATTAAACATTTCTTTTATATGAGAAGTTAAAACTATTTCTGTCTTTGGAACTCTCTGGAACTACTGAACCGATATATTTTACTAGAACCTACGTTATCCCCAACTTACATATACAATATTTTGATATAAACTTGTTATTTATGCCATTAGTTTTGACTTCCAAAAACCATAGTCAAGTACAGATCAAGTACAGGCCTTCGCAGGGATAAGGCAAATTGATAATTCTATTGTGTCTCGTTTCTAATACTTGAGCGGTGTTCATTCCAAAGACATATTAAGTCTATTTATACAGCCGCTACTAAGAACTGAAGTTGGTACCTTATATTATGTAAGCAGAAGCATTCTAATACTGAAAATGGCCACTTTTCACAAGTCTATTTTATTCCCTAAACGAGACTGAGTCCATCGCTGGACCGGGGCGCTTCTAGCCATGTATCAGAGTAAATTTTAGGACAAGCGGGTTTTACTCACGATGTTTTACTTCGCCGTCGAGCTAGAGATGAATATAAAAAAAACAAAAAACTTAAGTACATGTCACCAAGATTCAAACCCGAGCTTCATACATGACAGGCAGGCTTAAACCACAGGCTTTATTGCTCAAATTTAAAACTTGAACACAATGAGTTTGAAACTTGAACTTGAAATTTAATGAAACTGGCCGATATCGAAGCTCCCTGAATACGCCTGCTGACAGGCGTATTCAGGGAGCTTCGATGTTCGTTATCGGAAAATCTGTCGAACACTTTCGAGATGGGCTGATGTTGGTATCGAAAACTTTCGAGATGGGCTGATGTTGGTATCGAAAACTAATGTCATATGTCGATAGATTCGACTTCGGAAAATTTGTCACTCGATCTGAATCGAACGGAAACGGTACCAAGTCTCCGTGAATACGCCAGCAGGCCACCTCAATCGTGCAGTCCAGTAATATTTTATACTTGTTTACTCAAACTTTAAACATAGCACAGCTACTTGAATAATCAGTTGGTATGAAAAAGCGCACGCTGCAATGTTAAATGTACTACGTTGTGTCTTTGTTGTCTTAAAAGATTAATTGCTCGGTAATATGACGGCGCTACTACGTTACGGGCAATGTTTGAACGTGTGCATCTGGATTGAGGGCCCACTTTTTAAATTATTGCAAAACGAAATGATACTTACAGGGCATTTACTTAAAATTTTGTAAAACTTAAAGCAAAGATTCTTAAATTTCTTAAACGTGAATCAAAAGAGTTATGGTCAAATAGCTTGGGCCCTCAATCCTGACGCCTGCATAAAACGGCATAGTCGAATCTCAGAAAGTACTATCCCTGGGATAATAATTATTATTCGAGTATTTAGTTAGGAATTTGTTAAATACATTAAGAAATTGTCAAGTCTTAAGAATGCGACAATACAGATTTATGGCGGTTTAGCTTGGGCCCTCAATTCAGCAATTTTGATATTGTAGAATCAGCAAAAAATATGAGTTTTTCTAAGGAAAGATATTAATACGACTATAATATATTTAAGTTCCATATCTCGGAAAATTTGTTAAAAAGAAATAACGACACAAAAGTTAATTGTTAAAAAGTTATTGAAATTCGTATTTTTTCAAAACGTCTGAACTGAGGGCCCAAGGTTTTTGTCAGTATTGACTAGGCTAAGCCTTCTACACTACCGCACTTTAGGCTAAGTATTGTAACAAATTTTTAACTAAAAGGCTACAAAGCGTCCATTCTTCTAAATGCCGTACTTTAGGAGAAAATTGATTTTCGATGTTTTATATGAGAAAATTCAGTAGGATGTATATGATTTTGTTACTTTTTTGAGACAAATCAGCATGTATCCTCATATAAGATATTTCATAAGCGAATAGTTGTTGTCGGAAGCGATTACGTTTTGTGTGATCCAATAATTATTATAGGGTGTTATTTAAATGGTTATCATAGTATTCGTATTGTTGACGCCTGACGTACGCGCGTTCCCGTCATGTTTTTTGTTTAATTTTCATTTTGCTGTGTATTTCGGGTTTTGACTCATATTAGTGATAGTATAATATAATTATATACATACAATTTCATATGTTTTAGCAGATTATAATGTAAAATAATAAAGATTTTGGCAGGGTTTCATATTATTTTTATTTTCTTGTTAAAAACAAATTAAGGTTAAAGTATGTAAAAATGTTATCTATACATAAAACAAAACTCTAACGGGGCCGTGGCTGTATATGAAATGTTTTTGAAAATTTTAACGAGTCTATTTTATCTAGTCTATATAATTATCGATATAGATACCAAAACAACATCTTTTTAAATTTGTGTCTGTCTGTCTGTCCGTCTGTCTATATATGTCTGTCTGTCTGTCTGGTTGTGCACGAATCACGCAAAAACTGCTAGACGGATTTTGATGAAATTTGGTATGGATATAACTGAGTACCCGGGTCAACATCTAGGGTACTCTTTATTCCAGAAAAATATCTCATTCCCACGGGAAAATATAAAAACAGGTGAAAAAAGAAATCGATAACACCTAGAAACTTGAAATATAGGTGTCTTGTATATCTTAGCCAACCGCTATGAAGAGATTTTTGGAAATTTCCACGGGAACGGGAATAAACCGGATCCGCGCAGGAAACGCCGATGGGCACCCGCAATTTCTAATATGTTATGTAGGCGTCTTATATTATGTCGTAGGCAACCGCTATGAAGGGATTTTTTGATATTCCCACGGGAACTGGAATATATTGGATTGAGGAATTTTTTGATTTTTTGTATTGAAAAGGCTCCAATACTACCGGTTTTACCGATTTAAAAAAAATTTTTTGCCAGTGGAAAGCGTACTTTTCTGGGAGTAACATGTGCTATAATTTTCCCACGGGAACAGGCCTAAACCACGTTACCGATTTAAAAAGTTCTTTTACCAATGGAAAGATACATTACCAGGGAGTAACAAAGGCTATATTTTATTCCCGTATTTTCACGGGAACGGGAACTACGCGGATGAAACCGCAAGGCACTGCTAGTTGTTAATATACAGGGTTATAATTTTAATACGTCCAATACATAATTTCATTGATTATTGGCACTTTCTTATTTTATTTTTCCACGCATACGTAGGTGAGGGCACAGCACAGCTAGGCGTATATAATTATATCGAGCTTTATATATTATATACAATATGTAACAGTGTATAAGCGCAATTCCTGAAATTAGTTTGTTCAGTATCGACTACTTATTCGATTTCATCTATTTTTAATGTGTTAAATTTTTCCGAAAAATTAATTAGCATAGCTGAATTCAGTGCTATCTATGGACATCGTGCTATTATTGATCGATATTTAAGAAAATTGGTTAGACACAACTAAAGTTCGATTGCATCTTTTTTTTAGTATATTAATTTACTAACCGGGGTGTATGAGGAATTGCGCTTTTTCTGTTACGCGTTGTATAATTATATATATTGTATCTGCGCTTTACAAAATACTACTTACATGATCACGACGAATACTTGTTTATACTTACGATAAACATTATGGTCACCCTACTGAATTTTCTCATATAAAACATCGAAAATCAATTTTCTCCTAAAGTACGGCATTTAGAAGAATGGACGCTTTGTAGCCTTTTAGTTAAAAATTTGTTAAAATACTTAGCCTAAAGTGCGGTAGTGTAGAAGGCTTAGCCTAGTCAATACTGACAAAAACCTTGGGCCCTCAGTTCAGACGTTTTGAAAAAATACGAATTTCAATAACTTTTTAACAATTAACTTTTGTGTCGTTATTTCTTTTTAACAAATTTTCCGAGATATGGAACTCAAATATATTATAGTCGTATTAATATCTTTCCTTAGAAAAACTCATATTTTTTGCTGATTCTACAATATCAAAATTGCTGAATTGAGGGCCCAAGCTAAACCGCCATAAATCTGTATTGTCGCATTCTTAAGACTTGACAATTTCTTAATGTATTTAACAAATTCCTAACTAAATACTCGAATAAAAATTATTATCCCAGGGATAGTACTTTCTGAGATTCGACTATGCCGTTTTATGCAGGCGTCAGGATTGAGGGCCCAAGCTATTTGACCATATCTCTTTTGATTCACGTTTAAGAAATTTAAGAATCTTTGCTTTAGGTTTAACAAAATTTTAAGTAAATGCCCTGTAAGTATCATTTCGTTTCGCAATAATTTAAAAAGTGGGCCCTCAATCCAGATGCACACTGTTTGAACATAGGAAAACGTGAACACCACCAGTTTTATTTAAATGTAGAATAAAAATTAATGAGCTTTTAATAAGTTGCCAGTTTGCCAAATCCGCTATTTAGGTAGTTTTTGTATGCGAAATTAGTTATTTCATCAACTCATTAGAATGTAGGGAATATTTCTTTAACCTATACTACATAGTACTATTACTTATTCTGTGCCTATACATACTTATGTAAAACTCTCCTTTAGGATTGCGATTATCAGATTTATTCGTGATCTGTGAGTTTCAGGTTTTTTTCAGTTCCCATCGGAATTTCGGATAATTATTTCTCACGCGAATCACTCCCATGGAGGAATCGACACGTGTCAAATTTCAAGTTAGTGGTAGCTATTATGCTTTATTATCTGTGTCTGAGATTTCATGACAATTAGTGAGAAATGAAAAGCAGATCCTTAGCTCAGCAGTGCGCTGTTACGGGTAGAAAATTATAACTTGAGTAGTATTTCGATTTTACATAAGTATATTATTAACATACAGATATTTTAATTAATAATCTCACGCCTTTTATCCCCGAGGGGTTAGGGGGTAGGGTTTATTTCCTACTTCGTATAAAACGTTTAATTTTACAGATATATTGGCTCATTCTTATTAGATCTTCTATATTTTAAATTTGGAACCTTTTAACCTTTTTAGAGTTTATGTTGTGATCCTTTTTAACTGTCAAATAAAACAACTGGAAAAACAGTGGCGTTTTTCCTCCTTCATTAAGAATAGGCATTTTTATAAAAGTGTTATTTCTTATTATCACTGCAACAGTATCTGTATTGAAGTTGCTTCTAAGAAAGTAAATTATGTTTGCTGCGTAATTAAACGCATTACTGCACCTTATGCTATGGTCGGCTCCATTTGGTGTTATTTTTTTACGATTTTTAATTGTACTTTTGCCTATGATTCATAATACTGCAATTTGCGATTTCTCTGTCTACTAAATTATTGCTAGAGTTTTAATATTCTTTAATTAGTGTGTAATTTTGTGATACGTTTCAATTATTTAGCAGAAAATATCAGTAGAATCCAATTATTATTTGATTATTCGCCAAAACTGCTTAAACAGTAGACATCTAGTTCTTGTCCCGAATGTATTGAAAAAGGTTTTTTTATCTTTATAACATTTTTTTTATGCTATTTAGTAATGCAGATAGAAATGTTATGTAAATGCAATGAAACTTACAGAAATATTATGATTATTTCTAGTTCTACATGAACCCGCACTGTTCATTAGATTTTGAACTAGGTACAAACAAATATATTTGCGTAGACGCCGAATGATATCAAAGTCTAATAGAAAACATTGGGTTCAGCAATTTATCTACTAGATATTTTTTCAATCTATCTTATACCAGCTACGGCGTTTCGCCAACGTTCAACGCGACAAAACTATCATGCAAAGGATTTGAATAGTTGGCAATTGACCACTGTAAGATTTTCACGAAATTTACCGCCTCGCATCGCGAGTGACCTGTCTGCTCGTTTGCCCCCTTTTTTATTTAAAAAAAAAGCAAAAGGATTGTAAGAGACTTGGCTGAAAATTCAAATGCGACCTTTTGTATACCAAGCAGTTTACGTAGGAATTACCCAAAATTTTAAATCGGGATATTTTCCTTAGTCTTCAAATTTTAGTTACGATTATAATACGAGTATATTAGATGTTTTTATTCCACTAAGGAGTTATACTAATATAGACTTCAACTTCAACAACACAATGCCCAATGCTTTTTTCACCACCAGAAGCTTAAAAAAAATAACCCCACGAATATTTACCTGGTCTCCTGTGTTGCATGAAAGCCAAACTTAAATTAAAAAAAAAATCTAACGCTTTTTATCCCCGAGAGACATAGGTATTCCATTTCTGGAAATACCTACTTTTCACGAGAATATTCGACCCCTAAAGGTGGTGAACCCATCGCCGGACCGGGTCTGTTACACATGTTTCAAAATTCATTCTGGGATCTGCGGGTTTTCCCACGATGTTTTCCTTCACCGTCTAGCTAGTGATGAATATGTACGTGCGTTTTTAAAATTTGAATCCGATCCTCACTGATTATGATCATAAAAAGCAGGCTCTTTAACTGTAAGACTAGTCTTATAAAAAGAAATTAAAAAAAAAAACAAAGCGAAAGTTATAAAATGAAATACTCTAAATAAATCATAATGTAACCCGTAATATTTTTTGGTGTTAAAAAATGCGTGTTTTGTGTCGCCGTCCGCTATAACCAGTTAGTAGCCAAAAAAGGGAATGATAGCTTGAACTCAAACTTTTTGCCAAATATGTTATGGAATACAATCTCCATGAGCTTATGGCTCTATGGTTGGTTGCTTGACAACATATTGTTTTGTCAAGTGTATGAATATGAATAAAATAAATTTATAAAAACAAATAGCTTAGTACATATCAAAGAGGTTGGTAGAAAATCTAGGAGAGAAACTTTTTCTTTAAACGTCTTTGGTGAAACATATTTTCCTCTACCTTGACACTAGCAGGTTATTTAGCATTTTAGTATAGTAATTTTGATAGTAATATTTTGATGTATTGGTACTCTTATTTCATAGACAGAGTCGCTATATCGAATATCACTACAGCGAAAATTGTGCACCATTTACTGGAACCTACACATCAATAGTTGCGGCATTCGTATTGTTTGTTAAAGCATGTGTCACTATTTTAAGATAATAAATAATAATATTAATAAACCTCCGACCTCGAATCCAGAAGGCAAGGTCACTACCAACTGAGCCAACAGGCCCGTCACGTATGTTATGTTGATGAATAAACAATGAATAAACATGTATAATATATTTATTGTATATTGTATGCACCGGCGATAAAAGTGCAATCAAACTTAATTAATGGAGGATTAAAGATTAATTTAAAAATACTTATATACCGTGTTCATTTCATTATCTTTCTATAACTCACTACATACTTTATAGCTCCATTAGTGTTTAAATGGTTATAGTTCATTGCATTATTTTTTAGCCTTTAGCGCAATGATGCAATGAAATTACTTAGGTCGTAAAATCGTTGGCGATCGCTATAAAATCATTAACATTAATTGATATGATCAGTGTAACGGTATGATGCTCATGCTGTCTGCGTGTGCGCTTATCTGTAGAATTGTTTTTATCATAAATTAGTTTAGAATATTTGATTGCGAATATCGAATATTCTAAAGTCTATGGCATGTACTAGTAAAGTTATAACTGTTATAAGTCAAAGACGTTTAAAGAAAAAGTTTTTCTCTCCTAAAGAGAATGATTTTCTTCCAACCTCTTTGTTGTATTATGAGCATACAACAAACATTTGTTTATTTTTAATCGACTTCAAAAAAATGAGGACATTCTCAATTCGTCGCGTATGCTTTTCTTTAAATTTTTTTGGTATGTTGATCCATAACTCCGTCAATCTGAAGCGATATCGAAATAATTGCTGTCCACTGCTGGACAAAAGCCTCCCCTAAGGAGCGCTAACCATTCCGGTCTTTTACAGTCCGCATCCATCCATGCCAGTCACTGTCTTTAGGTTGTCATTCCATCGTGCCGCAGGCCGCCCTACACTTCTTTGCCTAAGCGCGGTCTCCACTCCAACACGTGTTTGCGAATCCGTCATTTTGCGTATCTGACATTTTGCGATGGTTCCGCCCGCTCCAGCGGCCATCAGTGGTCGGGTACTGCAAGGTTGGTCCCGTATAAGTTTTGTGAAAATCTGATGAAAAACTTCAGGTCTAGAACCGAACTCCTCTTTAGTTACACTGGGTAATGGAATCTGAATATCCAACGAATAGTCTTTTTAGTGTTATACTTTGAAGTGTGTTTTTTGAAGGTAATCAATTCGACTCAATGTTTTTTGTGTTACCTCAGAACTTTTGACGGGGTGAACCGATTTTGATGATTCTTTTTTTATTTGAAAGCTGGTGCTTCCCGTATGGTCAAATTTCTTCAATTCAATTTGGTCCAGTTCTGACAATTATAATAGCATCCATGAGAAAACCATATTATTATACATTTAAAGTCAGTTTTTTACTGTTTAGAGTTCTATGTGATTGTTGAAAATTTTGATTATTTAATTAAAATCACGTATAAACGGTCAAGGAATATAATGGAAATTGCAAAAATGTGTACTTTTATCGGCGTGTAAGTACATTTCCCATTAAAAATTCGTGACGCGTCGTCGCAGCCACCTGCCTGCATGTGCATTGCGCAATTACACACAATCAATATCTTAATTATATCTATTTATAATATCCAATGCCTTATCTGCGCGAAAGTGAAATAATTTTAAATAATATGACTCCCCGCATTATAAATTGTGTAATTTACCGGTAAAGAAAGAGGATGGGAGGTTATCTATATATATAAAACAAAGACGGGTTTGTTACAACACTTATAACTCGAGATCGGCTGGATCAATTTTCATGGTTTTTGTTTCGTTGGATTTGTCTCCGCCCTGAATAGCAGAATACATTTTAAAAACAATGAAAACTTGACGAATACATAATTATGAAATAATATTACCAAGGGGAACGGGAACTACGCGGGAACGGGAATGGGAACGAGAATGGGAACGCGGGTGAAACCGCGCGGGGACAGCTAGTTAATAATAAGTTATTATTAATAACCTCCCATCCTCTTTCTTTACCTTAAAACTTCTCTTTTTTTTGGTGGTTCCTAAAATTTATCATTTAATTTCGCATATTCTGCCAATTTTGGTGCATATTTCAAGAATATTTATGCATATAACAAGCTTTTTATGTTGCATATAATCCGGTCTCTAATAATAACATTTCCCGTTGTCAATATATACTACTTATTGTTATATTATACCTCGCAATACCCGGTTATTATAGTCTATTTTACGTAGCACGGGTTCGGTGAAAGTTCACATTTTTCCCTTTTACCCATGCCACGTGAAATAGACTACATATGCTAGGAACAGTTAAAAGCAGATGAAGCTTCACACTTATAGTGCGAGTTTGATCTCTAAGGCGTTTGTAATAAGAACGATACAAAGTCCAATCTTTGATTATTAATTCTCTAATCAAATAATCCAACGTGTCAAGCTCCACGTGCTCTTGACTGGAGAATGACTTTAGCTTGTAAACTAACGCAATACAGACAAAATAGGATTATATCCACCTTACTAAACTTACCTTTCGTCCAGTCACTATATCCCTAATCATGATAATCTTGACTACATTTTACACTACTTAACCAGAAGGAGGACAATGTTTTTTGGATGTATATTTTTATGTGCGTATGTAACTCTAATAAAAATGCTCACGCCTGATATTCCCGAAGGGGAAGGCAGAGGTATTGCAATTTTAGAAATACCCACGTTTCACCAGTATATTTTTGGACCCCTAAACGTGATAGGCAGTACCCATCGCCGGACCGGGTCGGTCTGTTACACATTCCTCAAAATTAATTCTATGACCTGCATATTTCCTCGCGATGTTTTCCTTGACTTTGCCGCTTTCCGCCTCCGTCGATAAGAAAAAAGTTTACACACCTCGGGAAGTAAATAAGAAAGCCTAAGATCACATGTTTGTAGACCTCGGCTTCGCCTCGGTCGGTGTAATACGAGCATACATCACTACATAGTATAAAACAAAGTCGCTTTCTCTGTCCCTATATCCCTATGTTTGCTTAAATATTTAAAACTACGCAACGGATTTTGATGGGGTTTTTTTTAATAGATAGATTGATTCAAGAAGAAGGTTTTAGTATTAGCATTGCACCCGTGCGAAGCCGGGGCGGGTCACTAGTAGTTTATAAAATAGAGTTGCTTTCCAAGTCTGTAGTCATAACGAAATATGCTCCAAACTTCCTTCCATAATACCAAAAAAACAGAATGATGTAGTTGTAAGAAGAAGAAATATATCAAACAAAACCTCAAGGGAAATGTCACTGCCGTTTGTTTACGATTTCGCATCGATAACGATCAATATAATATATGTATTTCGAAATAACTCGTCCTTCTAAAAGTTACACATTTCAATAACTCTATGAGGTCAAAACATAAATTCGAATCAACAATAAAAATGTTCATGATGCAGAAATAAGGCTTATATATAGAGTCATAAAATCAATCGTTAAAGTAAAGGTCCCAATTAATTGAAAAAGCATTCAGCTGTTAGTGTCACCTAGAGTCCTTTTAAAGTCAGTCTTCACAAAAAAATTACGATAAAATTCCTGTGTTGTATTCCCGTTCCCATGGGAATTTAAAAAAACCTTAACAGCGGTTGCCTACGACATACTCGTATAAAATACATACCTACGAGTATATGCTATATATTTTTTTATTTGCAAATAAGTATTTTCTACGGTAGATACTTGTTCCAACGTTAGCAAAAGTATGTACCGCACAACCTTGAGTTATTATGAAAATATAAAATTAAATGTGTTATCGTATGCAACACGCAACGCAGTCATACGTGTCAAGTATGTTCATATATCCTCGTATGAACGTTGCAAACATTGATACGGAAAAAGAAATAGCTTTCTAATAAATATACTATGACTTGGATCCATTTTAAGTTTAAAAACTTAATGACAAATTTTGGACCAATTGGAGCATTAACTTATCGGCGTATTCCTGGTAATAGCATGATATGAGTCAATCAGTTTAGGTCATATTCTAATTACATAAAACTTCGTACGCAAAACGTGTCGACGCACCCTTAGAGTTGAATGAATAGGAAATGAATAGAAGTGAATATTTTTTGAACTTTAAAGGTTAAAATGTAACCAAATGCGGCTTTTTATTTTGACTTTCAAGTACAAAAAAGTGGAAGCACAAATTATTGAAAGCACGTACCACGATAAATGATCTATCCGTAACGAGTTTTTTAAAGTGACAAGAGTAACGTACGTTTATCGGTTACAGATATCTCATTGAAAAGGCAAGAAGATTATAAATAATTTCCGATGAACTACTTCAAGCATTTTGCGTTAGGCTTGTTGCACATTGCTTTGCGATTGTATAAATGTATCCTGGTTAAGTATTCTTGGTCTGTGTCTGACAGACACAGGAACACATGGTCCCAGATCAGAGTTTTACCTCTTCTTGCCTCTTGATTACTCTGTAAAAACCTCATAAACTACTTATGCTCTATTTACTTACTCCCAGATTTAAGTTGTGTGTAGGTACCCACTTTGAGAGAGAGTAACTTTCCTCTTATTTTAATCATGGACGCATTAATAAAAATTACATTCCCGCAATTTTCCTCTAACTCCTTTCAATCTGTAGATCAAACTTTAATGTGTGTAAATAATGTAATTTTTACTCATAGGCTTTGGTTTATAATATTATAAATATTAGCGCGTCAAGCCAAGCAAGAGCTGGTGATAAATATGTACCGAATGATTCGAAATAGCTATTGTAGATACATGCTCTTCCTATAATTAAAAACTCGAGCTTCAACCATTAGAAGGTGGCTCGCTAACCACAGGCTTATTAGTCCTAATATACTCTCGCTATTCTCTATACCACCTTCACTCGCGAAGTTCCCGTTCCCGTGGGAATACGGGGATAATGTATAGCCTATGTGTTATTCTGATGTATAAGCTATATAACCGGATAGTTTCACCAAAATCCGTTTGGTAGTTTTTGCGTGAAAGAGGAACAAACATCGATCCAGTTTATAATATTAGTAGAACATACATACATACATCCATACAAACTTTCGCGTTTATAATATTAGTAGGACATCCATACATCCATCCATACAAACTTTCGCGTTTATAATATTAGTAGGACATCCAAACATCCATCCATACAAACTTTCGCGTTTATAATATTAGTAGGACATCCATACATCCATCCATCCATACAAACTTTCACGTTTATAATATTAGTAGGTTATTACCGGTGACATTGTCAATTATCTATCAGACCACGTGCATTTTAGAGCTTGACACATTGGACTACGTAACGTTCTTATTAAAATCGCTTTAGAGGTCAGAATCGCACTACAAGTGTAAAGATTCATGTGCTCTTGACTGTATTTATAAACTAACAAAAACCTGTACATTGAGAATCGCAAATTGGACAATATGTGTTGCGTTATTCACTTATTTTGACTAAGTACCAAAGTAGATTTTTTTTTATGATAAAAAGGGGGCAAACGAGCAAACGGGTCACCTGATGGTAAGTGACGTCCGTCGCCCATGGACACCTGCAACTCAAGAGTCACAACTGCGTTGCCGACCTTTGAGGTGGGAGTAGGGGGAGGGGAGGGGAGTAGGGGGAGGGGAGGGGAGGAGATGGGAGGGGGGGGATTGGGGCCTCCGGTTACCTCACTCACACAACGAATCGCAATGCCAGCATTGCTTTACGCTGGTTTTCTGTGAGGCCGTGGTATCACTCCGGTTGAGCCGGCCCAAGCGTGCCGAAGCATGGCTCTCCCACGTTTAAAATAATAGAATAGAATAGAATAAAACAAATTCTCCGATAAAAAAAAATGTTTGACAAGATCTCAAAATAACATGGAATAGCTTACAGTGCAATGAGGCTTTAGGGGGTTAATACGATTAAAAAAGCCGACAGAAGCGGAATGCTCGCAAGCAGTTTGTATTGAAGTGTCAAAGTGACAAGTGAACGACGCGTGCGCAGATGCGCGCGCCTATAACGAAGGCAGCGCGTTCGGAATTTAAAAATTGACCGTACCCAACTTTATAAATTAAGAACGTGACGTTAAAGCGTATCATTTTGCAAAATATTTTTTATATTTTTTAAAAGTATTTTACTTGCGTAAGCGCTTTTGCTCATTATTCACATAATCAATGGTTGTAATGACGCGAATTAGCCCTAATATTATGTTATGACAACGTTACTTGTTAAGTTACTAGTTGTTAGTGCAAAGTTACTAGTTGGACAGTCTGTTGGCTCAGTTTGTAGTGACCTTGACTTCTAAGTCGGAGGTTGCGGGTTCGACACCCGCTCGGGAACAACATTCGTGTGCAACATGTCTGTTGGTTTCGTGGCTGGGTGTTTAATATTCATTTAAGTATGCCTATCAGTAATTTAGTACTCTATACTCTGCCTAGTATGGGACTAAAAAACTGTGTGAAATAATAATAATAAATAAATAATGGGACACACACACCACAGTTTATTTCTTCTTATTATTACTTTATACAAAGTGTTCAGCTGATCAAGTATGCAAGTTTGATTCTTTGGGGATTGTAGGATTAATATAACAATAACTTGTGCTTACCGGTCGGTGCAGCCCTCCCGTTCCTTCCCGTTCCCGTGGGAATTTCCAAAAATACATCGTATAAGAAAACTCCGGCTCACTTTTTTAAAGGAATGCATGAAGTCCTCTAGACACTGTGCCTATTTTGGGGACATTTTTGTCTGTAAATAATAAATGTGTATGATGTCCTACTAATCAACTGCTCAACTAGTTGAGCAATCTGGTTGAGCAGTGGGGAAGAATAGATGTTTTCATCATAAATGGATTTAAATAATTTTATTTTTGAAGTGTTGGTTATGACATCAAGAGAAGACGAATGCTTGCCAATCAAACAAAACAATTAACATAGCTAGATTTTGAAAAAAAATATATACTCTCGCCTTTTATTCCCGAGGGGGTAAGCAGAAGTATTCCATCTCTGAAAATACCTTCTTTTAATTGATAGGTGATACCAAGGTGGTGAGCCCATCGCCGAACTGGATTATGGAAATCGCATCAATTACGCGAGAGTTTTAAAAACATCTTGTAATATACCCTTCTACTAGTTACAAATTTGTCGGTCGGTACATAATAGGTATACAGTTGTGCCTACTATTATTGCAAAACTACCATTTTGTACATAACAATTATGCTAATGGTGACTCAAACTTGCACTGCTACTCGGTTAAAATATGCCGAGAAAATGTATGCAATTAAATTTGCGGTGAAGGAAAAATTACATAAAATATAGAACTTTTAACTATGTCACTTGCTAAGGAAAACTGATTAACGATTACTTCTTTTCTTTGCTACGAAAGTATACGATATAATAAGGTCAACCTTACAACATTTGCTTGGCTCTATATAGAGATAATGTAATTCATTTATCATCATCATCATCAGCCTGTATTTGTCCACTGCTGGACATAGGCCTCCTCTAATAAGTGTCATAGCGTCCTGTCTTCGGCTTGTCGCATCCGACATCTGTCTGCAGCCATTTTTATTGGTATAGTATATCAGAGATAATAAGGAAATAAAATACATAAATTATTAATTAAAATCTAGCAGATACCAAAAAACATTGCTTTGACAATCACCCTTTCTTGACAACTATTTAAATTTTACACCTATGTTTTTATATAGTTATAAAAACTATATAAAAACATAGGTATATCTATCTATATAAATAAAAATGAATTGATGTTCGTTAGTCTGATTAAAACTCCAGAACGGCTGGACAGATTTTGATGAAACTTTTTGTGTGGGTTAGAGTGGGTCCAGGGATGGTTTATACGGTGGCAGAACGACGTCTGCCCGGGCCACTAGTTAGTTATAAAAACATAGAGTAGTGGCCAGAGTTAGACTTCGACAGCCTTTTGCAGATGGTCATCCTATCTGGCCGGAGAGCGACCTGGAGGGAGTCTCCAGAACACGTTTACCACAACGGTTGTCGGTTTCGCGATATATGGCCGACCCACTGCCACTTCGCTGATTCTTTGAGCTGTGTCGATAACTTTGGTTCTCTGTCGGATGTATTCGTTAAGAATCCTATCCTCCAAAGCTGCAGGAAGGATAGGTCGAATAATAAATAACTTATTTCATTATATAATAAACGTTTATAACGTGGAATTAACACCCTTTGAGAAAACAGGTGAAACAGAGGACCTTTGTTTTGGTTAACACAGCAGTCGCTTATCGAAGGCACTTGACTGATGGCGCACGTCTTAAAGTGCTGAATTAGTACTTAAACATCGCAAACTTGCAAAATAATACCGCCTAACTTAATAACTTTGTACCGTACACAAAAAAAATCAAGTAATTTTTATTTCATATCTGGTCAATGTTTTTCGGGTATGTAACGTACGTATGTTTGACTGTTTCGTTGACGCAGCTTATAGGCTCGTGGCCTAAATTTAAGCTGGCAGCACCTTCAGGAAAATGGTATTTTTTAGTTTTTCTGTGTCCTTTACCGGGTCTTTTAGTGTTTTACTGGGGCATTGGTTACCATTTTTAAATTACGCAGAATAGCTATCTATTCTGCGTAAGTTAAAGGTAGTTGGGGTGGACTCATGCAATAACTGATAGCTCTCAATGCATTACAATATTCACTGCGAGGTTGAAGCAATTACTAAAAGCGCTCTCGGAAAAATTGATAAATTTCTTAGTTTGTACCTACAACCACGCAATGGAAGTCACGTTTAAAATCTAGTCTATATAAAAAACTCTCCTAATCGTTCCTTAAACACTTACTCGATTGCAAAACTTTCATAAACCTTTACTCGAGTATAGCTTTGATTTGAGCACATCGTTAAAGGTACCTATTTGAAAAAAAAAACAAAATTATTTTTATAAAATGGTATAAATGAGGGTTAGCGCGGCCAATGCCACTGTGGAGTCGTTCAGAATACAAAATGTTGAAAATGAAAATTACTAGTATGGATGCTTATACTCGTAAATCTACTTTAAAAGAGGAATATACACGATATTTGACGTATTGTAACGTGTATATCGCCACGATCCATTTTGTCTAAAATTAATGATTGTGAGTTGCTCTTCCGTAATTATAAAATAATAGCTGTTTCCGCAGTGATAGCCCGGACGGTTAAAGAGCCGGCCGAAAATCAGTGAGGCTCGGGTTCGAATCCTGGCATGTACCAATGAGTTTTTCAAAAACTTACGTACATATTTATCACTAGCTCGACGGTGAAGGAAAACATCGTGAGGAAACCCGCAGGTCTCAGAATTAATTCTGAGACATGTGTAAACAGACCCGGTCCGGCGATAGGCTCACCACCTATCACGTCTAGGGGTCCAATATATCTCGTGAAATGTGGGTATATCCAGTAATGGAATACCTCTGCCTACCCCCTCGGGGATAAAAAAGGCGTGAGATTATATATATATATATATATATATATATATTATATTATATATATTTTATATAAATAAGTATTAAAATTTTAAATGTAATTGTGACGGAATCTAGACAAAAGTAATAGAATTTGTTTTGCTTACAGTACTTGTTGATAAGAAGCGAGGACTGCTGCAAAACCGGACCGATTTCCTGTGCGCTCGCGCCTCTACGGTCTGTTCATGCAGTAAGTATGAAGGCTCGCATTAAATTTAATATGTATTTCCAAGCCTTGTGGCAATACTCCAATATGTCAAGTTTAAGTAGGTGAACAAAAATATTTTTCCTATGAAATGTTGAGTTTGGAACATTGAAGTTTTAATGAATCTTAGGAATCGAAGGTTAGATCGGATAACTGTCTGACATTTTCTGAAGGACTTATCTAATACAGTATATCGATATAAGAGTATAATAAAATTAATACGGATTCTAACTTTAGACATCTTATACTATCTAGTCTACCCCGGACAAAGTTAGGTAGGTAGTCGGTAGTCTAAGGACAGGTCAAAATTTTTTTTGGTAGTTAGTAGGCGTGTATTTAAAATGGGAAAATTCGATGTGATAATCATAAAATAAAGCTTTTTTCACTTCTCATGCTCTAAAAGTACGCCAATATAGCCCTACGAAGCGGGACTTTAGTGACCACTTTAGTCCCTAGGGAGTATAAAGTAATTTTTAGGGTTCCGTACCTCAAAAGGAAAAAACGGAACCCTTATAGGATCACTTTGTTGTCCGTCTGTCCGTCCGTCTGTCAAGACCCCTTTTCTCAGGAACGCGTGGAGGTATGAAGCGGAAATTTATATCAATTACTCAGGTCTACTGTTCCTTGAAGCTGTGAAAAAATCAAACTTCTAAGCCAACGCAATCAAAAGATACAGCCGTTTATGCCGCAGATTTTCGACACTTGCAAGGGAATCAAAACCTACAGGGTGCTTCCCGTGAACTCAGTATCTTGAAATTTGGTACGAAGCAACGTCTTATAGCATAGATAAAGGAAAAATTACGAAAACCATAAATTTGCAAGGTTGTACGGAACCCTCGGTGCGCGAGTCCGACTCGCACTTGGCCGGTTTTTTTTTTAATTTCCTTAATGAGCAAAAGACAACCTCAAATCTGTAGAGTGTGGACCATCTTCATTGCGAAAATGTGAAGAGTTTTAGTTCCATGGTTTTTCCGCGAAGAAGGTGGCGCCATGTGCTTTAAATTGTTTACCTGCAAAGAGATTTAAATCTCTTTGTTAATCTGTGACAGCCTGACAGGCTTAGAAGAAAAAACTGACCGCGAAAATTTCTGAATTTTTGTCGAGTGTAAATTTGTTGGGTTTTAAATAAATTTGTACTAAATTGACAATTTTTCTCGCACTCAAAGTGAAAAGTACCTACAGTTTCCACCTCGAGACTAAACGCCAACTTAATATACCCTCGGTTTCATGACTCCCTCGCAAGCTCGGGAGTCAAACCACCTCTGGTATATAATGGCTTCGTTTAGTCCCTCGATATTAAATATACTATTATTTCCTCACTTTTGTAAAGGAACATAGCAAAATGTAGATAATGGTGTTAGTATTAAATTTATGTATTGTATTAAAGTTGTCCTGTTATTAGTAGATGACGCTGGTATGGAGCCTTTTGGGTAAAACCAACATTTCTTCCATCTCTCCCTATTTCGTCCAATTTCTGTCCAACTATGTTATCAGCTTACCGTTGCTTTGGTCTCCCAACTTTCTTTTTCCTTTTAGTTTCGTTGTTTGTATGGTCAATCTCTTGTCTCTATACCTTTAAATGTTGCCGGCCAATTGAAATTTTAATTATAGAGCTTGGTTCAATGCATCTCTTTAATGCATTCACTGTGACAAAGAATGGTAAGTTTTATACCACGTTATATATTTCTCTTTTTACCACAGTTCTACCCGACTGCCCCAGAAAAAGGGTAGTGTTTTTCAATTGCAAATATGTAAGTTTATTTCTATGATGACGACTGGGCCCGTCATCATGAACAGCTAATCTAAACAGTTTGACAGATGTTGAAGTGTAACATTTTCTCTATATTATGATTATGCTATATATAAGAAAGGGGGGGGGGGGGGTTCATCCCCATTATTTAAGTGTTTTCAGTGTCAGGTTTTTGGTTTCTCTAATAATATACTTCTTATTCTAAGCTAAACAGATTCTTACCTTCGACATAACACTGTTGAATTAAAAAGAATATTTTATTAAGTACCTCTGGTTACATTTTTAATAACAGGCAGTTGTTTGATACCTATCTTTATCGGTTATGCACGATTCCTCGAATGAAATGCTGAGCCGGAGTGCGCACGCGAGTTTTTAAGGTTATAATACCGCTTTGCACCTTTGGTACAAAAATCGGGTTGCAAAATTAAGTTGTCATATTACCTCCATCAAGATACGAGTAGCTTCCAACACCTACCTTTACTTTTAGATGCATTATAGAAACGCAAGTCAAGAGTATTGCTGGAATCCTAGGAAAATTATACTCCAGTGACGTAAATGAAATGGAACACTAATGAATTAGAACTTTTTGTTGAAATGTACTAGTTTTATAGACTATAGAGTCAGGCGTTTCTCTGCTGTTACCTTGGCGATTGTTCAATAAAAAAACTACTAATAGCTTTTTAAATTTCTCACTTTTATTTCACTAAAATTAACATCCAGCTTCGGACTTCCGATGCTCTTCCAGAGTGGCAGATTCAATCTGCGGCATCCAAGGCGTCCTACGCTGCACTAAGCAATGCCTGGTCTCCACTCGAGACCCTATTTGCATTATCGGCTGTTAGTTCTGCGTACCTCCTTCAACTTTCTTGACCCAAGATTAGATTTGACCCAAGCGCTTACCGCCTTTCGTCTAGTCTTCAAATGTCGACAGGTTTTGGAAATAAAGTTTTTGTAGAGCTAAGGAGAGAAAAAACTATCTGTTTAGTACCGCTTAAAAGAAAACAACAGATAGTTGTTTCGATTACTACTTCCTAATTAATATGTATTACTAGCGACCCGCCCCGGCTTCGCACGGGTGCAATGCTTATAAGAATTTCCCGCTTTTCTGTAATAAAGTTGTCATTTTGCGTATTGGTCATTGTGCGTAGAGAGCGACATTTTTCCTGAATTTTCTTTGCTATAAACCTCACGGAGTCCAAGACCTATTTCGAAATCGGTTCGTGCGTTCTGGAGTTATAGCGTCAGGAAGGAAAACCCGACTTATTTTCATACATATACATACATACATACATATGCTCACGCCCTTTTCCCGAAGGGGTAGGCAGAGACAACAGCCCGCCACCTGCTACGATCTTGGCATACCTCACGTGCCTCATCCACATCCATCAATCGGTTCATACAAGCTCGTCGGTTTCGGGTACTCTTTATCTGGCCTTTTTTTCAATACATCGCCGATCTGATCGATGTAAGTACGCCTAGGTCGCCCTCTGCCGACTCGGCCACTTAAATTACAATCCCCTTATATATTTGTCTCGTTAGACGCCTTTCATCCATCCGCTCGACATGTCCAAACCACCTAAGCATTCCTCTCTCAATTTTAGTCACTACATCCTCTTTCAAGCCACAACGCTCTCGGATTACACTATTCCTCATTCTATCAATCAATCGTACTCCACTCATGCTTCTTAGCGAGCGCATTTCTACTGCATTTATTCGACTCTCGTGCTTCTTCTGCCATACCCAACTCTCGCTACCACACATTAAGGTAGGAACCAACACCCCATCATAAACAGCCAGGCGTGCTTTTTTTAGTCACTTTCTGGCTCCTCATGAAGGCGTGCAATGCACCGTTTACCATATTACCTGCATTCACCCTCCTTTCAATATCACTATCACACTTACCGTCTCTACTAAACTTACTTCCTAAATACACAAATTCTGACACTTGTTCTACTTTCTCACCTTCAATCATAATATCGCACGCAGAAATGTCCATATTCTTCTCCAAAACCATAACCTTCGTCTTGCTTACATTTACTTTCATACCTTTCCTCTTGAATGCCTCATTCACGATAGTTACCGTGTCCTGCAACTCATGCGCTGATGGTTCAATTATAACTTGATCATCAGCGTACAGTAGGCATTTGACCGGTACCTCTCCCATTCGTACTCCACAATCACACTCTTTCAAATCTGTCAGACAACTATCCATGAAAAGGTTGAACAGCCATGGTGATGCTACACATCCCTGTCTAACACCCATGGAGATGTTAAACCAGTCTGTGTAGGCTCCATTTATTCTAACACAGGCTTTGGAATCCTTATATAAGGATTTCAGAGCCCGCACCAGAATAGGGTCCAACCCATGCATGGCCAGTGTTGACCACAATTCGTTCCTCCTCACTCTATCGTAAGCCTTTTCCAGGTCTATAAAGGCGCAATAGATTTTTTGGCCCTTAGCCAAAAACTTCTCGGTAACGCACCGTAAGGAAAAGACTTGATCCATACACTTATTTTTATATAGTAGAAATATTGACGATTCTCGTGACATTTCACAAACAAAGTAATTAAAATATTTTGATGAAACTTTAAAGTGTTATAGCTTGTATCAGAATAATATATACCTATAGATTATAATCAATGATCGAAGTCGCAGGCGTCCGCTAGTTGGTGATAAGGTGTAAGTATATATTAAGAAAACATAAAATTCGACATTGTATCTTCAATCTGTTGATTACTTGATTGAATCGATGTGATTTGGTGACATACAATATTGATCGGCAAATAAAGAACATGGAGAGCCTTCATTATTGCGGTATTGATAAACGTCTAATGTGTCACTTTTAAAACACTCTTATACTCATAACAATTGTAATATTATCATACCCTTGTAACGTTTGTTGCGTTCTGTGCTGTCAGTACTTAAAAGATAGGTACAACGCTTGTTACATTATACGTTCGTGTTTTATTTTGCGACGAGCCTTTATCATTAATCGATTTGTATCGAGTGAATAAACACTGATAATTCGTTAAAAGCGAATGCTTTAGAAACGAAACATTAATTTCGCTCAAATAATTACTAACCACCGCCTCTTCCTTGTAAGCAATAATGTGAAATTACACCTTGAACACAAAAACTGTTTAGTCGTAATTTAGTCGCATTGTCAGCTTGCGTTCAAAATGTTTGATTTCGGAGATATACGCCTACTGCGGTCGGGTAGTAATGAGGGCTTAGTTCGAATTCATTATTGAGTGGCTTCTGCTGTGGTTATTATCGGCAACGTGCTCGCAATATTTTGGTAATGAATGACATTATTGATTGCCCACTCTGATTATTTTTGTTTATAAATTAATAAGGCCATGAAATTAAATACACACTGCTAAAGATTTTAAAGTGATCTGCTTAAATATCAGTGAGTCTAAATATCCGAGTCAAGGACAAATCAAAGTCTGCTGTATGTGGAATTTTTGAATATCAATAAATTGTTGTTGGTTTTCGTAATTCATTGTTTTCCACATACTTACATGTAAGTCGTAGATACCTACTTTTATTTTGACGTAAAACACTTTACGTTACAACTCGTGGGACCAAGTCAATCACATTACTATTTCTTTTTCATATCTTTCAATGCTTTTTTTATATATTTTTCAAATAATTTGCACAAATATACTGGCTTTTGAAGGTAAAAGATTTGGAATTTTTGGTGCGGAATTTTTCCCTCAAATACGTAACCAAACAGGCTGGATGTAAAACGTCTTTGTACTTACTTATACAAAATTCCAAACAACCTAGTTTAAGTTTTAGGTTTTACTGTATACCTAGTAAGTACTTTAAAATATTTCTAGTGGCAGGTATGTAATCGGAACTTTAAAAAATATTTTATTTTGTAATCTAAAAATGTCATGACACTTGATGAAACACCCTGTTGTTCCGAAATTTTAATATTATGTAAATTTTCTAAAGTGGCCCTAATTTCATCCTGTCTAAAAAAAACATACTAACCTAACCTGCAGTCATAGAAAATGTACTTCATTCGATAATGAACGAATATCCGAACGGAACCATAAAATTTTCTTGCTGAATCCTGTGCCTAATCTACCAATTATAATCCTTTGTAATCGCCGCTACCCACATCAAAGGCCCGCTCCGAACGATTCGTCTCACTCATTTAAAAATATTAAACTACGTATGAGACATATCGCCAACTTAACTGGACCCCTAAGACTCCATACTTTCTTGCCTATGCCATACAAAATTATGGTTCAGTCGTGGCTGTACGGGCCAAGTAAAATGGTCGAATGGTGACCATCATTGTGTAAGTTAAATAGACAAAGATACACCGACTAATTATCTTATTAGTAGGAGTATGTTTAGGTTCGGAACAGTGGTTAAATAATTAACTCTTGTATTGAAATACCATACATACATTATCGTTTGAGGAAACAGCAGCCGGCTTCATGTGTTACTGATATACACAAATCGGCCAAAAAGATAGATTTTGTATGCAGTAATTGTCCAGTGCAGTGTAGCAAATATAAGCGCCACAACAAAATGATGTATACTCTTTTATCTCGCTCTTTCTTGTTCAAATATATATAACGAGATTAGCGTCGACTAAATTCTGTCACCACACTCATGTTAGCTACACTGGTGAACTTCACTGGTACACACTGGGTCCGGGAATCATATGTGACGAATGATGATGATGATGATGATAATGAATTGTCCGTTAATTGCTATTTGGTACAGTCAAGAGCACGTGGAGTTTGACATATTGGAGTTTGTAACGTTCGTATTACAATCGCTTAGAGGCCAGACTACACTAATGTACTCTTGTGTAAGTCGTCGGTTATATTTACCAATGCAAGCCGGTAGCAATTTGAACTGGGGTTATATTGTAGGCACAGGGCGCACAGTTTGCTATTACCTTCTAACCCACTTTGTAAAAAAGAAACGATAGCCCCAAAATGTCTCTGATTTTACATTTATTCGGGGTTGAAATATTGGGCTCATCCCCTACCACGTTTAGGGGTAAAGTGGGTATATCCACAAATGGAATACTTCTGTCTACCCCTAGGGGATAAAACTCGTGAGTTTTGTTTTTATTTTGTCAGTCAAGCATTTTTCTCTTTATGAAGGTAAGTGATAAAATTCACCTTATTAAAAGATTGATTTAATTTCTTGGACACCCTATAGTGTTTACTTTCTACGTCATTATGTAAATAATGTTTATATAAATGACCGAACGTCAGTACAAGTGACATCTTCCTATACCTTCTGTTACGTTGACATATTATTACAGTCACAGCGCCGTGAAGAAATGGTCTCTTCATAATAATCACCATGACAAGTTTTAATGTGACGCAACCCCACCTGCAGCATTGAAACGGTTAATTTGCAATTGATTCGTATAATCGTATTTATTCAGTTACGTATGCATTTTAAATGTCTATAAATATGTTACATAGTAAATGTTGTTTATTATAACAACTGTGGATCAGATCAATCAGAAACCAAGCTTCCGCTCTTACACTATAAACAAATTATAGATAGGGGCGTAAGAGGGTCCCACATTTTGTATGAAAAACAAAACTTTCAAATTGCAAAAACGTAACTATTTTTAAAAGCTTTTATTTAACTTGCAATGTATGTAACTATGTATGTTCGGGTGGAATCTTGCAACTCAATTTTAAAGCAGATATCTTCAACCGATTGAGCTGAAATTTGGTATACTTATGTAAGTTCGGTGACAATGCAATATTATGGCACCACCGAGCTGACCTGATGATGGAGCCAGGAGGTGGATGTGGCAACTCCTCAATGACTACTCGTAAACCCCTCGAGTTTGGGCTCGTATGATTTGTCTTGACGAGTACTTTAATACTAGATGGTAACCAGGGTCTGATGATGGAGCTGGAAGATGGTTATGGGAACTAGGTAATTAAACGACACAACCCTATCGAATTTGGGCTTGTATGATTTGTCTTTACGAGTACTTTGATACTAGATGGTAACCAGGGTCTGATGATGGAGCTGGAAGATGGCCATAGGAACTCAGTAATTAAACGACATAATCCCATCGAGTTTAGGCTCGTATGATTCGTCTTGACGAGTACTTTGGCATTAGATGGTAACCAGGGTCTGATGATGGAGCTGGAAGATGGCTATGGGAACTAGGTAATTAAACGACACAACCACATCGAGTTTGGGCTCGTATGATTTGTCTTTACGAGTACTTTTGTATATTATATGCATGGTTAGCCATGTGACGTCATTCTAAATCCAACTAAAAAGTAAAAAATAAATTAAGAGTAAAAAATATTTTTTAAAACAAGCTTTTATTTTAATGCGCTAAAAAGAATAAAATAAAGTTTTCCATTAAAACTTTGACTATCCTTAAACGTCATTACACAATTTACTATGTAATAAAAGATATATCTACTCATATAGTAAATATATTAATAACTATAACTGATTGAATAAATTTTTTTCTTAAACTTATATTTACTTAGTCTGAAAAGAAAATTCTTTTACTTAAATATGAGTACTTAAATCTCGCGACAAGCTTTTATTACATAGTAAATTGTGTAATGACGTTTAAGGATAGTCAAAGTTTTAATGGAAAACTTAATTTTATTCTTTTTAGCGCATTAAAATAAAAGCTTGTTTTAAAAAATATATTTTACTCTTAATTTATTTTCTTCATGTCCGTTAGTGGGCTGAGTAGACCCTTAAGCTTAAGAGAGTAGCACGTGGTCAATGAGTCCAGTTGCCCACGAAGGCGATCTACGTTGGTATTGTTAGAGATCATACTTTTGTTTTAAATCTTGTGGATATCGATTGATGCCATAAAGAGTTGTCTTAGCGAGTACTCTACGTAATCCAACCATCATTTTGTGAAATTTGTCGCAACAGTGGTCACTCAAACAATATCAAATACGGTAGGTACTCAGGTGACCCTATACTAGAAAGAAAAGTAGGTTTTGTTATTTTTAGAAACTGTGCATAACCTTACAGTTTGTTCTATGTACTCGTATGTAGGTACTACAGCAAAAATATTATCTCAAATCAAGTTTCCGAAAAATGTTACCTACAATTTGATAGCAATGTCATATTTTTAAATTCGATATGTAGGAGATAAAACAAACAAACTAAGATCGGACAAAAAGTATATTTATATCCCTTAACATTATTGCGTGGCATATCGCGATTTTAAAAAACAAAATATTAGTGATAAGTTTTTTTTAAACAGGCTGGAGCTATATTTGAATTGGTTCAAAACTTTATAGACTTGTATCATGTTTTAGGTTAGTAGTACCTTTGTAGACTTGAATATTCCCCTTTCTTTTTTTCTTTTAAGTATTTAGGTATACTTGTGCTAATATTTGCTGACACAAATAAAATCAGAACTGGCTATAAAACGTGCCGTTTGGAAAAATGAGACGACTCTTGACATAGAACCAGCCTTTTGCCTTGCATAAGGCAAACCTAAAAATAGAATTAATTGAATTGTAATTTAACAAACAGTTTCTCCCAAACACCGATAGATCTCCTGTCCTTGTCTTCTAGTTACTCGCTAATTAATGTTTAAAAATGCAAAAAATGGCAAATTACCGGATAGCATGCATGATCAACATTAGTTGTTTATACAAAGCATGCTCGTTCATTCCTTTAGCGGTTACCTGCTAGAAATCGTGTTAAGTTCGTTTCTTTGGTAGTTTAGAGGGTTCTTTATAATTTATTAAATCTAGAAAAAAAATTTGTACAAACCTAGGGTGTTGATTCTATGAGTGCTGGATGAACAACTGATATACTTCTGAATATCATGGCTATAAGATCAACACCCATGTATTAAATAAATATTTTGCTTAAAAACTTATTTGTTCATCAATTATGCTGATGCCAGCTCCGTGTATTCAAAAAAACATATAAGGCAAGTAGCCTCATAATAGCTCACTGAAATAGACACTTAGGTGGTAACAAAAAAAATTAAGTACCTACATGTACTTACCTACAACTATCAATAAATTACTATGATTATGATTATATACTAGTTGTGGGAGAACTAAGTAGGTACACTAGTTTAAAGACATTGCAAGTCACAGCTTCGAAAAAAACTTCCTCTTGAATCACTCTATCTATTAAAAAATCGGTTGCCTGTAAAGTCGGTTTACTGACGATAGTTGAACGTGACAACGTCATAAAAAAATACTGATGGAATGGATTGTGCCTCTTTGTCGCTCGTTGCGCGCTCTCGCTTGCACTGGAACGACGCATACGTCACACTTTTTCGGGAATGCCGCCGGTTCCATCAATTTAAAAAAAAAGATTGCTCTGGATGAATGATATTACATTACATTGCTCTTAGCTCAAAAATATTCCTAATGCCCTGGATAGAGAAATAAAAAAAAACCATTTTAATTTTTTATATGAACTGTTTAAATTAAACAAATATAAATATATCTACCCGAAGCCTGTGATAACATTGGTGATTTAGTTGTCAATTTCCAAGTTAATTAAATGAATCCGTTGTTTCAACTGGCCGTGTCGTTGACATCGGGAAGTCATAAAATTTCCTTTCTCCACAGAGTTAGTATTTTGAAGTAGTATCGACGAACACTAAGCCGGATACATTGGAAAGAATTGTTGCTTGTAAGATCAAGTCTTATTACCCCGACCCTTAGAGTTAAACAATGAAAAGCCAGTAACACCGTCTTTTTTTTATTCAGTCATAAACATGAAAGAATACTTTTTGTAATTTTATTGTCATTGTTACTTATAAGAGGCCTTTGTCAGCACAGAGTGGAAAAATATAGCTGCTGGCAAAAATAACACTAAGGTGTATCAGGCAGAACTTATACTGATAGTACATTATGTTGACGTAACGTAGTTTAAAATGCAACGGATCCCTAAAACAGCGAACGAAGCATAACCAATCGAAGATTTTCTCTTTGTTCGATGCAAAAACAATAACAAGCGAGCCACGCGTTTATCAATACCAGGAATATTCATAAAATTACACATACTTTGCATACACTATTAAACAAACCAGTAGCTGTAGCTGTTATTCAAAGATTTCATAGACTATTCTTATAACTTTGACAGTATTTTATTTGAGGTACCAATGAGTTTATCAGAAACGGTGAAAAAACACATCTTGAGTAAAGAACAGGCGATTTCACGGTATTGAAATTGGATTGCCAATAATAATAATAATAATATAATTTAACGACTTTTATCCTAGAGGGGGTAGGCAGAGGTATTTCATTTCTGGAAATACTTACTGTTCACGAGAATATTCATTTACTAAAAAGTAATATAATAATAATATAATCTCACGCCTTTCATCCCCGAGGGGGTAGGCAGAGGTATTCCATTACTGGATATACCCACATTTCACGAGATACATTGAACCCCTAAACGTGATAGGTAGTGAGCCCATCGCCGGACCGGGTCTATTTACACATGTCTCAGAATTAATTCTGAGACCTGCGGGTCGAGCTAGTGATAAATAATATGTACGTAAGTTTTTGAAAAACTCATTGGTTCATGCCAGGATTCGAACCCGAGCCTCACTGATTTTCAGCCGGCTCTTTAACCGTAAGGGCTATCACTGCTAAAAAGTAAGTATCCCAATCCTTTCTAAAAATGTATTTTGTGTTTCATTTTCGAATTACAGTTTTTTTTATATGTAGGTATATGAGGACGTGTCAATGTCTCATCTTTATACGTACATTTTCCATAGTAAACTTTCTTTGTGACAATTTTATAAATTTAATGTACCATGAAAATGTACATACTATGGTAACAGTTTATTTGACAAGGCAGTCATCTGCCCTATTGGTCCTCAGGCACCTACTCGCTTAAGAAAAGAGTGTTAAACAGCTATGATGTGTAACATCTTTTTGATTGGATAGTATAGTGTCTGTATGATTCAGTATCTTTTATGCATTTTAATGTACTTAGTAATAAGCCATGACGTCATAGTTTTTGGTATTGGTCTGCGTAATTTTTGTTATTAAATGTTTTAGAATTTTCGCAAAACTTTTGAAATCATAAAATTAATTAATTAAAGTTAGTTTTTAAGTGCATGAACGGCTGGAAAGATTAGTCACATTTTTTTATGTTTTAGTAGTGTGAATATAGTCGAGGTTAATATACATATATATATAGTCTTAATATAAGGATCATGATAGGTACCTACGTTTCTAGATGTGTTTTAAGATAATCTTATTGTAGAGCACGAGTAATTTAATTCCGATACAACTACTACTCACTATTATACGTATTATACGTACATTGATATAATCACAGACTAGTTATAACGTGTCTAACACGCAAGATAACTTTAACTTAAACAGTTAAAAGAATTCCTATAACAAATAAGATATTTACTATTACTCTCTTAACGAATTTATTAGAGACTAGCGGTTCTGCGCGGTTTCACCCGCGTAGTTCCCATTCCTGTGGGAATACCTACTCTAGAGTCTAGCTATTCTAGGATATTCTTGGATATTCTTGCTTTATATTGGTGAAAGAATCGGTCCAGTAGTTTTGAGTTTCTTCGTAACAAAGATCCAAACATAAAAATCTTTCCTCTTTATAATATTAGTATAGAGTATAGATAAGTAAAAAAATTGACGGAACCTGTTGTGGATACTATTTTTGTTATTTAGCCTTTCGTAAAGTAGGTATACGTAGGTACTATCAACAAAAGTTCTGCCTGATACACCTAAGGATCATTTTTGCGAGCAGCTATCTTTTCACACATCGATATAGGTATCTACCAATAGTGTTGAAGCAACGGTACCCCGTCCAAAAGTCATCACTCATGGTAATGACAGTTACACATAAGTTGCTTTTTGTTTATGACCACATTATGCCGATGAAAGCAATGCACAGATTAAAAAAAAGGTGTTATTGCCTTCTTATGGTTTAACTCTAATGAGGGCAAAGTACTAAAAATGTTAGCTCTCAAGCGGCAATTCTTCCAAATGTAGTCGATAGTAGGTACACATTGTACTCGTAATTAGGCAGGTAGAGCACGTAAAGCTTGACAAATTGGACTTTGTATCTTATGACAATCGCTTTAGAAGTCAGACTCGCACTACAAGTGTAAAGCTTCATGTGCTTTTGACTTTACATTGTTAGGTAGATATGGTGAAATAACGATGAGTCAGCCAAATTATCAGCTTAATAAGTATTCTATGGAGGACAGAACTCCCTTTGTTAAACATGTTTTTTTTAAATATCTGCACACTGTAGACCATAAATATCAGTTTACACTTTACAATGACGAGCTAAAGTAGTATAATAATAATCTCACGCCTTTTTTATCCCCGAGGGGGTAGGCAGAGGTATTCCATTACTGGATATACCCACATTTCACGAGATATATTGGACCCCTAAACGTGATAGGTGGTGAGCCTATCGCCGAACCGGGTCTGTTTACACATGTCTCAGAATTAATTCTGAGACCTGCGGGTTTCCTCACGATGTTTTCCTTCACCGTCGAGCTAGTGATAAATATGTACGTAAGTTTTTGAAAAACTCATTGGTACATGCCAGGATTCGAACCCGAGCCTCACTGATTCTCGACCGGCTCTTTAACCGTCCGGGCTATCACTGCTCTGCCAAAGTAGGTAGCTATAAAAGATAAGAGATATTTTGGCCAATTAAGATTGATGAACACTTAAAACACAATATTTATAACTAACGGTTCTGCACGGTTTCACCCGCGCAGTACCCGTTCCTGTGGGAATACTTTAATAAAATATAGCCTATGTTACTCAGGGATTTGTAACTTTCCATTGGTGAAAAAAATTTTAAAACCGCTTCAGTCAGTTTTGAGTTTATGATGTGTTTATCATGATATTTCTTCAAAACTAATATTATGAAGAGGAAAGATTTGTATTTTTGTCAGCTTGTTACGAATAAACTCAATAACTACTGTACCGAAAAATGATTTCACCAATAGAAAGCTCAGAACCACTAGTGTAAAATAAAATTACAATTAGATATAGATATAAATAACGCAATGAAAACCTAACCTGTTAAAAATAATCGTATCACAGTTTTGTATACCTAGTGCCCATATACTTGTATAATTATCTAAATAAATAAATCGAGCAGTGATAGCCCAGACGGTTAAAGAGCCGGCCGAGAATCAGTGAGGCTCGGGTTCGAATCCTGGCACGTAGTAGGTACCAATGAGTTTTTCAAAAACTTACGTACATATTTATCACTAGCTGGACGGTGAAGGAAAACATCGTGAGGAAACCCGCAGGTCTCAGAATTAATTCTGAGACATGTAAACAGACCTGGTCCGGCGATGGGCTCACCACCTATCATGTTTAGGGGTCCTATATATCTCGTGAAATGTGGGAATATCCAGTAATGGAATACCTCTGCCTACCCCCTCGGGGATAAAAGGCGTGAGATTTTATTATTATATTATTATTATTATTATTATTATCTAAATAACATTCTCTTTTCGTATTCTTATTTAGTTCAAACGTTGGCTGCGAAATTTTACTACCAAAATCCAATGTTCATCCTCATTTTATTTTGATGCAGAATTTTACTATCAAAACAAATTATATCAGTGACTTATAACGTCTAAGTATGAGGTTCTCTAACATGAGGCCGAGGATGCCCCATATACTAATATATGTAACTCAGTTAGTTAAGTAATCAAAACTTCGAAGTCAATAAAATATCTACCAAACCAACTTCAAAGTTTGACAAATAAAATAAATGCAACACACAGTACGAATAAGTAAATACGACCCGACGCAAGTTAAGGATATGAAGCTACAAACAATTTCCAATGCAATTTTAATATCTAAACTGCCAACGGAAGGACACATCATCCTAATAAACTATGTAAAAAAACCTTTATCTAAAATCTAGATAAGCGAGTAATTACAAACACCGGTCCACGAGGAAATGTTTTCAGAACGTAAAAAATGCACCGCCATTATAACGACCTACTATACCCATTATGGCATTTGGCAAAAAATACTATGTTGTTAAAAATTATACATATAACGACTCAATTGAGAATGCAATAAGTCTCAAATACATTCACACGAAAGTAATCGTTATAGGCAGCGCATAAGTATCATTTCAGAATAAAATAACTTTGCATTAGAATACCCTAAAACAAAATTCGAAGAGCACGTAGGAAAACCGTATTAACAGTAAATTCTCTGTAATATCTACCATAATAATTTGAGTGAGGGAGCGAGAAGTTGGATCGGTGTCGGCGTGTCTTTATAAGGGGGAGAAAGACAGATATATAGTTCCATGTGTGGCTTTCTAGCCATGCTGCCGGTAGCCAATCCGGGGGCAGGTATGGGCGGGAAAGGCGAGGCCATGAGGTTTGTAAGTACTATGAAGGACTATTAACATTTGAAAAATATAATCATTTTTTTATTAAAATACGCATGGTCAGATCGTAATATCCGCTTAGTTTATCATCGCTTAAGAGCACCTAACAACATTATCAATATTATATCTATAAATTTTAGCTTTTTTAACCATGTAGTACCTACCTGCATATAATATTAACTTGATACCAAATTGTGCGTTAATAATAGGTTGGTATCTAAATTAGAGCATGTTTAAATCCGAAATATAAACCGAATTTTCATAATGATGTTTTCTTTAAACAAATTATTAAAATAAGTAATGGTTGTTCCCTATAGGTTTTGGTAAAATCAACAGCTTGCATACAAAATTTAATATTCGACTTCTAGAGCTCATCTATTTTCAACCGAATTCAAAAGAAAAAAGGGGAGGTTATGAATTCAACAGTATGTTTTTTTTATATTTGTTACCTCAGAACTTTCGACTGGGTGAACCGATGTTGATGATTTTTTTTCATTTGAAAGCTGTTGCTTCTTGTGTAGTCCCACTTTAATATGGTCTAGTTCTGACTATCATTTTTTTACTCTGTACAGTTCTAGGTATGTTATAAATAATAAACTCCTGTGCAACATTTCACACTTCTAGCCCTTATACTGTGCACTTTGTATTGGTCATTGTTAGTTAAAGTTTTATTAATTAGTTTAATATTAACAAACAAGAGCGTTTTCAAAATTTGACTATTGTAATTTGTACTGCACATGACCCCAAATAATAGCAATTTTTTTTATTATTAACCCATCACCCTCAAACTAAAAATGATCGTCACCCTATGGTGATGATGTGTGGGTAAGTAACATAGGCTATGTTTTATCCCACGGGAACGGCAATTACGCGAGTAAAATCACAAGAAACAGCTAGTTATATGGCAAGTGTACAATAAATTGTCCAATTGAAAAATGAACGATCAGTGATAGCCTTAAAGAGCCTGCTCTCATGCATACGAAAAATTATCGTTACCTTATGGTGATGATGTGTGGGTAAGTAACAGAGGCTATGTTTTATCCCACGGGAACGGCAATTACGGGAGTAAAAAAAAAGAAACAGCTAGTTATATTAAATGGCAAGTGTCCAATAAATTGTCCAGTAAATTGAAAAATGAACGATCAGTGATAGCCTTACGGTTAAAGAGCCTGCTCTCATGATGATAATCAGTGAGGCTCGGGTTCTAAGCCTGGCATGTACCAATGAGTTTTTCAAAAACTTACCTACATATTCATCACTAGCTTGACGATGGAGGAAAACATCGTGAGGAAACCCTCAGGTCCCAGAATTAATACTGATGCATGTGTAACAGACCCGGTCCGGCGATGGGCTCACTATACCTATCACGTTTAGGGGTGGAATTTACTCGTGAAAAGTGAGTATATCCTTCTGGATATACTCCGTTTCTACGGAATACCTCTGCCTACCCCCTCGCGGACAAAAGGCGTGATTTTTTTTTATTGAAAAGTTGATGAAATTCATGGGATCGACGAGTCTAAAACTATTATTACCTATACTGTCAATAACCAAAATAAGATAATGTAAAGTGTTGCTGTCATTGTATATTTTCGTGATTAAATTCTTCTTAAAAAGAGATTTATGGTGCGAATGTTGAAGGATACAAGGCAAGAGGACGCCCCAGAAGGACGTTCACGGATCAAATTAGTGACGTCCTTCAAAAAGCTGGGGTCAAGAGTACGAAGAATAAAAGAGCGTGTATGAAAAGGCTTATGAATGTGAAAGAAGCGAGGGAAGTGTGCGAAGATCGGGCAAAGTGGCGATCCATCGTCTCTGCCTACCCCTGTGGGAAGAAGGCGTGAGCTGTATGTATGTATGTATGTATGTATGTATGTCAATTCTGCATAGCCATTTAAAACACATGGCTTTTAATCGGCAGCAATCGATCCAAAAAGTCCTAAATAGGAACAGATGATATTTTTCTTATTTTCTCAAGCGAGGGAATTAAGACTGAGTCCTGAGTTTAGTGAGGGATTTAAGCGCCCAAGACAAAAACAGTTTTATTCCCGAGTTATATACTCTACTTTTCTCACCTTATGCGAGACAATAAAATGCAATTGCATGGTAGTAGGTTATTGACAATGCCTATGGCATCTAGTATAATAGATTCTGAAGTCAAAGTACTTTCATCACTCGACATTTTAGATATTCTTTTTGAAATGTTAAAGCTATAAAATGGATACAGCAACTTGTTTCTGCCGGCGTGACCTAGGTACTTGATTTAACAATTGAAGATCGTGCGAATCTAGTTGGTCGCGGCTTCGGTTTTCGAAAATCGAGTTGGCCACGACTTCACCACATTTTGCTTAACGAAATTAGACTTTATCATCATAGCAATAAGGATTATGAAAAGTGAAAATTACATTATTGACCTAGGGTTATAATGAAATTCCATACAACATTATAACCCGGTTAAAGCCAAGGAATATAATGTCTTGCTTTCGGTGACGTTTATATGATATATAATCCGCCTTTGTCGAGCATGTGGTGTGAAAAATTGATTATTATATTTTACTCCAGACTATTGTGGTCAGAGATAAGTAGAAGGAGGGAGCAGATTCAAAGCTTCAGATGTGGCAAAAACGTGAGTTAAGTATTGCATTTTTTCTAATATGCTCCTATGACGAGCGTTTCAAGAAGGTAGTGCAAAGAAAATAAGTAAAAACATAGGTCGTCTATGACAAATTAGGAATAATAATATAGTGTTTGAGGATTTTGAAAACTTATGTTTATAATATCCGAAAATGGGGTACGTGCAGTCTTTCAATCACGACGCCCGCCCCAGAAGGACGTTCACTGATCAAATAAGTGACGTCCTTTAAAAACCTGGGGTCCTGAATGCGAAGAATAAAAGAGCGTGCATGAAAAGACTTATGAATGTGAAGGAAACAAAAGAAGTATGCAGATATCGAGCAAAGTGGCGATCCATCGTCTCTGCCTACCCCTGTATGTATGTATGTTAATCACGACATATTAAATATTCAAGCAAGACAGTGTCCGTGCACATCAGTTTACGAACTAGGCGTTCTACACAACGCCTATATAAATATTTAAAACAATTATATAGCACCATTACTATTACTATGGAGATCGTAGTTAAGATTACAATAATAGTCGCGACCCGGTTAAAATGACTGTGACATGGTATAATTATCTACCTACGAACAATTATTTTAAGTATTCCACATAAAAATTTTAAACATTTTATTTAGATGATTATTTTAGTATCTATAGACACCCGCTGTTATAGGTATAAACTACAACTTAAGCTAGATGTTTCAGAAACTTTTACTAGCGCAGTGAAAGATTTAAGCAAAACGTGGAATCTATAGGGACAAACCGAAAAAGTAAGTAGGTAGGTAGTAAACATACAATATGTAACAGACTAAGCGCAATTCCTGAAATTACTTTGTTCAATATCGACTACTTTATCGATTTCAGCTATTTTTAATACTCGTATGTGTTAAATTTCTCCGAAAAATTAATATGTCAGTATCGACTGCTTAATCGATTTCAGCTATAATACTCGTAGGTACCTATGTGTTAAATTTCTCCGAAAAATGAATTAGCATAGCTGAATTTATTGCTACCTACGGAAATCGTACTATTATTAGATTATAAATTAGGCAGATATATAGTAGGTAACTATACAACTGATACATACGTGGAAGTTTATACTTCCTTATGTGTGAGGAAAGGCTTTTAGGTCAGCAGTGGGCTGTTACGGGCGGATGATGATGAAATCGAATCTGCCATTTCCGACTCAGAATGTAGAGTCACCAACCAGGCCCACTAATTGAAATATAGGAGCTACTACACTCTGACATAAAAAAAAAACTCACACCTTTTATCCCCGAGAGGGTAGGCAGAGGTATTCCATTTCTGGATATACCCACTTTTCACGAGATATTCTTTAGACCCCTAAACTTGATAGGTAGTGAGCACTTCGCCGGTCTTTTATCCATGTCTCAGAATTAATTCTGATGTTTTCCTTGACCGTCGTGCTAGTGATAAATATGTACATACATTTTGAAAAACTCTTTGGTACATGCCAGGATTCGAACCCGATTCTCCCTGATTAACATCAAGTAAATCAAGCTCTTCAACTGTAAGGCTATCACTTCTTACATTAGAAGTAGTCGTAGACTTTGGATAGTTATAGCTAGACGACATCTTAAGATCTTTAAAATGTTAAAATGTACTCTTGCGCAAATAAATATTACTTACTTAGAACAATCTGGCAAAAGTATATGTAATATTTAAACAACATAACGTTATCACAAGAGTATGTATTTTCACAAAATGTATGCATAATAATATCATCTTGCCAGTACCGTGAGTTGATGTGAGTTGTACAGTCATGAAGCTTTACACTTGTAGTGCGAGTCTGACCTCTAAGGAGATTGTAATAAGATCGTTACAAAGTCCAATGTGTCAAGCTCCACGTGCTCTTGACTGTACCTTAAAATCGTGGTCGAAATTCCACTAATTCGCTCGAAGCGTTTGGGTTCGTCTCAATAATGGGCACAATTCACTGCCGCCAGTGCCGGCGTTTGTTCTCCGAACACTATAATTTGGGCTCTTTCAAGGTCAGAACACAGTGAGCATCTCGGCAACGAAGATTCGTGGTTGCTTCGGTTCATAAAGTCGTACTGCTAAACCACGAAAAGTAGGTTCTAGGTAGTACATACCTACATGGATGTGAGCTACGTGATTTAAGAGTAAAACCATTCATGGACACTTTCATTTTCGAACTCTTGTTTGGGGTGCGAAAATATATTTCGTAAGACATATTTTTATTACACACAATTCCTGTTATACTTTATACACCTTACCTACGAGTACTAGAATTAATGGTACAAAACAGCTACAAGCTACGTCTAGAGAAGTAAGAAGTAAGGTTCCGTATAATAAGAATTATTACTTACGTTTCCATAACATCTCTTTAAGGCTTACACAAAAATACAGTGATTTTTAAAGTAGGTAAGTAGGTACCTACTCGTACGTAAGTATATAATAAACAAAAAAGTTACACGGCTTCAAAGACAACTTCTTTTACTTTCTACATAAACAGCGACTTCAGAGTTCTATGTTATTGGAGTTGGGTTTTTAATTTTGTTGACCTATCACACTAAAAGTTTTCGCCACAGCATGTGTCATAATAATTAGGTTCAGCACTGGCGGACTAAGGTAGAGGCGGAAAGGGCGGTCCGCCCCGGGCCTCGGGTCCTGGGGGGCCTCCAAATTTAGCGAAAAGTTCTCTTGATCGAATCCTAAACAAGAATAAGAGGCAGTTGGTGTTGGTTGGAGGCTTCATAGATACAAATACGATTAAATCTAAGCTAAAGCTGGCCCTCCAGGACCAGAGGCCTCCAAATCCAAAAGTTGTAAGACCGGGGGGGCCTCATTCAGTTTTTTCGCCCCGGGCCTCCGACAGCCTTAGTCCGCCACTGAGGTTCAGACTTGCAAATTCAAACCAATAACACACTCACATGTTAATAAATTTGGCATTTTTTTTCTACAGTTAATTCACAAGTTAATTCCAACAAAAAAACTGGGTGGTTTTATTAGATGTGGAAATCGTGTGGGTAATTTATTTATAGCTCCGAAATCGCTTGGTAGATTTTTAATAAAGTTGATCTTTATGTTCCAATTCGTAATCTTTTGCAATCACTCTTGTTAAAGCACGCAACAGTACCATCTTTTTACCTGAAAATAGAAGTAGAATCATCATTTTGAAATTATAAAATAATATAATATTTTACAAGTTCCCGCTTTACCTATGTTAAATTAACAAACGGAATATGTGGTTGCTCAAATGAAAATGATTACCAATCAAACGATAGTTTCCAGATCGGCTTCTTATGGTTAATTTTATTTTGATAAAAATGTTATAACAAAAAGACAAAATATTATGTTCTTTATAGCACCTTCTAACGATGTACTAGTGAATAAAAAGAAATAATGCATTGTTAGTATTCACGGAACTAAAGGTAAATTAACTACGAATTAAAGCAAGTCTAGTAGTTAGAAGTTCAAACACTGAACACTGGATGTCTCTGACAAAGATAATACCAAACTAAACAAAAACTTAACGTGATTTGAAATTTAAAATAATGCATCGGCTGTCTTCAATTTATCGTCCTTCTACTCTACGTTAGATCTACGACAAGTTTCTACATTTTGCGCAATTAACATTATGAAATCTGCTAATGAGTTGCTATATTAGCGCCATCTATACATATTATTTAGTATTACAACAAAAAAGATGTACACCAGCGCCATCTCTTAAAGAAGCAGTTTGAAAAATATATATAAGCCTGATTAAATTTTGTTTTAATGTAGGTTTAAATCCACACTCACGTTGTTTTTATAATACTAAAATTTGCCGGGGATTTTCTCTGTTTAAACATTTTAAGTATATCCACGCTATTTCGTGTGGTAGACGTCTCCGTTTTGTAAGACACGTTTCTATTTTTGTCATTTGTATATCCTTAACTGTAGAAAATAAAGCATGTTTAGTAGGTATATCCAACCTAATTCCCAGATAATATTGGTACATAACCAGATACACATTAAAATCGGTGTCTATCGTTTGTCTCTCACAGGACACAGAAGTCAGAATGAACATTGGATGTAAAAGTATATCTATGTTCTTACATAACGATTGAAAGTACATTACCACATCTGGATACTTTTTTTGTGTAATTACTTAGTTAGGTACCTTCGCCGTTTCTTCTATAATTTTAGACTTTACGAAGCGGTAGAGTTGTAATGACTTACAATAAGTGGACTAACAAGCCTCTATTGAATAAAAACATTTTGATTATGATTGCCAGTGTTTTATAAGTTGGTTTGTTTTTAAGGTATCTACATTTTGGAAAATAATAATAATAAATTGTGGGACACAATTCACACATAGTTATTTAGGCAGAGCCTGTACTATGGGTACTAAACCACTGATAAACATTTGTACTTAAATAAATATTAAACACCCAGCCACGAAGCCAACAGACATGTTCCTGCACACAGTTGTTGGCCCTGAGCGGGGATTGAACCTGCGACCTCCGACTCAGAAGGCAGGGTCACTAGCAACTGAGCCAACAGGCCCGTCATCGGTCATTTCTTCTCTGAGATAGTCTCGAGCTATAGGTTACGTTTTCCTACCTACCTACACCTATTTGATTACTTTTTTCTACTTATTCCCGAAATCTTTATAATGAAAGTAATGAGTAGGTAAGAATATAGGTAACTACTTACGTTCCGGAGGTACGTCACATAACGCTTGGTCAATTTTGAATACTCCTTCATTGGACATGATTCCAGATTTCGTTAGTACGCATAGGGCCCACTTTTTGACTGCGACGCTATTGTGCTATGAAAAATAAAGTTATAAAACATATAACAAATTCTGATGATCCCAGAAATCCGATGAACTAAAGAGATACGATAGGCAAAGCTGGCCTTCCATCTTGTTTTTTGAAAAGTACTATTTTTTCCTTTGTCTCCTCGCCATTTTTCACACTTTTCCTACACACACCTTCTGATATTTCCGTAGGCATAAGCATGTGGGACAGCGTGAGATACTAGCCATAATCTTCTGTTAGAAGGATTAGGTATTATTACATTATAATAAGCAATTATTAAAACATAAAAAACTCTTACAGAAATACTTTTTAATATGTACAATGTTCTTCTTGACAGTTCACAGATGAGACAAATTTAAAAACTGCTCGCAATTCATAACCCTCATACGGTTTTAAGATACAGGTACTTCCATACATCATACATACCACTTCATACCAGTAAACCTGTAAAACCTTGCCATCCTTCTGGTGCAATTAGACGAAAAGTAAGTTTTTTTTATTTCTAATCGATTTAGAAAACTAAAGGAGGATGAACCTTTTACTCTCGTTTAGCCGACCAGTAAAAAATATTTGACAATGACTATAGGTACTTAATTTGTATTGTTTGTTTACATAATAAACATAATATTTGAGTATATAATGTCTCAAATTATAATATTTATCGAGCAAGACCCTAAAAAATATAAGTGACGTCATCTCAGATCTTAGGTTTTTTTCTTTGCTGTTGTAAAATATTTTTAATTTAAAAATACTCACATTCCAATTGCCAGCCTTTATTTGTAAGACTAAATCCGGATCAACGTTCGTCTCGTCAACACATTTTAGCTGCATTTTTTTGAGATTTTGCATTTGTTCATTGCTGAAACTCTGAAATTTATCATACTGTAAGTATCTGCTAATTGCGTAAGTGACTGCCTAGAGAAATGAATTAGGTAATTCCTTTAATCTCTCCGGGCGGAAAGCGTCAATTTTCGGCCCGCTGCGCTACACGAAGTTGCCGCTTGAAACCTCCGTCGAGCAGAAAAAGAGTACATACACCTCGGGAGAGTAAATAAGAAAGCCTCAGATCACACACTACATGTGATCTGAGACATTTCTTATTTTACTTCCATTGATATGTAATATACTATTTTCAAAGTCAAATTTAAATTTAATTGGGAAATTTTCTGTTTTGAGATTTTTTTTATTAGCTTTCTATTACTTGCAATTTTCGATTCAGTCAACTACCCAATAAGTTTATTACAAACACTTGCAGCGCCCCGCGGTTTCACCCGCGTAGTTCCCGTTCCCGTGGGAATATCGGAATAAAAAGTATCCTATGTCCGTCTCCTGGTTCTAAGCTACCTACCCACCAACTTTCAGCCAAATCGGTTCAGCCATTAACGCGTGATGCCGTGACCAAGGGAAAAAGGGATTCATTTTTATATATATACAGTATATATACGAGTATATATAGATTTACTATTATAAACCCTAATCGTTTTCATACATTTATGGTACGTGGTGAGTCGTGGTGTGTCTTTCTCTTTCTAACCCTAGTCAATGTATGAAACAGATAACGCCACGAAATAGGTACCCAATGTATTTCTAACTTCATGATTAATTAATATAAAATAGATGGTACAGTCGAGAGCACATGGAGCTTGACACATTGGACTTTGTAAAGTTCTTATTACAACCTTCTTAGAGGTCAGACTCGCACTACAAGTGTAAAGCTTCATGTGATCTTTACTGCACATAGGTTACCTGCACTGAGTTTATAATTAAGAGTAACTTAACGGATATTAAAATAATTTGTTTCGTCCCCATGTCTGTCACTTGTGAAGTACTGATCTCTAATGACATGCTAATGACCTATAGTCTCTTCTGATCATCGCCATCGTCGTATAAAACAATAGCGATAAAGTATTATACTAGTGAAACAATTGAATGTTTTTTGTTATACTATCGACGTTATCTAAAGATGACTCATGGTTATATCATTCGACCTGAAATTACAGGAAAATGTGTCTTCATAATATTGGTCAAAGAGGTTGGAAGAAAATCATTCAGAGAAACTTCAAACTTTTTTTCTTGAAACATCTTTGATTATAGTAATAAAATTGTAAAAGGAAACACATATACCTACATACATAATTACTTAATATTATTCTTGATATTCATTTATCGTTTTCCAATTAATTTTATTTTAAGACTTGTTCTAAAATTTTATTAAAATTTTGTAATGTTTAGTATTATGAATACATTAATTAAATACAAAATTTATGAGTCTCTATTATATATTATCTAGCTGATTTCCTTATAAAATGGAATGATTATAAATCAATTACAATACGTAGAGAAACTGTTATTTGTTCATAGATGCCTATATTCGTATAAAAAAAAAAAACTAAATTTTTTTAAGCTCCAAAATCTGAACAAACGTGTCTCTTCAACTAGGTACTACAAAAAAGGTGTAAGAAATGAAGAAAACAATTAAATGTATACTTTATTGACGAAAACATACATCCTACAGAGTTGAGGAAATATGAGTTTCAATGGAGTTTCACTCAGTTGATTCCCGTTGAGAGTAGGGTTATAGTGGGACATATCGCTTTGGCACTCCGAGCTACGACCTAAAAATTTGAAGAACTCGAACAGTAGACATTGAGAGATTGGCTAATCTGTTCGTGATTTACAAGAAAACAGTTTTAGGTTGCTTCTCGTGGAAACACTGGACGAAGTTCCAGGCGGTTTGGTGTGCCGTGGTGGCTTTGTTGGACAGGCAGACGTCTACCAACTTATCCAACGCAGCAAGTTCTGTAAAAAAACACTTTAAAATTCAAAATTAAAAATTCAGAGTTCAAAATTTAAATTTTCAAATTCAATTTTTTTTAAGCTATTGCATAGCTACTATCGCGGGCCTTGAGCGCGGGGACCGAATCCAGAAATTCCGTAACGAAAAAACCTCACGCTCCCCACTCCGACGTCCGAGTCCGAGTCCGAGTCAAAATGTTTTATTCAAAATTCAAAATTCAAAATTCAAAAACGTCGTTTCTTTTCGGCAGTCTTGTTGATAAAAAATGCTATGCAATAGCTTTACCGCGGCAGTCCCCGAGTGCCACACGTCTTTTTTATTATTTCTGATATTTTGGGCAAATACATTTTATAAGTAGACAGTCCATCTATCATAATTATATTGCATGCAATAAAAGGCGAAAGTATCAGGCGTCGCTTTTTAACAGGTATAAGAAACAATATTGCAACTTTACAACAAAGGCATTATTAAACTATTACAAAATTACATCTATATATTATGGGTATAGCACAAAGCCGGCGACGCTGGTATTCTGTGGCCACCCAGGACATTTAAGCTGTAAGACAGTGTACTACCTATCACGTTTGGGGGTCCAAATAATATCTGGTGAATAGTGGGTATATCCAGAAATAGAATAGCTCTGCCTAACCCCTCGGGGATATAAGGCGTGAGATTATGTATGTATAGTGTACTACGTCAATATGGTCTTACCAGTCTCAGGGGCTTTTGACAACACCACCTCCTTACGAAACTTGCCGTCCTTGGTCATCAGCTCAGCCCTCATCAGCATGCAAAGAGCATAGCGTTTTAGAGCGTCGTTGTCGATCTGAAACATTAAATGCCCTACAATAACTTCACTTGTAACTAATTTTACAAACAAATCTTGGAATTCTAATATAAACTACTTCTAATTGTCGTATAGACTAGTAGATAGATAGTATGAACATTCAATAATTTAGTATCATCCACCTAACCCGTTGTTGGACCCAGGAGATAGATTGTGAAACTAGATGTGCTCAAGTTGAGATCCGTACTTAAGTTACACTTTTTAATATGATTATAAGACTAGTTTCGGCGTATGAAAGGCTTAGGCGGATATTAAATCGTAAAATACTAGGGTTTTTCTATTTCTACTTGGGATAACATTAACTCTACATTGAACGAGTTTATTTTTGTCAGAGCTTTTTTAATTTTTTATTTTCATTCATTATTTATTGACTTGTGGTTCATCTACATGTAATCGAATTCGAATCATAAGTTACACACGTTTAGCAGTAATAAAATATACAGTATAATCTAACAAGTACGCTTAGCATGTATGGTTCTCGTCAAGACAAGTAAAATGATCCCAAACTCGAGGAGTTTACGAGTAGACATTGAGGATATGGAAACTTCCATTATCTCCTGGCTCCATCATCAGATCGCTTGGATGACACATAATTATTGTTTTGTCATCTAAACCACATATTATACTTGCAAAGTTTCAAGTCTAACGGCAATTAATATTTGTTTACATAGTTAATGAATTTTTGTAAAAAGCATGGCAGGGCTTTACCTTGTAGTCCCCAGCCCATACTTTCTTCAAGAGATTTTCATCTGCATCGGCCTCCTTCATGCATTCAGGTCTCTGACGAATCAACTTCTCCTTCGGGTCTTCAGTCAGAGCCTGGTTATAAGGAAATATTGAATAAATATGCTCACGCTTAGCACAGCAGTGGGCTGTTACGGGTGATTGATGATTATGATGCCCGCGTTTTGTGCCCAAGGAAGTCTACAGAAGTATTCCGTCTATGGAAATATTTTTCGACGGCGTATTTAACGTTATTCGACAGGTCCCATCGCGGAGCCGGGTTGCTGTTACACATACCTCAGAAGCAGTTCTAAGTAGTGCCGGTATACTCACGACGTTTTCCTTTCCCGTCGAGTTAGTAATACTCTACCTAGGTTCTTGGAAAACTCATTGGAACATTACTTTAACAGAATTTTAGCCCGATCCTCATGCAAGAAAATTCAAATTCAAAATTCATTTATTTCAGTAGGTATACAAAATACACTTTGAAACGTCAATAACAAGGCACACTAAACTCGTCCATGAAAATTGGCTAAATGTAAACAGCAGCCCATCTCCACCGACGAGTGAAAGGAGAGCTCACTACTACACTACTAAAAGGGACACTGATATTAAAGAAAATAAAATTGAAATAATTTAAAATATTTTTTTGATGTATCATTACTATTTATATTAGTAACACATACAAATTATATTACGCTTTTGTGCAGTGGTGGTCTTCAAAATAATTATAAATAGTCAAGCTATTTTTTAAAGAGTACCTATTTAAAATAAAATAATAAAAATAAATATATAATGAAATAAGTATATAATATCTATCGGAGTATATAAAAAAATTCAAACAATCAGAAGAAATTTATGCAACTACAATGCGTAACAGAAAAAGCGCAATTCCTCATACACCCCAATTAGTAGGTATATTAATATTAAAAAAATATGATGCAATCGAACTTTAGTTGTGTCTAACCAATTTTCTTACATATCTACTAATAACAGCATGATTTCCATAGATAGCACTAAATTAAGCTACGCTAATTAATTTTTTGGAAAAAATTAACACATTACCTACCTAAAAATAGCTGAAATCGAATAAGTAGTCCATTCTGGACAAACTAATTTCAGGAATTGCGCTTATTTTGTTACATGTTGTATTACATTAAATGATTTAATTTCATTTAGTTTTTCCTATAACAACTTCATCATGATATTATTTTACATCATTATCGATACGGGTTAGGAGCAAAATAAAAATATTGTGAGAAATAGTTAGATCTCTGTAAATTAATTATTCGCACAGATTAAAAAAACATCCGACATTATAATGTAATTAAATTAAAAAACGCTAAGCCATCATAAAACTGGGGAATTAAAAAAAATACACAAAATATCAGAGAATTTGCAAAAGCAACCTATAAAATGAAAAGAAATCAAAACAAAAAGTTTTCTGACAATAAAAGCATAGTAATCATGGAATCATCTTACCCTAGCCACGAGCAGGCAGATGGTGATTACAACCAGGGCCTTCATAATTCTAATGAGCTTCGTCAGGAGATTTTCGTCGTAATTTGGCAGTAAATACAAGAGGAGGGCCCGCAGTCGAGGATGTAGAATGTGCCACATGGCTAGGACTCCCTCGCTTATATAGGTAGGGTCTGATAGAAACCTGCGACACCAAATTGACGATAATAGATGCAGGATTGGCGCAGTTTTTACAGTGGCTCTCAACATTTTGTGGTAGGTTATTTGTATATATTAAACTAAATTGTGGAACAAACTTAGATAAATATTATACACCAAAACACGAAGCCAACTGACTCATGCACACAAAGGTTGACCCTGAACAGGAATCGAACCGAACAGAAGGCAAGGTGTCAAAGTCAAAATGTTTTATTAAAAATAGGAACTTATAAGTCCACCTATTGAACGTCATTTCAACTCCTCCGCTTCAGCATTTATGGTTGAGAAGAAGCGGGGCAAGAAACTCCTCAACACAATATTCTTTTAATCAATTGTTACTTAACACTAAATTGGGTTACATAATTTCGTTTGTTTTTCGCTATCGTATTGCTGGACTGGAGAAAATCTGATCCAAGCATCATTGTCATTTATTACCAACCAAGCCAACTGTCCCGACATATTGGTACTAATAAAATCGTTAGAATAGTTTTAACAAATGTTATTGCAAAATATATATAATATGGTCATTATAAATTGAGTGCAAAAATTTAAAGGGTAAGTCCAAAAAATTTGAAGAAAGTATTTTCGGCTTAGATTTTTATTTTTCATACGCTACTTTACAAGATAACTTCGCTTATTACAACATTTTTAAAACAAACACGCTGTACATAAACAATACACGCACACTACCCTATCAAAAATTACGCAAAAAAGTTAATAAATAAAAAAAGCCGACAAAAGTGGCGTCGCGAAAGTGAGGATTTTTTTTTGTTAAGCCTATTTCTTTTGCATATTTTGTACCTACCCTGAAAATATCTGCACTTCATTTAAAGTGACCTTATATATATGCGTATATGCGCTCGTTTTATTTGCAAAAGGATAATGTAGGTGTAAATATTTTGATCAATATCAAGTAAGCCCCAAGTAAATCTAGTTGATGCACATATAACTGGCAAAAGGGAGTTTTCTGATGAAATACACTTAAAGTTATTTATTTTAATATAGTCAACAAAACAAATTTTACATTTGAAATCAAAAACCACAAATTTTTAAATGTAAAGTACCTACCTTAAATAGAAAATGTCTTGCCTGTCTTTTATTCGATTTTAGGTTACCTTAGGCCTAGTTGTTTGCAGAATTTAGTTACGATGGAGGAAGGGGAGCAGGTTAGGTTAACTTCGAATGACTCAGGATGGAGTAAGTTCACAAATTAGTAGAATAAGAAGCATAAAAACACCAAAAGATATTAAACCAAGCTGTCGCTATTTGAAAACCCAAGTTTTTTTTTCTATTTATTCTAAGAACGAATCTAAACTACTGCTTGTAGCTCTGAGAACAGAGTTCCACTATTTTCATTAGCTCACTTGCAGTTAAAAACTACCTTAGGCCACAAGTATAGAGTTTATAATAATTATGACAATGTTAGTAATCATGTTGACCACCACATAACATCCATTGATAGGGTTGATCTAGAAACTTGCCACTATGGATATTATGAGCAGAGTATCTATTGCGCATCCTTGATTATAATAGTGCATGCGCTGCGATATACCGTTTGAAAGATTTATATAGGTACATTTATTTACAAAAAAAATATACATTCATTCACAATAATTACAGATAAAAAATTTCTTCCAAGAAGAACCATGTGGGACAGTGCCCAGAAGACTGGCTGCATTCCCTCTCTGGATAGCTAGGCTGATCCTTTGACAGAGATAGCTGCCAGCCCTCTGGTCACCTGAAGCCTCGACCAAACGCACTGACAGCTCTTTGAGGAGCTGCCGCGCCCCTGGCCCAAAATAAGTATATTTTTAAAAAATGATTTAATAGGAGCCATAAAATTAATAAAATTTAAGCTATACGGATTGACAATATAATTGTTTTTAGGAATGCAAGAAGATTACTTCAATCAATATAAACTTTACTAATATCGCAATTGAAAATGAGTGTAATATATTTATTAAACTTGTATTGATAGGTTAATTCAATTTAAAAGAGGCATCAAGCCAACCTGAAATCGTGTAAACTCAACTGCTACCTTCCTACAATTTGCTCAACTACCTACATTTAGCATCGAAAAAATGTTAATACAAGAAATCATTTGGGATTCTCCAATAATTTGTAGGCACAACCACTGGAAAAGAAGATCTACTGTAGACCAGTCTTAACCATGTCTAACTGATAAATTGCGAGCACCAATCAAACTATAACCAGATAACACAATAATCGGTAGCGACTTCGCTCCTGCGACTGTCAATCAGATTTATTGTTGTTCGTTGACCCTTGTCCTCTTTAACTAAATAACCTCTATCCGAGCGCAATAGGATAATTGGGAACTGTGCAAATAATGCGTCGAGGAGCTTCAAACCCTGCGATGCATGCACTGTTCATAACCACACAAGTTCAGTAAGCACACCGTTGGCATCTGGTGGCAAGTTTGCATCAAGGAACCAGCAACTCGTCGGTGGAGATGGGCTGCTGTTTACATTTAGCCAATATTCATGGATTAGTTCAAAGTGCCTTATTATTAGACTATTGAATTTTTTAAGTGTAATTGTCAATAATTACCGACGGAAATAAAATACATTTACATTTTTCCATTTTCAAGGAATATAGAGTGTAATTCCACACGGACCGCGCGATCCGTTGCTAGTTGATTTTGATCGCACAAGTATTTTCCAACAGGTCACATCATACTACATAATTATTATTTTTTTATCCCAAAGTATAACGGATCGATGATCCTTACTGAGTGTTGTGCAAGCTCACTATTAAAATGTAATTTATTTACTTATTTCTTTTTGTAGTCTCATCTGATAGTGCGGTCCGTTGGGATATACTTGTGTTATTAGATGATATAGTGTACTCTCCTTTTAAGTACACTAGATTAAGAAATAAAGAAATCACAGTAACTCGCGGTCACAACATTTCCCGTCTAGTTGGATAAGATTGAAGGATCAAAAACTCCTGAAAAATCCGATAAGAACGTGCAGGCTGTCCTCAGATAAACAAGTACTTTATTAAATCTTGACAAAATGGCTACTCGTATCTCTATGTCTAATTGAGATCAATAACGTCACTGGATGCAGTTTACAAATGGCTTGCATATAAAAAAAATACGTTATCAGGGTCCAAAATTCAAGGCTTTTGTGTATAGATTCTCGAATTACAAAATAGTGCTTAAGGCAGCTGTTTCGCTACCTAACTCGAACCGAAAATGTTTCGTGGTCATATCGATAATATATAATAGGTAGGTACCTACTGCGTTTCCAAAGTTCAAAAGTGTCGGTAATAACTTCATGGTATTGATCTTTCTATCATTTATTAGTAATTATTACTAGGCAATTCTCGTTGTAACTAATAACAATTACAGTTTTAGTAATAATAACAAGATTTTTACGTATACTATTTAAACATGGATGCAATATGGATGCAACATTTACTAAGGGCATTTATCTACAAGGGAAAAGGATAGTGAAATAAAAACATTTATTACTTGGGAAAGTACAAACAAAATGATTGGGTGCTTTATTACCTATTTGCGGCTGCAATATGAAAATGTTGATGGGAGTGGTGCAGGCGAGCTGTATGTTACAGAAAATTTGGCACTGAACGACGCATGCGCTGTATGCATTAAAACGTAAACTAAGACCAAACGTGAATCAACGGTTCCATGGAAAACATGTGCCTATAACAACAGTATTAAAGGACAATGTAAACAATAAAGTGGAATTTAATCTTTTACAAATGGGCATTAGACTGAATTTCGTTTGGATAACATGTGGGTGCCACTAATGAAAGTTAGTTATACCGGTAAGTCTAAAAATAGTTATTACTATCGATTTTAGAACAAAACTCTTGTATTGCTAAGTGAAAGTAGATGTCATGCTTTTTATAATGTTACTTACCAATTAAAATGTAGTAAATTTACGACTATGTTTTGTTTTGATAATAATTTCAAAACAGTACCTTCTTTTATTTTATTTTGCTGACAAACATTTTCATGATATAAAAAAGATGTAATTATGATGTTAATTTATTTGTTGGCTGAAATCCTATGCAGCAAATGACAACTTCAGGTTGGTACGAAAACACCGCATTGCGCAGGCCCATTGTCTCGAACGTCATCGCTGTCGCTATAAAGCATGGGGGTTGAAAACTTCAACCCCTACGGTAAAATAAAATATCAACCTTCGGTTATCAATAAATGAGCAACTATTTAATGTTTTGTAAAGAAACTGTTCCTCAATTTTCAGTTTGTTATTCAGCTCAATGTTAGCTCTGGCCGATATACTCGTATCATTTCAGCGTTGTTTTGATCGGTAAGTAAACCTAACTTTACATAGGTTTGAAAACGGAATACTATATTATTTATTATTTACGACGCCAAAGATGAAATAGTATCCGTAATGCAAGGCCGTGAAATTATTGCTATTAAAGCTTAATTATACCAATATTGTGTGTACATATAATTTTTGTCGGACCCCGCGGCGTTAAACAAGACTTCTTCGATTATTTATTAGGGTTTTTTAAGGTAACTCGTAATTCGGCAACCACAGAGTTGTCACGAATTAACTTTTCAGGAATCATAAACTGAATTAGTGGGTATTGTGCCTAAAGGTATTTATAAACAAGTATACTAAAATATTATAAAATTCTCTCTGTACATACAATAAAATTTTCTAAGAGAGTTGTGTGTTTTGTTCCTGAGTACGTTAGTTTTATTATTAATTTAGTGTTGGTTATAGTTGTGTGTGTACCGGCTGGATTTTGAAGTTAAATATTTCGATAAAACTATTTGTCATAAGAGTGTATGCCCATATTATGTTAAGTAGTGGTTAAATAAAACCAATTAATAGTAAACATGAATGCAGATAATATTTTGTAACCAATTATCGTGTGCCTGATAATTTCTAATTGAATAGCACCCGTTTTCGGACGTTGACTTGACATTAGAGTTCGGAAATTAGGTAGAAGGTTTGAGGGGTGCCTGCACTGCGCCCAATCGATAGAGCCAGTACGCACAGGCGCACTAAACTCCCCCGTCCGGCAGTGGTGCCCACCACGCGGGGGTCGACGCAAGTCTTCACCATGCCGAAGCCGACGCCCGTGGAGGACCTGATCATACCACCGCAAGATCAAAAGATATGTGGAACCATCTGCGTCTGTCAAATGACAGCTGTGCTCAGCGCCGTTGCGATTGTTTACCTCACAGTCGCAATATACATGCCCTACACACGTGCTATAGCCTCTGGAATAGACCCTACACCGATAATGTGCACCACAACACGTGCAGTCAACAAAGATAACTGCGACTGGGGATCTTGCGGTGAATGGTGTCTCAGCAAAACCTCGGGCGCTTGCATTCAGATCTACGTCAACGTACGCAAAAATGGGTCGTCTTTGTTACTCACCGAATGCGGCAGTGCTGCCAACAAAACATGTTACGGAATAGACCAGGAAAATGCCAAGAAATACCACTGCATCCGAGATGAATGCCGAAATTTAACTGGAACTTTCAATTGCACTGAAGGAAAATGTATAAACATTACTGACGCTTTCGAGTGTGCGTTCAGCGAAACAGATCAACCCTTGAAATGTTCAGGTAGAAGAGGTAAAATAACATGTATAGACGTGCACGGTCTGTTTTCGTGCAACAGAGGGACGTGTAGAAAAATACGAACTCCGTATAACTGTGATCGGCGTTGCGTTGACATTCCAACCCGCAACAAAAACGTCATTGTTTTGAGTGGAGATCGGGTATTTTTAGCGAAATGTGCTAAATTAGCTCAAGAAGATGGCGGGGAAATAGTTTGGACAGACAACGGAGAGGAAGTTTTAATGTTATCTTGTCACGCAGTTCATAATGGGACATCCGGGGTTGTTGCAGTTGATTGCATAAACGCAGCGCTGTTGCCGCGCACCGAAATCTCTGATCTAACCAATTTTACATATCTGCAGTACTTGTATACCAGTCGAGCATCTGCCAATCGCTTAATAGCTCCTTCGGAAGTTGAGCTAACGCTGGCTAATGACAGTCGTTTAATGATTAATTTGGAAGGATGCGTGAATACTCTTGCTGATGAATGCAAGGAGTTCCTAAAAGATTATGGTCGTGATGGCACGGACCACAACGCCAAAGCTAGATTCCCATGTTTTTATACTGAAAATAATCCAGATACAGTTGTAGCAAGATTTGATTTAGACACAACATATCGACAGTTCTTGGTGGCGCTTGTTCTTCCAACAGTTTTAGTTGTGGTATCTTGTATAACTCTGATGCTCTGTCAAACTACTGTTGAGGTTGGTGATGACGCAAAGATGCGTTTTAAGAGCTGTGCCGGTGGTCAAACTGAAATGCAAATGGATCCAAACGATCCTGTTTCTCCTCTCTGAGATCAGTCACGTAAGCTATAATTTTAACAACATATTTTGAAATAATTACCTTTTCACTGTACTGCGAATACATCTGCGATTTATCTATTATGTTAATAAAGAACTTAGCTTACCACTCCATTTCTGTTCACACTCTAATTTCATCACAAAACGTTGCAACTCATGTGACCATTACTATTGATTACATAATACCTACATGAGAAGTCAGGAATTTGCATAAAATTTTATCCTTGGTAATTTTTTTTTTGTTAGTTGTCAAAAGTGGTAAAGCGCATTTTTATCGACTTTAATTTATGGCTAGAGTACAAATAAAAAACTCTACGTTCAATTTATTTTAGACAATATGTTACTAACGTAAATATAGTACCGACTTTCCTTTGTCTTACTTTAGGCTGGTAAAAGTACCTACCTACGTGCAGGATCTATTATTAACTAAGTAGGCTATTAATGAAAATGCCGCTGCGCGAAAGTTGTTTTGTTGTATATTATTTGATTGCGTAACATTATTTCGTTAATTGTTACTTAGAGGGTCGTATTTGCAGAGACATTAAATTTTAACCTAAGTGGAGTATCAAACATGGCACATGTACGTACGGGACTCCACTGACCTTGTGGGCTTGTTCGTGACTGACATACTGACCGTTTAGTCGTTCGATCAATACTTAATTGATGTTTTATCGACAAAGTTATTAGTTTTGGAGTATGCGAGTATAACACTTGCTTGTACAATTGATATAAAAGTAAAAAAAAAAAAAAAAAGTATATTTTTATTCTTCTTGTCTATTGTTAGTATTCCATCGCCTGTTAAACTAATTATGTGATACCGAATGCGAGTACATTATTGTGTCATATATTATATGTTGAACTTTACGTGCAAATCTCCTGAGCGTTTTATAATAGCAAGTTTTATTGACTCTAACATTGTTATTTTTCTGTTGCAGGCGTTCCCCTCCTCAGTGAGGGTCCGGCTAGCTTACTAAGAGACGACTAAGTGCTTACAATGCTTCCTACCGCATGAAATCACTCGCATCGATGTCTTCGACGAGCAGATCCCGAGGCAGCCTCTCCCCGGCGGCGTCCGAAAGGTCAACACTACCTATGGGCGCCTCTGCAGAGCCGGGGAGTCCAGAATTCAAGCCTTTGGAACCGACACGAGAGCAACTACTATCCCAGTTTTTCGAACGATTCAAGTTCTACACTTCACTCTGCCTTGGAACTTCAGCCATTCTAGCTGTTTTCGCGTTCCTCTTCCTGATCCCATTCGTAGTAGAGCCAGCGATTCAAACGATCTTAGCGGAGTTTGTTCCAGAGGCTGGTATTTGCTCCGTATCGGAACATGTTCACGCGGAAACACTGACTAATTGCAGCTGGGCCTCGTGTCGTGAGGGTTGTACAACTTCGCACACGAAATGTCACAAGATTCGAGTGAATTTAGCTAGAAGACCGTTCGTGGAGGGTGCTTCAGTGCCAACGGAATGGGATGAAACAGACCTACGATTCTTGATCAATCCAGAAGGTTGTGGTTACCCGCCACGAGTGAACTGCTCAGTATTTGCAAACGATTACGCAGGACCAAAGGCCCCGAAGACATTTCCTTGCTACTACAGCTTGACGCGCTCGGATTTAGTTGTGGCGAGGTATTCTTGGGAATCCACTATCCGAGGGTTAGTTCTGGCGCTGGTGTTGCCAACGACCGTGTTCGTGTTCAGTTTGAGTGTGCTCGCGTACTGGCATTGTCGTTGCTGCGACAGGGCCTGTAATAGACGAGTACACGCCGAATCGTTTGCCAGCAAGGAGGAGTGAGTATGATCTTTTGAGTATAAACTTTTGAAAAAAGATAAACCGACTTCAATAAAATGCGCAAATTTTAATGATTAACTACCTAAAAGCGGTATGTGTTCCTACCTACAAACGTTTGAAACTGAAGTGAGCTCAAGAATTTGGTTTTTTCTTTGTTTTTTTGAAGTCAGTTTACGCTCGTTCGTGTTTTTTTTTTCAATAAAAAAAATGGGGATTTACCTCTGTAATAATTATTTTTTGCAAGTGAATTCTTAGGATTCTTATCCATGATTATATACCTAAATACTGGACTTTCAGGTCCGATAACGATTACAAGTTTGGTGATGGAACATCGTAGTTACTACTATAGTTGTAATGGAACTAGTACCTTATCCTCAAGTACGTTTTCTGTTAGAAAATTGCACTGTACTGAGTGACTTTAACAAAAAAATAAGATTTCTAACAATTTCCATTGACTTCAACTATCACTTGTATTAGGTAGTTGATCTAACTTCTTAACTTTTAGTCTCTGCCGACAGTTCATGATTTAGCTTCTACATAACATAAACTTAATTTTTTTTAAAGTTAATTATATCATGAACAAAGGACAGAAACTGTAGTGTTTGGTACGTAATGAACACTGGATATTGCACGAATAATAAAAAAAAGTCATGTAGAAACGCAACTTTTGGCACGATCCTTCCGAGTTTTGTAGTACGACTATTATTTCTAGTATTTTTCTATATATTATTATAATATTAGTGGTATAAATTATGACATTAAGGTAGATTATTAATTTATTACATAAATTATTCGATAATCACGGTTCGCAAGCATGATCCATTTCAATAGTCCTGAATATATAAGTCATTAAGAATTGTGGTTAAAAAGACCTAAGTGTAAATATTACTTTAAGTTTCAACATATTTTTAAATAGAATAAAGAAAAATTAGTGTGGTCAAAATCACCATGTTTAAAATATACAGTTATTATTATTTATTTATTTTAGATCTTATGTTAGGTTTTTTACAATATGTATATAAAAGTAAAATATTATTATTATTAATTGAGGAAATGTGAAAAAAGCTAGGCTTACATTTACTAGTAATCTTGGCATAAAAAACGTACCTACATTGTACGGTGACGCTTCTAAACATTGGCTTCCCGATTGGTTTGGTGCACGTTTAAATTCCTGCATTATCCTATAATTTTTACAACTACCAAACCGAAATCGACAAAAAGTCCATAATAATTTGTCTCTTGAAGGTGTCGATGCCACAAATTGGGGATTCGACTTGTAATTTGACTCAATAACTCTTTCGCAGCAGTAAACTTCTGTGTGAGTTGGACGATGACCCTAGTGACGACGTCTTCTGACGCCGAGCCTCCGCCGCCCGCCGCCGCGCCTTTCACCGCAACGCAGGCTACACGCAGCTGTGAAGCCGCAGGGGAATCGCCCAGGAAACGCAGCTGAAACGCAGTTGAAACGCAGCTGAAACGCTAACGTGACGGAATAGCAACCCCTTTGCAAGCTAATGATAGATATTTTAAGCTTAAATTATAACGGGTAGGCTGTGCTTAATGTAAGAACAGAGGCAGCGCATTCTTAGAATATTATTACTATACTTATGAATTCATATTATGTCATTTATTTGACAAGCAAACATTTTTAGCCATTGAAATACTTGTTAAACAAATAAGAAGGTATTTAACTTAACAAAAGTCTATACAACATCAATAGAACAATTATTATATGTATCTGTAAGCGTATATCACGCAAAAGAGACTGCACCAAATTTAATGCGGTTTTCACAATTGTATGGTTACTTGTCTAACTTAAAGTCTGGTACATGTTTCATCTTCATACGGTGCTTGGAAGCCGAGTTATCTATAGTAAAATTGTTTTTTTTAAACTGTCGCAGGCGTACGCTAGTATTTCATAAACCAGTTGAAGAGGTTGTTGTTATAAAAAGTATATTGAAAAGTTTATTTTAATGACTTTTGCTCGTCAATATAGACCAAAATATATTAAATTATTTTAGGGTTATTTAACCCTAATACATACCTCTGTATTTTGTAGGATGATCTTGTCTCAGATAGGTCATAGCAAATTAAGAAAACAGATTGATTATTTTTAAATACAAGATCTGCATTCCTTTTTTTGTATTAGGTTCAGTAATATCGATATTTAATATTGCTAATAAGTACTGCTAACACAGTTTTCTTTTGAAGATTTCATTGTATTATGACGCTGTAATACATTTGACTAGGTACGAGCAACACTAAAGATATTGTCATCGTGTAAATTTGCGTTACGACTGCTCATTTGACTCTCCTTTGAGGGCAGATCTAATTTAACATGTCAAGTACTTAAAACTTAAATATTCACTAGGTACATGGGTGCGCGCTCATTGGGACTGAAAATCGTAACATAATTTTCTAAAGTACGTAACTGCCATTTTATAAAGTAGTTAAAATAATTAATGCATACTTCAATGCCGTAAGCAATGCAAGGGGGAATGCTTACGTTAAAATGACACAGTATTAAATTTATTGTCTTCTTGGCGGGCATGGCTTTTGCTTGAAAATGATTAAGAAAAATGTGTAAAAAAAAATATAAAAAAAATGCGTCTCTCTTAACTTAAACTGAGCTATGCCGGATAGTTTTAAGGTATTTTCTCGATTTGCTTTAAGAGCGAATGTTTTGTATCACAATGCAAACATAATTAGTTTTAAGAGAACTACTTAGGTTAGATGCTGACATATTATGAAATCGTCAAAATACTTAATGACATTATAATAAATTATCTTAAAAGTACCAATTTTTATCTCTAAATAATTATGTCCATTACATATTTAAATATTTAGTTTATTGTTAATAAATAAATGTGATAATAAAAATCTGTAATTATTCCGAGAATTTATTACAGATTTCAATGTGTAATATTTCAATTTGAATTATAATCATGATTGTGAAGTCTATTTGTGTGTGTAAAACTTTATAAATATTTGCTATTTTCGTAACAATAACATAACATCCATGTACAATATTCCAATGGTTTATGTAGGTGGACTATCAGCACAGTAAAAAATATAGTACATAGTTTATGCATTTATTGTTTAGTTTTCAAGTGTTTTTATAGGATTAAATCACGCTTAAAATTCTAAATATACCTACTAGATTAAATACGAGTTTTTTGTGCGGTGTTTGCCGTTTTGTGATACAATAATGCTTGTCCAACGTTTACGAATATAATTATGTACAAATATATTCCAAATGTTAATGCTGAAAGGCATATTTAGGATTTAATTTTAAATGTTTATGTGTAATTCTTAATACATAAGTATAACTGTGTAAAAAAAATATGGCAAAGTGGCCTTCGGTTTTAAAAGACAGTAGATATCGGAAAAGTTATAGAGAATCAAGTTGTTTGGTTATTGGTGACAGCTTCTTATAGTAGTAATAAGTAGAGTACTTATATTTTATTTTATTTTCCTTCCAATTAGTCGTTAGTGATGTAAGTACACTGTGGTTTAATTTAGGGGGTTTTGTGTTCACAAGTCTAGTAATAGTCTATATTTTTATTATTTGGGACATTACTTTAAGATACATTACTAACATCGCCGAGTACCTAGGTATATCGTGGTAATGCAAACTTAGCTTAAAGAGCTCAAAAAAAACAAAAAAACGTGAGTTATTTGTTAAAATTATATGGTGATGTGACACACCAAACCATAAAACTAAAATTCATAGGCAAACTTGTACAATGAAATTTTATTTGAGAAGTATTCGAAAAAATGCTTAAATATATTCCAGAGCTAACTTTTAAAATTGTAAATTGTCCCAGATTATTATTATTGTAAATAGTTTACTAGAATACAATTATTATTATATTATTGGCGCAAAACTACACAATGACCTAATAATAATAATTATAGCTTTTTTTGCAAAATTGTTTTATTTGTCTCTATCTTTGCGTACCTACATATTTTTTAAATAAATACATTAACAAAAGTAAGAAATGAAAAATGTTAGAAAATCCATCCATCTTCATCAACCCGTGGGTTGAGCTAAAGGCTAATTTTACATTAATAAGTCAACCCCACTATTAGGTGGATTAATTAATAACGCAATATGTAGCCTTATGATGGTTTATTATTAAGTTACAGACTTTCATAGACTCTGGTAAACATTTATATCAATTATCTATACGCGCCACAGCCTAGCTCGTCAGCCATAATGCGCGGGATTGTTGACAGTGATGTCGTGACGTCACGCTTAGAGACGTAATGCCCATAGAGCTCGCTAAAATCGATATTTATGAGCTAACACTACGAACCACAACCATCAAATGTTTAACTTATGTATAGTATATACCTGATTACTAAGGACTATATAATATGGATATCGAAAATTAATCAGACGAAAAAATTACACTTCCAGCCAAAGATATTATATATAGAAAGACGTAGATATGTTACTAGAGCGCGGAAAATGAGGCCGACAAATTTTGTTAATTAACCACATTTTATTTAGTCGCATTGTATTTCAAGTCGTATTTCAAGCGATATCTTGTCAGATAGCTGTCTATTTCTTGATTATTCGTTCCGTATCCGTAAATGTTGTAGCCACTCGTAGCGGATCAATTTTCAAACGCTCGCAGTATGAATATAACTTATCCTTAGTTTAATATCTTTGCTTCCAACATCAAACTCCGTCAAATATTCGTAGAAGAACCTGCTTTCCGTGGCTCGGGCTTAGGGCAAGAGAAAGACCAGCATGGTGAGTGCAAGGATCACAGTCGCCATTTTCTTTTAGTGACGTCACTAACCTGGCGTTAGTCAAGTCAAGGGTTACACGCTCAGTCTGGCGTCAGTTCAGTCCACCATCAGTTTGGTCCGGCTAAGACTGATGCCAGAAAGATGGATAAAAAACTAATATTTAAAATATTTAATTCTTGACATTCTGGACCATCAGTCCGACAGTCAACTGGTTAGACAATAATTCTCCAGTCATTCTGAACAGACTGAAGAAATAAACTGACGCCAGACTGAGCGTGTAACCCTTGATTTTCTTCTAGAACTGAGGCATTTTGTTTAAATTTATAATGTCTATGCTACGGGCTGTACCAATGAAATAGGCTCACATGTCAGTCACGAACTTTTACTTAACTAATGTCTTATCCCAAATATAGATCGCAAAAAATACCATGATGATACTATACTAAAAAAATATTAAAATTCAACGTTTTTCTTAAGTTTGCGGTAGGTAATTTCTTCCCAGAATTAAATCCGACAGCGACACTATCGAATGGTGTAGTATTACAGGGCCTGTTTCTTTTCCAAAATCGACGTTCGATTCCTGGCTAGGAATATAGATTTTTCAAAAAATAAAAGATGCAGTTTTAGTTTTCAAAATCGGGCCCGAGACTCCTTTGAGTATTTTTCGTTATTCCTCATAGTTTCTAATTTAGCCATCAACCCCCACTTGAAAAATTCACCCTGTATGTTTTAAAGAATAGCGAAAGTACCTACCCCTTTTAGTGACCCAGTGAGAAGCAAGCTCGATGTGATATTCACCACATTTATCTGTAAAGAGAAAACTTTTTTTAAGATGTTTACAGATAATCTCATCTCACGCCCTATATCCCCGAGGGGGGAGGCAGAGGTATTTCATTTCTGGATATACCCACTTTTCACCAGATATTCTATGGACCCCTAAACGTGATAGGTGGTGAGCCCATTGCCGGACCGGGTCTGTTACACATGTCTCAGAATTCATTCTGGGACCTGCGGGTTACAGATAATAATGTCCTACAAACAGGAACCGCGTGGTACAGTGCCTAGAAGATTCGCTGCATTTCCTCTGTAGATATTGGTGATCCTTAGATAGAGACAAATGACTGCCAGCCCTCTGGTCACCTAAATTAGACAAGATAGCGCCTCCAGCCCTCACGGGTCCTTGAACTCTAACAAACGGCACAAACATGTTTCCCTCATTCCTTTTAAATTAAGTGAATAAATTTAAAGGGTAAGTTGGTATATTAAATATGAACAAGAAAATTTATTTTTGCATTGATTTTTATTTTAAGCTATTTTACGAGATGACATCGATTATATCAAAAATAAAAAAACTATCTAACACGCTGTACATAAGCAATAAATATACACTACCCAATTAATAATAATTAAAGAAATAAAAAAAAACAAAAAAAAGTGGAGTTTCAGTGCAGTAGTAGTGAGGGTTTATGGAAAAGCTTATTGTTTGCAAACATTTTTTTCTTTTTTTGTTAGAAAATAACAAGAAAAAAATTTTTTTTTCCTTCATGTATTAGTTCTATTTCTATTCAATACTATTAATTGTAGCTTCATTTAAAAGATTTGCACTTGATTTAAAATTACTTTATAATATTATATACCTACTTGCAAGGTATTCTAATCCATTTCTGACGCAGGTACCTTTGAAATCAATACCAATACACTGTTTTTAGATTAAATTACCTGTTTTGTAAGGCATGGTAAGGCCTACTTTAATAACAAGGCGCTTCTACTGCCTATATGGACTTATTATCGTCCATTGCAAAACTTCCCATGATTACAAATACGGTTTGCAAAATAGGCAAAATATAACACCGTGTGTCATTTCACCTAGTTTGTTCTTTCTAATTACATATTACCTTTGAATTTGATGAAAAATAAAATTAATGTAAGTGTAATGTGATTAACCCGAACATTTATCATTTAAAATTTTAAATTTGAAAGATTTTCTCTACCATACGACTTTAGTGGATTTGAAGGTATCAATCCATTTTTTTTTAAATTTTAGTGTAACTTTATTGCGTTGTGTTGAAATTCTCTACACAAACAGCAATTTCATAAGTAAGCCTAATAAACTGTAAAATAAAAAAGTCACAGTAAAAGAAATAGGTATCATGAGGGAATTGGATTTATTTATTTGGCTTTGAATAATTCAAAATCAGGCACTCCAGGTTTACGTTAATAAAAAAATATGAATATGAAGTTACCAGAAAAAATAAAATAAAATAATATATTTTTTTATAAAATTGACATATGAAAGAAGTTTTCGTACGTGTAAAATGACCAAGTATCTCTTCTTTTACAAGACTTTGCATTTTTTAATAGTAGAATTATTGACCTTCGATAATCCTGACATTAAAATGTGATTAAAGAAGAAAAATGTTACCGTAGCAGCATTTTGTAGCAATACCTATAAGTTCATAGAAGCTTATCATCTTTTATACGATCTTTTTTTTAAACGACTTCAAAAAGGATGAGGTTATCAGTTCGACTCTATTTTTTTATGTTTGAACTTTCGACTAGGTGAACCGACTTTGATTATTCTTTTTTATGTGAAAGCTATAAAAATAAATATAAATATAATCTCACGCCTTTTTTATCCCCGGGGGGGTAGGCAGAGGTATTCCATTTCTGGACATACCCACATTTCACGAGATATATTGGACCCCTAAACGTGATAGGTGGTGAGCCCATCGCCGGACCGGGTCTGTTTACGCATAGGAAAACATCGTGAGGAAACCCGCAGGTCTCAGAATTAATTCTGAGACCTGCGGGTTTCCTCACGATGTTTTCCTTCACCGTCGAGCTAGTGATAAATATGTACGTAAGTTTTTGAAAAACTCATTGAAAGCTAAATTAAATTAAATTAAATTGTGAAAGCTAATGCTTCCCATTTCAATTTAGTTCAGTTCTGACAATGGCATCCATGAGAAAACTTTTTTATACTCTTTAGAGTTCTAATTATTAAAAAAAAGTCACACATGGCAGGTCTTGCGCCAGACCATTGTGATCTTACTCGTTCTGGGACCTTCTGGGTTTCCTCAAGATGTTTATCATCACGTTTTTTTAAACTCATCGCTAAATGCCCTCGCCAGTAACCTTTTTAAATTTTGGTATGAACTGAAATGAATCCACGGGAGTTAAAAATAATAATAACTAGCAGCGCCCCACGGTTTCACCCGCGTAGTTCCCGTTTCCGTGGGAGTATCGGAATAAAAGGTATCCTATGTCATTTTCCTGGTTCTAAGCTGGCTGGAAATTGGTAGGGAGGTACCCTACCAATTTCCAGCCAAATCGGTTCAGCCGTTCTTGAGTTATAAATTGTGTAACAAACACGACTTTCTTTTATATATATAGATTTAAGAAACCTCATTTGCTGTTATTTAAGATAAAAAGTACTTGAACCCTTGACACTTTTATTAATGTGTCCTGGCCGACCAAACGTCTTCCACGTAATTCTACCACTTGTTAGTTTACGATGCACAGTACGCATTGCCTCAAAATTAATTATTAAGAACCCTAAGACATGTCAGTCATAAAATTTCAAGTCCTACCTTTTTTAATTACGTTTATCTTGTAATCGAACGAAGCGCTCGTAGCCCTGCGGTGCCAGTGTGTTTGTAGCGATCACACTGGTTAAGCAAAGTTGGGTGCGGTCAGTCAGTGGATGGGTGACCGCCTAGTGGCATTTATATTACGAGCGCTTCCGTGTTTCGGAAGGCACGTTAAATTGTTGGTCCCGGTTTTCGTTGTGTTACGCACAATGGAAGTCGTTAAGCCATGTCAGATACCCTTGGGTGGCTTGAAAAATTCTGACTGTTAAGTGGCCACTAGCTTAACACCATCTACCAATCCGCAGTGGGCTCGCGTGGGAGATTATAGCCCATACTTCCTCATGTGTGAGGAAAGACCCTTAGCTCAGCAGTGGGCTGTTACGGGTTGATGATGATGATGATGATGTAATCGAATTTTGACTCGCTTCTGATAATCTGATCGATCGGAAATAAAATACCCGATGACAATATCTTCTTCTCGATAACAATAATATTACTCGTTTTAAAGCACCAAAAACTCGACTACATGTAAAAGACATAGTCACTGGAAATATGTAAATTACTAACCTGTTGATACAGTTGGGTAATAACTAAATATCTATGCCCAAGACACTCTATGACACGTGGAGATTAAGATGAATTTAACTCGCATTTTAAAGTAAGTAGACGAACACATTGCACCGAAATAAGCTTAGATATTATATGTTACTATCGTAAGCTCAATCCCAATCCGCGGTGGGCTCGCGTGGGAGATTATAGCCCATACTTCCTCATGTGTGAGGAAAGACCCTTAGCTCAGCAGTGGGCTGTTACGGGTTGATGATGATGATGATCGTAAGCTCACTGCCCGAAATTCATTACTGGCTATCTGATGTACACGGTCGAAAAAAAAATCAAAACATCAAACATAAGCTTCAAAATCATCTCTAGTGCTGTAAAAACATGAATACCTATTACCCACTTTCACAAAATCCGTAACATTTAATAATGTTATTATTATTCATAATATATAGGTACCTACTATTATCCTTATGTGTTTAATTTTTATCCTCAAAATATCCTACTTCCTACTAATAATATAAACGCAGTTTTGTATGGATGGATATTGTATGGATGTTTGTTCCTCTTTTACGCAAAACCTACTAAACGGATTTTGATGAAACTTTGCAGTTATATAGCTCACATATTAGAATAACACAAAAGCTATATTTTATCCCTGTATTCCCACGGGAAAGGGAACTACGGTTGAAACCGCGGGGCGCTGCTATCAGTTTAATAAATATGAAACTAAATAACGATTGTGTTAGTAATTTTACAATAATTAAAAAGTAACACAGTTACTGTAATTTGAGTTACCTAAATACTTAAGAATCCCGTTATCCCTAAAAGTAGGTGATTGGTTGCTCAGATATTTAAATCAGCTAATGATTTTGCAGTTGGAATAACAAAACGTAGTACTTATTGTTGAAATTGTTTCCCTGAAATCGATTTTCATAGATAATGAGTGCACAGCATTATTGCATAAATTGTGCAAAAACGACAAGAAAAGCGTTTAAATTTTTTCTAAAGAATAGTTTTTTCTATTTTCGAAAACTCTACGAAGGTTTTGATTAATTTTTCTGTAGATTTTTATTATTAATAATATTTGGAATAATATTAATAAACTGCCACAAAATTTGCTTTCCCGTTGTGGTGTGGCCCCGCAGAAGAATTTCCAACGCTTTGGAAGGGTTGAATGACCTCGCTTGACACGGAAACTTGCGTTTTACTGCATTGCCGTAAACAATTTATTTGAAATAGACCAGGTAACTATTCATTGACACGTTTCATTTTGTCTTCGATTCAGATAAACTCAAACAGATAACATAAATAGAATAAACTAGCAGTTTTGCGTGGTTGCACCCGCGTAGTTCCCGTTCCCGTGGGAATACGGGGATTAAATAGAGCCTGTGTTACTAAGGGATATTGTAGCTTTCCATTGGTAAAAGAATTTTTAAAATCCGTCCAGTAGTTTTTGAGTAAGTATATTCATTACAAACATACAAATCTTTCCTCTTTATAATAATATTCATTTATATTAGATTAGTGTAGATAAGACATTGCATCTAAAAATATCGATTGTCCAGTTTGTCCCAAATCAATTACTTAAGTAAAAATTATATTTTATTTTTTTATAGTGGCCCAGCCAGACTTTGTCCTGCCACACTACCTATTGCGTCCAATTGTAAATCTAAACAACTTTTTGTGTATGTTTTATTGGATCCCTCACTCAAACACATACAAAAAGTTTCATTCAAATCTACTGAGCCATTTTCGAATTTTTCCAGGACCATCGCTAGGCTGTTGACTTTTATATATATAACGCCCTCGCTTCGGTTCTGTTTGTATGATATACAAAAACTTTTTTGTTTATCGCTTTTTTTTATTAGGTAGTGAAAACCGCATAAAAACCCCTTTCGTGATTTAGGAGGAATTATCGGATACACAGCTATTTTCTTTATATTTTTAGTCGCGCCCAACTATTAAGCATATAGGCATTATCCTACTATCCTATCCTACTAATATTATAAACGCGAAAGTTTGTATGTATGGATATATGGATGTTTGTTCCTCTTTCACGCAAAAAAAGCAGTGATAGCCCGGACGGTTAGAGAGCCGGCCGAAAATCAGTGAGGCTCGGGTTCGAATCCTGGCATGTACCAATGAGTTTTTCAAAAACTTACGTACATATTTATCACTAGCTCGACGGTGAAGGAAAACATCGTGAGGAAACCCGCAGGTCTCAGAATTAATTCTGAGACATGTGTAAACAGACCCGGTCCGGCGATGGGCTCACCTATCACGTTTAGGGGTCCAATATATCTCGTGAAATGTGGGTAAATTCAGTAATGGAATACCTGTGCCTACCCCCTCGGGGATAAAAAAGGCGTGAGATTATTATATTATTATTATATTATTATTATATATATATTATTATATTATATTCACGCAAATACTACAGAACGGATTTTAATTAAACTTTACAGTTATATTTTAACACAAAGGCTATATTTTATCCCCGTATTCCCAAGGGAACGGGAACTACGAGGGTGAAACTGCGGGGCGCTGGTAGTGATTGTATATTCTAAGTTGAACTCTAAAAACTCTGTCGTAATTGGTTCAGTAGTTTTAGCGTGATGTGCGTGTACGGTCTACTGGTTACGATAGGTTTGCTTTTTATTAGCTTTGTATAAAATCTATTGGTACCTACTATAGAGCCTAAACCAGTAAAGCTAGAATTAGTTGGACACTGGTGCTTATTCTTCTTTACATCGACTAAACTTATTTTAGCTTACTCCTGTCATTTTCTTTCTCCTCCAAAAGAAAAGAGACGAGAGATGTTTAGTCCTGTCAAATTAAAATTATTCCTGTCAACTAAGGCATTTCATAACGTCACGACTAAAATACAGCCTCTGACAGGACTAAATTGGGTGGGTTATCTTCTATTCTTTTCTTTTTTTGAGGTAAGACAAAGACAGGACTAAACCAAAATAGGTTTAGTCGGTATAAAACAGAATCGCCCCCAATCTTGAGATATTTTGGTAAGGGGTAAATTAAGGAAAAGAAACGTGAAAATTAATAATGATATAATAAAGTCTTAGGTATGTTAGTAATACCGTAAAGGGTTAGAACCATAGGTTTTCTTTTAAAAATAAAAATAAGTGAGTAAAATTTTGACATTAACCAAATTTGTAAGATTATACTTACAACACAAATAGTTTTTCAATCGACTTCAAAAAAAGAGGAGGTTATCAATTAGTCTGTATGTTTATTTAGTTTGTTAACTCAGAATTTTTAACTGGGTGAAACGATTTTAATGATTCTTTGGTCCAGTTGTGACAATGGCATCAATGAGAAAACCATATAAGTTGAAGTCGGTTTTTTCCAAAGAGATTAAAATGTAATAGGATATAGAGGGGGCATTGGGAATATTTTCATACAAAACTTTGAAGCTCGTCATGTCAGTTAGTATGAACGCGAGCTGTCATTCGGTCGAAATTGTACTAGACTTATTCCACTTGGAATAACTTTTAGGCTTCAAATTTTCCTCGCTTTGTCCCCTCTATGTCCTATTATATTTTAATTTCTTTGGACAAAACGAACCAAATCGTAACTACGGGTTACAATTGTGTAAGAAACTCCCGTAATTTAGAGGATTCCTTACCAAAATGGTAAAAAGCAAACCATTATCCACTTATAACAATAACAATAACTTCACAAAAAATAGGTACGGAACCTTCTACACGCAAGCCTTACTGGCGCTTGACCGAATTATAGACGCAAGTATGTACGCTGCGCACCTACTACACCCACTAAGAATTGAAAAATTCCTACGGGAAACTCACAATTTACGCAACACTACAGTGTAGCGTAAGATACAGCTCAATTGTATACAAAACCAGCTCTTGTCTGCGACTTTTACGCGTACAAGGTTGTTGTTTATGTCGGATCTTGCAACTAAATTTTAGACTTACTAATGTCCAATTGAGCTGAAATATGGCATACTTTATGTAAGACCGTTCTATGTTTAACACAAAGTACATTTAAAATAAAAATACATGTTGATTGTATGGCGACAATATTTAAGTTTTGACTTTCTTTTAGTGTTAGTATTTCTTGTTGGAGCGGAAACAAAAACACACTTTTTGTGAAAATTGCGAGGCGTTCTCTCAAAAAACAAAAATCTCAATAGTATATTTTTAAACCGCAAAACGTGAAATAGGCGGATACCATCGCGGAGGTACAGTTACATGCGTGCTCCGAAATCAATTCCAGGGCTTGCATATTTCACGATGTTTCGCCACAGTACATGCTCCGACAGGGAATCGAGCATTCCCCTCATGCTTAAAAAAAAGAAAAAACTAACAGTATGTTCAAATAAGATCTAACATCACCATGCAGACACAAAAGTATTACCTACTAGCGCCTCGCGGTTTCACCCGAGTAGTTCCCGATCCCGTACGAATAGGGGAATAAAAATATAGCCTATATGTTATTCTGATGTTTATCTAAGCTATATAACTGTAAAATTTCTTAAAAATCCGTTCGGTAGGTTATGCGTGAACGAGGAACAAACATCCATTTATCCATAAAAACTTTTATAATATTAATAGGATCATCCTTGTCCACCTGTCAGCGTTTCATGCCTGCAAAAAGAATAGGTAATAAGAAAAAGTGTCATTAGTAAGTAGTAGGTACTGCATTTAATTATTTAAACTGCGAACTTCTAAAGATTTTTTGCTTGGACGTTTTAAACTAGGTTGACAGCCTTTTTTTTACAAAATTAGGTCATAGCATTTACAATACCCATTACTCTTTTTACAGAACATGGAAACACGTTACTGTAATTGTTAGATTGCACAATACCTGCACGTTATAAATGAGGAGACATGGTGCAGTTTTTAATTAACATGTCAGCTTTGTAGTCTGTAGCGGAGATGAAGCTAAATGGAAATGTCCACTTTTGAACAGATCCCATCGATCTTCTCAAAAGATTCCACAACCAATAGTATAGCCTAAGATCCGGCTGCAGAATTAATGTAGGGATCGAGTATTTGCTACAAACCAAATTTTTACGCTTATTTATGATTAGGAGAATATACATCTACCAGGGTGCCTATCGAAATATGGCCGCTAGTATTTTTTATAAAAATATTTTTATAGATTTTTGGGACGAAATTTCAATCACTTGTTTTTTTACTTAAAATATCGTCCACTTCATTGCAATATACATAAAGACTCTAAAAAACAGCAGATTTTTCAGTCTTTATATATAAAGGATCAATATACATAAAGACTGAAATTAGCAGATTTTTCAGTCTTATGTATGAAGTGTCTTATGTATATACAAGTGTGAAGATTCATGTGCTCTTGACTATACCACGGTAGGTATATTTATGTCACTGACACAATGACAGAAAAAATTTTTTTTTTCTCTCTCTCTGTCATTATCAGTCAAAAACTACTGGACGGATTTTGATTAAATTTGATGTGCAGATAACTGAGTAACTGGTTCGAAAATAAAAGTACAGGGAAAATATAGAAACGTGGTAAAAAGAGAAATACGTCGTACTTCTCCGGCACGATAACACCTAGAAACTTGAATTATAGTATGTAGATGTCTTATGTCGAAGGCAAACGCTACGAACGGATCTTTGAAAATTCCCGCAGGAACTCCGCTGGGCACCCGCTAGTAAGTTAATAAAATTTGCTAAGCCACCCTTGTTTGTTGCAGTTTTTGACTTTAAATATTGTACAAATATATCTATAAAAATGCATTTATTCTTGTAACATTATTGCAATGAAAATAAAGGGTGAAAATATTAATCCCATCCTTCAGGCATCGAGGTTTAACATTTCCAGTTAAAAATTCATACGTTGCAGCCAAAGATATTATATATAGAAAGACGTAGATATGTTACTAGAGCACGGAAAATGAGGCCGACAAATGTAGTTAATTAACCACATTTTATTTAGTCGCATTGTATTTCAAGTCGTATTTAAAGCGCAACTCGTAACAGATAGCTCTTTTTTTCTTTATTATTTGTTCCGTATCATCTTTCCCCGTCATTGTTGTATCCTATAAATACACTAAGAAGTAAGTATATGTACATGTTGTAGCACACTCGTAGGGGATCAATTTTCAAACGCAAGCAGTATGAATATAACTCATCCTTACTTTAATATCTTTGCGTTGCAGCGCTAAAATATTACACTCCTATTCTATTAAAAAAAGAACAAAATTTAATCTTTCACGGAATAAAGGGACATATTCACTAACATTTTCATTTAATTTAACTTTTTTTTTAAAAGCAATCAAAATTTACTGTCTTAAAAAAAATCAGTTAAAGGGACAGGATGCTCTACTTTGTTTCAACACAGTACAAACATGTTGCAATACATAGTATATCGGTATAATTTCAATAAACAGAGAATCTCAGATCCCAACTGTGCTGTCAAAAGGGACCAAGTCGCGCAAAGAGCATTCTAATCCGTATTGTAATATGAAACCGACCGCAATTTATGGTTTTAAAAGTCGCCCTTATGATGATTACTAGACGGAGCTCGTGCATTTTATGCTTCTGAGCGTCATAATTTTAAATAATGCCATAGTAAACCCTCAGGACTGTAAAACAAGAAAGACTGTCTGTCGCCATACAGTGGCGTAGCACATGATTTGCTGTATCGACCAGGCAAGGGCGACGCGCGCACACAATTCAGCGGGTATATGATAACAAAAACAGATTCTAAGCTCGTATTTAAGAAAAATAAAAGTTTATTTATCGACATTAAATTAAAAAAAGGAACACCCCAGCATTCCATTTAATTTTTAAATTTTAATTTATTTTTTTTAGACCCCGGGGCGTATTGATTGGCGTTCCATTTTTAAATAACACAGTAAATTTATTTGAGAGTATTATTATTTTTATAATAAATTTATTGCTGCATAAAATTTTATTACAACATGTTTTCAATTTCAGAGACGTGTTGTGTACATGGAGCCTTTTTGAGCACCAATAATACCGACACGATATTATAGCCTGCGCCCAGTAGTCATTGAGTCGCGGGCACGCGTCGACGTCAAACTCAAAGAGACGTTCTTGGAAAGAGATCACTGAGGGTTTTTTCAAACGAGAGTGGTCTAGTGTTCATGTATAAAGTGTTTATGGAGAGGTTTTCCGAAGGTGACGCAACGAGCCCCGGTCTGTAAGGAACGCTTTGATGAGGCTGGTTTACTCACGTTGTATTTAGTATTATTAATCTTCACACATTTATAGAATCAGCTCATTTACATTACTTACTTATTAGTCCCAAGGTTCTGTGCTTACTTGTATTTCAGTCATATTAGTTAAGCAAAAGTGCATGCTTTAAATAATTAACTTTCATACTTGATTTATGATAAATATTTTTATTGTTTGTTTTTAATTTGGAACTAAAAGATAAATTATGTTATTTTTAATGGCACTGCCTTATTTTTTTATCGTGCTACAATATTACGTCACAAACTTTACAAGTATAACGAAATAGAGTAATGATGAAATAATTACTATTCTATTATGGTTTTCTTTTACTTTGTAATCTTATGTTATCTAAAGCTAAAATGCGGCATTAAAACTTATAAAGTACTTTTATTTCAATCATCTGTGACGTCAGAAGGTGTTCTTTTCTTTGAGGTTAGGTTATGTAATAGTGTTTTATAATGTTACGCTAGAGCGAAAGAAAACCTACGATTTCAGCATACCAACCGCTTCAATATAATCTTGGATATATTTTCAACTCTGACAAATTGTGATCAACACAACTTTTGCTTGCGTTTAGTGGTGGCGCAATTATTGAATAATCTCGTCGACCTCCCAGATACGGAGGTACACAGAATATAAAACCAGTTCATTTTCCTTTACATTATTCATTGCTGTGCACATAGTGTGGGCAGTCTGATTTTACTATGGCATTTAAAACACAGCTGACTGCGACATGAAAGCTCGTTGCAATTTTCATTGTTAGTCCGTCGCTATAAAATTGCTTTAGCTCCACTCTCTGGAAACGTCACCCTTTGTTTCATGTTGTAAACTACGTTACCTACGTCGAAGGGTGACACGATATACACACACATTTTATTTTCAATCAATAATTTGGTACCTACTAACATTATATTATTAATTTACTTGTACGAGTATGTACCGTGCTTAGTTTTTCATATAAGTTTTTTCGTAGCTTCCATACATATGGATGGACCCATCAGGAAATTTATGTTGTCTCTCCTTCTATTTTTTTTAAATTTTGCTTTGAATGAAAATAAAACATAGGCTATAGAAAGTCGTGTGTTCTTTTGTTTATACAAAGGCAACCAAACTCTGAGAGAAATCATTGTTCACAGATGTATTCTTCGTTCTTATTTGCCCATGTCGATACTTAAATAGCAATCATAATATGTAGTTTACGATTTCACAATATTCAATTACCATTCAATGACAAATTCAGTGTAATGATTACACTGAATTTGTCACTGGAGATTCGAAATAATGTTAAGATAACTTTTAATTCTCTGTTAGTATAACAACGAACTTATTTTTAGTTTTAATGCCTTGCGAATGCTTGAATGACGGCAAAAAAATATGTAATTACAAATTTAGATAGGTCTATAGTACACAAATAATATTAGTAAAGGTTACTTTATAATAAACTAGCTGACCCTACAGACGATGTCCTGTAAAAATGTAATAAATGAAGAACCACTTAACAGATTTTAAGCAAACTTCACTAAACCATCTGCTAAATAGTCCGAATAAAGCCTAAAAATTTGGTTTGTAAAATATCAACGAAAAGTGAACTTCACTAAACCATCTGCTAAATAGTCCGAATAAAGCCTAAAAATTTGGTTTGGATAGGTGAGCCCGTTCTTGAGTTATAAAATAACAACAAGTGGCATTGATTTTTATAAACATAGATGCGTTTCGACAGTAACGTAATATCGGTATGGTGGTAGGAGTGACAACTGTGCACACACAACTTTCCCACGAAAATAGCCTGATGATATTATGTATCGTTACTATGTTATACACAATTATATTTTCCAATTGTATACTAAGTGTGCTACGACAGGACTAGAGTAAATTTCATTCTCAAACCATTTTGAACAGAAGGTACTTTTATACTACCACCTGGTTAAGTCCTATGCTGAAATGATGTCTCCAAATGAGCTTTTTCGTAGACAAAATTTAATGTAAAGTTAAACAAACAAACCAAGGCTTTTTTCATGTTTACAAGATGTCAACGACACTGTTCTAATAAATAATGCTCGAGGCATGCTACGGTCAAAGCTTCAATCAATGTTTATTTTATTATTTACTTTACGGACCGAAAAACACGGTGAATGTAATCGTGGGAAAATAGATTCCTATATTAAACCAATGAAATCTATTCACACTTTCCACTTTTAATAGCGTCGACTCAAATTAAAAGTAAAAATATCTCGTAATGAAGAAAAATAGAAAATTGTTTTTGGTAGAACCCTCAAACTTCTGTCAATGCAAAAACACAAAATAAGAATTTGTAAAAGAACAGCTATCGTAGGTACAAATAAAATTCAATTCATAAAACTTTTCTGAAATGCACTGGTAACTCCAAAAATAAAGATTAAATTGACATTTCAAAAATAGAAGCCGAAAGTCGAACTGGTTTGGCTTTACTGTCTATTTTTGCTTAGCATTGGCCATGCTAATTCTAGGCTGAATCGATAGTAGGAGCCTGGATGCTTGGCTAGGCAGACAGACCGGCGCCGGTGAACAGTCCAAACAACGTTGAATTTCTATTTAAGCGGATTAAGGTTTATCTCAAAATTTAAGCAGCAGAATAATCTTTGTTGAACTGACAAAGGTTTGGAAGCTCTGAAACTGGGAATTGTAAATTACAACTACAAATAGAAGGTCTAGAAACTCCGGAATTAGTAGTAAATTCCAATTCCAATAGTGTTGTACCGCCTAGTGAAATAATTTACTTTTTAAGAGCTCTCAAAATGAAAATTTACTACGGAAATTATTGAGTACTGACTTTGCGACGTCATAATTTTTAGTAGTCAGTAGCATCACTTTTTTATTGCTTTATTTTTCAAAAAAGCTGAAGTTGTGAAATGATAATAGAAATGCATTTGAGGATCAGCTTTTTAATTAATGATATATTCATACATACTTAATCGTATGCCTATTTCCCATTGGGGCAGGCAGAGACAATTGACTGCCAATTGCTACGAACCTGGCAGATATCTCGTGCTTCGTCCATATCTATCGAACGACTCATGCATGCTCGTCGGTTTCGGGAACTCTTTATCTGGATTTTCTTCAACACATCGTCGATTTGGTCGATGTAGGTACGCCCAAGTCGTCCTCTACCGACTCGCCTAATTAATGATTACTCGCAATATAATTTCAATACAATGACATACCCTGTTGAAGCATGCATGACGTAGATAGTTCATGATGCGCGGAAATGCGCATTCCTCAAAGAGATTAAAATATAATAGGGCATAGAGGGGCAAAGCGAGGAAAATTTGAAGACAGTCTAGTGTGATTCGACCGAGATTCGACCGAATGTCAGCTCGCGTTCATAGTAACTGACATGACGCTTGAGCTACAAAGTTTTTGTATGAAAATATTTCCAATGCCCCCTCTATTCCCTATTATATTTTAATCTCTTTTTTCGTAGACTTCAATAGTCAGTAGTAGTCGAAAAAAAAAAAATTTAATTATATTATTTACTTAGATAAGATTGCAAATCTTATAGGCACTTTTGCACCGGGATCGGCAAGGGGCGGGTTGTTTGATTAGGTTAAGTTTAGGTTTTAGTTTGACAATGTCTTATTGTTAGATACTTGTATATTCTTAGCCGTTTAATTGGTAGTTTTAGTTTTATTTTGTTTTAAAAATGAATGTAAGTAGATACACAACTTTAAAATAATAAAAAAAAAATTAAAAATAATATATTTTTTTAAATCATTTATTTAAACGGGCTAAAAAAAATATATAAAATTATCTCTATTTCAAGATGGGTCAAGCGCTTACGAAAAATCCAAAGTAACTTTCGTATTTATATTAATAAATTCAAGATTTTATCGAGCTACAGTTTCAAAATTAAATATTTGTCGTAAAATACTAGAACTCTTTGTATTGTTTTACTTGATACGTCTGAGCATTATAAAGATAGTTAAATAGGTAAATTAAAATCTTATCCAATAAATGTTATTTTAGTTTAATTGATAAAAATATATTGCTATTATAAATGTATATGTTACCGGCAATCTGTATAATGCAGGTATTATATATAATCCCTAGGCAATATATGTAATACCTAGGGCGTCCAGGCAATGTATGAAATATTATTAATATTAATGTCCATTACATACTCTACCTAGGTATTATATAGAATACCTACTTGGCCACCGGCAATGTATAAAATAAATAGATTTTGGTCTGTATTATTTATCAATGTTATGTAAGTACCTACCTACGTATGAAATGACGGACCAATGAAAGATGTTTGCTTAAAATCGACTTTATTAAATTACCGTTATGCTGCTTCTCAAAAATAATCTTTATTAATGGGTTGTCATTTTTTGCAGGATAATTAAGTCTTGAATTACCCTTTAGTTAATCAATAAATTATTCTTTAAAATAATCCTCAAAAAAGTAGAGTATCTCTTTGTAACTGTAGTGGGTAACAAAAAGAGGTTTACAAGCTGAAAGGGGGTTGTTAGAAACATTATAAATAATAAATAATAATTTATTTAGTTATAAGCCTTTTACAAACGCATAAGTATGATAGCTACAAAATTAAAAACATTCGGAACATTCACTATAGAACCAACTTAATAAGAGCAAATTTATTTTTCTCATCTCAGTACATTTCATTCCCAACGCTCAGCTGATTTGTATGGTAAAGTGAAAAATAAAGATGCTCTGGTCAAGTCGGTCCCATAGTGAAAGTTGTTCAAAAATAAAATGATAAATAAATAAATAATCTCAAGCCTTTTATCTCCTAGGGAGGAAGGCAGATGTAATCCGTCTCTGAAAAAAAACACTTTTTACGAGAATATTTGAACCCTAAACGTGAACGGCGTATTCACGGAGATTCGATATTTGACTCGGAAACAAAAAATCTGTCGAATCCTTATGTCAAATATGACATCTGTGAATAGCCCATCTCGAAACCTTTCGACAGATTTTTCGATTCTGAGTCAAATATCGAATCTCCGTGAATACGCCCGCAGGTCTGTTACACATGCCTCAGAATTAATTCAGAGATCTGCGGGTTTCCTCACGAAGTTTTTCCTTCACCGTTGAGCTAGTGATGGATATGTACGTTAGTTTTGAATAGCTCATTGGTACATGACAGGATTTGAACCCGAGCCTTACTGATTATCATCATGTAAAGCAGGCTCTTTAACCGTAAGGCTATCACTATGCTCTTTAAATTGTTCAAAATAATGTCATAAATAAGAAGTAGGTAATTAATCAAATAATTAAGTAAAAAAAATAAGAATGTTTATTGACTACTCAAAATTGAGTACTCAAAAATATTTATTTATTCTTAGCTCACTATAGGTCCTGTGCAAGGAAATATTAAAACATTGAAAACATGAACTCATTCGATAGATACATTACCGGCTGCGCATTGGGTATTATATATAATACCTAGGTAGAGTATGAAATAAATAATATTTCATGCATTACCTGCACGTTTTAGGCATTATATATATTCCCTAGGGATTATATATAATACCGGATTATACAAATTGCCGGTAACATATATATATATACCTGGAGACCTATAACACAGGCCAGACCTAGCTTAGGGTCCAGTCTCCCACATTAAAGACTTTGCCCTGTAAGTTGTAAAATGTAAATTTTTGTGGAGAGAAATAAATAGGTACATTATTATTATTATTATATCTCCAGCTTTATTTCTAGGTGTACAGAGTATTTTTATTGAGAATAAACTGAATATTATTAGATTTTTATATTTCTTTTTTCGATGTATTGGAAGTATTGGAACTATACAATGGCTGTAGCCTGAGGCTAAAACAGACGGTTGTATGGACACGAGTTATATAATATTAAGAAAATATTTCAAGTATTTTTGCTGCATACGTACATTTTATTCAAACTGTCGGCACTAGAATCATCTATGAGCCACTAAACCAAATAACTGCCAACATTATAATAATATCCGGTATTATTTATTATAAGCCGGTATTTTTGGTGCTCACGCATTTTTTAAATTTATATAAATCCGTTACAAAACTTCAATTTGTCCATATCACCATTAATTTCATTTGAAAGTCTTATTCTTTTCTCATTTTCAATTTAAAATATAGTAAACCAATTCTCATCATTGATATTACTTACAGGTACATCAAAAATGTAAATAGGTAACAACACCAAACAAAAGGTCAATAATAATTAAAGAACAAAATCGATACAAGACTGGAATGGAAATTCGAATGAAATGACACAGCCAAGCTGAAACAAGCGCTATGGTCGCTACTAGCGTCTCCACGCCAACATGGCTGAAGAAGAGAAACTGCCGATACCTCCCACATTTCTCGAGAAACTCTTATTCTACACGACAGCGACGTTTGTGTTACTGGCCACATTCAGTCTATTCGCCTTCTTATTCTTAGTCCCGTTTGTGATAGAGCCAGCTTTCACCACAATATTTATGCAATTTGATCCGGTGGGAGCATTATGTGTTACCGCTCAAGTGAAGCATTTGGTCGGAGCAAGCAACTGCACTTGGGCGTCCTGCAGAGAAGGCTGCACGAAGGACCTTTATGAATGCACACAAATAAGAGTCAACTACAAACTTGGTTATGCATCTAACCTAACAGCAGCTGAATATGAAATCCTAACCAGGCCACAGCGGTCTTTAAGAAAAGACTACGACTACGAAAATTACGAATCAGCAGGTGATAAAACGTATCCAGAGATGGAGGAGCCAGATTTACCTGAAGCATTGCCCACCGGCTTGCAGGGCAATGACTCAGAGTGGTATTTCACTGGCGCCCGCCTTTTTCCCAACGTGAAAGGGTGTGGTTACCCACCCATGTTGAACTGTACCGTATTCCTTACCAAGTATAGGCCTTTAGGCACAAACTACACTTGCTACTATAGCCGAGTAGATCCTGGATTGGTTATAACCGATTTGGATATGTGGCAGAACACTTTAAACCTGGTATACGCTATGGCAATCCCTATACCATCTTTCTTCATATCCGTGATTTACTTGACGTTTGCGTACTTTAAAATCTACAACACCGAAGAGGAGTCGGAACAAGCTCCATTGCAGAGCGACGCTGAAGGCATGGCAACTGGAGACGATGAGAAACCTACAACTCCGGGATCAGACACATTTAGAGAAGATCTCGCCTGCTTTGGACACCAACTGAAGATGCAACTCGCCAATGAAAAGCCAAAGGAGGGATTTGAATCGAATAGTCCACCCATTTCCAATTCTGCTTCTTTATCTGGGTAAGTCTTTGCATTCTTACCTTTAATTTAAAACACAAGTGCCGCACAATTGTATGTGTTTGTTCACACAGTCATAAGTCTACCTTAGTATCAAGGTTGTATCGGTAATTACGAGTAGATCTACATTTTCACTTCGTTCTCAAAGGCAATCCTTGTTGTGATGTTATAGTCTTAGCTGTGGCCACGGCAATCATCGGTATAAAGTAAATTATGGGAACCTCGCTGTGTGCTATGCATAGACATAGTCGTTAATAGGTCTATGGTGCGATGAGACAATTTTTACATAGGGATTAGTATTTTTATATTACATTAAAATATGCTTCAAAAACTTTGAAGATAATATTATGTTATAGTAATAGTAAATTTATTTACACAGATAAAGTATAATTCGGTACAATAGTTACATATTGAAATAAAATATGATCGATTTTGTATTTATACTGATTATCTGTTTGATCTATGCGTCCAGTCTTAGAAAAAATAGAAAATAATACTTGTACAAATAGAAGTGAATTTTTTTGGCGATAAATCAATTTAGATGAGAATAAATTACAAATCTCTGAAAAGTGACAAAGGCGATAACCCACATAATACCTATGTATAACAAATAATAGAAATAAAAGAGGATAAACAATGAATTTATAACTTTGGGAGTAGGAGATGTGGTCCTTGAGCCTCCAGGTAACCCAGACTCCTAACTTTCTTATCTCAATCCGACAGGACGAAGTCATCCTTCGTGAACGCCTAATGTGAACTATACCAACTATAGTTAAAGAGGTATGTCCAGATCCCTTGAGCTTTATATAAATTATGCTTCAAATCGCCAACATGCATATTGTGGACACGCAAACTTATTGTGCACAAATTTTATAAACCTTTGTCGTACCATGCTTTTGCTCTGAATTTAAGGTACTATGAAGATTTCTTTGAAAGAATTCCTCCATGCTGCTTAGTGCGATATATCTATTATCGATTTTTGTACTTCGGAAGGCATAATATATCATCAATGTGGGTTCAGGATTACATCCTACTAATATTATAAATGCGAAAGTTTGTTTGGATGGATGTCTGGATGTATGGATGTATGTTTGTTTCTCTTTCTCGCAAATACTACTGAACGGATTTTGATGAAACTTTACAGTTATATAGCTCTACTAATATTATAAATGCGAAAGTTTGTTTGGATGGATGTCTGGATGTATGGATGTATGTTTGTTTCTCTTTCTCGCAAAAACTACTGAACGGATTTTGATGAAACTTTACAGTTATATAGCTTATACATCAGAATAACACATAGGCTATATTTTATCCCCGTATTCCCACGGGAACGGGAACTACGCGGGTGAAACTGCGGGGCGCTGCTAGTAATTCATATAACTACGAGTATAAAGAATAGTTACCAGCCAACGTCAGCAGTCGCAGTATGAGGAATTATGTAGTAGGTACCTATTAGTCCATTAAAGTTGACTGCTAATCATAGACAATTCACAAACAGAGAATTATACAGAAACTTTACCCCTTACTAGTCAAGTGGTTTGTAATTATAGGGTACAGAGTGTGCATTTAAAATTTTATAGTTTCAGCAAGCCACTCGCTGGTGTAAAGTTCATATACCTAATATTCTTTTGTATAGGGTAAAATGTCGCTAGGAAATTATTTTGTTATTATCTGTAAAATAAAACATACTTGATGTCTCTCTATGTTATTGGAATTATCGGCAGTTTTTTTTTTAACTTTGTATAATACCTATGGCTCTTAAAAAAAATACGGAACTGATAGAAACGATATAATAGTCAATTTTAGTTTAAAATTTCGGGTGAAGCTTGATTAACTTTAATATAGGTACCAATTATTTCATTTACATTTTTAGATAAATACTTATTTGCTTTTATATTTTTTCCATTATAAATTTTGCAATTTAGTTCATCTCCGATTTTTAAGAGCAATATCAAATTTGAGTATCTAAATATGACTGCGTACTTTTCTGTCGCCTCAAGACTCACATTTTACGACCATTTATGTATTGATGCAAAAATTTACCAATAATTTTTCGCCAAAGTTTTTTCGCTTTTGTTTTAAACAGATTTCATTAAATATATTTTTCTTTTACAGATGACAGGGTTCCTGAAGAGGCGGCATCGGCTACAAAGTGCACCACGAATTAACGTGAAGAATAAACAATTACAAAAAATGTGCTCCAAATGTGATCCTGTTAAACAACCTACAAACTTTCAATTGCGAAGAGTTGAAAATCAACCAAAAAATAAATTAAAGACGATGGGCGTAGAAGGCCGGAACGAGCGAAAGAGATTTTTATAACGCGTTGTGAACTAAAAAGCTATGCAAGATTTCGTGACAATATTATTTATTTGAAACCGGCTGTTTTGGTGTTTGCTAAAAATAAAAGCTTGGTATATTCCCAGTTGTTTAAAATAAAATGAGCTTGATTTTACACTACACGCAGACTCATTAAATTTTGCTCAAATACCCGTATCGGTTTCGTCGGTTTGAAATAAAAATATGTTGTCTCGAAAGTAAATTTCTATTAGGAATAAAAGATTTTATCTTCTATTATAATTATATATACATATATATTATATATGAATAAGATTTTAATATGCTCGTATGCTGATGGTGTCAAATTTGCACGCGTGCTGATAAAATATTATACTAAATTTTAAACAACGTTAAAGAATATAATTTAAATGTAATAAACAATACTGTTTTAGATACAATATATCAAATGCAAATTTTGAGGAATATAAATTATATTTTTAAACGTTGCAAAACAATTATATAATATAAAATATTATATAAGACAACTTAAGCTGTATACATAAAAAATATAACTTTATCTTATCACTATTGTTGATTTTGAAAAGCATAGTCAAAATAGATGGGTACTTAAAGTTACCTCATTCTTTCAGAGCAAAATAAGCAAGATATTGTTGTTAAAAATACCTAAGTATATTTACAAAATAACATTTCGAGAAAAAATTCATTGTAAGTATGTTATAAATTTTATGAATTCGCAGTACAACTCACAAATATCACTTTTGATTTGGTCAACATTTTTTAATAGTTGTATTTCCTACTACCTGCCTACATGTTTTGTATTTTTTATTAGCGATCATAGCGAAAAAAATGCAAAGAAATCTCATTAACAAATACAAAAATACAGCAGTTCAGAATAATGTAACTTTAAAATAATAATAGGATTTCATTCAACGTCTTTCATCACGATATTAAAATATACTAAGTATATAATTATACAATATACTCCAGTATTCGTAAGCAATAATGTTTATAAACATCAAGTACTTAATATGAAAGCAGAATAATATGAAATAATAGTTAATATTCAGTAATTGTTAATAATAATAAAAATAGTTTCTGCCACCAATCGTAGTCAGTATCGATCCTTCCGTCCCGTGCCTCAATATGAAAAAAAAAATCATCGATAAAATGTATTGTTGTTGAATGGATGTTTTGCACGACCGACGATCAGAAGCAACAACACTATTATCTATAACAATTAGACCCCTTTCACATTGTTATTAGGAAAATCGGTAAAACTGAGATATTAATTTAAAAAATTATCTGAAATAAATAAACAAACGCCAGTGCAATAAAAACTGCGGTACATTGAAAAAAGTAGGAGGGTTGATACGTTCTTTTCTTAGAAAACATGTTTTTATAAAAAAAAAGATTAAGCTTTTTCGAACACATCTTTTAATGGAGAGACATGGCTCAATTTTTTTTCTTAAAATCTATTAAAATTGGGCACGCAAAGTAAAATATAAAATAAAATAGATAATAATAGATAGGAACTGGCATTATATTTGATAAGAATTTTAGAAACAAACATTCTAAAAACCGCAGTTTGTGAAAGTGGTCTAATTACTTATAACAAGTCGATGTTTCAAGTGCATTATATTTGTCATTATTCGTTATCTCTTGTAATAACAATTGCGCTATGTATGTAAGTTTTGTAGAATGCAAAGAAATATTTGGTTGTATGGAAAATTTATGGTTCTAGAGTGCTAAATGGTCGTAATTTTTTTAATGTATTCGTAATGTCAAAGGCTTGTGAATAATGCATTAAAAGGATAGGATAATCTTGTGAACGCGGATGTAATCGCGATTTCATTTTACGAGTATTTAGATGTGGTTATTATTTGTATTGTTGGGACCATACTGGGTTCCATTAGGCAATTCGGATTATTGATCTAAATGCGTAAATTCACAAACTTTATTTATGCATTACATAATTATTAATTAAATTAAATTAACATTATTAATCAAATTAACAAAACTATTATGATTGTTGACATAAAAATATGCAGATGGAAATTTATAAGAAAATATATTAAACCAAGTAGACTGGGGAAATCTTGAAAAATAGTTAGATAGCGCTAAATCTTTACGCACATTGTAGATTTAATACTCGAGATATAATCACTAGGGGAAACCGTTACTTTTATAATATAAAAATTTGTTGAATCAAGGAAAAATAACACTTAAATAGTTTAAAAATTGTTCAAAATAAGGCTTTTATGAGAAAAAGATTTTATTTAAGAGTTGGGCCTGGCTATAGCATTGAATATTTAATTGCTTTTTGGCCTCAGAGATGCAGTTTATAATGGACAGTGAAGTAGTTGAATATGTAAGTGACTTATAAAGAATCTAAACGTTTATATGATATTATATTACACAATAATTATATCATGGTAGATATTATAAAAAGTGAAAAGCAATCGGTCAATATCACAAAGTAATTCAATGTCAAATTATTCTATTTTTCTGATATTTTTCGTATTTTGGTTGTACTTAGATGTCTAGGATTAATGTAATGTTAATGTCACTGTACATTTACCTATTTGCTTTGCATTTAATAGTGTTACCTACATATTGCCTATGCGAATGTGTGATATTTTATTTCACAAAGTGATTCTTACACTACTCACCGTCCACGGCACTCACCCTACACGTTAACTCCACCTCGTTGTAGGATATTTTGGTGAATAATCTTGATCATGTTTCTATATTTATATTAATTATCTTGTTTAGATTCGGTAGATATATTCTTTGTAAAAAAAAAATGTAAAACTGTAAATGGAATCGCGTTAAGTTTGAGTTTTTGTATATTTTCGGATATTTAAGATTTTTTTAATTTCCTGCTCGGCGTATTTGTGTGCACGAATATGATTGTTGGTTTCGTGTCTGGGTGTTTGAAAGTACTTATTTAAATATGTTTATCAGTGGTTTGTTACCCATAGTACAAAATGCATTCATTTAATAAGTACATATTTCTGAAATTCGATTTCCTGTGATATATTTTATTGCAAAATCAAAATGTAATTGTATTTCACAAAGTCAATCAGATCAGGTACTTAGTTGAATTTTTAATTTTGAAGCATAATATGCTCTATTTAACGTCTTGACTTACAAACTTAGTCCCTCATTATTTTAATCATATAACAAGAATTTCAATGATTATAGGTCTGAACACCGATACAGTCAAACCTTCGACTATTTTTACTATTATGAGTTTACCTACTTTGAATAACGATGTATGTATCGATGTTGTTTGAGAATTGACATCCTAATGGTATTCAAGTTGGTAGTAGCCTAACCAGTATCAATCAGACACGAGTTACGGGTTTGATCCCGACCCGAGACACACATTAATGTGTGTGCGAACAGAGTTCGTGCGGGCTTATTATAAAAGATGATAAAACCTTATTCTTACCGTAAACCCTGGTAAAGGCTAAATTGAGCATTTCATATTAATAAACCACGTTTAAACCACTTTTTAACTTCGGTTTAGTCTGGGTTTAGTCTTGGACTTGGACTTAGTTCTTGCTTAAACTTAGGTTTGAATCATTTTTGCAATAAGACCGTGGGTTTTTACGAAACTTAATAGGCAGTAATAAGGCACAAATTTTATTTATTTAGGAATTGAATGTTGTATTCTATAAACTAAATAATAGAAAAGGAAAACTACCTACATGCTTTACCTATTAGCTGCTTTGATTTAAACTAATCATGTTTTACACTGCTCTCTAAAAGCACCGACTTATGTAACATCAGTGTAATGTAACATGTTACAAGAGCACATTTAGGGTCGCGACTCGCGACACATCTGCGGAACTTATATACGGCGTGGAACGTTCGGTGAACAAAATACATTACGGTTGATGCGGGTAGCAGATCCATTAATCTTAAAAGTGGAAACGTCAATGTAGGTTGTTCACCGAACCTTCGGCGCCGAACTTTCCGTAGGTGTGTCGCTACGCTAGTCAGTACAGCGAGCCGAGCCGCTCGCCGCTCGCTACGCGTGGGATTTTATGAGACGCCGTAACATACCCACATGCTCATTGCGAATGTTACTTTATTAATTTCAGAGTTCACCCACGCCGGAGGACTAATAAAATGAGTTGTAATATAATTTTTAACACCTGATTATAGTATAAGTTGACACTTGTAGTGAAAAGCAGTGGTATGGCTTAGGGTAACTGATTTATTGTTTTAACCGTTGTTTAGTATATTTGTGGACTCGGGACATGTTCAAGTCTGTCGCCAGTACTATAAAAAGGTGATGGTCTAGGATCATACTATTAATCTAATAGGGGGTTATGATATTAATTGGGAGTATAATATTAATAATTAGTTATGATATGAATCAACAGAATAATAGCAAACGGGTGGATAGTCACAAAAGATAATCGTATTAATTGTGTCTCTATTCCTGTCGATAGCGTCAATGCAAAATTCAATGTTCAATTCCTAGGTGAATAAAGGATTGCCACATAGATTTTTATGGGTGTTATTTAAATGGTTAGCAGAGTATTCGTATTTTTGTGAGCAGAAAAATATAATCTATAAGCAGAAATAGCTAATTGGTCAGCAACTCATGGCCAGCAAACATTAGAAAACCTATCAGCAATTTATGTCATTCTGGATGGCTGTAATTATTTTTGAGCTGCAATGAGCTGCTACTGTTTAATAAAATTTGGTAAACACTCAGAGGGGAAGCCAAAAAATATTTTTCTTATTGCTTATAATAAGTACCAAACAAGAGGTTTTTAGTTTTTTTAGTCATCCTAATTTAATATTTGTTTGTCGTAACAATCAAAACGAAGAAAAGTTTAATTTCACGTAGGTAGGTATATATTTTTTCCATCATTATTTTTTTAGATAATAATATTGGTTTTACAAGAGTACTTATATTTGATTAACCTACATGTAATAGGCGTCAACTTCAAATAAACTGCTAGGCGATATGGATCGAATGGTATCTTTCGTTATAAATCTAAAATTAAATATAATGTTACATTTAAAGTGGATTCATTCTACCATAGTAGAAAAGTACCGTTCGATTTGCGGCTACATTAAAAATACAATTTTAGCTATTAATAATTTATTTTCACCTTCGTCTGCAGTCACGGACCGTGTCTGCTATTGCAGCAGACGAAAGGTTATACCTTATGTATAAATAAAGAGTTATGCTACTTATAGATTTGACTCCCAGTGATGCCTCAAATGCTGGGTCATAAATATGTTCTATTTCGCCTCTACCCCATAACGCCCAGCTGTCTATCAAGAATACCCTTAGGATGTTATTCATTTACCTAATGTTTCCTGACCAACGGTGTAAGCCCCAAGAGCTTGTCGCAAGCCCTAACAAAATTGGTTGGTAATACAACCCGATGCATAATAACTTAGAACTCGAGTGTCGTTTCTATTAGCAGCTTTAAGGTCTCATCACACTTATCAACTCGAGCCGTTCAGTATTATTTGTTACAACGCACTCTAATCGGAGCTTGTATGTACTAAGGCGAGGCGATACGTTTTTTTTAAATTTTTTATAAAAATATTTATTGTTCATGTTACAGGTATTTGACTGCGTAGTCAAATGAGCTACTTTTTATGATCTGTCAAGACGAATATTTACTATGAAAAATGTTATCGTAGTACTCAATTGCATTACTCTTTTGTTTTATTGTTTTAAAATTTGCTCGAAATGCCTTTTTAAAGGTGTTTTGGGATAAGCTTTCAAGCAACAAGTTTCATAGAAATAAATAATACTGAACGGCTGGAGTTGATACAGTCAGGATCACTTTCCGAGTTGTTAAGTGTGATGAGACCTTTATTGTCTATTCTTATGGTTATATGTAAGTTTAGTGTTGACGCATGCTGTATTCCTAATGCTTTATGCGATTGATTGTGACAAAACTGCACGTATGCCTTAAGATTAAAGTGCAAATACTCGTAATATCATTACGTTTCTGTCAAGCCCATACGCCTTTAAACTGATATACTGCCTTTTGAGGCTTGCAGAAGATAGGTAATATAAGTGTTTGTTGACTATTTTAGGTTAAAAGCATGATTTATTGAAGGTAAAGCAGTGGTTTTGTTCAATCTTTTCAAATAAATAATGTTATATAGTACCTAATGTACAGACAGAAACAGAAACCAGTAATCACTTATGAATTAATAGTAAGACTGGTGCTAGCCTCCACCTAATTTGGAACTATATTCATATATGTCTACTATTTCTTTATTTATTATTAGGGGAATAGCAATTTTTTTTTTTGCTCATTCCTTATATGCATCACGATATGTAACAAGATAGCGTATGGTTGTTTGATCATACAATTATATTTTGTAATGTCTTAATTGTGGTCCACTATTTCTTTATTTATTATTAGTGTAATAGCAATTCTTTTGGCTCATTCCATAAATGAATCACGATATGTAACAAGATAACGTCGAGTTGTTTGATCATACAATAGCCTATAAATAAGTACGGCTTTTCATGTTTAGTCAGTAATACCATAGTATAGTTATTCACATGGAAAATCAAAGATAAGTAAGTAGGTATTTTCCTTTTAAACTTATATGGCAAATGAATGCTATTAAAAAAAGTGCGCGATTTCAGCTACAACTAGATGCTCAATTATTTTTAATTTTTGAGGTGTTTGTTGTTTATTTGGCCTTACATTAGTGGTCGTGGTTACCTAATCATAAAGAAAGCTATGCAGTGGAACTTTGAAACTGCTAATAATATATAAAAAAAAAGCGGCCAAGAAGAAGTCGCGCAAAAGGGTTCATAAAACGTACCTGCCATAAAAAAAACCGATTCTTGTATGCACTCCCCCCTCCCTTCGTTTTTCATTATATTTTTTTCTTATTTATATCTGTTACATTGGTCTACCTAGTACGAGATACAACCTACTGACAGACAGACGGACGGACAGCGAAGGGTTAGTATGGAAATGGAAACAGTTGGGTATGAAAACCTAAACGAAATCCATATTACAAACTACAACACTGAATTTACTTATTCCTTGCAAGTAGATAAACTGCTATGTTATTTACCTATAGCACCATTTTATTTGATGTAAGTACATCAATTTATAGTGTTTATTGACTTTTGCTGTTGACTGTACATTATTTACGTAAGAACATTTTTGGGGTACAACAAAAACAGTAATAGTAGTATTATTTTTAATTTAATGTTAACTTTTCATTGTCATTGAAGTTACTACGTTTCCTTGAATCTGTGGTAAGAAAAGGTCTTAGAATTTAAATACGACATTTGTATGAAATAAACAGTGAATAAGTTTTTCTAGGTATTAGAAACTCAAAATCCAACAAGATTAGGTGAAAAGTCCACTTAGGAATATTTTGTAAACGATTAATTGTTTCAAAAAAATAGATATTTGTAAAATAATTAGAATTAAGGCAAAATCTGTTTGTAGTAGCTTGCGTACCTAAACCTGTTACACACGTGCTTTGTATCGCATTTCATCAACCTTTCTAATTAGAATAAATGATCGTAGTTAGCATATTAGTAATAAATAATAAATTTGCAATAATGAATAGCATCATTTCAGGATAACTCTATTAACCGTTTCACATTAAAAGGTTAGTAGGATCCCCCAGAAGTAAAATAAATTGGTATAACAATGTCCTATATTTTTTTATTTCATAACAGAATTGAATTAAATCTATAAAGATAGCTGCCACGTTTGTATCTCTAAAACTAACCTCAATTTTTCAAATATCCCAAATATGTGTAATTTAACACATGAGATAAAATAAAACAATGTTATTAAATATCTATGTTTTCTGTTAATATAAAAAGCAATTACTTTATGTAATTGAATATTTTAGCCAGATACGTGCGATTAATTGTACAATACAGATTTTGAGAGCCATAATACATAATTACATGGTAAGCACTACAAACCGTTATAATTTAAAATGTAATAGGGATAAACAAGTTTCCCAGTAGGTACTTTAAATAAACAATATCATTGAATACAAACTTTGATTTTGCTATTTTGAAACAAAATTCCCAAAAATGTATGTAAATTCACAAAAAAGATTGTGAGTTACTTTAAAATATATAGTAGGTACCTGTAATTACTGAAATTATAGTAAGACTCGCAGTACACTGGCTTCGATAATGAATAGTCTATAAATACGTTCCTACAGTAACATTTTCGTAGGTGCCTACTGAATAATAAATATACTTCCGATTTAATAACAGCACTGTTGGATACTATGCGTGATACTGATAGCTTAAACGTGACGTGTGTTATATATATTATATTATAATATGTATCTTCTTTACATAGTACGAGTATAAAATAAAGATGTTTTCCGGGTCTGTGCCCTTAAATCTTTTAAACCACGCAACGGATGTTGATGCGGTTTTCACTAATAGAAAGAGCAATAACCGAGGAAGATTTTTGTGTACCTATCATATAAACCGAAGCAAAGTGTGGGCGATTCGCTAGTCCAAAACAAAACTAGCACGTGTGCAACGGGTTTTAAGTTTTAAAGTGTGGCAATGGGCTCGATTCAGCATTACAGCAAAAATGATAGGACTAAACTAAAATAAGTTTAGTCCTGTCATTTTCTTTCTCCTACAAAAGAAAAGAGACGAGAGATATTTAGTCCTGGCAAATTAAAATTAGTCCTGTCAACTACGGCGTGTTTAGCAATTTTAGCGACGATTTAAAAAGGTGATGGATAAAAGTGACAGCTAAGCACGTTCATAAGGTTCAAATTAGTTGGTTTTGACATTACTCTCCAATTTATGGTTTGTTTCTGTCCTTTTTCTTTCGTATTCTATGGAGAAGGATAGGCTAACTTAAAATTAGGAATTTTAGCTGGTCTGCAGAATTGAGTCCAATATCTCTTGCTATTAAAGGCGAAATGTTTGAACTAATATTAATATTCATCGTAATGCGTTTTCATTCATTTGGAACTGTTGCCTTATGACCGTTTTGTACATAAACAAATAAACAAGTTAGTAGGAAATAAAATACACTTATTGGCTTCTATGGTTCGTTTTATTTATTCAGGGGACTGACCTTTGGATTCGTGCGCCCCAATTTAGGAACATACTCATCGATTTGTTTGGCTTTCAGCTTTAGGTATCTCATGTGTGGGTAACATTTGAAGGCAAGCAACTTTACCTATAGATACATTTATTCAAACGAGTTACTTTTTATCGTATAAGGTATTTTACAGGTTTTTAAAAACTGTCATGTCGAAAGCACTACAGAAAATGTAAGTATATTTTACGTTCTATTACACATACCTAGTGGAGAAAAAAAAAGCAAAAAATATATTAATATCCCGCGAAAACTCTTTTTCTAAGAATATTGCGCTTCTATGTCATCGAGACTGTAACTTTAACACGTTGTTGACGTCAATCAACCATTTGGGCAATCACCATCTTTTAGGATAACGTGACTAAAGTATCAAAAAGTATTATTTTCTTTCTAATTTTCTCTTAAAATACTCCGTATTTTTCTTAACTGACTAAATAGTTGGTTCCCAAAATTCATAATCAACACGGATGGATCAATAGATCCTATATTTTGGATGCTGTCAAATACTCGTACCCGAAATGTAGGGGAGAGTTGGCTATATTGTCCCCCCTAAGGATTTTTTCGATTTGTGCAAAAACTATAAAGAATATATTCATGATTGTTTTTTTGTAAGATACTATGGTTAAAAGACTTTAACTACATGAAACTGTTTTTGTAAATATTTAGCATGTATATGCTCAAAATATTTATTTTTAAAAACTATCCATTGGTACGATTTAGAAAACCGGTATGTTTAATCGTACCTTACGGTTTCTAAATCGTACTTAGAAATTCCCTATACAAATTTCAAATAAAATATTACACATTTATTTTCCCCTTATTTTTGGAAATAAAATATATTTATTATTTTTACATACCCTGTTATATTGATTCATTTGTATATGCAATGTTTTTATAGATAAATAAACATATTTTGTTAAACTTATTATTTTGTTAAATATTAACCATCGGTACGATTACAAGAGCAGCTTGACTGTGGTTTTTAAATTGTGCTTACTTCAGATTTTTTTATTGATTAACAGGTTTTAAGATCTAATAAGTCATAATAACTAAATATTTAAATCTGTTTCATAAATTCATAGATTTAATTATTTATTCAATTAATCAAAATACATTTATTGACTTGACCCACGAGAAATTTGTCAAGACAAAGTAAATTTAGCAGGTTTTATATAAATTACAGTGGGGATTAGATAACTAAATTTCATTTTAAGAGTTAAAAATTTTCATATAAATGGTAATTTGTACCGGTACGATTTCGAAACTCTCAAATGGTACGATTTGCAAAACAACCCCATTTTGGAAAAACGCCATGTCAAATCATAACCTTAAATAACTGCGGCGTGATTGTCTCACGAATTAAAAGTTAAATAACTTGTTATTAGCATAACAAAATAGAGATTCACGTATGTCTTACTGTTTGTCTGCAGAAGTTTAGAATTTCAAGGTAAAAAATTACATTAACACCACCAAAAACATACTTTTTTCTCGTAAACACAAATGGGTTCTTGCAGCAACGTGACAAACTACCATGGCTTCCGAATTTTTGCCCGCATTAGATTTGTGTTGCCAGATCAAAAAAATATGTGCATTTAGTAGGAAATACCTTGGTGGTACGATTAATCGATCGGTACAATATAGCTAACTTTCCCCTATCTACTAAATATTGAACGATTATGATTTTTTGAATTAAATTTAATAACTTTGTGTTGCGTTCAAAAGTCCCCAAATAATTCATAGCAATGCATTTTGTGGGATAGTAGCTGACCAGGCAAACGTAGTTCTTTCACATAAATAGGGGATGGTGGTAGGAGGGTGATAGACAAACTTAGAATTTATAATACTTAGTAGTAGTACCTACTTAAATGACATGCTCGTAAAACAATTGTTTCAGCTTGAGTACCCATCGCAATAGTTATAATACCTATAAAGTTATTCGTTTTTGAAATTCCAAGATGAAGATAGAACTTCATTTTTAGAAAACAATTTCTTGGACATCTTGCTGTAAATAAAAGGTAAGTAATAATAAAATGTAAGACGGGAAGGTATCAACGTAGCGTCGTCGGTTTCAAAACAGAGGATCGTATTCTTAGAACTAGAGTTTCGATTTATGAACTTGAAACAGAGCACAGCACTCTAGTTGATGATGTCACGGGGACAGCAAAATACCCTTGACACCCCAAGGGGAAGGGGTGATGTGTTGGAAGCCGAAATAAAAGCTACCTATACCAGATATTATCAAGAAGACTGGTCATATTGTTTCGGCTGATAAAATTATTTGCTTAGTACGATAAAATTAGTGTTGTTACTAAAGAAAAGAGCAAAAAACGTTACAAAAATCGTTTCTATTATGGAATCCCTTAAATTTTCTTTTTTTAAATTATTTGTTATGCAGTTCAGTGCAAATTTCATTCCGTCAACGTTGATACGATCACAGATACCTACAATACAGCTATAACAGGATAAATTATTCCAAAAAGACATAATATACAGGGTGACTTTTTTTACCGTCTGGAAAAAAATGTGGTGTGATAGGTAAGTGTAATAGATTCATTTGGCAATGTTACTAAAAAAATTTTTTTTTCTCGAAAATTTTTTTTCTTGCATAAGGACGTATTTACGTTTGACGAGAAAATGGCCGATTTTAGTGGTTTTTCAGGCGATTTTCTAAACAATCCGCTAAACATTCTTAAATGATAAAGGTACCTATAGAAGCACTGGTCCTTTGTCTTTATTTCATGTTGAGAGTTTTTTTCAATTTCACAGATTTTAATTCATTAAAATCATTTATCCGTAAGACACTCACGCAAAAACCTCGAAAACTAGGTGACTTTCGGTTCAAAAATCTAGATAACTGGAAGACTACAGTTTATTTAAAAAATACCTAGACCTAGTAAAAACAGTTATCTTTCGATGATGTTGACCAAAAATCTGATAAACACTGCACAATCTTTATAAAAAAATAAATCATTTATTCATAAAAAAAAAGTGTCAAAATAAATTTGCTATCCCATCCATAGTTTTAGCTAGTTGTAATAAGGATTACTTTTGCACTAGCGTAAAATAAATAAACCATGACATTTTCAAACGGCTCTTCAGATGACGCTGAGCGTCTGTCGAGAGTAGACTCTATGTCGGTTGGACCTAGCTGACAGGAAAGTCGTACGTACACAAATAAATTGCAAATAAATGACATAAAAGATATTGAGTAATTTATGTAAAGGTTTATTTATAACGTTGTCATGGTTACCGGCATACTGTACCTATGCAGCTTAGAAATGTAAATCGTGGACTTTTTTTTTAACATTTGATGATATCAATAAAATAAATAACTGATTAAAATGAGCTGATGATGAACCTGATGATAACCCTTTACGAATGACACTAGGGCTGCAAATCTGATAGAAATCTGACTGATCTCATGCTGGCTGACCCTCTGAGACTGCTACTAAGGAAGTACTGCCAGTACTTCCACTTTGTGACGTTGTAAGGAACGCATCCACCTTTTAAAAAAGGTGGATTGTTTATCGATCACGTTTCCATGGTTTTCGGGAAATCCGATGTCAAAAACTATGTCAATACCAAATTCCATGATGGTCGTCATGATGATTTTCAGGATTTACAGCATGGGTGTCGTTTTTATGGTACGCTGATGGCGAATATTAAGTCAATATCCAATTCCAAGATGGCGGTCATGCTGATTTTCATATTTTAACGGCATGGGTGTCGTTTTTATGGTTTTCGAGTACGCTGATGGCGAATATTAAGTCAATATCCAATTCCAAGATGGCGGTCATGCTGATTTTCATGATTTACGTCATGGGTGTCGTTTTTATGGTTTTCGGGTACGCTGATAGCGAAACTTATGTCAATACCCAATTCCAAGATGGCGGTCATGGTGATTTTCATGTTTTTACGTCATGGGTGTCGTTTTTATGGTTTTCTAGTACACTGATGGCGAATATTAAGTCAATATCCAATTCCAAGATGGCGGTCATGCTGATTTTCATGTTTTACATCATGGGTGTCGTTTTTATGGTTTTCGGGTACGCTGATAGCGAAACTTATGTCAATACCCAATTCCAAGATGGCGGTCATGCTGATTTTCATGTTTTACGTCATGGGTGTCGTTTTTATGGTTTTCGGGTACGCTGATGGCGAAACTTATGTCAATATCCAATTCCAAGATGGCGACCAATATTGTTTTTTAAGATTTTTCATCATGTGTGTCGTTTCCATGGTTTTTGGGTACGCTGATAGCGAAAATTAAGTAATTACCAAATTCCAATATGGTGGCCAAGATTATTTTTAGGATTTCTGTTATGGTCATGGATGATTTTCCTTTTATTGGGTATTGACAACAGTTTCGATATCAGCATATCCGAAGACTATGCAAACGACACACATGACGGGAATCCCGAAAATGAATATGGGTGCCATCTTAGAATTGAGTATCAATCAATCGACCCGATTTTCAAAGGTTAGACACATAATGAAACTTTCAAAGAATAGAGATACTCTCTTTACTTACTCAATACTTACTTCCGACGAGATTGGCACAGTTATTTCCCTCCTGGAAGTACTTTCCACCATTTTATTTTTCGAAACTCAAAACGTGACAGGAAGTACTACTGTGTGCCACAGATATTGATCAAACGCATCATGAATGAGGCATATTTATGTGTCTTCACTGTCAAACTAAAAAAATAATATATGGGTGCTTTACCCCATATAGTTATTAGCCTCTATGGGGTAAGGCACCCAATAATTGACAGTACAACGTCCTGAATAGATTTTTTATTAAGTTTTTATGTACTTCCAAAAATTAAATTTTTCTACCAACTCTCTTGGGGAAAAAGCGTGAACATAAATTAATTTCGAAATATTAAAAAAAAACACATTAGCGCTATGCCACACCAGTACAATAATGCTGTGACTAGGGTCACGAGGTGTCTTTTGGGGTTGAAAGAAACCATAACTCAATCACGCCATTAAATTGCAGATCATTTTTGTAGGAATGAGGTTGGTTATCAAACCTATAATAGAGGCGTCTACGCTTTTTCGTAGAGAAGGGTTATGTGTTGTCTATGAAGGAGAGGCTTTTGTTTTGAGATTTAATTTTTATACATTTTATACACATCATTTCGGCTCGGGATTATTTTTGTTATTTCGACCTCACATTTTTATTCGTAGTTAAAGATGCAAAACTTTTTTTTTCGTACTATTATATTTAGTACGTACGTTAATTTGTCTTGGAAGTGATGATAATTAGTAACGAAAGGTGTCGATAATCCTACTAATATTATAAATGCGAAAGTTTGTTTGGATGGATGTCTGGATGTATGGATGTATGTTTGTTCCACTTTCACGCAAAAACTACTGAACGGATTTTGATGAAACTTTACAGTTATATAGCTTATACATCAGAATAACACATAGGCTATATTTTATCCCCGTATTCACACGGGAACGGGAACTACGCGGGTGAAACCGCGGGACGCTGCTAGTTATCTATAAAGCATTTTTAGTTAAATTTAAAAAGTATAATAGATTCAATGATTTAATTATGTTTACATTTTATAAATAATTTTTAAAAATCTATAGTAGCCATACCCAGAGCGTGCTTCGCAGTGCCCTAGGGGAGCCCTAGGGCACTGCAAAGAGCAAGACCTCTAGGGGGTTTCCGCAAAAATAATTGTCCTAATAAAAAAAATTACTAAAAAAACAAATCGACTATTAGGTTGCAGAGTAAAATAGAATGTATCTAAATATTCCAACATAAAACTTAAAAAAATGTAACCAAAAGTGTATTGTGGAATGTGTGATATAAGAACGCCGAGCGCGGGACATTTCACCAGCAGTTCTGTGTTGAGCTTGACTGATTCTTCAACTTTTCTACCATGCCTGATATCAACCAATTAGGTAGTTGACAGCATCGAAATTAAATTGCGAGTAGTCATTCATTAAAAAGATGATCCCAAAACACATTTAAACATGTATTTCGGTTTTCACTTTACAATGCGAGTGTTATGGGCATCTTTGCATTGGGGAGGGCAGGGGGAGAGTTTTCGTATAATTTTAAAGTAACATTACGATTATATCAAATTTAACAATAATCAACAATTACAAAAAGTTTTGCAATTGAGGACTAGATACTATGATGGTGTGACCTTGCTACTTCAGTACCAACTACCAACATTTTCCATACTAAAATTTCATATTGACAGATCATAAAAACTAACTGATTTGAATAGGCAGGACACTACCCTATTGATAAAAACTAAAAAATATTTCATAGCTCCCATTAGATGCAAATGCAAGTAATATTATAATCTTTAATACACATAAAACTAGTTTTCATTATTCGAATATTTTGTTCTCCAAAAGGGTTCCGTAGCCCTAAAAGTTTGAGGACAGCTGACTTATAGTATTTTTTGAAAACATTTTATTGCGTCTTGAATGAAACACGGTAAAGTGTCGATAATTGGGTGTGTTACCCTACATCAGTATTTGCGGTCTCAGTTTAGTGATAGTTCTGCCTAATGAAGCTGAGACTATTGTGAGATCTTTTATGATTTTATTTTAAATATATTATCTATTATGTATATACATACCTATAATGTAACAGAATTAGCCCAATTCCTGAAATTAGTTTGTTCAGTATCGACTACGATTACAGATATTTTTAGAGTTCTGTGCCCAAAGAGTACAACTGTCTGTATATCTGTCACCAGGCTGTATCTCATGAACCGTGATAGTCAGACAATTGAAATTTTCGCAGATGATGTATTTCTATTGCTGCTATAACAGCACATACCTACCTTCTAAAAATCTGAATAAAATAAATATTTAAGCGGGGCTATAAAATAAACGTAATTTGTTGTTGTTTTTATGGATAATGGTACAGAACCCTATGTGCGCAAGCCCGACTCGCACTTTGCCGGTTTTTAATCTATTGTGTTCGTTTTTTCTAAAAAAAAATGCTTAATTTAGGGCTTCCTATGGAAACCATACTATTAAATTTAAGAAAACTAATGTACGAATGCAATGCATTTTTGTATATTAATATACTGATTGGGGTGTATGAAGATTTGCGCAAATTCTTTGAATTATTCTGTGACGCGTTGTATATCTTTACGTCGATTTATTCATTTTGTATGTTTTTACAATTTTAATTAAACATTACATAAAAAATATATGAATTAATTTATTCAACAAGAAAACTCAAATAGAAAAAATATTTTATATTCAAAAGTATGAAAACTTGTTGGTTGCACTCATTATTTCCCCGCAAATCAGGCGGGCGCTGTGTGTGTGGACTGCGCATGTAGTAGTACGTCAAAATGCCTAAAATTGACGCGAGTCAAACGTAAATACGTCCTAACTAATATACATTACTCAATTGTAGTCAATAATACACACTGAAATATTTGAAATAATATTTTAAAGAGAAACAGGCTCGTAGCTTCCATTTATGCGCAATTTACCTACAACCGCCAGCTGCGTGTAGTACTGTGCGTAGTTTTCTAGATTTTGTAAATTGCATTAAACATGACTAATTTAACAATTAATCTCGTGTATAACTTCGGCTCTAGATACCTTATACGTCATATTTTTTTCCAGACGGTAAAAAAAAACATTCAGTACTTATAATAATTAAAAATTTTGATCTTACGTTAGCAATAGGAAACTTCATAAAGTTAAACAAATTTCATCGCGTTGAAAATACTGGACTCAGGTTTGAAAATAAAGCTGCATACAAGGGGCAATTAAAATTGATATTTTTTTTGGTAGGCAATACTTGCAACACTTGAATACAGTATTTTTATAGGTACCTACAGAGCGTCATGGAGCAATATATTAAAAAAAATATCCATCTAACACATTAAGCTATACGGAAAATGAACCAATTAGGTACCTACTTAGTTTCACTACCTCTACCAACTTTACAACTTTACTTTACCGTTGAACCATGAAACTAATTTACAGCTACAATGATAGAAATAGGTTTTAATAAGTACCTATAGGTAGGTGTTATATTCCCAAATATACCTCTTTATTCACCGACTTCAAAAAAAGGAGGAGGTTATGAAATCGACTACTTATGTTTTTATTGTTACCTCAGAACTTTCGACTGGGTGAACAGATTTTGATGATTCTTTTTTATTTGAAACTGGCTTAATTTCTTCCAGTTCTGGCATAACTGAGAAAAACATAATTATATAAGTCTAAAAGTAAGTAGGTACTTATGTGCCCGACAAATGGACGTCAATATCACGGCAACCGATTTTAATGATTCTTTTTTTAATCGATTTCAGACATTTCTCAATTCGACTGTATTTTTTTAGTATTATTCGTTGACGTTGGTTTTTTACTCTTTAGAGTTCTAGTTCTCTATATCTTGGATGTTGTTTTGAAAAACTATCACGACAATGTTAAGGAGCAATTGATTTATTTTAAGAGCACATATACACAAAAAATACAATTTCATAGAAAATACTGAACTGTGCAGGTATAGGTTACTACATTGAAGACAATCATGTAAGTATATGTACATTTGGTTACGATTTAAAACAGTCAGTGTGTAAATAAAGCTAAAATAAAATATTGTAAAAAATAATAAGGTATGTTCACACCGGATGTTTGGTGACCAATCCAGCAGGTCCTTGGCCTACTATTGGTGTCAATCCGGCAACAGCAACTGCGCGTAAGGGTCTGCAAACATAGAATATATTTTTTAATGCAAAAGAAAATGCTTGCTGTTCTAGGAACACCAGTACAACGAAAGCAGCGTTCCTCTTTATGCAAATATAAGAAGTGAAAATAGCATTTGAAAAAGAATACTAATGTAAGAAACGGACTAAAAAATAAATAGCGCCATCTATCAGAAGAGTTCTATACCACAACAGTCCGCGGTTATACCGCACTCACGTCTAAACAAGTCCCCGTACTTTGTGATATCGGCACATTACTAGTCATCCTAAAAATTCAAGTATCTTCCGATAGGTGGCAGAAATGAGTGGCACTGCTAAATGTTATTACGTCATGTTAGTTCTACAGTTGTTAACAAGAGGGCGGTTTTAAAATAAAAAGCAAAAACGTTTGAAGAATAAGTCTCCCAGGAAAAAATCTTGCAAGCTCTTTGATAAACAGTTTATAATTTTGTATTGGCAGATAATAAGCGTAAGATTTTAGAATGGAAACAATTTAAATGTCTTTAGGTTCAATTGCCTAGAAAATTGTAATGAAAGTTTTGGTATAAAAAATTTATACTTGAACCCAAGTTCTTCTGCTGGTATTCCAAGTTTCGCCAGCTTTGCCTCGTATGTAGCCAGAAGGTCATCATGAGCTTTGCGTAGACGGGCAGCTTCATAGCGTAGATCTTCAACGTGTGTATCTTTCAATTTTAGTAGATCCTGGAACATGTCAATTCATTTTTCATCCCCATTCATTAATGAGTAAAAAGTGAGTTAGTAAATAACTGTAAAATATTTGAAGAGAAATAATTCAATTATGTTTTGTTAATATCTTAATAGAGAGTAAGTAATCTTAAGTTCAATCACCTCAGCATTTGAGATTAATTTATGATCGCACAGTAGGTAATAAAGAAGGTAATACCTATTACTTATTCTGTGGTAATACCTACAAAAGACTAGAGAAGCGACCCGATTTGCTTCGATTAAAAAAGCCCAGGTATACATACTTCTATGTCAGAGATAATGTGACTCCCTATTTGTAAAAAACAGGTAAATTAGTACGGTACCACAGAATACACCTAACACAGACAAACTGCAACAACACAGTCTTAGGAACATCTTTAAAAATATGATGAATCGATTATACTTATTATATTCTAATTTACCGTCAATTCTTTGGATCCCAGGTCTCGCGTCTCTAAATGTTTCAATTTAGCTTCCAGTAATGCGGTTCTCAGAGAAGCCTTCTCCTGGACTTCCAGAACTGCTCTGGAGAATCTGGATTTGAGCTCATTCCTCTCAGTCTCCACTCTATCGAAGCGTACTTGCAGCACTTCGTATTCCCATTTCAGGACTTCCGATTGTTTCTCTAATGCAGATAAAAGCTTCGATTTCGCCTGTGATAAGGATATCATTAGCTTATCATCATTATATATCATCACTATATCTCCTAAACTGATATATAAACAAAATTCACTGTAATACGGAAGAAGAATAATATCATCCAAATTCCAGTTCAATCATTTACAAAGTTAATAATTGTAGATTATACACTGAGGGGATAAAGCACTGTTTTATTGCACGGGCGCGATATTGAGTCCTGAGGAAATGATGGACTCCAGATTTAAATCTCGAGTAAAACGTAGTCCTGAGTGCAACGAGGGATTTAAGCTCGCCCAAGACGTTCTTTTTGCTGTAGGTCTCTAAGGAACAATTTTTCATAGGAAATCATTATAACCCACTGGTTTAATGACTTGCTTTAGGTGAGGTTTACATGATATATAATTTGGCAATCTCGAACATGTGATGTGAAAAATACTTTAGGTACTTACAGCCAAGGCAGCTTTGTCTCTGTCGTAGTTGGTCATTTGCCGTCTCAGTTCAGTATTTTCAACCAGAGCTGCTTCAAGAGGTTCCCGAAGACTCTTCACTTCCCACTGAGCATCTCTTGCTACCTTCTCTGCGCGCTCTTTTAAAGTCTGCAGTTCCTCCATGTGTAGTTTCAAACCGCTTATTAGACCTAAAGGTGGAGAACAGTCAAGTGGTAGCCCTCTTAAAACTGAGGTTGCCTCTCACGAAAGAGGTCTGGTTCAAAGTCAAAGGCCCTGATATACACGCATCAGCTCAAGAGCTTCTAGTGTATTAAATAAATAATAAAAATTATAAAAATAATCTCAAGCCTTTTATCGTAGGCTTCTTTAACCGCTGAGCTATTGCTCCTACATAATTAAATATCATAAAAACTTACTTACCAAGGTTATTCAATGTTATATCATTGTAATAGTTTTTCAAATCCGCGAAAGCCCTGTCGTGATGAGCAATCAATTCAGAAATCTGTTTGTTTTTTCTTTCCTCAACCTCAGCCATTTCTGTCCTGTGCTTGACTGTTAACTCTATTTTAGTTTCTTGAAGTTTTTTGTCTGCCTTATCTTCTATTTGTCGCGCTTTTTCTTCTAATTCATCTCTTACTTTTGACAATTCCTCAGCATAGACAAGTTTGGCTCGTTTGAGTTCGTCTTGAGCCGCAATAACTTTTTCTCTCATTTCTTGTTTTAAGTTTCGTTTGTCATTTAGCAACTCAAGTTCTTGTTCAGCGTGATCTTCTTTAGCTGCTTTTAATGCAACTAAATTTTCAGCTCTCAACGTTGCTGCAGCAGCTTGTTGTTCATATTTTAGATGCTTAATTCTCTGCTTTTCCGTTTCTAACAGTGCTTCATTTTCCTCTTGCGATTCTTCTGTAGCTCTTTCTCTATTTCGTAACTCAGCTTTAGCTTCTTCTAGCTGTTTCCTTGTGATTTCCCAGAAAGTTCGGATTTTATCTCTTTCCAGCTGAAAGTAATTTCGTTCTTCTCTCTCTTTGTCTAATTCCTCTTTTACTTTCAGAACAAATTGTTCAAGTTTTTCTCGAGTCATCTCGGAGGTATCGACTCCATCGATAACGATTGCTGAAAATCAACGTAATATTGATAAATAATTGTAAAAAAATACTTCCATTTAACAATCTTGTATTTATAGTAGTATCAAATAATAGTCTATCAAATAAATAACTGATGCAAGAGGTTTTACATTTGCTCGGTGGTTACCTATTATGAAGTAGACATACCAATTGATGTAAATTCATGCCGAGGGCTAAAATTCAAATTCGAGTTTAAGCTCCATAATATTACAATAAATCACATAATATAGGAAAAAAAACTGAATGTGAAAGCAAAACAAAACTGAATCCATCCCGACGACGGATGTCACTGTGGGTATCTAAAAGTAAAGGCTATCTCTGCTAGATAAAAGTTGTTCATTTTTACCTGGTGGTTTTTTTCCAGCCCCTCCTTTCCCTCCTTTTGGTGGCTAAAATAGAGAAATACGCATGACAAGTTATAATTTTATATAAACTAATATTATAAAGAGGAAAGATCAAAGACCAGATTTGTTTGTATTGAATAGGCTCCCAAACTACTATAAAAAATTAACCACTGAAAAATTAGGTACCTATGAAAAGCTACATTAGCAGGAAGTGACATAGGCTATATTTTATTCCCGCATTCCCACGGGAACAGGAACTACGAGGATAAAACCGCGCGGAACAGCTAGTTTTATTAAAAAGCAGTTCGATACGATCGCCTTCTGGAGGACATGGCTAGTATAGCAGATGACAGTGATAAGAGTAACATATAATATCATTGGTGATAAGTGGCAAAAAGAGGCCTTTGCCAAGCAGTGGAACAAAAATTAGGCTACAAAAAATTGTGTCAACAAATGGACTGCTTTAAATGCCAAAGGATTTCTTACCATATTGATGTAGTTGTGTAACTAACTACAGTAGGAAATGAATTATAATTATTTAAAGAATGTATTTATAGCGTAGGAATTGTCAAAACAAAGTGCGCCCTACTACCTACACGTTGCTAGGTAAACAATCAAATACGCGGTAGTCATAGCAACCATTTCAACCGGAACATACGTAAAAAGTACTTACCACATAAAAAAAAATCATACCTTTTTCTTTATTTGCTGCTGATATTTTACCTGGTCGTAGAATTAATTCTGAAGCATTTAGCATATGCAACTGCACCCCAGTCCGGGCTGTTAGGAGGCCAAAGAAGATACTGGTGAAAAGTGGGAATTTCCCGGAATGGAATACTTCTGCCTACCCCCGATGATAAGCTTGAGTGTATAAATATATTTACTATATATATTTATTTTTATTGTGTGGTACGAGTAGCATACGTGGATGAAAGGAACCGTCGATCGACGCTCAGACAACTCGGGAGGATAGCAATATTTTCATACAAAAACTGTTATTCAAGCGTGAGTTTGCAAGCTGCGAACATGATCTGTTATTCGGACTATCACACTAAACTTATGACCACTAGGTAGGTAATAAGTATAAAGTTACAATTTATCTTTACCTTAGTAGGTAAAAAAGAGGTTGGAAGAAAATCATTCTGTTTCAACTTTTTCTATAAACGTCTGTGGTAGGTACATTTAAATGTCTTTGATTGAGAAGAAGAAATACGTCATAGATTCCAGTTACAACTTCACGGTGATTTCTGTCAATAATTTTCCTGAAAATGTCATTTTTATTCCAGACAGCAATACATTGAAATTTTATAGCAGAATAAATTTTCAAATTGCAAAATGTAAAATTTTCCAATAACCCTGAATCTGAAGCCAAATCAGATGCCTCGATATGATACCGGAAATTATCAATGCCGTAATGTACAGTGCCATATTCTTGAGTTTATTTGTAATAGACTACGCACTTGGGAATGGCTTTCTGGAGATATTTCAAAAGATCTTCTGCAAAATTGCGTGTTTCATAAAGAAGTCGCTTAAAGATGAAGCCACTCATGCTGCTCAGACAGGGGGAAATGGTGGACACGAATTTCCTGTTAGTTTGCCTGTTGTCTTCATTGAGATAATGATCTTGACTTTGACTATAGCGGTAAGTGCTAACACCTAAGATTTGGTCCAACACTTTACAGTCTCGTTCATTTCAACCACGGATCATTCCCTAAGCCTGAAACTGCAACAGTGCAATAAATATGTCTTGGTTACAGTTTCTAAAAAAGTACAAAAATACTCGGGGAAAAGACCGAATCGATGATCTCTTGCATGAAAGTAAGGAGGCACTGCGGCAGACTAATGAATTTTTGGAGAAATGGCGCTTAAGACGAGTGAGTATAAATGGAATCTTTACTACCGAAAGAATAGAATACAAAAATTAAGAGTAGTATGAAATGAGCAAGTTATCTAGTGGCTGGACTAATTCTGACTATGGACACTAGCTTAACTTGTCTTTATATCTACAGGAAATGTCCAGAGCCGCTAACAATTAAAACTCAAGTTACATTATGAATACGATGTGCCATATGATAGCAATTGAATCTTTCCTCATGTGTCATGATTACTGATGAATGTTTTAGTGCATATTATTTTTATAGGCACTGACGATGAAATGAAAACAAAAGCATTATTAAATATCGTCTCTGTTTTGCTTTGAACATTAATCTAATGCTTATTGGCATGTTGTTGGCACACTACTCAATGTACTTAAAGCCATGTAGATCAATAAGTACATAGTTAAACCCTTAAAAAACTACGTGTTACTGCTTAATTTTTGTTTGCTAAAAGTTGTGCAATCGATTCAAAATACATATTTCGTATTAACTTATGAGCTTTACTTAAAATTTTAATGTGGATGGATCGATAGGCACTCAACGGACTTAAAGTTGAGGACAAATAGTCATTTCAATCAAAGGATGATTTAAGGATAATGGTGGTCGGCAAAGTAGTGAAGGATTGTATGAATTGACCTGGGGGCCTACCACCATCTTTTATAAAACTATCATAGTTTAGGAACGTTTTGTTTCAAGCTTAAAACAACATTACTCGGATTCGTACCATGAGCTCTTAAAACATTATTGTTTTATTCCTGCTTAGTGATGTGAAAGAACGAATGATTGTCTTATGATTGTCTATTCCCTGCTGTAAGAGTGAGCGAGATAACGCTACTTTTTCGTACAGCGTCATCACTTTCGCACCATCGTTCCGATCCACGCATAATTTCTAAGCGACTTACCGGTTTTTGTAAGTATAATAATATTTTTAAAACTATTTTAAGTGCTTATTTGATTAAATTATTACTATAAAGTTATTATACCTACTACTTCATGATTTCATTTTTATCTTAGAAACATCGATAAATAATAAAGTAATACGAAATGTCAGTGTTAGTCTGTTACCATTTTATGAAATGGAACTTTTTTGTGTTATTCTGTAACCATACACAGATAGAAAAGATTACTTAGACCAAGAGTCAAAAATCTCTTGGAATAATTGCTCCAAGCAAGTAATATATATCTTGGTATAAAATACTTTACTTGAGTTAAATGGGTCCCAAATATTGCCTCAAAAATTATATTTATTTAGTTTGATTCCGAGAAATTTTTGTTTGAAGAAACACCGTTTTGATGTAAGAGTTACTTATTCCAACCAAAAGTTTCCCATTCTTAGCGTTAAAGTGAAAACTCTTGGCAATTCTTATTTAACCCAAGATTGTTACCATTTGCGTTAAATATCGCCATTTTCCATTCAAGAACTATCAAAAGTCTTCCTTTAAAAACGCTCGCCACTTTGAACGAAAACAGAGCTTTTAGAATAAGATTCACTCTATCTTCATTCAAGAGTTTTCAAATCTTGAAACCAGTACTGGGGCCAAGAACGTTTCATTCTTGTCTCAAATATTTTTGTTAGGTATTTCATTCAAAATTCATTCTTCGACCAAAATCTAGAACCAAAATTCTTTCTCGCACCAAGAGCGTAAGCTTTCTTAGCACAAGAACTAGACATTCTTAACTCAAAACTTTTTTAGTATTTATTGTTTCTATTAAAATTTCTTTTCTTTTCTTTCTTCGACCAAGAAAGTTTCACTCTTGGACGGAAAATTTTGTAGGTTACTAATTTTAGTGCCTTTTTGGTGTTGCTACTATATAAATTTCCCCTGCATCTATTGTAAATTGGACGACCGTCGAAATTGGGCCCATTTGATTCGTCTCGATGAGAAATTTCGACCTGGGTGATTCCAAGGGTCTGACGACGGAGCCCGGAGGTGGACATGGGAACTATAAGATGAAAACACCCAACTACGTTGAACTTGGGCTCATTTGATTCGTATCGATGAGAAATTCCGACTTCGAACATAGTGATTTCAAGGGTCTGATGATGGAGCCAGAAGGTGGCCATGGGCACTCTAAGATGGAACCACCCAATTACGTCGAACTTGCTCTGGTACGATTCATCTCGGTGAGAAATTTAGACCTGGGTGATTGAAAGGTCTGATGATGGAGCCAGAAGTTGGCCACAGGAACTCCAAGATGGAACCACCCAATTACGTTGACTGGTGCTCATTTGATTAGTATCGGTAAGAAATTCCGACCTGAAACTTGGTGATTTAGAGGGTCTGATAATGGAGCCTGAAGGTGGCTATGGGAGTTCCATCTCCGAGTTCCCATGACCACCTTCCGGCTCCATCATCAGACCCTTGAAATCACCCAGGTCGGAATTTCTCACGGAGACCAATCAAATTTCAATTACTTGACTGGTTGTCGGTCAGTTAGGTACGATACCTAGTTAGTACTCAGTTAGGTACGATAACTAGAGAAGCTAAAAAACCATAGCCACAACAAAAAGAAAATAGCGGCCCATACTTCGGCATTTTCGGTCTCGCGTATATCGGACTGCCGGCCGTACATTCGGTCAAACGTACGTCGGTCTTTTGACATTCGATATTTCGTACTTCGGTCAACCTTAAGCCGTATACAGAAAGAAAGCTGAAAGCTTGTCGGCGCTTATCGGCGCTGGTTCATTCTACAGAAAGCAAGCAGATTGAAGCAGAGCGAGCAAAATGTCGTACGATGATTGGCGGGCGGCACCAGCGCTGACCGGCGCGAGTCGGCGCCGATAGGCGCCGATCGGCGCTTATCAGCGCTTGTTCATATAAATGCCTCCGCTGGTTACCTGCGTAGACCGGCGCCTATATGCGCCGATAGGTGCCGATCGGCGCTTGTCGGCGCTGATAGGTTTTCGGCTTTCTTTCTGTATACGGCTTTAGCTGAGTCGATGAGCCCAAATTCGACGTAGTTGGGTGGTTCCATCTTAGGGTTCCCATGGCCAAGTTCCGGCTCCATCATTAGATGACCCTTGGAATCTACCAGGTCAGAATTTCTGATTGAGGCGAATCGAATGGGCCCAAATTCGATGTAGTAGGTTCAATAGTAAACATAGGTAGGTATACTAGGGAAAAGTTAATATGTGACTTGACAGCTCTGCAAAATACATATCATAGACCAAAAGATGTAAATTGTATGTAATTGACAGAGCTGTCAAGTCACATATTAACTTTTTATTATTATAATATTATTTGTTATGAAGATGTATAAGTATCTTAGTGTAGATACTCTATGGTCTTATTATTGTCTATGGTGTTGCTATGATAGATTTTGTCAAAAACAATATATCGATTCTATCCATTTCCTACAAATGTTTATTTTATTTTTCAACACAAATCCTAAACTTAATATTTGTTTATGCGAGTTCATATTATGCGTATTCATGTTTATGCGCATTTATTTAAACGAATTTAAAAAATGGGAAAATATAAATTAGTTTGGCGGAATCTGAACAATCATATCTGGCCACCCCATTTGTCACTGGCAAGTTGGCAACTGGCAATTCAAATTTTACGAGTGCACGTCTATTTCTTGTGTCGTAACGGAAAAAACCAGCAAACAGCAAATTTTTGTGAAAATTAACTCCTGAAGTCCTGGACATACTGTTACTGCTTTGAGCCTGAAGTGAAAGCAATGGAATCTGCAGAGGAGGCCACGCTATCCTTACTTTCCTCTTTAGTCTAGTCAATAAAGGTTAATTCCTAAAATTAATTCCTCAGCCGATGAAACTTTGCAGGATTGTAGTATAGTATGAGACAATACTTGCATAAAAAAATCCAAAGAACTTAACCGAAGTTGAATTCAGCGGACACTGAAGAAATACAAGGTAAGTTCTCTTCTCCGTGATAGTTAAGCAGTTGAATATGTGTAAAGTAATTAAATTATCATTGCCTATCATCACTACAAAATATAAATTGAAGCCGCATGTCTAACTGTTGTTATCTGTTATCTGCTAACTTCTGCTAAACCACCGAGACTTCAATGTGGTTTTCACTGTTAGCTAGGAAATGTTATTAGGACCAGCATAAACCCACCGTGTTTGGGTTCATTTAATTCATCTTGACCAGCACTTTATACTGTGGGTGTCATGATGGAGCTAGGAGTTGCCATACCATAAGTAGTTGATAATGTTTTTTTTTTAGTTTTTATGAGTACCTACACACACCGGCACAATTAGCGGAACAGAAAAAAAAGGGAGTATTTACGCATTTTTGCGTGTTACTGGCCGGCTAAACAAGCTTTTTTTAAATTTGGGTTTTAATTTAAAAATGGAATACTAAGCGACTGCCCTTTTTTTCATTCTTTTGTTTTAATTTTCATTGATTCATTTTTTCCACCGCTTGTCCGTTTTTAGAAGGTTCGTGAATTCCATTTGAAAAGCTTTGAATTGCAGTTTTTGAGGCTTTTGAGTTTTTTCGCATATTGATAATTTACGAGCATCTAATTATGCCTGATTTAACGCCATCAGAAATCATTAGGGCAGATCAAATGAGGAGAAATGGTCAAACCTACAGATCGATTGCCAGAAGCCTTCGTCGATCGTTATCAACGATTTATCGTAGCATCCAACGATACAGATTGACGAATGCTCTAGTGAGAAGGAGAGGACAAGGCCGGAAAAGGTGTACTTCAAGGAGGGATGACCGTTTTCTCCAACTTCAAGTCCGTCGGAACACGAGACTAACGGCGGTGCAGGCTCGAAATTTACTGGAAGAGGTACGAGCAGTAAGGATGAGTGAGCGGACAGTTCGTAGAAGATTCGAAGAAGTGGGTATAGGCTCGTATGTGCCCGCCAAAGCCCCAAAACTTGAGAGACATCATCGCACAAACCGTCTACACTTTGGTCGTGAACATCGTGATTGGGACTTCGACGACTGGGGACAGGTTCTTTTTACTGATGAATGCAGAGTTATGTTAAATCAAATTGATGGAAGGCAGCGAGTATGGAGACGCAAAGGAGAACGGTATATCCAGTCTAATTTTGAAAATACAGTTGCATATGGCGGCGGTTCAATTATGGTCTGGGGAGGAATATGTTTAGGAGCTCGTACGGAGTTAGTAGTGGTCGATGGCGGGAATCTGAATGCTGATCGGTATATCAGGGAGATTTTAGAAGAACATGTTGTGCCATTTGCCCCCTTTATTGGTAACAACTTCATTCTAATGCAGGATAATGCTCGGGCTCACAGTGCTCGCACAGTACAGACATACCTAAACCATGTTGGTATAACGGTGATGGAGTGGCCAGCACGGTCCCCCGATATGAACCCTATAGAACACGTCTGGGACTTGCTAAAGAGGAGTGTAAAGTCAAGAATGCCCCCTCCCAATAATCTCAACGAGTTGCGAAACGCATTACTTGAAGAATGGCAGAGGTTGCCCCAAGAAACCATTGATAACATCATCCGCAGCATGCCCAGACGGATGGAAACCCTCATCAGAGCACGAGGAGGAAACACTCGATATTGAACAGTCATTGAAATTGTTGTTAAACTTTGGAAAATCTTGAATTTTCTGCTGTTTCTCTATAATTAAAAATCGAAGAAAAATGCATTTTGTTTAATTTAATTTTTATTTTTATAAAATTTTAAGTATGGTGTTACAAATGAATGTCAAAACATGTTAATTTAATTGTTGTTTCATTTTAAATAATATATTGTTTAAAAATTACATTCATTGTTCTAAATTCCCTCTTTTTTCTCCTTTTTTTTTCTGTTCCGCTAATTGTGCCGGTGTGTGTATTAGTCTCTAAGGTTATTATTGAGAAGTAATTAAACGGGCAGCAATTATAAAATTTGGTTAGCCACAAAAAATAAGCATTTAAATAATTTGGTCGGCATACAAAGATTTTGTTCGCAAATAAAAAAATCAGGCAGCAATCCTTGTTCGGCAAATAATTTTGATAATGGTCAAAAATTTAATCCGAAATAGGCAGCTTACAATAACATGGGTTTGCATAATAAACATTCAGTCCGCAAAATAGTTACCTACTTGGTCCGCAAAATAACTACTTGGTCAGCAAAATTTCATGATTGAACAGCAGAGAAAACATGTCGTAAAAAATTATACTATAACTACTACTACTACTACTATATTATTACCACTACCACCACCACTACCACTGCCACCACTACCACTGCCACCACCACTACCACAACCACCACCACAACCACCACCGCCACCACTACCACCACTACCACTACTACCACCACTACCATTACTACCACCACTACCACTACTACTACTACTACCACTACCACTGCCACTACCACTACTACTTGTAATCGTAATAATAATCATAAATCATAATCATAAAAGTTGCATAATCCAAACTCCTTCCTAATCTTTGTAAGGAATGCGCCCATTTTGCGCATGACAAGTTTGCTGAGATAATTTTTGCTACTTTTATATGCAGCAAAAAAAAATTTTTTTGGCTTCCCCTCTGAGTGCTTACCAAAATTTTATTAAACAGTAGCAGCTCATTGTAGCTCAAAAATAATTACAGCCATCCAGAATGACATAAATTGCTGATTGGTTTTGTAATGTTTGCTGGCCATGCGTTGCTGACTAATTAGCTATTTTTGCTTACAGATTAAATTTTTCTGCTCACAAAAATACGAATACTCAGCTAACCATTTAAATAACACCCATTATTATTATGGTTAGGTTAGGTTATATTCCATTCTTCAGTTATCATCACCTAGCCTAACACTAGACTATTTGCAGCCATAATATTTTTGTGTGTTTAAATTAATGCAAGTGCTCTTTTATTTTAGGAACATCTGATGATGCACTCTGGCTTATGCAAAATGATGAGCCGTGGGACGAGCTCTTAGAGAAGTGGGAAAACACATACGTGGAGCGACAGAATTCTAAAACCTTGACGGTGTATGAGTACATAGAAAAGTTTCCAATACTCAAAAGCTCCAAAGCTCAAACGCTGGTAAGTAACCACGATGTAGCATCCTTGAGAAATCTTTGACCAAGTGTCCTGTTTTTTATACTTAGTATTTTTCTGATAAATCATGACAGAGTAACATAACACATGTTTTGTTTTTTCAGATATCCTGGGACTTTGAACAAAAGTACAAGAATATAGATAGTGACTTATAAATATACTTTTGATTATTCCTAACAAAATTCAGAGTCAACTGGGTCCGAGCCTTGCCACGTGTATGCTTGGATGCGGAGATTTTTATAAATTTTTTAACCTATAGGTACCCTTCGCCTGCGTCCTGGCGTCGCATGGGGCAAGTCTCGGACTACTTTGACTCAGAATTTTGTAACGAAATTTTTACCGAAATATTATATGTGCAAAAAAAATTGAGGTATGTCGCTTACTCGACGGACTCTTCATATTTTCGATATTTTACCGACGATCGAAATACTACATACATCCGTATTTCAGTAGGTATAATCAGTGAAATCGACAGTAGTTTGTTTACTTTAAATGCACAGTAGTTTGTTTACTTTACAAATGAATAAAATTGAATATAAAATAACTTACAGCTTTTTCAATTAATAATTAAGTACCTTCCTTTAATATAATAGTTTTAGGACTTAATTAATGAAAGATTCTGATTGTATTGATATTGATTATGCTTTGCTTTTCCAAATTTTTTTGTTACCTATTGGGACGTTTTTTTTCTTTACTATTTCCTATATTTTGTGACGGTTGTTCAGTTTTGCGATATGACTCAATTCAATACCTATGGTTTTCGTTTGTAATTGTACCCGATGTTGATTTGGTTGTTCTTAGTATATAACCAAGAACGACCAAAACAAAATCGTGTACTTTTTCTCCTAAATTAATAATTGCACTCTTTTCGACCAAACTTTTATAAAGTTTAATATAATTAACAGAATCTTTCATATCAAGTAATAGGCTCTTTTCACCCAAACTAACATAAAGTTTAATTGAAGTATCAGAAACTTTCATATTGAACAATAGGTTCTTTTCCCAAATTAATATAATGTTTAATTGAAATATGCGAATCTTTTATATAAAGCATTCGTCTCTTTCATACTAAAGATTCACAATTTTAGGATAAATATTTACCGTATTTCCTGGAAGTAATGCGCAATCTCACGACAAAGCAGAAATATATTTAATTTAAAAGCGCAGTTGTTAGTGTCAAGCATATTAAATAGTCACGTCCATTTTTTAAAATCTTAAACTAAGCTTTAAACCTTAAGGCAAGACACACCAATTATTAAATAAAGAGTCGATAACTCTTCATTCAAGCATTTCTCGTTCTTGCTTTGTTGTTTGAAATGAAGAACGACACAAATTAAATCTAAAATTTTTATTTATTCGGTCCAAGAGCGTAAAAATTTTAGACAAAAGTTTCATGCGCTTTTGTAGCGATTATTTTATTGTTTGATTTAAATAATAAACTCTGAAATCTTTTCACTCTTGATCCAAGAGATTTACGACTTTCCTCATATACGAATATGAAATACTCTTGGATCAAGTAATATTACTTGACTTAAGTAATCTTTTCTATCTGTGTAGCAACGCATCGTAAATAGGTAACTGTTGATGACGAAATGTTTTGTAAATTGTTTATTTATGGATTTATCAGTGACGCTATGTAAAAGAACCACTGCTGTATGTTCCTCTCAAAATCCGGAGGCTTTCCAACAGTCCTTGGCCGATAAAAAACAACATTGGAATCTTGGAGAAATCATTTGTAAGTAAGAGAAAATAAATGTACAATTACTAGATTTTTACCGCGACGTCTTCTGCTTGAGTTATTTTGATGTATTTATAAGCTGTATGTAACTAAGTAACATGATCAATGATGAAACCATTTAGCGATATTTGCGTGAAAGAACAACATCGTAGCCATACATCCGTCCACAAACTTTTGGGTTTATAATATTAGTAGTTGGATAATATGTAAGTTAATATTTATAGTGTAATAACAGTGTAAATATAGTGTGTAAATAAAAGTGTAAATATAACAGTGTTTCATATAAACATTAATTTATTTAAAACTTATACTACTTATTGTTGACAGCTTTGAAGTATCTTCTGCTGTTGTCGAAGTGCAACATTCTACAGCTTCCAGTCCAGTCCATTTTAGTAGGACGAACCTATCCTAATGCCTCTGTTGATACAATCTGTCGCAGAAAGTCATGGGTCATGGGTAGCTCCACTATGAATTGCATCTACAATCTGAATTTGAATTTTGCATCAAGAGTCTGAAAAAGAAAATTATTTACTTTAGCTACATTACACAAATAAAAATGTTATGTCAACATAGATTATGCATTTTTATTATAACTTTGACATGACCATTGTTTCATTTTATGGAAAATGTTGTAGTGGTCAGCGTGAGGGATACAAAGCTGCTCTCTCCCAAAAAATTACAGGGCACTTAAAAAAAAACTCACGCCTCTTATCTTCTAGCGGGCAAGCAGAGGTATTCAATTTCTGGAAATACCCATGTTTCACAATTTTCCTCACGATGTTTTCCTTCACCGTCGAGCTAGTGATAAAAATATACCTACATAAGCTTTTGGAAACACTCATTGGTACATGCCAGGATTCATACCCAAGCCTCATCATGAATAAGAAGCAAGCTGTTTGACCGGGCTATCCCCGATTAGTTTTTGCATTACAGGGTACAATGATAGGTATTAAGCAATAATTGACTTACTATGCTATTATTTAGTTCCGGGGTTGGACATTCAATAATATAATAGGTATATTTTTGCCTTATTTGCACCGTAATAAGATCACGGGTTACTCCATGGAATATTCCTCGCATAATTCTTCAATGCTGCATCTTTGACGAAATATTTCCGGCGTTATTTACTTTACAATTTTTTTTTGTATCACAATTATTGCATTAATGGTCTTCTCCATTTTATATCACAACTATAATACAAAGATTGGTGAAAACTAAGACGTTTGAAGTAGTTATTATTATATAATTACGAGTAATTTAATAGAAAACATGAAAACGATCTTGTTACAATCGCTAGCGAGTAACTTTTTTATGATTGCTAAGTTTGACACAAATTTGACATAAAACAATATTGCTGGTTGTCAAAAATGCACCTCATGGTACGAATTGAGTGAACGATTTTCGCGTGACGTCACAAGATTGCCTAACAAAACAACATTGAAATAAGCTTACTTTAAGGAGCTCATGGTACGAATTTTGAAAGTAATATTAAAACAGTCTTGTTTTAAGAGGTCGTGGTAGGCCCCCTGAACACAACCCACCATGTTGGTGATTGAGGTAGATCAAGCAGGTGTAGAACACACTACACCTACCGTAGCACAATAAAATTCTTCTCACAAAATAAATAAATAAAATACCTTTTATTCTCGTAGGGGTAGGCAGACGTATTCCATTTCTGGATAATATACCCATTTTTCACGAGATATTCTTTGAACCCCTAAACGTGATAGATGATGAGCCTATCGCCGGACCGGGTGTTTTACACATGTCTCAGAATTAATTCTGGGACCTGCGGGTTTCCTCACGATGTTTTCCTTCACCGACGAGCTAGTGATAAATGTACGTAAGTTTTGAAAAACGCATTGGTATGCCAGGATTCGAACCCGAGTCTCACTGATTATCATCATGTGAAGCAGGCTCTTTAACCGCAAAGCTATCAATGCTCTAAATGTACCTACCTAAATCAACCCAATATTTACAGCCGCCTTAACTTTTAGATAAATTGGCAGGTGCCCAACGAGTTCACGTATTTGGATGATGAACCTCAAGAGATAAAGCCCTTGAAATTGGAGGTCCCCATACTTCATATGGCCATTGTTGATGTAAGTTTATCAATGTACATATTTCAAAGAGGATTCATAGTAATTCCTTGTTTACCATTTTGGTACTTTTGTGAAAACGTTAAAATGAAATCTACTTCTTTGGCTTATTTCTCAAATGTTTCGTTTTATAAAGGAAGATTAAGAAACGGTTAAGAATCTCACAAGCTATGTTGTAAGGCTGTACCTATTTCCGATGTCAACATAGGTATAAAGATTTTTAATGTTTAAGACCCTCATTTAAGACCATTGAATACTATTACATCATAATCGTTAACAAAGTTCATTATTTAGGATATGAAGTACTCCTAATACGTGAGAAAATATAATCTACAATATCCAAGTAACCTACCTACTTTATAGCTTCTTGTAGTTTAGAGATATGATAGTGTTAGGTTAGTGGCCATCTGTCAGAATTTAAACCATTCAAAAAATCTTGTGAGATATAATTATAATAATAGTTATCCTAAATCCTATCCTAAATATTATAAATGCGAAAGTGACTATGTTTTTTGTTACGCTTTACCACTGAGCCGATTAAAAAAAATATTTTACCAATGAAAAGCGAAATTATTAGAGAGTAGCATAGGCTATATTATATCCCTATATTCCCACTAGTATATAATACAATAAAAAATAATAGTTTATAAAAATATCAGTAATGTTAGAATACAAATTAGAGGTTCTGAACATGGCAATACATTAGATCGTGTCCAAGCCTTATAGGCCAAATCGTTATTTATAAAAAAAATAGCAACGCGCGATATCAGATATCGTTCTAATTACCTAATTATCAGTCACTTCGCACTGATAAAATCGATATGATTGTGTTGTGATTACTTGTGATGTGATTGCTGTGACAAACATATCACACTATTTTGCAAGCTTTCATTTTAACTTGCGATGTTAGTGTTTTAGTTTAGCTCAAATTTTGAAACTTTACTTTATACCACTTGTTCTATGTTTGATTGAGATTAATTATCTGCAATGCTGATGATAATGAGGGAGTCAGGAGATTGAAGTCAGAATTCCTCAATAGATTTTTGCAAGCCCACCGAGTTTCAGCTCATAAGATTACACGTCCCACGTGCCATACATACAAAATCTTTTTAGTACCTACTTATATCATTGCTTATTACTAACCTGTTTTTCTAGACTCGTGGCACATCTAGGTGTCAACCAGAAAGAGGAGATGCTGGTGACGCAGTCAATCTCACCAATTCCACTCTCCTTTCTGTCACATCCCTAATGGAAGACGATTTGGAATCATTCATGGATCCTACTAGTGAAGAGAAGTTGGAGGAAAATCGAACCACCGAATTCAGAAATCGATATCTATGGGACGTCATGGAAGAGGACTCAAGTAATTTGGATGAATATTAATTGTAGAGAGGCGTATTCACACATTACAATTTAATTCTTTTGTTTGTCTCAGAAGTAGAATTTAAAAAATATTTGTGCAAATTTACGTAAAATTCTTTCATAAAATCTGTGTAAAAACGTAACTGGTGGTATTAGATTTTTTTTTATCAAATTACAACTTTAACATACGAATATAAAATTTTAATTCTGTTAATAAAGATAAACACTGGTGCAATAACAATGTTTTGTCCTAATTATACAAGTTCAACAATAAAAGAATCTTGAATTATTTTATTTAGAGCCCTATTAGTGTTACTCGGAGATAAGATGGCGCTATACCAGACGGGCTAGTCAAGAGCTAAAGTTTGGTGGTATTGTGATGACTGAATGTACCTTCGACATCATGTACGCTAGCAAAGGCCAAAAACTGACCTATTAGAACTTACCAAGCGTTCTCCTGACTGAGCTAGGAGTCACCGTAACACAACCCAATTTAATAACCTCATCTATGACAAAACGCCCAAATAATAACGTACTGTCATAAGCACGTAGAGCTTGACACATTTGCATTGGACTTTGTAACGTTCTTATTACAAACGCTTTAGAGGTCAGACTCGCACTAAAAGTGTAAAGCTTCATGCGCTCTTGACTGTATACAGTCTGTACCTATGCAGTCAAGCTCTGTGTAATTTTCCCCCTCCTATTTTTATCCTTGCACTAATACCCACAAAGCTTTCTCGTCACTTACATACCGCACACTTGGAGTGTCAAATGCTCATAATAATGACGAGATAAAGAACCGAAAGCTGCAGATATTAATTTATCCCTTATTACTGACAGTTGGCGGCTTAGGAAAACTTACTGGACTCTATGTTGAAGCGCTAAGGTGCATATTTAGTTTGGTTTAATAATTCATAAGCAGCATTAGTGTAGGGCTGCAAATCCATGTTCGCTTTGATGTCATATCTTCAGTGTTATAGCGGCCATCTTGTTATTTGTAAATAAAATACATAATAAGGCCGTCAAATGTCGTCTTCTAATTTGATATTCTAGTACTAGGTACAATATCTGTAGGTAAATCTATGTAAATTTATTATTATGTAAAAATCTCACAGAAACTCAAAAATGGCTAGAGGGATTAGATTTTGTTTTTATTTTCTTTGCCTCGTTATTGTGGTGGTTTAAATTCACATGTAGATCCAATAGGTGGCGCTGATGTCTGAGGCAGTACAGCGTCTGCCAAGGCCACTATATTTAAAATAATAATAAAAACATCGGTGGTTTTGTGTGCGTATGAACAGCGCCCTATGCACAGACCGGCTAATTTCACAGAAAATAATCCTTTATAGACCTCTAATTTGGGTCCTAAAGTTTCTCAAACAAAAGACACGTGTCTGTGCCCAGAATTGGTGGTGTATTGCCCCGTCCGACCCTTGTCGAAGACACGTAATTATAGTATAATAATGCGGTACGGCGCTATCTATGATGGATGGTCCCACGCCTAACTGTTTTGTAAGGCAATTGCGTTTTTTTTCACTACTCCTTTTTCGGATGGGAATCGGTTGGATTAACTGCGTTACTGTGTTTCGATCAAATGCGCACACCTCAAAACTCTCAACATGTTTATGAAAAAGCAGTAGGTAGGTAGGTACTTAGCTCGCTCGCAATTTTTTTTTTTGTGTCTTGTTGAACACTTATATATTACCTAATAGGTAATTAATAATAGTCGTTGAAATTGTAAGTGAACGCGCCTTTTGTGCCAATAAATTTTTAAAAACCCTAACTTCCTTTCGCTGTAAAAATACAATGGTGAAAAGTGGGTAATACTTATTTCTAGGAACGGAATTCCTCTGTCGGCCCCCTCGGGGATAAACGTACATTTTATATAAAAACCTAATACCACTAGGTCACTGACTCACTCATCACAAAGTATATAAAACATTAAAAAATTGAATTTAGAATTTTGTAAGTATAAGATTTAAAAATAAGACATCTGCTATGAAATGGTTATTACATCTCTCCGGGCGAAAAGCGTCAACTTTCGACCCGCTGCACTAAACGAAGTTGCCGTTTGCCGCCTCTGTTGAGCAGAAAAAAGTATACACACCTCGGTAAGTAACTAAGAAAGCCTCAGATCACATATATTTGTCGACTAAGGCGAAGCCGGGGTCTACAATTAATATGTGATCAGAAATTTCTTATTTTACTTCCCCAGGTACGTAATATACTTTAGTTTTAAGACAACTTAGTATATTACAAGCAAAGAGGTTGGAAGAAAAAAAAAACCCTTTGAGAAACATTTTCTTCAAATGTTTTTATTCACAGGATACATTATACGCTACATGTTGAGATAAATATCGTAGGTATGTATCTTTATCCTGTTTCCAGTCTGCAGACCATGAATACTTTGACAGAGAACAGATGGACTACATCATTAATCTATTTAATATTTGCAGAGATGGCATTGAATGTAATAACTGATTTCGAGAATAATTTTTTTATTCGACTGCGACTTCAGGTTTATGTGACGTAAGTTAAGTTGACAGGCCTGTTGGCTCAATTGGTAGTGAAAATACTAATACTGATATTTATATACGAATGTTAATCAGTTATTTAGTAATCATAGTTCAGGCCCTGCCTAGTTTGGTATAAATTATACCGTTTATGAATTGTGTCCCACAGTTTATTATTATTTATCCTATTACTTTAAAGCAGCAGTGATAGCCTTTACGGTTAAAGAGCCGGCCATAAATCAGTGTGGTTCGGGTTCGAATCCTGGCATGTACCAATGAGTTTTTCAAAAACTTACGTACATATTTATCACTAGCTCGACGGTGAAGGAAAACATCGTGAGGAAACCCGCAGGTCTCAGAATTAATTCTGAGACATGTGTAAATAGATCCGGTCCGGCGATGGGCTAACCACCTATCACGTTTAGGGGTCCAATGTATCTCGTGAAATGTGGGTATATCCAGTAATAGAATACCTCTGCCTACCCCTTCGGGGATGAAAGGCGTGAGATTAATTACTTTAAACGAGCAATACTTGTACTTATCTATATTTCAGGTATCTCGGAAACGGCCCTAACAATTTTAATTAAGTTTTGTATACAGATACAGTTTTGCATTTTAATTTCAACTGAACAGTTTCATTTCCTGTAAAAAAGACATTTTACACAAAAGAAATGTTTTTTTTTAAATAATACGTCCACCCACCGGCAGATGGCGTTAGCGACATAATTCGGCCACTTACAGGCACTCGGTCTCCCAGGCCAGGTACTTATTTTAATAAAAGAATGTGAGTCAATTTCTTTGGCACTGCCTGTAGTGTAAACAGATATACTTACGAGTAACTAAAAAATAACATATTAATGTTGTTTTTTTGTATAAAAAAAATTGCACAACTTTTATGCGGTTGCACGCGTCGGGTTTTAAGGGTTTATTTAACTTAATTGTTGCGTTTTAATTTATATAAATTTTGAGAGATTAGAGTCAAAAACCAAATATCCTAAAATGTTGTGCCATATTAAAGCACACCTCATGATAAGATTATATTCCCCCCGTAATTTGATATTTTAAGGTCACCTATATGTATAAGTAATTCCAATATAAATATATTTAAAATCAATACTAGGTAGGCGTCCATGATCACCCAGGCAATCCATTTATCACTCACCAAACCTTTTTGTCCCGCTCTATTCAATACTTTTTGCGCGGAAGATTAAATTTCGCACGTCTCGTTCGGGTCCAAACCATTAATACTACGCCACCAATTCAGAAAGAGCTCTCATCGTGTAGGATCCCCTACGGAAATTGGAGACAATATAAGATTTCAAAAGGTTCAGACAATTTGGTCCTGTACGTCCCCATTGTCATTGACTCTTTTTATTTTTAACACGTCTGGTTGATGTTACACTGATTATGATTTTTGCGGTTTCCTAAATTACTTGGACGGGTCGAATTGATACTTGATGGCGCTCCCTTGTCTATTTGCGAAATGTTGTTTTTTTCATTTTATTTTGCTTCCTTTGTTTATTTATTTAACGGTACACCAACAGCAACACATAAAAAAAATATTACAGAATACACTTAATATATTTTAATATTTGTTGCCAATTACAGGCGTACAGATCTTTGTCACAAAATAGAGACGAGACACATTCGGGTAATTACTGTCTACTCCCGGACGAAAGCCTCCCAAAGAGCGCCAACTATTCCGGTCTTGGGCAGCCCGCATCCATCCACTGTCAGCCACCTTCTTTGGGTCATCGAACTTTATCAAAACTAAACAAATATTCATTAAAAATAAAAACTAATAAAACAAAACAATTTCTTTGCTTAATTTAATAATAACCTTTGCATAATCTATGTTATTGATTATTTATTAAAGGGTGTTATTTAAATGGTTAGCAAAGTATTCGTATTTTTGTAAGCAGAAAAATATAATCTGTAAGCAGAAATAGCTAATTGGTCAGCAACTCATGGCCAGCAAACATTACAAAACCTATCAGCAATTTATGTCATTCTGGATGGCTGTAATTATTTTTGAGCTGCAATGAGCTGCTACTGTTTAATAAAATTTTGGTAAGCACTCAGAGGGGAAGCCAAAAAATATTTTTTGAGCTTCTTATAAAAGTAGCAAAAACAATCTCAGCAAACTTGTCATGCGCAAAATGGGCGCATTCCTTACGTAGATTAGGAATGACTTTGGATTATGCAACTTTTATGATTATGATTATTATTACGCTTACAAGTAGTGGTGGTGGTGGTGGTAGTGGTGGTGGTGGTTTTAGTGGTAGTGGCAGTGACAGTGGTGGTGGTGGTGGTTGTGGTGATAGTGATGGTGATGGTGGTAGTGGCAGTGGCTGTGGTAGTGGTGTTGGTGGTAGTGGTAGTGGGAGTAGGAGTTGGCGTGGGAGTTGGGAGTGGGAGTGGGGCGTAGGAGGGAGTAGGAGGTAGTAGGAGGTACTAGGAGTTAGTAGGAGGTAGTAGGAGTTAGTAGGAGTTAGTAGGAGTTAGTAGAAGTTAGAAGGAGTTAGTAGGAGTTAGTAATAGATAGTAGGTATTCGTAGGAGTTAGTAGGAGTTAGTAGGAGTTAGTACTAGTTAGTAGGAGTTAGTAGGCGTCAGTAGGAGTTAGTAGGAGATAGTAGGAGTTAGTAGGAGATAGTAGGAGATAGTAGGAGTTAGTAGGAGGTAGTAGGAGTTAGAAGGAGTTAGTAGGAGTTAGTAGGAGGTAGTAGGAGTTAGTACTAGTTAGTAGGAGTTAGTAGGAGTTAGTAGGAGTTAGTAGGAGTTAGCAGGAGTTAGCAGGAGTTAGCAGGAGTTAGCAGGAGTTAGCAGGAGTTAGCAGGAGTTAGCAGGAGTTAGCAGGAGTTAGCAGGAGTTAGTAGGAGTTAGTAGGAGGTAGTAGGAGTTAGTACTAGTTAGTTTGAGTTAGTAGGAGTAAGTAGGATTTAGTAGGATTACCTACCCCCTCCTACTAACTCCTACTACCTCCTACTAACTTCTACTAACTAGTACTAACTCCTACTAACTCCTACTACCTCCTACTACCGCCTACTACCGCCTACTACCGCCTACTACCGCCTACTACCTCCTATTAACTCCTTCTAACTCCTACTACCTCCTACTAACTCCTACTAACTCCTACTACCTCCTACTAACTCCTACTAACTCCTACTAACTCCTAGTACCTCCTACTACCTCCTACTGCCTTCTACTAACTCCTACTAACTCCTACTAACTAGTACTAACTCCTACTAACTCATACTAACTCCTACTAACTCATACTAACTCCTGCTAACTACTGCTAACTCCTACTAACTCCTACTAACTCCTACTACCGCCGACTACCGCCTACTACCGCCTACTACCTCCTACTACCTCCTACTAACTCCTACTACCTCCTACTAACTCCTACTAACTCCTACTAACGCCTACTAACTCCTACTAAACTCTACTAACTCCTACTAATCCCTACTAACTCCTACTAACTCCTACTAACTCCTACTAACTCCTACTAACTCCTACTAACTTCTTCTAACTCCTACTACCTCCTACTAACTCCTACTACCTCCTACTAACTCCTAGTACCTCCTAGTACGTCCTACTACCTCCTACTACCTCCTACTTCCTCCCACTAACTCTCCTGCTACTAACTCCTACTAACTCTTAGTAACTCCTAGTAACTCCTACTAACTCCTACTAACTCCTACTACCTCCTACTACCTCCTACTACCTCCTACTAACTCCTACTAACTCCTACTACCTCCTACTAACTCCTACTACCTCCTACTAACTCCTACTACCTCCTACTACCTCCTACTTCCTCCCACTAACTCCTACTAACATGGGGTTAGGCGGGCGTAGGAGTTAGTAGGTGGGGGTAGGAGGCAGCAGGAGGGGGTAGGAAGTAGCAGGAGGGGGTAGTAGGAGGGTGTAGGAGGCAGTAGGAGGGTGTAGGAGGTGGTATGATGTTGTAGGAGGCGGTAAGAGTGTAAAGGGGGCGTAAGAGGGGGTGGGAGTGGGACATGTTTTCTCTGCTGTTCAATCATGAAGTCTTGCTGACCAAGTAGTTATTTTGCGGACCAAGTAACTATTTTGCGGACTGAATGTTTATTATGCACACCCATGTTATTGTAAGCTGCCTATTTCTGATTTAATTTTTGACCATTATTAAAATTATTTGCCGAACAAGGATTGCTGCCTGATTTTTTTATTTGCGAACAAAATCTTTGTATGCCGACCAAATGATTTAAATGCAGATTTTTTGTGGCTAACCAAATTTTAAAATTGCGGACCATTTAATTACTTCTCTTTATGAAATAGGTACAAAAGGAAAATAGAGGTATCTAAGTACCTACTTAAGGTTCGTGAGGAATTTTGTATTATTTGAAAAAGTAAATACATAACTTTATGTTTAAAGACTAGTCTTGTAATATCTCTACTTGAATCAGAAAGAGATGCCGATATATGAGTTGCATGCTGCTTGAGCCTTGAGCTTAAGCGGAGTTGCGTATTTATATGATAGTTGTGTAATACCACCCTAAGTCTACTGTGGTTAAGTAAGTAGCCACCTGAACTAGCCCTAATGTAAGCTTCTTACATTCTCACTGGACTTGATCATCATCGTTCGTTAGTATTTCTGTTATCCACAAACAATCTTATGTAAATCCAATAAATTATGGTTTATTTGCAGTCATTAACACCCTCAGCTATTTGAAGGCACACGTCGAACGAACAATACACGACAAATTGCTCAAAAATAATCACTGGGTACTCACCAAAAGCATCGCAAACATCAAAATCAGTGTATTGTTTGACGAAACCATCGCATCCCATTGTTTAATAACTCCCACTTCGACTTTAACGCAGCTTACTTGGGGGGTACATCCAATGAACATTCACGGAATCGAAATTCAAACGGTTGAAATAATGATCCTTAATATGACCAGTTTGAAAAAATGCGTCTGAGTTTAGCACATGAAGCTTTACACTTGTAGTGCGAGTCTAACCTCAAAAGCGATCGTAATAAGAACGTTACAAAGTCCAATGTGTCAAGCTCTAGTGCTGACTGTACAAGGAGTCCAAAATATGGTGGTTTCGAAATTCAAAATAGTATTCCCGGCGACACGCGCTGGTCACGTGTTGATAAAGGAAACCAAAAGCGTTGGTTTGGAATAACAACATAAATGCAGTTATTAGTAGTTGATTATATTTTTTACTATTGTTGGTGCAAATAGAACTGCAATAGATATGGTATGTGTGGCAGGGGCATTAATATAATCTTAGTGTTAGGTATTTAAAGGATGCCCAGTAAACGATATGTGATTCCTTGTTGATATGAAATAACTCCTAAATAACTAATAATGTTATGTCAGAAGCTTTTTTATAATAACTATTTACAACTAGGCATATTATTACGTACTCCCACCTCAAGCGCCGGCAACTCACTTGTGACTCTCGAGTTGCAGGTGTCCATGGGCGACGGTAGTCACTTACCATCAGGTGACCCGTCTGCTCGTTTGCCCCCCTATATACTATGAAAAAATAGTATTTTGAAAACCGTAAAAGTCTAAAGTATTGCTGTCACTTTTAGGGTTTTAAAAATACATAACCGAAAAGAAGTTATTTACAAAAATAGAGCACATTTTTGTATTATTTGTAAGTTTAAAAAACACAAAAAACAGAAAACCTCACAGAGAACCAGCGTAAAGTAATGCATTACATTTCGTTGAGTGAGTGAGGTAACCGGAGGCCACAACCCCCCCCCATCCTCTCCTCTCTCCCCCTACTCCCACCTCAAAGGCCGGCAACGCCGCAGTTGTGACTCTTGAGTTGCAGGTGTCCATTGGCTACGATAGTCACTTACCATCAGGTGACCCGTCTGTTCGTTTGCCCCCTTCTCTTATAAAAAAGTGTTTATCAATACTTTTTCAGTCTAGAATACTATGGACAAAAGTTTTATCATAAACTTTCGCTTACTATAAAATCAATAAGTCTTCTTAAACCTATTAACAGATTCCCACAGCAAATGACTAAGTAGAAAATTATTAAATTTTCAACACGTGCCAGGCAAATTAGCCCTTTTTGTGTTTTTCAAATGAGCTTGCAATATTAATTTCACCTTGGGTCGCTTCCCTTTCACTGCATAGGGGTTCACCGGTGGTTAAACAGATAGATTTAAAAATTAATAATTATTACTTACAATGCCTTAATCCTTTCTAAGCTGACAATGCTCTTTTTGTGGTTGTATTAAATACATTAATGATTAAATGCATTGTATTGGCAGTTTGGTTGCCCATCGTCAAATTAAATTTTGGTCAGGAATTTTATAAACTGTGTCAACAGTATATAAAGGTAATCTTTGAAAAGTGAGACCGTCAAGTTAGAAGCCTCACCATGGAATTGAGCTGTTCTGATAATGCCAGACAACTTTTCCTAAATAGTGCCAAATAGTGCACGAAGCATATAAATAGAGCATTCGGAGATTCAGGTCGTTCAGTAAGGCTGCTGTCTGTGGTGGTTTGAGTGGATCTTGACGTTAAGATAGCAGCCTCATCTCAGTACACAAGAACCACGGCACTGTTCTTAAAGAACTATATATCAAAAAACAGTGATAGTGAGCAGTGATAGCCCAGACGGTTAAAGAGCCGGCCGACAATCAGTGAGGCTCGGGTTCGAATGCTGGCATGTACCAATGAGTTTTTCAAAAACTTACGTACATTATTATCACTAGCTCGACGGTGAAGGAAAACATCGTGAGGTAACCCGCAGGTCTCAGAATTAATTCTGAGACATGTGTAAACAGACCCGGTCCGGCGATGGGCTCACCACCTATCACGTTTAGGGGCCCAATATTTCTCGTGAAATATGGGTATATCCAGTAATGGAATACCTCTGCCTACCCCCTTGGGGATAAAAAAAGGCGTGAGATTATATTATTATTATATTATATATACCAAAAAACGCCTCGGATTTCACGTTCACGATCAAATTGATACCCAAAATGGACCCCGTCCGCGTCTAGAGAACAGAGATCAAGAGATTTTTTTTACTGTCTGTAATTGCTAATACAGCTTCAAATTAGATATTCCGTTATAAAACATAGGTGGTACGGGTGCTGGTCACCGCAAAATAAAAGTACTTCGTCGAAATACAGACGGTTAAAATGAGAAATTAGGACCGAGCCATGCCCCCTGTCCGAGACATTTGCATGGATATTGAATGTCCTACGCCTACTGTGCTTACAATCATACGATGATTTTACACGCCAAAGAGTATGCTAGTAACAGAGGAGTCTGTTTATGATTAAGACTTGATAATACTGTTGGTCGAATCATACAAGTGCAGTCAAGTTTTTCTTTTGTTTACCCATGAACAGTTTCTTTGTACACGCTTTATATTAGCTTCACTTCTAACATTTTGTAACTTACTAACAAACTATGTAAACCAATATTGGTAGTCAGACTTAACATACTTCTGATTTTCGTATATACTTGAAACTTTGCAAGTTTTTGTAGTTTTTATGACAATAAAATAATGGGGTATCATCGAGCTGATGTGATGATGGAGCCAGGATGCAGAAACCGTCGAGTTTGGAACATTTTATTTGTTTCAATGAGTGCCGTAGAGTACGTAACAATTGGTGACAAAGATCCAATGATGGAGTCAGAAGATAGGTAGAGGAACTCCCTAAATATCTACTAGTAAATTCCTCGAGTTTGGGCTAATTTAATTTATTTAGAGTTGACTTTGAGTTAGACTCTCGTAAGTCCCGTTCCCTTGGGAAAATTATAGCCCATTTTACTTTCACCAAAGTAAGCTTTTCATTAGTGAAATAATTATTTTATTATTAAGAATTACAAACATACAAAAGTCCAAATCCTTCATCCTTATAATATTAGTGTATATGTTAAGATATGAATGCATAAAGATAGTTATACCTAAGAGAAAATGGAAACTAAGCCTAATAGCCTTAACATCGAAAGATCTATATCATGAAATATTTGTATCTTTGTTACGAATAAACTCAAAAACTAATAAACAGGTTTTTAAAATTCTTTAACATATAGAAAGATAAAATATCCTTGAGTAACATAAGTTATAGGTATTTTATTCCCGTATTCCCACGGGAACGGGAACTACGAGGGTGAAACCGCGCAGAACCGCTAGTACTTAATATAAAAGTTACCGTACAAATCATTTTATGGCCGTGGATTAAGCTGTATCTTCCAGTGTTCTATGCCTATGAATATTAGTGCTTCCCATTAGGGGAGCAGCCTGTTTAAGTGACATTAGGAGCGACCGTACCGACATGTCATGATTGATTCCGGCTATTTCGTTATTACTGACGTCAAAACGTTAGGTAATATTGCGTTAGGTAGATAATTTGACCGTTAGGATTCCATTATTGGTCTCTTGTTCTGCTGTCGTCCTAATAATTGTCTATTTCAGTGCTTACTAATATATATATATATATATATATATATATATATATATATATTTAGAATATAATTTCCCAAAAAGAAATAAACTGACCTACATGAATAAAATATTACTGATACTGGATAAATTAAAAACATAATAAATGTAGAGCTTATACCAGTGTATTTTAAATTGAGTCGGGTTTTGGCAAAGAGATTTAAATATCCTAGGCTATAGAGCGGCTATTGGGAATATTTTCATACAAAAACTTTGATCTCAAGAGTATCTATAATATCATTTGGACGTATCAAACTAGCCTTAACCTCTAGGTAATAAGTTATGGATTACTATATTATTCGCTTTGGCCGCTCTACGCTCTATAGTATATTTTAATCTCTTTGAGTTTTGGACTTGTTCGCAACTAGCTGAACATTTGTTTTACTTTTAATAGTTAACAGAATGCGCCTCCATACCCCCGTGTCAAAAAGCAATATGTAACGAATTTGTTTTTCAATTTCGCACCAATTTTGCATACGGAACCCCGTCATCGTATAACGCGTGCAAATAAAACGAAGTATTGTGGTTTTTACGATGCGTAAATATTTTTCTTTTTTCATTTTTATTGGCACCGGCAAGGTGGAAATGAAAAGAGAATTTCTCCTTTATAACGGTTTGTTATTGTCGCAGAAATTTGTTAATAACGCGTTGCTTCTGCAAGTCGTGTTTCATTGTACTTTTTATGGAGGTACTTTTTGAGGTTTACTTTTTATTATACTAGACTTGGGATTGTTATTAAATCTGGTTGTTGGTAGTTTTGTAGGTTATAAATAAGAGGTATAAACAATAGGTATAAACATTTTTTTTTTGTCAGTAACCGTACGGTTAAATTATATACTTAGTTAGATTTGACTACTTTAGAAATGGGCTTGAAATAAAATGAATGAAAATGAAATGCTTATGAAAGCCTAATTTTTTGGTAGTCAAATTCGACGACACAGCGTAATGATAAAACTAAAACTAAAACAAAACTAAACAATAAAAAATAAAAACTAATAAATCTAAACAAATCTTCATTAAAAATTAAAACTAAAAAAACAAAACAACTTCTACTTTATTCTTGATTAATATGATAATATGTTCCACCACTTTATGTCTAAAATTTATTTTGCGAGATCGGGTGTTTTATTTTTCCATACTATTCTATTGTTTGTCGTGGAACCATTATTGCATTCCACTAGTGAATCCATAATGCCGTTCGTAACTTTGCTAAATTATGTGGGAAACTAACACCCCAACCAAACCATTCATTCCGTCCAATAATGAAACTGTAAATAACCCTACAATATTGAAATTATTGATGATCGATTATTACCTTGTCTATATGCAAATTCAGAATAGTTGGCGGCTGCAAAAATTTGAAATTCAAATAAAAGTTATTTGTTCATTTTTTCGATACGCTGCCTAATAGTGTGTGTATTGTAATGAGTATGCAAAAAAAACTGATATGTTTGCCTATAACCGAAGAGATTAAAATATAATAGGACATAGAGGGGGCATTGGTAATATTTTCATACAAAACTTTGAAGCATGTTTGAAGCTTATGCGTCATGTCAGTCAGTATGAACGCGAGCTGTCATTCGATCGAAATTGTACTGGACTTTTTCCACTTGGAATAACTTTTTGCTTCAAATTTTCCTCGCTTTGTCCCCTCTATGTCCTATTATATTTTAATCTCTTTGCCTATAACGTTATCGATCGGCCTTTGGATTTGATTTGGTATGGTTGCCAATCAATGTGACAGATTCTATTTAGGGATGGGAATTTAATAAAATGTGGGAACAAATCCTTTTTAAACCGACTTCAAAAAAGGAGGTTTCTCAATTCGATCCTTTTTTTGTGTTCTGCTTTTGATGATTTTTTTGTTGTTGGAATGGTATCCCAACGATGGTACCATGATAAGGAAACCAGGGTCTGATGATATCATCCCTGAGAAAACGAGGAGAACCTTCGAAAATCGTAGTGGCGACTAGTGCTTTTGACTTTTTTAGTTTCCTGTTTAAAGTCGTTTTTTTGTGTAAAATTATAAACTGAGCATTGATTCTCGTAGCACAATTCTATTTATCTATTAACCGACTGATAGACGCGGCATAGGTTAAAACGGTGGGTATTTAAAAGCGTGAAACATCGTGAGGAAGCCCGCAGGTCTCAGAATTAATTCTGAGACATGTGTAAACAGACCCGGTCCGGCGATAGGCTCACCACCTATCACGTTTAGGGGTCAAATATATCTCGTGAAATGTGGGTAAATCCAGTAATGGAATACCTCTGCGTACCCCCTCGGGGATAAAAAAGGCGTGAGATTATATATATCGTGGGCTTAGAAGTAAAACCGACTAAATGCTAAAAAACTGATTTCGAGTTATGGCGTTTTGAAGGTTTGAACCCCAAAATTTCGTTGATTGCTTTAGGAATGTTATAATTCGTAAATAGTATTCACTTTATTATCTTATCTAGTACGTTATCATTTATAGTTACTTCAACAAAAGTTATACGGTTTCGCTGCAAATTGCATTTTTTTATCTAAAACCCCTTATTTAGTTGCTTTTACCGCGATATAAAAAAAAAGCCTTTATTTTAGAAACTGGGGGTTTCCTTTAAGTGCTACTTGTTTTATATTTCTTAGTTTAGGTATTTAAAGGGAGTTACCATTTCTTTTCTTCAATAAACCTTTAAATTTTTGAGAAAGACTCAAAAAACTAAATTTTAGTTGCTTTTAGTTCCTGAATTCTGTTGAAACTTTAACTAAGTTAAGATGTTTCCCTAACAAAAAATTATTTGCTGCCATAAAATTAAATGTGTAATCGTTTCTTTAACATGGCATCGTTAAAGAAACGAACTAAGAAGTATGAAAATAATACATCTTCCATATTGTTTTTTTTATTCCATGTCATTCCGGATGATGTTAAGAATCTAACGATACCCCATTATTTCAAATCTGTTCAGCAATTTATTCAAGTTAATGGTGGAAAACTGAAACTCGTCGGGATAGGCCGAGACAACAGCCTGCCACCTGCTACGAACTTGGCAAATCTCTCGTGCTTCATCCACACCCATTACAGGGGTCATACTTGCTCGTCGGTTACATACAATATTAACTACTCCGCTACTACATATCATAGTCGCAAGTGCGATATGTGTCTGCCATTGATGTTATTGCCCAATACATTACAAATCAGTGCAGCGTCTTAAACATATCTTCCAGTGCATTCGTAAACAATATAGGGGGTATTACAGCCCCTTGTCTCACTCCAAGGTGCAAGTGGATAGATTCAGACTGCTGCTTCTGGACTTAGATGAACATAGTGGCTTCACTTCGATGTATGACCAATAGTCTTAATAACTTAACATCTTCGTAATAACCCTGTAAAACAGTTATGAGAATGAAGTCGGTTTGTAGTTTCAGAAGAAATCTCTTTTTGTACGTCTTATAACATCAACATGTTCTATATATCTAGCACTTGCAAGTTGCCGATGATATCGTCTTAGTAGCGGAGTTGTTGCATGATCAACCTTTGGGGTAAACGGGTACAGGAGTGGAGATCACGTTTAGATAAGTGCAGTATAGGACGCTCTCCTGTAAGATGAAGAGGCGATCGGGCTTAACCTGAGGTCTGCTATTATATTATTACTAGCGGTTCTGCGCGGTTTCACCCGCGTAGTTCCCGTTTTCGTGAAAATACGGGAATAAAATATAGCCTATGTTACTCAGTGATATTTTAGGTTTCCATTGGTGAAAGAATTTCTAAAATCGGTCCTCTAGTTTTTGAGTTTATTCGTAACAAACATACAAAAATACAATTCTTACTTTATAATATTAATATAGATTAGGTGAATTATGATATTATTTACGGTAACATTATGGTTTACTTCATTGTGATATTTTCTTTTTCAGACCGACCATTACTTTTGAAAATGAAGAAGACGTATAAATAAAAAAATAAGTTTTTTCTATAAATAAATAGTACTACCTATAGAAAGCAAAGATTTCATTTTTTGTTTCTTTGTATTGAATAGACTCCAAAACTTTGGACCGATTTAAAAAAATCTTTCACCATTGGAAAGCTACATTATCAGGAAGTAACATAGGCTATATTTATCCCCGTATTCCCACGGGAACGGAAACTACGCGGGTGAAACCGCGTGGAACAGTATTGTATTTTTTTTACTAATGATTATTAAAATTAACATCAATAATAAAGTAACATGAGTACTTACAGTAAGTAGAGTCATTTAGGCTCTATAATATTGCATTTTTCGATATATAACAACCATAAAATCTTAATGAAAATTAAATTTACCAACTAACTCAACCAATATCTTGGTAAGATTGTGTACATATTTATTATAAATCGAAAGGTAAAAGCTACTAACCTTTAGTAGTTGTTATTACCATTAGAAAAAAATACTGCTTTCTATTAATTTTCAGTGTTAAAACCAACTAAACAAGATAAGACGGTTTTATTTCGATAAAATTACGTATTTCTGCTAGAGAGTTTTTAAATTTAAAACTGATTAAGTATAAATATTTGGTTAGACGTCGATACAAAAAAGAAAAAACATTGATTAACTAGAACTATTCGTTTTTCACACGAAAAGTAGCCATAAAAAAGCCTAGATAGCTGGTTTTTGGTTTCTATATCTCCGAAACCAAGCGTCGCATAGGTTAGTCGGTATTACCAGTAGAAAGAGGAAAAAATTCAGAGTAGAATGGCATTATTAACTCAATTTCGCAAAAATCTCGAGTTAGTTGGTATTACCAATAAGCCCACGATATATATATATATAATATTGCACAGAATCTCCTTATTGAAGCGTAAGGGAGCACTAAAAATAGATTGATGTCTACAACTATATTGGCTGATTTACTTAGATAACATTGGATTCATCTAACAACCATTTCACCTTATAGTATACTGGTGACTATCTGATTTCCAGTATCTTTGGGATAAAATATTTTTTATTAATTCTGTTTTTAAATATTTTTAATAATTCCACTACTTAATAGTACCTACTTTTTATACAAATACATATTTATTGACCTCAGAAACTTAGGAAGGACCAAGTGCCTAGAAAACCGAAACCTAGGTATTACTAGTAGCACTTGGTCCTGTGATTCTGAAGTTAATAGAAGAGTATATAAATAAAGAGCCCCAATGTAATAGGACAGAATGTTAAAAAAATATTAGCTTATTCCCAAGGATAAATTAGATGAGATTCTGAGGTCAAGAAAAATGTAGGTAAGATGGAAATTATTAAAACTTGTATAATTAGATTTGACACTTACAATTCCCATTGTTTGAGGACCATAAATAACTGATGTAAATTATTACCTAAAACATTTTCAAACTTCCATAAAATAAGGGCTCTATTTTAGAGAGGTTGTAAACATTCAGAATGTTGTACTTAATTGTGGTAAGACTAATTAAAAGGATTTATTGACACGCGCTCTGCAACTTATTGGGGATTCCAGGAATGTCTGTTTTACACAATGTTTAGAGTCAAACTATGTATGCTCTATTTGAGTTAGCTATTTGTGTAACTGAGTAATAGTGTACTAATAATAAGTGCACAGTGATAGCGTTTGATAGTGTTTGGAAGGCACGTTAAATTGTTGTTCCCGGTTTTCGTTGTGTTTACGCACAATGGAAGTCGTTAAGCCATGTCAGATAACCTTGGGTGGCTTGAAAAATTCAGACAGTTAAGTGGACACTAGCTTAGCACCATCTGCCAATCCGCGGTGGGCTCGCGTGGGAGATTAAAGCCCACACTTCCTCAAGTGTGAGGAAAGACCCTTAGTTCAGCAGTGGGCTGTTACGGGTTGATGATGATAGCCTTTCATTCGTGAGGCTCGACTTCAAATCCATGTATCAGTGAGCTTTTCAAAATTTCCAACCTGAGACTTCAAGCATGAGAGGCGGGCGTCAATATTTAACCACTGGACTATCTGCTTTACCTTTCATTGTGCGACTACCTACCTATTGATTCACTACGTCTGCTCCCTGATTTATACTTCCCGTATTATTTTTCTGTTTAACAAAATAATTTTGTGTCTATCACTCGTCCTCGTATGATTTTTGTCGAAACGGGAATACATGCACCGCTATCGACCGACAGTTCTAAGGCTGAATAGGATGTAAGTAATTGGACTTTCCTGCATAAATATCACCAGGAGTGTGGATACACTATTCTTTTAAACTTTAAAAGCGATCTAACTTAGATGGATGGAGTTCATACGGAGACGATAGTTTCCAACTTCTACATTAAGTTATGAATTTAAATTATATTCAAAGTTTCCACAGATAGCAGTGCAGCAGAGAGCAGTGATAGCCCGGACGGTTAAAGAGCCGGCCGAAAATCAGTGAGGCTCGGGTTCGAATCCTGGCATGTACCAATGAGTTTTTCAAAAACTTACGTACATATTTATCACTAGCTCGACGGTGAAGGAAAACATCGTGAGGAAACCCGCAGGTCTCAGAATTAATTCTGAGACATGTGTAAACAGACCCGGTCCGGCGATGGGCTCACCACCTATCACGTTTAGGGGTCCAATATATCTCGTGAAATGTGGGTATATCCAGTAATGGAATACCTCTGCCTACCCCCTCGGGGATAAAAAAGGCGTGAGATTATATTTTATTTATATTTTTCCACAGATCGGTTTTCTTTTCTTCAAATTGTTTTGTGATTTAATTTAATATTTTATATTGTAGTTACGTCATATCGAAAGTCGGTAAATCGAATGTCACGATAGCCAAGTGCATTCATTGGTCACTGCATCTACGGTACTCCACATCGAAAATCGCGGCATAGTGGTCGGTTGTTATATCAAGGTCACACATGGGTGAGATAGGTAGTCTTGGGCATTGTAGTTAGAAAATTGAGCGTCATATCGAAAGTCGGTAAATCGAATGTCACGATACCAAAGTGCATTCATTGGTCGCTGCATCTACGGTACTCCACATCCAAAATCGCGGCATTGGTCGGTTGTCATATCAAGTGTCAGTCATGGGTAGTCTTGGGCATAGTCGCCATTGGGAGCGCTCAATTTAGCTCGCAGACCTACAGCGAACTAGTTCGCTCAGAGATAAATAAAAAGATTTTTTTTTCATATTATTATCGTGAAAACATTTAACCATAGACTATTATCTATTAAGACGCTCTTGTCATTGACAAGGGGTATTCCGCGCGGTTTCTCCGGCTATGTTCCCGTTAGAATACAGGGATAAAATATAGCATAATATGCAGGAATATTGAAGCTTTCCATTGTTGAAATAATGTTTCAAATCGGTCCAGTAGTTTTTGAGTTTATTCGTTACAAATATAAAAATCTTTCTTCTTTATATTAGAGTAGATATAGATATATTAGTATGGATATAGAAGTGTACATAAAAATGTATCTCATAGCCAACGGGATGCCTGAAATTAAAATAAACACTCTCACGCCAATTCAATCAGAGGGTAGAAGTACTGCATTCCTGGAAATACAGCTAAGAAAGAGAGAGAGAGAGAGAGAGAGATTTGACCGGGGCGGGTCATCTGTCAAAATCTATAAACTAGTATACAAAGTAAAGTATTTGACTGGGGCACGCCCGGGGCCGGACGGGGCCCGGCCCGTTGTGACATGAATCAGCCTTAACTCTTCGAGTATAAAACATAATGTAAATAGTAAGGTCTACGGCTCAGCATTGGCTCTGGACAGTCCACAAACGTCGTACACCTATCGCTGAATTATAATGCTGTGACATATACCTACCTCAGAACCAACTATTGGGGCTGCGGTTTTCTCACGAAGCGATATCGAATGCCTCGTTGTCCCCCCAGGGGAACATTACAGGGGGACCACGAGTCCTTAGCGGTTTTCGGACCGTTAAACTAGTAAATAGATAGCTAGGTAAATATGTACAGTCAAGAGCACGTAGAGCTTGACAAATTGGACTTTGTAACGTTCTTATTAAAATCGTGTTAGAGGTCATAATCGCACTACAATTGTAAAGCTTGTGCTCTTGACTTCACGTAAAGTTCGAAAACCCATTGAAACATGCCCTTACCAGGCCTACCGAAAAGGAAGCACACTCACTTCTAACAGGATCATCAGAACTCTAAAGATATGTTTGAGTAACTTTTTATTTTGAAATAAAACACATCGTTACTTATTAGAAAATTTATTTTCAAATAATGATTACAGAAAACAGGCATAATAATAAATCGGCAAATTAGTTAAAATCATTATAATAACTTAAAAATGCTAAACAATAAAACTAAGTCAATTGGTATGACTGAAGATTAATTCTAATCCTATTATGAGCTAAATCGGATAATATTATAAAATTATCTAAAATACAATGTTTATTTTATTAAATAAAGATATAAAGGGGGAATATTCATATGAAAAAATTTGGTATTCCATCCAAAAGTGGTGATTAGCAGTTTTTTTTTATCGCCGAAAACTCGAGCGTTCGTTGAAAATTTGTAATAAAAAAAATTGTAACAAAAATAAAAACTACTTCAAGAAAGGCACTAAAAATACAAAAAATGCTCATCTCCTTTTACAAATTATTGCTTTTCCCGATGAAGGTAAATAGATAAAGGTATAAGTATTCCATTTCAATCAAAATAAAATTTTCGTAATCGATCCAGCCGTTGGAGTAATTTCGGACAAAAATAAAAGAAAATCCCGACAAACCTCCGTTTTTTAAAGTGACATTAATTTTTTTGAATCAAAATTACTGAGGTCCAAAAGTGGTAAGTACTATGTTTTTTCCTTTATTATATACCTTGCGATATATAGGACTCGTCCGAAAAGAGCTGGTAGGGTAAGTAATCATAGATATCGTGTTATTCAAATTTATAAAAAAACTAGCGACTTGCCCCGGCTTCGCATGGATGCTATACTAAAACCTTCCCCTTGCGTCACTCTATCTATTAAAAAAAACGCATCGAAATCCGTTGCGCAGTTTTAAAGATTTAAGCATACATAGAGGTATAGGGATATAGGGACAGAGAAAGCGACTTTGTTTTATAATATGTAGTGAAAATACTCAATTATTTTTCGAATACGGCGAAGGGTCATTAAAATTCTAAAATACTTTAGTTTCAACGGACGTTTAAGTATTCGGCTTAGAGTGACATGGATAATACCTAAGATCACAATCAAGAAATTCATGCAATCGTCAGACGAAAGCGTTTAGGTGGGACAATTTTGAGTTAACGAATCCAAACTAGAGATGTGATAAAATAATCGATTTTTATATTCGGAATCAATTATAATTTTTAAATAATCTATAAGTATTAATTTTAAATATAAAATTATAGATTTTTAATACATCGACTATATTTTTACACGTTTTAATCGATTCATATTTTTTTCAAAAAACGATTATTATTAAAAAGAGAAAAATCTATTTTTAATTAATAGACTTTTTTCGATCAATGTCACATCCCTAACCCAAACTGTAATTCTCACCGGCATTTTCCATAAGATAGCAAATTTTAAAACCGGCGGACCACTGAATTGTGATAATTATTTAGACTGTTAACCCCAAAATATCATTACCTAATAAAATACCACTTTATATACAGGCCAGTACATAGTTTATTTATACTATTTGATCACACTTTTCATAACTAAATTTACACAATCATAATGTCCTAGTACGTTAAGAGCAAATAAAATCTATTTCCATTATTCTGTACTAAATACAAAATCGACGAACACAACGATAAGAAAGACTCAGTAGTGAGATTTAATCTTACACTTCTACGAGTAATATACTGCGGTTACATATCTGAAGTATCGGTAATGAACTAGGAAGTCATTTACTTAATTAAAAAGAGTAGCATAAAGGCATGTTGCTTAGTTTAGAACTGGTATATTCATAATTCAGTAACCCTCAATAACTACCAGGCCACCATACCATTCATACTCTCCCACAAATATACAAGTAATGATACCAAAGAGATTAAAATATAATAAGGCATAGAGAGGACAAAGCGAGGAAAATTTGATGCCAAAAGTTATTACAAGTGGAATAAATCTAGTACGATTTCGACTGAATGACAGCTCGCGTTCATACTACCTGACATGACGCTTGAGCTTCAAAGTTTTGTATGAAAATATTTCCAATGCCCCTCTATGTCCTATTATATTTTAGTCTATTTGAATGATACCAACATTATTTCCTACAATGTTAGTATCATTTCATATTAAAAAAATGTGAGTGACGACTCATTTTCCTGACAAGTCACCTGACATAATATTATGTCAGCGTCTTTTATTCTTATTCTCGTAACATGATTATTTTACTTCGTTGTACTGCGTAGTTGGGATATACCACTTCTACACTCAACACGAAGTGATAGTTGTAAAGCATAAAGATGGGAATTTAGAAAATTTTCATCTACAGATGTTATTCTTAAAACGAAACAATAAGCATACCAATTTTATGTACAAAACTCTTACATGCGTGATACTTTGCGGCTTGCCTTAAACTTTGTGCTGACCAATGCAAGAAGAAAACAGGACTGATAGAAAAAACTCATTCGTCAGCACGCCGTAGCAAAATCCAATCAGCAAATAAGAGTTTCCAAGAGATCATTAGGAAAACTTCATTTTTATATTAAAATTATCTTAAACAAATATCACATTTGAACACACCCTAACTTAACTTACTATATCTTAAAATAAATAAATTACGAAAAATGGTGATAGTGAATTTGTGTTTTGTGCCCAAAATATTTTGTTCCCATTTCAATTATGAATTATAATTTTATGGTGTGTTTAGTCTCGAATCGAAAACATCTGTAAAAAAAATTTTGTGAATAGAAAAATTGTAATGAGATTGGGAAAAATAACAGTCCACTAGAAAGTTTGCGTAAAACGTCTTATGACTATGAGTAGTTATGATATTTATGAAGTTTGACAACATTTATCGTTATAAATACTGTTGGTTAAATAATGATGATGAGTATAATATACGGTTAATACCACTACAAACTATGGTTACATGAATACTTAAAATCCCACTGCTCTTACTACCATCCAAAATTTAGGAATAATAAATTCGGAATGTCATACAGTCTCCGTATCAGATGACCGTTACATATTTATACAAAATGAGGGAAATTTTTTTTGTAAAACAAGTTTATTCGGTTAACTAAAGCGCCTTTTCGGCCAAAAGACTTATCTTACTAATGCGTCAATAGATAATCTCTCTTTCTAATTCATGCTATATAAACCCGATTAAACTTGTTTCTCCCTCATTGCTTCATGAGCCACCAAGACCCATACAGTTTCAGACAATTCAATTCTAAAATAACTAGCATGAACTACATGATCTTAAAACAACGCCATCTATCACGGTGTAGTAACAAACTTGGCTCCCAGCATAGACATGAAAACTCCTTTTGCAGATTCGTTTTCCGCTCTAATACAATTTTTCAGGTGGGTTGTGTGTCAGAGAAACTGCAAGCACAGATTTTTTTTATTAGAATGTCACCTAGATATTAATTTGGTATCCTATTGTTATATTGAAAAATTGTTTCGGCCAATTGAACAAAATATACGGTTATTAAGTATAGGGTTGTAACGAATCTTTAGCGTGTCTGTAAATAAAGCTTGGAGTGAAATACTTTGAAATTTTGTTCAATTGGTTTGCTAAGTGGATGAAGTGTGGAGACAAAGCTTAGAAGCTCTTACAACACCGCAAATTTTATAAATTTGGAAAAATTCGCTTACGCATAACCATTCAATATTCGCTTTGCTCACATTTGACTTAGTACTAAGAATTCGCATTGCAATTAAATTAATTATCGTTACAACCCTGATTTGGAGACTTAAAAACGTGATAGCGGTAAATTCTACAAGAATTTGGAAACTAATCTTCTAGAAAAAGGAGTGACCATGTCTTGCAGCTATTTATGGAACCCTTTACCCCCGGCAATTTTATGAACTCATCATTAATCATATTCTAAATTAAATTATCGATTGACGACTAAACAGAAATGACAGAGTTATAAGTCAAGCTTAAATTAAATTATTAACAAATTTTACTGATAATTAAAAATAGACCTTTAATAAAATATACATTTGAAACAACTTGGCACAAACACTAATCAAAGTATCCTACGCATAAATACACTAAATTATTTCTAAAATAAACATTTTTATTACAAATTAATAATATTATGAGATCAATCGATGATTAATTTTAGGCTGCTCTCTTTGGAACAATTTATGGGGAAACGGACTTTAATTACTTTTAAATAAAATAAAATATTTTTGTTTTGCTAAACGAAATAACTGGTCCATTCTTCGTCTTACTTTCCACCTAATACTAGAAAAGTTTTAATTAATAACTATTTTAATATAAAAGTTTATTTTAAATCCTACCTTCGTATAATACTTGTATATGCGTAAAATATGATTAATACCTAAGGTATGTGTTTAAAACTACAGATATAATAGGCTTCAATGCCATAGCGGAATGGAAAAAGACATTATAATAGCAGCAGTTATACTTAAAATACATGTATAAGCAGATACTTTTAACGCATCATTTTCAAGGAGAATGAATTCATTTACCAATATAATAAACACTATACGAAAATACTTTAATTTTGAATTTTATAGCATTATACTTGAAAACGATGATAGCGTGACTTATTTTAAGTTTAAAATCGTACCGACCTAAAAATTTTAATTTTTGTACTAATATGGGTTATACACACATTAGCACACCTATTTTTTAGCCCAAAGGGTAATTTTTGTTCACCTTACAAATACAGTTATTGCGGATGCCAACCGACTAAGGAAACATTATCAGTTTTTATAATTATTTTGAGACAACATTCACTTATTAAATATAAGAAACGATATTATTTAAAACGTTGGTTTGGCATAATTGATTTAAATATAATTTCGAAGCCTTGCCTCTATTTTTCTGTATGTAACGTAAAAACGCAACGGTATTAGAACACAGAGGAATAGTTCGTATTTCTCGAATAAAAATGCAAATATCAAAAGTACAGTTATATACAAACCTAAAACAAATCTATATATTCCAGGCATGCTATTGCTAATACACAATTTTATATTAAAATCGTGATTAATCGGCTACATTCCAAAAGGTAATTTTAGTGAACCTTCACGTTGTCTGCCATCTACGAGGCCGAATTTGTAGTGTCATTCACTTGCAGTGAGACTTCTAGGCCAAAATCAGTGGCAGACAGCGTCGCATACAAAATAATATATAAAAAAGCGTGGCGGAAAGAATAATCTGGGAATTATTCTTAGCACGCTACTCTTCTCTGTCAGAAAGCCAGTTTACCGTTTGTTGGACAAAAGTTTCCAGCCGAGCATCAGGAGGATTGCGGTGCAAATGGAGCCAGACACGTTGCTCGGGAAAATGGTGGACAAGATCGAGCGAGGGGCGTCAACACTCGGAGGATAAAACTCCTCTGAAGATGCAGCGGCGTCAAGCTGAAATTAAATTGATTGTAATTAGTGACAGCTCCCTATGGAATAAGATCAGGTGACCTCTTCGATGTTTTAATACTCAAAGGGTGACCAAGTAGGGTGTGGACGTTGTCCTACCACAGACAACATCGCCATCTATCGGGTGTAACTATGAATCTAAACTCTCTAAACTCCCACTTACACACTTTTTTTTATTAAAATCCATCTGGCAATTTGCGAGACTGACTCACGGCAATAGATTTTTATAATTAACTAACGGTTTTGCGCGGTTTCACCCATGTAGTTCCCGTTCCCGTGGGAATACGAGTATTAATAGAATTGAAAGACTATTTTACTCCGGGATTTTCTAGGTATAGATTGGTGAAAGAATTTTTTTAAATCGGTCCAGTAGTTTTGGAGTATAGATGATGGAGGGGTACCGAATAAGGTTTTTATACATAAAAATAGTACACAATAACTTCGACAGATCGTGCTGATACATTATATCTGTCAAAGACACTACTATTTAGTGCGGGATGGCTGTGAAAAAACCAGACCTATACGTATAAGTACAATATATTATATGATTTCAAAGTCCTAAACTGTAAACCTAAGGTGAAGGTTTGGTCTCAAAATCATTAATCTAAATTTTAGAACGGTAAAAATATGATGGTTAGGAGCAAAATTTTAAAAAGAAAGTAACTGACGCAGCATAGTATACTAATTAAGCGGACTAAAGTGGTAGTGGACTGGACGCAAATGTCGCTTTATCTAAAACGCAATATTAGAGAGCTACGGGGGAACTCTCATAGTACCAAAGGAAGACTTTGGTCAAATAAACTCGAGTTATATGGCTGGATCCGTAGGATAAAACATTAAGCTATGTATTTATCGCTATGAAGGCCAAACTAAACCAAAGTGGGCTGATGATGAGGAATGATCTCGCCAGTACTTACATAAAAACTGGAATGATTGTTAAAAACTTCGCGACAGGTGACTAGGCCATAATATCAGTCCATTTCATACCAGTAGTACTTTTAAAAAGTCAAAATAGTAATAATCAATCAGTTCTACGTTTTAGTCAGGTATACCTAGTAAGGGTAAAAATTATTCGATAATGTATTATGTTCTTAACAAATATTTGTATTTTGATATATGGTTTAATACTTTTGTGGGTATAACGTCAAATGGGCTTTACAATTAAATAAATAAATAAATAAATCGTAGGACACAATTTACACACGGTTATTCAGTCCCAAACTAGGCAGAGCCTGTACTATGGGTACTAAACAACTGATAGACATACTTAAATAAATATTAAACGACCAGACACGAAGCCAACAGACATGTTCATGCACACAAATGTTGGCCCCGAGCGGGGATCGAACCCGCGACCTCCCACTCAGAAGGCAGGGTCACTACCAACTGAGCCAACAGGCCCGTCATTAGAATGTATACATAAACTTAGCGTACCCATAAAGATTGTAAATACTGAAAGCTATAAGAAAAGTTCTAGCTAAAGCGCTGTACTTGGAAGCACTTTTATAGATATTAATAAAACAATACCCTCATAAAGTTTACACAGGTCTCTTGAAAAGGACGTTTACATCGACGATACGATTTAACATTAAGCGTCTTGCTTTCATGTGGTATTTATGCAATTTGCGTTTTACTGGAGAGAGTTGGCAAATGTATTCCAATACCATTAAAAAAAAAAATATTTTCTGTAGGTACAAAAAGTACTTACACCTAGAAATCTTAATGGTCGAATAACAAGGCACTCTAAACTCGACGTCCATGAAGATTGGCTAAATGTAAACAGCAGCCTATCTCCATTGACGAGTTGCTGGAAGTAGGTACTCATTGGACTCTATTTTCTGAGCGTGACACCGTACCGGGTGCTATTACACGTGCCTCAGAATCTATTCTGAAAACTGCAGCTTTCCTCACAGTGATTTACTGCACTATGAAGCAATGATACATATTAATTCAGAAGTTTTAAAAAAACCTAAATTAGAAAAAAATACAATCGGTCTTACTTCCAAAATACTGCATAGAGCATCACAACATGTACCATTGCTACTTTATAACACCCACGAATACATACTATTTCCCTAATGCATTTTTTTATATTCAAGATTTCGGTTCTTATTTTACTTTCTTTTGTAAACATGTTGTACATACACTTCCCATAAATTTATTGACTAACGTATATACTTTTATCCCTCTGCGGGATATAATATTCCCTTCTGATGATATATACGCTTACCAACGCCACCTAGACGTCATCTTAGACAACTACTACAATGTCGTAGTCGTGTCACGTGCATGTCTTGCTCAGCTATAATAGTTAAAAGTCGTTCGGTGTAAAACGCCGTGAAGCAGTAATTCAACTGAGTGATACACTTGACTGTTTTATCGTAGGGATAATTTGAATGGTATTTTTACTATAGTGGGGCGCAAACAATACATGTGTTATGGCCACATTAAAGCGCATTTCGATTTCTACTCACTGTTATTGTTATTGGTATTTATAACATGTTTATAAACGTCTCAGTTTTACGGTGTTTGTTAGGACTTGTTGTAAAATGGTAGCAAACATATACTTCTAAAGTAAATAAGGTAAAGTCAAAATGCTTTTCGAATGTTGTATTTGAAAAAATATTAGTTTAAATTTTTTTGATTTTTACCTTTACACAAAAAATTACAAAACTACATATTTTAGAAGTTGAGATGAGCTTCTATAAAATAAATCAGGGGAAATGTAATGAAAATATTCAAATACTTACAACTTATTTAAAAAATATATATATGGATCTAACAAATCTTATAACCACTTTACGTGAAACAAAGAAAATATAATATTCCTTCGAAGTTGAATCAATTAAAATCATTTAAACCGACGACATCATAAACTTGGGCTTGTTTATTAACAGGTGGGTTTCAAGGATTTGCGGTATTATACAGCATGTTAAAAAAATAGATCAGCTCTTCAAAGAGATTAAGGCGATCACACATTTTGAACAACACACTGCATATTATGGATTGCTCTGCTATGTTCGACATGTGTATACTGCCTAATTTGAAGTTGAACAATCACGGTCTTATTTCAAAACGGGGTTTAAAATTACACTGTATCTAAAAACAGACTGTCACTTACTTGACAATAATGCTAAAAAGACACCTTATATATCTTTTTTAAACAGTGTCTAACTTTAAACTGCGTCTTGTAATAAGTCAGCTTTTGTTTCGCATAGAAAATCCAACAGTAGCACCTCGGACAAGGGCTTAAAGAACAACGGCAGCTTTGGTACCCATGAAATAGACACCCACGGGGTATCACACTATGCTTGTTTTATTGACTCATAACAAGTCGAAATTTTGCATATTTTTAAATTAATCTAGCAGTTGAAAATATTGAGTCAAATAAAACAAAAATATCATAGAAACACGAATCGATCGATTGGGAAATCTATTAATACCAAAGAGATTAAAATATAATATAAGGCATAGAGGGGACAAAGCGAGGATTATTTGAAGCCAAAAGTTATTCCAAGTGGAATAAGTCTAGGACAATTTCGACCGAATGACAGCTCGCGTTCATACTAACTGACATGACAAGGACATGACGCTTGAGCTTCAAAGTTTTGTATGAAAATATTACCAATACCCCCTCTATGCTATTATATTTTAATGTCTTTGATTAATACAAAAACTTTTTTGTTGTTGTGGTAGAATTGAACGTCGTGTCATCACGTCAACCGTGTCATTCACTAGGGATGGCCAAGTGAAAAAATAAATTGATATTTAACGTATCGACATTTCTAAATACTATAGATAAAAATCGAGTGAAAAATATCGATATATCGTCAGTTTTTACATTATTATTTATACATATTCCCAAATTCGTAAAAAAGGACGATGAAAATAGTATTTTTTTATAAATGCTTGAGTCTAAACAAGTATTTAGTACTTAACATGAAATGAAACAGAATTGCGTTAAAAATATAATAAAATTGATACGAATTCGATACTGTAAAATAAATGTCGATATATCGCCATTAAAAATATCGACGATATATATAAAATTGTGATAATTATGTATTGGGAAAAATATCGATATTTTAATATAGGTATCGATATTTTTTGCCCAAGCCATCATTAACTGCCACTATGTGGCATAGAGTTACTTAAATGGCATGTGGTAGGCAGTGCTATTTTCTAACAAAGAGGTTGTAAGAAAATCATTTTCTTTCCTAGAGAAACTTTTTCTTTACACGTCTTTGGTACCTAAAATCTCATAATAACCTACAAAATACACTAGGTAACGAATAATTTTTAAACCTCAACTTATAAAAATGTGGTATGATTACATATTATCTTAGTCTGTCCAAGAACTATCGATTTTACACGGTTTCGTCTTCCGTGGGCAGGTGTAAGTAGGGTACCCAAAACACATGGACTTTTGCCAATGTTATTTGTGGAAGAGATCAAATGTGACTGAGTATCTATCTATATTATATAAAATGATAAACTGACTGACTGATTGGTGATGTATCAACGCACAGTCTAAGCCGCTGGGGAGACTTAAAATTTTGCACATAGTTAGCTTATACAGTGTAGGCATCCACTAAGAATGGATTTTGCAAAATTCTATCCCTAAGGGGGTGAAATAATCGTGCGCGAGCGAAGCCGCGGGTAAAAGCTAGTCACCTTATATTGGCACCATATTGTGAGTGGGTTGACACGGTCATCTCTATCAAAGAATCAGCTTAGCTATCCAAAGAGGAAATGCGACCCGTCTTCTTGACACTGTGCTACATAGTTCCTTTTAGGAGGTTATTTTCTTATGTGTAAATAGGTTTTTTATAAATAAATGTAGGTATATTCTAGTCGTTTTAGTTTTAATTTAATTTAGTATACCCATTTTTGGACACGCTGTTTGTTATGAATTCTGCGAGCTCGTAATAAAACGCTAATTAATCACTCGCATTTCGATATCAACTGTATTGGTTTGGTAATTTATTATTGTTTATAAAAGGAGCTTTGCGGTTTGAGTGCTATACTCGGGAATCTCGGAATAAATCGTAGTGAGGCGTGGGAGAAGGAATAAATTAAATATTATTATTATCAAAAACCATATTCCTGGCGATATTTTTCGTAAAGCCCGGATAAAATTAGATACCCTATGTGCTACTCTCTACTGTTATAACCATGAAAGTAGCTAGCTCTCGGTCACGTCAAAGTGTACCCTTTTGATGTAACGTATAGGCAAATTGTATGAAGCCGTATCTACCAACTTTCAAATTTGTTAACGTTCAACAGATTTCAGCATTTGCCATTTGTATATTAAGTACTAGTTTATTCCGGTTTCCACGGGAATTTCGTTTTTGTTCAGAAGCCTCCCTCGACGTGCTCGAAAGTCACTGAAGTTGTTTCTTCGAATCGAATTGAATCAAGTTTGTTTAGGAACGCATAGAGGACAAGTGAAGATTTTTATATACCTACATTTATTTATTTATTTACATTAGACAAAATGGAAATATATTATTATAAATAGGAAAGTTTTGTATTTTTGTATGTTTGTTACGAATAAACTCAAAAACTATTGGACCGATGTTAATAATTCCTTCACCAATGGAAAGCTAGAATATCCTTGAGTAACATAAGCTATATTTTATTCCCGTATTCCCATGGGAACGTAAACCGCGCAGAAACGCTAGCATTTTATGTTTCATCAATTTTATCATATTAAAAAAGAGAGTAACCAGGAGACCTAGCTTCGCTCGTCACTACCACCATCTGCCGGTGAGTGGCTGTATTACATAAAAAAATATTTTTGTGTTAAATTAAGTTTTTCCAAGGATACAATTATGCAATTGAACTTAAATTGCAAAACTGTACCTAGGTATATACAGAATCGTTAGAGCCGTTTCTGAGAATAAATACATACATAAATTCGCACACACAAGTACCTATTGCTCGTTTATAGAAAACAGATAGGTATCAAGTTAATATTGGAGGTCATGACAAGGACGGTCTGGAAGTATTTTGCTGCAATTATAATTATTGTATAATACATATAGGATTTCGAACCACGAAAAGTGCCATATGTGTACGCACCCAATTTAAAGAGATTACAAACCACAGGTACAAAGGACACCCCTCTCCAAATAAAATCAGTTTCCCAAAGCAATCCTCTTATACAATCTTTATAAACGTTAGCGCAAATCTGTATAATTTTATTATACCTAATTTTGCTTTACCAAATTGAATACGAGCCCAACAAATTGCTTTCATTATTACAAGATTGGGGGAGAGAGATAAATATATACAGTTTATGTGTAGAGAAAGGAGGAAGATGCAGCCACCTGATAATCTAACGACAAAGCATCAATCGCGAGGAATCATTTACATTTGCATACATTTTGCGGAGTAAATAAAAAAATAAATTAGATAGACATTGGTGAATCCACCCTAGGGGATTCGAACTGGCAATTTAGCTTTAGAAATAAAGATAAAGAATAAAACTTTTATCATTGTAAGTCGTAACACTTATTCAAGTTTACCATGTGATTTTGGATTTGTCCATATTATTATTAGAAAGGAGATACCAATAAAACAGCTAAAATAAAGTGTTCAGAAACCCGGGATAATTAAACCGGTTTTTTACATAATCAAACTCTAAAACTATAAACCCGTATATATAGACAGATATATCACAGAAGTTTCTTAGGTGAAATACTGTTTGAAAGTTCGCCATTTTTATCCAACAGTTCTAGAAAACGAGCAATGATTTTTGCAAATCCCATTGGACACCCGGATAGGTAGTGTAAATAATAAACTTGTTAGAACGAAAATAATAAATTATTTCCTACAAATCTTAAACAAGACAAAATGGAAAAAAAGATTTGATTAGGTATTTGCAAATCTTGAAGCGTAATAATAAGGTGCGCAAAGCAAAGAATACCTTTGAGGTTGAACAAAAGATTCTGCAATATTGCACTCGAATCAGTTCAAAGGGATCGGAGCGGAGGACAATTTTGACTCTCGATATGGATATCTCGATAGGAAAAAATACCCTTTAAAAGAAAAATGGATCCTAAACCAAAGATAAAACGACGAAATTCGTATGATCGAACCTCTATTAGGTTATTTACAGTGTCTTATGAGCAAAGGGGTTTTCAAAAGAAAGGCGGAATGAATTCCATTTAATTTTGAAGGATTTTTATTTATTTGCAAAAGGATGCTCATTGATATTTGTCATGATGCTGAAAATTGAAGTCGTATTATGATATTACTCTTGACATGTTTTTTTGAGCAGTGATAGCTTAGGGGTTAAAGAACCTGCTTCTCATTCGTGAGTCCCGGGTTCTAGGGCCGTCGCGCTAGTGATAAATATGTAAGCGAGTGAAGGAAAAATCGAGAGGAAACCCTCAGGTCCCAGAATTAATTCTGACGCAGACCCGGTAAAACGATGGACTCACCACTATCACGTTTAGAGGTCCAAAGAATATATTGCTTAAACGTGGGTATTTCCAGAAATAGAATACTTCTGATACCTCGGGGATAAAAGGCGTGAGATTATTTATTTATTTTAACTTTATTTATAAAGAACAATGGCAAAAGTCCATGTGTTTTGGGTACCCCACTTACACCTGCCCACGGAAGACGAAACCGTGTAAAATCGATAGTTCTTGGACAGACTAAGATAATATGTAATCATACCACATTTTTATAAGTTGAGGTTTAAAAGTTATTCGTTACCTAGTGTATTTTGTAGGTTATTATGAGATTTTAGGTACCAAAGACGTGTAAAGAAAAAGTTTCTCTAGGAAAGAAAATGATTTTCTTCCAACCTCTTTGTTAGAAAATAGCACTGCCTACCAAATGCCATATAACTTACTCTATGCCACATAGTGGCAGTAAATGATGGCTTGGGCAAAAAATATCGATAGTTTTCCAGATACATAAATAGCATATTATATATATCGTTGATATTTTTAATGGCGATATTATATCGACATTTATTTTACAGTATCGAATTCGTATCAATTTTAATATATTTTTAACGCAATTCTGGTTTCGTGTTTCATTTCATTTTAGGTACTAGATACTTGTTTAGACTCAAGCATTTATAAAAAAATACTATTTTCATCGTCCTTTTTTACGAATTTGAGAATATGTATAAATAATAATGTAAAAACTGACGATATATCGATATTTTTCACTCGATTTTTATCTATAGTATTTAGAAATGTCGATACGATAAATATCAATTTATTTCTTCACTTGGCCATCCCTAGTGAATGACATGGTTGACGTGATGACACTGACGACACGACGTTCAATTTTACCAAAACAACAAAAAAGTGTTTGTATTAATCAAAGACTTTAAAATATAATAGCATAGAGGGGGCATTGGGAATATTTTCATACAAAACTTTGAAGCTCAAGCGTCATGTCCTTGTCTTGTCAGTTAGTATGAACGCGAGCTGTCATTCGGTCGAAATTGTGCTAGACTTATTTCACTTGGAATAACTTTTAACTTCAAATAATCCTCACTTTGTCCCCTCTATGCCTTATATTATATTTTAATCTCTTTGGTATTAATAGATTTCTCAATCGATCGATTCTTTATTTCTGTTTTATGTGACTCAATATTTTCAACTGCTAGATTAATTAAAAAATATGGAAAATTTCGACTTGTTATGAGTCAATATAACAAGCATAGTGTGATACCCCGTGGGTGTCTATTTCAGTGGGTACCAAAGCTGCCGATGTTCTTTGTGATTCAATCGTAGCAAAATGATAGAAGAGATGTAGGTACCTCGCTCCGGTAGTAGCAACAGCTGTAGTTATTTATTATGAAGAAGGTAACTGTTCTCCCGAATTTGACTCGAGTAAGTTCCATTACAGTGGGAAAATGACAGCACATGCTATTCCCAAAAAAGCAATATGACCATTGGTGAAAGTATTTTTAAAGTCGGTCAAGTCATAACGGAGCATACCTATTACATCATATATTCATTACTTATAAACAAAAATACTCACAAAAAAAAACAAATCTGTCATCTTTATAATATTAGTGTCGATAATTATTATTTTATATTAAATATCGCAAAGGCTGAGTTTAGCCATTCGGCGCGGAAATTCTGCCTGCCTGCTATGCACAATGCCACCTCGCGGGGACGCGTTCGATAACGTATTTTATTTATAATTGAGGAAAAAATTTAATTTTTATATTTTCTATTTACAGGGTGACTTTTTTTACCGTCTGGAAAAAAATGTGGTGTGATAGGTAAGTGTAATAGATTCATTTGGCAATATTACTTAAAAAAATTTTTTTTTTTCTAAAAAAAATTTTTTCTTGCTTAAACATTACTTAATTGTAGTCAATAATACACACTGAACTATTTATTTATTTATTTACTTAATTATAGGGAGACCTACAGCTATAATAACAATAATAGGCAATCAATTTAAATATCAGGAAGCCAATTAAAGGTCCTCACAAGTACATAGCGGAGTATTTAAGTTGAACGGTATTCGCAAGAAGTGCGCTAACAGTACGCTATGCTAACAAAATATGAAGGTATTTTACGTTATATTACATAATATAAATACCAGAGTCCTGGTTAAGAATGTTTATAATACTAAAAATAAGGATATGTAAAAGTGCCAACAATTATAGCTATCTTTTAGTTAAGATAAATCATTGAAAAAATGATTGAGTAAGTTGCTGCCGTACTTTCTTAGAACCGGTGTTAAATAGGTCTATATCGACTATATTAGACAACTCGTTAAAGCATTTACCTGCACGCCAAAGAAATGAATTTTGCCTGTAATAAGTGTTTGCCCGCGGGAGGTAAACTAACGATTTATTTCGTAGGGACCTACTCGGTGCCACTATTGATAGTAGTGACAGAAGTGGTGGACAGTCAATGCCTCCAGAGGCAATTTTCAAAAGAAAGATTATATCTGCGATCTCGCGACGCTTCTCAAGTGGGAGGATATGAAATTTCTTACAGAGCTCCAAATACTTATTTGAACTGTAAGACTCTCGTACTCGAAAACAAATATGTTTTAATAATTTCTTTTGAATATTCTCAATACGAGAAATATAAACCGCATATCTAGGGTTCCAGATCTGGCACGCGTATTCCAGATGACTACGGACGAATGTACAATATAATATTTTTATAGTTTTAATATTTTTGAAGTCTCTGGAAGTGCGCATTATAAATCCAAGAGCTTTATATGCTTTCGATACAATATTTTGAACGTGCGAATCAAACAGCAATTTTGAATCATGGAGTACCCCTAAATCCCGAACAGAGTGGTCTCTACGCAAACAATCACCTTAGAGAGAATAATTAAATATAATCGGATTTTTCCTTCTATGGAAACTTATTATACTGCATTTTGACGGGTTAAGATCAAGATGGTTCAAAGTACAGTAATCTTCAAGAGCAAGCAGGTCCCTTTGCAACATCTCTGCCTCAGTAATACTAGAAATTTCCATGAAAATTTTCATGTCATCAGCGAAACACAGCAATTTAGAGCTTTTAAAGCATTTGAAATAGTATTTTAAAAAGAAACAGGCTCGTAGCTTCCATTTATTCGCAATTTACCTACAACCGCCAGCTGCGCGTAGTACTGTGCGTAGTTTTCTAGATTTTGTAAATTGCATTAAACATAACTATATTTACCAATTAATCTCGTGTATAACTTCGTCTCTAGATACCTTATACGGCATATTTTTTTCCAGACAGTAAAAAAAAACATCCAGTATAACTAAATGTAAAAAATAATGTTTGTAATAAATATTTTAATATACGTACTCCCATATTATTTAAATCGACCCAGATTTTAAAGATGGCATGAGACTAAAAAAATACGGTATTGCACCGTCATCACAAAATGGCAACACAGCGCAATCATGTAGCAGCATCGTTAAAAACCTCGTGGGCAACAAATAATAATCTCAAAACGCACTACGAGCATCGATGCTCCATACTGACTTTTACGACGACACAAATAAATTAAATTCGATCGTAAAAAAATATCGAACCGTATCGGAGCGCGTGTCACATCACTATAAAAAAATCTGGCCGCATAAATGCGTCACAATAAAAAGTTGAGTTATTCTTTTTTTGTGTATATTATTATACACATTATTTACGGTCAAGTCGTAAGGATTTTGGCTAATCGCTTGCTTGTAATAAACTTGAATCTCTTACATCATAAACGTACACGGGTCGTAGTCCAGCGTCGTAAGCTGTTTATAGATTGAAATATATCTTTATATTTCGTCGAAACTAGTCCGCGTTAGTTAGAAAATTGACAAAAACAAAACTATATTAATTGTGACTATTTGTTTCTGTACAGTACGTCCGCATACACTTTGTACTTAAAAGTTAATGTCATAAAAGCTTTATACTCAAAAAATATAGCAGTAATAAAATTCGAGTAAAATTTAATTAATGTCTCAACTCAAAGCACAATAATTTTCAACTGTAACGACTGTTAAAAGAGCAATTAGCACTAAATACCCAATAATTGACGAAACAGCCTTTATCACTATAATTTCAGGCCATCATAAAAATATTACAACCTATATTCCCTATAAAACGGGGACGTCATAAACATATGCGCACGCGTCTCTCACATAAAACTTGGGAATAAAATTTTGAACATCGAACTTATTATCATCTCACTGATATTGTTGGAAAGTATAACATTATTTGAGCGGCTTCATAATTTTTAACTCTCTTTTAACACTTTCATTTCAATACATTATGTTGATCTCCTTACATTCCAAAGTTTTTTCGATTTCTGTATTTATCCATATGTTAAGTCTATCAAGAGAGAGTCCGACTCTCATACATGGGCTACGCGATTTCATCTGAGATTTCATTTAAGAGTTTTTCACAACTTACGTCCGAAGAAATCTTTGCCGTAAGAGAAAATATTTTAAGAAATCTTGGAATGTTATAGATAATATTTGTAAAACTCAGAAATTAATAGAAAAGTTACAAATCACCACCATTTTCCTATTTTCATTTATAACCTGTTATAAAAAGGGAGTAGAATAATTTAATGTGCATTTTATACCGGCCTTTTTAAAATTCCAATGATAAAAACAAAAATATCTGCTCCACAATACCGTCATCTTTAGAACAATAATAAAAATTATAACGTTCTTGTTCTGTTTGAGCGCCCGATAAAGGGGGTTTTCTTAAGAGTTTAATTTTTACAACAAATCTTTTATTCCCTCCTTTATGTCGGAACAGTAAAGCTGCAACGGCAAATAAAAAGCAAAGCATAAAATAGCTTACAATCGTAAGGGAATAATAATAAATAGGCTGTTTTGTTGACGCAAAACCGCCGGCGTTTTTATAGGTAGGTACAACACCGTACGAATTTTTGCCTAATATGAGTATATGTACGAGTAGAAATATGTATTATTAATGTGAGATGATATAATATTAAATTCTACAACATAGTACATGTGTAACAAATATTATATCACTTGTTTTTTCTTTGTAAATAAATGTATTAAACAAAAAAATATTTGTCGTGAAACGCATTTTTTGTTTATTAATGTAATTATTTCTTTAATATTTTGTTTATCCCACAGCCATCGCAAAGTTGCTTTTCTTTTTCATGACTTTGAAAAATACTATTTTAATAAACATGCTTACTTGACAAGTAACATGGTTTTTCTAAACAATGGTATTAATACTCTATTGCACCATGAGTCGAGTAATATAAGTCGAGTAAAATAAAAATAATAATCGGTCCAGTAGTTTTTGAGTTTATTCGTAACAAACATACAAAAATACAAATATTTCCTCTTTAAAATATTAGTATAGGTAACTGACATCGGAATAGGGAATAACAAACATAAAACATTCGTTATTTTATACCCGCAAAGCACACGTGGCCGTGCATCGTCTAAATCCATCGTTTACTTTAACAACTGATATGAAATTCGCATTTTCCATCTTCCGGTATAAAAAGTAAATGTCTTAAATTTAATATCCATTTTATTACGAAGATTACAATGATGGGGTGTAGGGAGATGCATTACTTCTTCCAGTTTATATCGAGAAATATTTTTAAGTTTGTTATGTTTGATTTAATTTTTAAGCTATTGCATAGCTTCTATCGCGGGCCTTGAGCGCGGGGACCGAATCCAGAAATTCCGTAACGAAAAAACCTCACGCTCCCCACTCCGACGGGCACGGAGGCGTGGCTTGTTTATTGGGCATAATCCAAAGCCAAGTTATGATAGTAGATGGACGGTCGGTCGGTCGGTCGGTCGGTCGGTCGGTCGGTCGGTCGGTCGGTCGGTCGGTCGGTCGGTCGGTCGGTCGGTCGGTCGGTCGGACGGACGGACGGACGGACGGACGGATGGATGGATGGATATTGCATAGCTTCTATCGAGGGCGTGCATTGTCTAACGTCGTTTGTTTTCGGCAGTCTTGTTGATAAAAAATGATATGCAATAGCTTTACCACGGCAGTCCCCGAGTGCCACACGTCTTTTTTTTTTTGTTATATGAGTGCTTCCGGGTATAAATTTATTTTATTTATTAGCCAACGCCTTAATGCTCAATTACTTTAAGTAAATTGTGTACAAAATTTAATGCTTCTTTAACCAGTGTTTTCATATGTGCTTTGATCGATCAGAGAGGCAATCAGTTAGTCTGTTTCTTATATAGGTATATAGATAGAAGAATAGATTATTGTTTGAATTTCAAACTAGAATATAATAAAAGTGATAATAGTACACATCTACGATTCTGCTCGTAATTGCGAAATACAAGATAATAGGATCTATCAAATTAGTCTATTGGTAAATGGAATATTCAATTAACAACTAACATTAATCAAATAATCAATGATCCAACTAATCCATTTCGTTTTTTAAATTTTTTTAAGAAGGGATGGTGTTATGAGTGTACGAGTTTGTCGACTTATTGTAATACTAGCGGGTGCCCAGCGGCGTTGCCCGCGCGGATTCAATTTATTCCCGTTCCCGTGGGAATTTCCAAAAAATCCCATCATAGCGGTTGCCTACGACATATAAGACACCTACATATTATATATCTCTGGGTGTTATAGTTTCTATGCAGTACAGTAACTACGTATTTCTCTTTTTAACCAGTTTTTTTTATATTTTTCCCGTGGTCTCATACATTCTCTCACTGTAAAAAGTACTCTAAATGTTGACTCAGTTATCTCCACACCAAATTTCATCAAAATCCGTCCAGTAGTATTTTTTGCGTGATGCGTGATACATACATGTTTCTAAAATGGGTGTTTCGATATCTAAATCGATAACTACTACTTACTACACTACCGCAAACATTTTCAAAAAAATATTTGATGTACAGACACGGCCTCGTTACATATGTATACTGACGCCTATATAGAAATAATATTATATTGTTTAATATTTATTTATACCTACTTTTGTTTTCCACTACACAGTTATGTTTCAAATTTATAGTAATGCGTTACTCATTTGTTATGATATTCAGGCATCAGCTTTAAAACTTTAGAAGAAGAAAAGGGTGAGAAACATGGTGTTTGTGTAGGTACCTAATTAAATTTGATTATAAAAATATACAAAAAATTAAGATTTGATTTATTGTATTTACGTAAAAATTTTAGTCGTTTTCTTCCCCCAGGCGGTATAGTCAAAAGTAAGGTTTTCAAACTGGCTGAGGTACATTATCAAAGTTAGATGTTTTTATTCTAAAATTACTAAATAACATTTCTGAACATTACTCTGCCTAATTCTACTATTAAATGGTGTGTGTAGCCTATCTGCCGTAATATATATTATTTCAAAACCATAAAAATAATCCATTTATTTAAGGCATCAGAAACCCACTTGTACATATTTAATTTCACACTATATTAGTAGAAGTTACACAAAAACAAACATTAAGTAATTCAATTACCAGTACGCCTATTTAATGGCTTAACATGAGCTCATTCAGCTTATCACTTATCATTATAAGAATGCTGTTGGTATCTTCAATTCCGCGATCTATGTAAGGTGGTATAAATTGGCGCTATAGTTTTTTACCATCAAGTAAGCCGTTAGGTAGCTCAAATATTATGTTCTGTGTTTTTTATTTTTAAGATTTTTTTTCTTCTATGTAAAGGTGTTCATAATAAATATTTTTCTTTCTTTCTTTCATTCTCTCTAAAAGTGATAACCAAATATTGGCCAATTATATATTTATTAATATACATAATTCCATCTTCCGCCCCACTGTGCGTCTACTTATCAGATTTAAAAGGCGTCTGAGTAACAAAACACAGAATTCGCAGGGGAAATGCCTGTACCCGATGTGACGTCTTTTTTATCTTTATTATTTTTTAAGAAATCCAAATTATTACGACGCGTAGCCACCCTATACCTTTTGCGATTTCATTTGTTAGATAATTTATGTTAAGGAGGAGTTGTGATTACTAGTTACCTACCTCTAATTAAGGGATGGAAGTTCAATAGTTATATAAAATTAGCCTATTTGTATTTAGTTGATTGGCTGTGATCATGTTGAACTTTCCGTAATTCGATTTTATATACAATATGTAACAGAATAAGCGCAATTCCTGAAATTAGTTTATTCAGTATCGACTACTAAATCGATTTCAGCTATTTTTAATATGTGTAAATCGTGCTATTATTGATCGATATTTAAGAAAATTGGTTAGACAAAACTAAAGTAAGATAGTATCATATATTTTTTATATTAATATACTAATTGGGGTATATGAGGAATTACGCTTTTTCTGTTACGCTTTGTATACAAGATTATTAAATTACTTATTTTTTTATAATTTTCCAAATAGCTGTCCAAAATAACTAAAAATTTACAATTGAATTTACTATGAACCGTAGACGCAGGTAACATCTCATAAAACCGTCTAAAGATATCTTACCTTTAAATTTTGTTTTCACCCACCCGATTTCATTACGATTTCGGCTTATTATGCTATGAGTTTTATTTGCAATCCTTATTCTTTTGCGCGTCTATTTGCCTCCTTTATTCGATATATCACTGCGATATTACATTCCATCTACTTACGCATTATAATAGGACTAATTTATTGGGTAAATAAGTGAAATGGAAAATATTACGATTTCAGGGGATTAGCTTTTATGCCTATTCAAACGGGTACGAAAGTTATGTGTATATAATAATATTTTGAATTAATAGTTTATTGACTTAATTTAATGTACAAAAACAATAAAGCGATAAAGGGCCTACCGATCGCGATAGATTGGGAAAGGCCAAAGAGATTGTACTAGACTTATTCCACTTGGAATAACTTTTGACTTCAAATTTTTCTCGCTTTGTCCCCTCTATGCCTTATTAAATATTTTAATCTCTTTGGGAAAGGCCATACACATATAACGTAGTGTCAAAATGAACATTTTTTTCTTTCTTTTTTATACCAAAAGATTAAAAGTTATTTGTTTCTATATTTTTTTGTTTTTATGTTCTATTCAAAAAGTTTTAGTAAATTTAAAATGAATTTTTGAACTCAGTGCTGAAAACACTCCTACCCGAAATAAGAATTATCATTGCGTTGTATGCATCTAAAACAAACGATGCATTTGTAGACCATGTCCAAAGTTGCAGAAAGAACCATGATCCGTGTTACCTATTCTATTATTCGTGTGTATTCCCATGACCCACGGTTGAATGTTACCGGTGTTAAGAAAGGGTTGAACCATATTAACTTCCAATTGAAGCGTAATTCTCCGGTTGACGTGTTGATGTTCTTGATTAATTATCAATGTTCCTGCTCATGACCTTTATTATAATTAATGTCTTCAACGAAATTGAATATGATGGAACGTTCTAAGCAGATATTGAAAGAGAGACTCCAAATTAATTATCTTGAGTTTCGTATTTGTGGATAATGGTTGGAACAGCTTGATTTAGTACCGAAGAGTCAACTTTCACTCTACTTAAAAAAGAAGTCGGTTTTACGGACGAAAATTTTACGTGATAAGACTATTTCAGTTCATCGAACGTTATCACGTCAAAAATATGGTTTAAAATAGGCGCATTTTTTTCTTTAGCAAACTGTCAGTCACTTGGATGTACCTACCCAAACATCAACAAGAGATGAAACAACTAGATACGATTGGCCTGTGGACTCAGTTGGTAGTGACCCTGCCTTCTGAGTCAGAGGTCGCGGGTTCGATCCCCGCTCGGGGCCAACATTGGTGTGCATAAACATGTCTATTGGCTTCCTGTCTGGTCGTTTAATATTTATCTTAGTATGTTTATCAGTTGTTTAGTACCCATAGTACAGGTCCTGCCCAGTTTGGGGCTAAACAACCGTTATATTATTATAAACAACGTTTCGCTATCAACTTGAAGTATCAGCTTCTTTGTTTTTAGACGACAGTATCCATAGTCGAAATAAATTATGTTTCTGCAGACGTACTTTTAAAACGTTTGTCAAAAATTTCCACTAATTAACTCACGCCATGACGCCCTTAGCGAATCTCAAAACACCGCGATATTCCGCGACGCCTCTCAAAAATGCAGGATCAGTGACACCACTCTGCGCTTTTCCACAAATAAAAAAAGGATTAACATTAAAAAAATCGAAAAAATCTCTCATCCACTCCGAGTTAATGACACGGCATGGTGAGTGGCGAGAAACAAAGGTTGGGGACGGTCTCACACCGACGCGTTACATTCTAGCTAATTGAATAAGTCCAATCGTGGCAGAAACTTACGAAAGTGCACTAAGTATAAGTGTAAGTCTGGATCATGTCATTATTAATGAACTAAGTAATAAAATAAGTAAAAAGTTCATAAAGAACAATGGAAGAAAGAAGGCAAAGTATTGGATTGTAGTTGTTTTATTATGGTTTACAAAACATAGGGTTATTTCCAAAAAATGTGTTTAAATATAATATACATTGTCTAAAACAGATGTCGACGGTTTTTTTGCCAATAATGTTTAACATTATGAGTGAAAATTTGTGTATATTGTTTAGGAAAAAAGTTCTAATTAGAATTTTACGCACAAACCTGCCCAATATTTCTTTATCCTATTTTTTCCAAGTACCTAGCTATAATACTTTGTTTCCTAGTGTGTTTTTGAAAACATAAACTCTCCTGGTAAGTGAAAGTAAAAGTGAATTTTCGCTACAGTGTAACAAATGGACTCGAAAACACCAAGGTTTGCTTCGAGGCTTGAGACCCGTCGCTTCTAGAGATGTCTCGATTTTTTCTACTCTATTTTCGATCCGTTTTCCGAGGTTTTTCGACGAAACGTCTGGCTCAGCTTCCTCAAGCACTTCATGGCTTAGGATCGCGACCAGTGCGATGCTTTGAGCTGCTATGTTCTTTTTATTTTTCTTATTCGTCTCTAAGTTTCTGTCGTTTAGGTACTTACTATATTCAAGCATAGCCAACCTTATTCAAGGTAAATAGTTATTTAACACTATACAATTATTACTATTATTTGGGGTATATAATCGGATGTACCCGATATAATAATTGGTGAATCCTAATGTTTTTTTTTACTTTTAACCAAACCTAAAAATAAATTAATGATACTTTATTACAGAGGTTTTTGTGTAAGTTAGCTGTTTAGCAATAACATGTTATTTTTTTTTATATATCAGCCATCAAACCTGTAATTTCCATCTCAATGCCTTTCACCAGAGTCCCACTTCATACTTTCAAACCCTGATCTCCATTACACTCCTTCTTTCTTGCAAAGGACTTCCCCTTCTCCCGTAACATGTTTTACTTTTTCTTTTATAAAGTTTTTTGTACTGTTTCATATCGTTTTTTCGTCGTGAGCGTCTCGGATGATTGCTCCGTCGCGTCCAAGTGGGTGTCTACACAATAGGATGGCATTTTCTTTTTAATCCCTTATCTTGGAGTCGAGTGCTCCCCATTTCTGTACAGCGATATGAGGGGATGTTACAGAGAATATTTAAATGAGTCAGGTGTGTTGGTAAAGATGTTTGCTGATTTGGTTCGTTTTGCGACGAGTTTATGGTTTTGCTACCTTCAGTTTGGGGGAATATTTTTACTCTAATTACTCGTACTGCAAATGAAAATTTTGACTGTCAGTACTTTCGCGTTCGTATGTTGATCAAATTTTTCAATAAAAGGATGTATCAATATTAAAAGTTAAATAATTTTCTTCAATTATTTATGATGGACTAGATTTTTTTGTGATTTTGCTCGCATTCCATGATTAAAAGTAGATTATGTGGTATAATATTGTATGAGCTACATCTCTATAAACTTTCATCAAAATCCGGTAAGTAAAAACATCAATCCGTCCTCACAATCTTTGAGTAGGATTTTATATACTAAGTATATCAAATGATACTTTATTGTCAGTAACATATTATCGTTACTATCATTACAGGTCTTACGTACTTAAAATTCAAATACTAAACGTGGTCAAACAAGCGAAAAATAAATGCTACATCAGTAAGCATGCATCAAATATCCCCGCTAGATCATCCCAGCAATTTACTTATGAATATTAATGCGACGAAGCGAATAAGACGGATCGAGAGAAAATAAAGAGGAAAAGAATTCAAGAGCCAGGACACTGTTCACAAAAAGCCTCACCCGAGTCGGGAACCCTCCAGTGATCCTTGAAAATGCGAAAATACATTTTGACGGATGACAAAACATAAAAGATTACGGGGAAAGCGGGTACCTCTTGTAATTTTCTGCACATTTAATATTTGAGAGTGTTTACTGCGTATTAATATTTATTAAGCTACATTTCCGTCCCATTCGATTTTCTTCGGAGATTCTCTTCAAATAATGCATGATAACAAGGTAAGCAAGATTTTTTTTTATATTTTTGCAATTTCTAAAGTTACCAGTTCTTTTGTGATACAGATTTTTTATTCACTAACCTGATACAAATAATTTGTTTACAAAGTATTCGTCCCTTTTGTTCTCTTCTAACAAAACATAATACGACAGCCGCTTCAAGTGATGTAATAAGAGTGATGATTTTGATTAAATTGTTGATTAAATTTCGATAACAAATAATATGCGTACAATTCGCCATATTAAATACATTTTATTATACTAACAGTTTAAAATACTTGTTTTGTTTCGGTTTCAAAATATTTAATTTCTACAATTTTTACTGACATCCGTTGAGTTGTTTTGGAGCTGGTTCAAGACAAAATTTTTATCAGAGAAATTCTTAAAACGGTCTTTTAGATTTAGGCATCGTATATATCAGTATGTGTTGCCAGTGATGAGTTGCACAGAAACGTGGTCCCTAACTGCTGGCCTCCTAGAGAAGCTTAGAGTCAGGCGAGCCATGAAGAGAGCTATCCTCGGAATTTCTTTGCGGTATAGAATCTGGAACGAGGAAGTCCGCCGAAGAACTAAGGTCACCAACATAGCTCTCAGAATATGCAAGGTGAAGTGACTATGGGCAGGCCACGTTGCTCGAAGAACCGATATCCAGTGGGGAAGACAGGTTCTCGAGTGGCGACCACGAACCGGAAGACGAAGCGTTGGTAGGCCTGGGCTGCTGTTTACATTTAGCCAATCTTCATGGACGAGTTTAAAGTGCCTTGTTATTAGACTATTGACTTTTCTAATTTTTAATTACCTACAGAAAATAAAATCATTTTCATAAAATTCTATCATTGACTGACGAACCATAAAATCACATCCTACACTGGTTGGTCTAGACTCTAGAAGCTTGTAATGTTGCACAGAAATTCCTTATAACGTAAGTGCAATGAGCTAAAGACTTGGATTTTTGTAAATTCGTCACCTAAATTCCAAAAAACTTACCAAGTAGGCGTAAAAGTTTGTATGCCATTTTGGTATTTTCCCATATCCCGTCAACGCCCGTTTCCTATAATTTTACTAGTTCAACTACAACAAGCGTCTTATAAAACAAAACACAAGTGTTTACGTTTGTCATATAATTGAACTCGTTCCGATGCGTAGTAGGTTATCGGTTAATTAGAAAAGGGTTCGAACGGCTACTGCGTGTTAGTCCGCGATTTTATTCTTGTGTTTATGTTTGTTGGTCCTCTCCCGCCGTGAATCAGGGACGAGAATAGTTTGCGCGAGATAGGTGTTTGCTGCTTACTCAGCGCGGAATGTTAATGTTATTGGGTTGATTTAGGTACGTTTAGAGCAGTGATAGCTTTACGGTTATACAATGCGTGACAGAAAAAGCGCAATTCCTCTTACACCCCATTAGTATATTAATATAAAAAAAATATGATGCCTCCGAACATTAGTTGTGTCTAACCAATTTTCTTAAATATAGATCAATTATAGCACGATTTCCATAGATAGCACTAAATTCAGCTATGCTAATTAATTTTTCGGAAAAGTTTACCTAACGCAAATTAAAAATAGCTGAAATCGATTAAGTAGTCGATAATGAACAAACAAATTTCAGGAATTGCGCTTATTCTGTTACATATTGTAGAGCCCGTTTTTCATGATGATAAAATCAGTGAGACTCGGCATTCAATCATGCATCAATGAGTTATTCAAAAACTTACATACATGGGCAGGCCACATCGCTCGAAGAACCGATAACCGGTGGGGAAGAAAGGTTCTTGAGTGGCGACCACGAACCGGAAGACGAAGCGTTAGTAGCTCTCCCACCAGTTGGACCGACGACATCGTCAAGGTCGCGGGTAACCGGTGGATGCAAGCAAGTTGCCGTTCGTTGTGGCTTTCTTTGGGGGAGGCTTATGTTCAACAGTGGACGTTTTCCGGCTGATGATGATGATGAGACGAGAAGCTTTGGGACGAGACATAAATAAATAAACATGCTCAAGCCATCATTCCAGTGACCGTCGGCAGAAGCATTCCATTTCTGGAAATACCCACTTTTCACCAGTATGTTTTTGGATCAATAAACGTGATAGGTGGTGAGCCCATCGCCCTGCTATCGGATCGGACCTGCAGGATTCCTCTCAATATTTTCCTTTACCGTTACCACGCCTTTGTCGCCAGGGTTCCAAATGGCATGAGAAGCGGGAACACTAACCGCAAGGCTGTCACTGCAAACATTAGAAATATCACTACCTATTTTATCGACTCTTCCTTTGTGTTTCAATTATTTACGACGCGACTCGGCGATCACTCATTGGCACTGCAGTAGACACATTCGGAGAGCATACTTGTCACTTTTTACAGGGTATTAAAATCTTCAGTCGACTTGTAATGATGTTATTACAGTTGGACGCGTGTTCCGACGCAGTTTATAGCCGACATGCATACACTGCTTCATTTAGAAAACTACAAGGTCACTCGAAATAAAAGTTTAAAGCTCTAAATAGGGGAAGGTAAACTTGTAAGACAAAAACTAAGTAAGTATTTAAAAAAAATCATATACTCTGAATCTTACACATGAAAAGGTATTCGTACCTATGTTTTGATTATCATACAGTATTATTATAAACCGCTAGTATTATTATAAAGATTAATGTAAAGATTTGTATGTTAGTATCTTTGTTATGAATAAACTCAAAAACGAATTGACCGATTTTAAAAATTCTTTCATCAATGGAAAGCTAGAATATTCCTGAGTAGCGCTATATTTTATTCCCGTATTGCCACGGGAACGGGAACTACGCAGGCGAGACTGCGAACAACCGATAGTCCTAAATAAAAGCCTGTAAAAACGTAAAAATCGTTTATTAAATTCCAGAGTAACGGTTACGGATCTATATTGCCCATTTTATTGTAAATACACATTCACAATGACTCATCGCCTGAAATCCCGAGCACTTACATCAAATCCATCCAATAAGGCGTAAATCCAGCTTTTGTCGACCCTCGCCATTTTGTGGGGCAATTAATTTCATACTAAATACTAAAATAAGTTTATTTTACGCCTAACGTAAAGTGAGAGCAAAAGGCATCGTTCAAGTGCTCAAGAACCCAAATAAATGTGGAGCCGGCTTGTTAAATCTGTAAAAACTATTATAACATTGTCCTAAAAATATATGTTATCTGTGATAAAGTTGTGTTTCTTTTTAGGGTTCCGTACCTCAAAAGGAAAAAACGGAACCCTTATAGGATCACTTTGTTGTCCGTCCGTCCGTCCGTCCGTCTGTCAAGACCCTTTTTCTCAGGAACGCGTGGAGGTATGAAGCTGAAATTTATATCAATTACTCAGGTCTACTGTCCCTTGAAGCTGTGAAAAAATCAAACTTCTAAGCCAACGCAATCAAAAGATACGTGGATACAGCCGTTTATGCCGCAAATTTTCGACACTTGCAAGGGAATCAAAACCTACAGGGTGCTTCCCGTGAACTCAGAATCTTGAAATTTGGTACGAAGCAACGTCTTATAGCATAGATAAAGGAAAAATTACGAAAACCATAAATTTGCAAGGTTGTACGGAACCCTCGGTGCGCGAGTCCGACTCGCACTTGGCCGGTTTTTTAGTATATTGGGGACTATCTTTGAAATTACTGAAACAATTTCTAAATTATTAATCTAATAGAAAGTTGTATTTATCCTGCTTTATTTTGATTAAATGGAGCAAATAATTTATTTTAGTATTATATTGTTTTTTTTTTAAGAGAGAAGGGGTAAACGAGCTGATGGGTCACCTGATGGTAAGTCACTATAGTCGCCCATGGACACCTGCAACTCAAGAGTCACAACTGCGTTGCCGAAACTTTGGAAGTAGGGGGAGGGGGGATTGTATTGTTATTTTTATAATTACTTAGACAGAAAAATATAAACTATGTTGCAAGATAGATATATTTTGCTGGTACCTACTCTACGCCAAACTATGACAAAAATCGTGTCCCACTTTCATGATACATTCAGCTATGTGATTGTTATTCACATAATTGTAACACTGTCACTGTTTGTGTACCTGTTAGATATAGGCAGAAATAGCAGCACAAAATGGCAAGATGCCAAGATATGTACACGCATCTGCGAGCGAATTTCCAATTATACTCGTAACTGATTTGATGATGATAAATTGAACGGATTCAGATCTTGTCTTGACACAAGTTTAAGTGTAAGATGAAGAAACTGCTATTCTAGAATGTACCAAAAATGTGACTTCTTGTAAAAATCACTGAAAACAATTGAATTTGAAACTTGGGTGTTACGGTGACTAGCCGGCGCCATTTTTAGGCGATAATATTGATGTACGTATAATATTTTGTGCTAGATATTTGCGTGTTGTATTATGTATAAATTTGATACTTTTCGTGTAAAATTTGAATCGCGTGACTGTCAAATCGATAAACTGATTGTGATTCTACTATAAGACAAATCCAACGACACTTTGCATATTAAAATCTGTCAATCTGTCGTCAAAGAAATTGACTCACATCATAAAACCGAACAACATTACCCTCCTGGCGTGGTCGGATAAAAACAAGAGCAGTAAAAAGCCCGTTCCACATTGCATTATCTCCTGCAACACTCCTAAACTTTATTTGAACGTAAAACAGTATCTATTGGAAAGATTTAATTTCGGTTCAGTCAGCACTTTTTATTTTATTGTAGCATTAACAATGTAATTGTGCATTGTTGTACGAGTAGCTTACTACCGTAATGACTTGAAGCGCTGCTTATACCTATACCTAAAGCAATGCACTTTATAAGAGTAGGTTTAATTTCCTCATTGTTTGACTGACGTCTTTCAAATTGAATAATAATAATATAATCTCAGGCCTTTTATCCCCGAGGGGGTAGGCAGAGGTATTTCATTATATATATTATACCCACATTTCACGAGATATATTGGACCCCTAAACGTTAGGTGGTGAGCCCATCGCCGGACCGGGTCTGTTTACACATGCCTCAGAATTAATTCTGAGACCTGCGGGTTTCCTAACAATGTTTTCCTTCACCGTCGAGCTAGAGATAAATATGTACGTTAGTTTTTGAAAACTCAAAATGGACTGCCAATTTATTGTCAACTTTATAAATACACTGTTTGACGTGACGCAGTTACGGAACAGCTACATTAATTATTCCTATTACTTTAAACGAGCAGTTGTTGTAACATACAACAATGTATACATATTTATATTTCGTATCTAGAAAACGTGTCTAATAATTTTGATGACATTTGGATACAGTTTTGCATTTTTTAGTTCAACTGCATCGTTGTATTTTCTGTAAAAACGTAATTTAACAAACAAAAATCTTGTAAAATAATACGGTCATTCACCGGCAGATGGCGTTAGTGACGACCAAAGTTCGGTCTCTCATGTATTTAATTAAAACACGAAAAGAATGACTCCACTCCTGATGCAGTCGGGTAATAAAAATTACACTTTGAAAATCTTATACATTTAAGATGTAGTTCTTTTTTCATACCTCGGCAAAATATTATGGAATGTCGATCTTACTTTTATACTCTTTATTCACATTACTATTACTTATTCTCGTAGCTTTCTTCCACACAAATTTCATGTGTAACCCAATCTTTTTGTGGAAAATGTCTGTGATACTCAAACAGAGGGATAGGACGAAATTGGGTAGTTGACAGCATCGAAATTAAATTGCGAGTAGTCATTAAAAAGATTATCTCAAAACATCTCTAAACATGTATTTCGGTTTTTAATTTACAATTATAGAAAATTTAAGAATAATAAAACAATCAAAAGAAGTGTTGCAATTGAGTACTGACTAGAAACTATGACGTCACACCGTGCTATTTCAGTACCTTTTCCATAGTAAAATTTCGTTTTGACAGTACAAAAAAAGTAACTGATTTGACTAGGCAGGACACAGCCCCATTATAAGCATTCTTTGCCATTACGCTGCGGAACCCTAAAAAGGAATAAAACAAACGGCATAAATCACCATTCCCTACTTTAACAACTTGCGGTTCATGGACAAACGAAAACGATAAGCCAACACGCTCTTTATTTACATCCCGGTACTGAGAACACACCGATTTGCGGTTACAAATTGCGAAGTAATATTTTACTACGACCAATGTTAAACATAAACAAGTTTTAAAATCAGTTGTGTTTTTCTAAAAAATCGCACGTGCGCCTCGACCGAACCTTTGTGTAACCACACTATAGTGATGATTCACCCACTGAGTCGATGAACCGTAGATCATGCGCATGACAATATACTCTACTACATGTTACGAAATACCTAATTCCATTCTATACATTATGTAGTGCAATATTATGAGAATACGATCGAGATTAATAAGTAAATGGAAGTTTTTTTTTTCAAATACGTAACCTACCAAGCGTAAAAATTAAACTAGGTAAGTATAGCATTTAAAGTCCTCTCATAACTATTTTATTACCCAACTGCCTCAGAAAGACGATAAATTTTTTCGTGTAAGTACCTATAAATTTCGTTGTGACCTCCTGTGTAGCCTAAACGATTGACTGATTTAAAGTGCAAGGTGTCGTTTGATTTGCATACCTATTATAGGCTATATTTTTACCTGACTGCAAAAGTAAATGTACCTAACAGTGTTTTCAATAGTTCAGATTCTCTGTCTGTGAAAGTCATATGTAGGCAATTATGGATTTAAAACATTTTAGGGTTTATGCTTGTTATCCTCCTGAACAATAATTATAGCAAAGTCACAGATGGTAGCTTTGGCTATTAAAACAAGGAATGTCCTTACCACGTCAGTGTCATTGGTATCTGGGGCAGCTTCAACAGCGGCAGTCTCTGTTCCACCCTTATCGCGACATTGCTTTTCGCCCTTCAGCGAGAAAGTGAATTGCCTCTCTCTCCTGGGACTTAGCAGCACTCCGGCCGGAGTCCTAGGGGTCCCGTAGCCGAATATCTCAATGTTCCTGGTTGCAAATGGATCGTTCCCATTGTCGGTTCTAGGGCTGACGAACACGTCGTCGTCCAAAGCCGCGTCCAAGTTGATGATGGCTGGAGGCGAGGATGCTGATCTGCGGCAGCTGGCGACTGGAACGGCAGTGGAACTGCCAACGTCCGACTCGGAATACGGGCGATCTGTCAATCAAAAAGATTAATTAATAATTTTATTATTTTAGTCACATTACATTTATTTATCACTATACAACGCGTATATATCAATATAAAACAAAATATGATGCCTTCGTACTTTAGTTGTGTCCAACCAAAGACATTAAAATATATATTAAACTAGGTTTTACACTGACTGAGAGCTGAGAGATCAAAGATAATAAGCTGACGTGATTTTGGACCATTTCTAGACTCTACGGTCTGAAATGTCACTATGTGGTAGGTACTCGTATATTCTATGTCTTCAATAGTCCTGACGTATTTTGCTTCCGTGGACATCACAGTTATATACTCGTACCCTGTTCAACGCCATGTTTTCAAAATATAGTTTTGTCGAGCGTCATTGAATATTTGTGGGCATTTTAATTTTGCGATTTTTTAGGAAATACTTCAATAATCTGATATACTTAATTTCCAAAACATAGTCAAAGCCTAATACGACCGGAACTTTTTCTTGCTAGACCGCAGAAATAAAGTTGGCCATGACAAAGAAAAAAAAGTATGTGTAGCTTTTTATTTATTTTTACCCGAATCTATTCATCAGATTGCCATATAAAATTAATGCGAACCTTTTAATCACGAGCAATAAATCAAAATCTTTTTATGTAGCCATTTCGCCTACGTTGCGTTTGCGCACGATAGTTAATGTTCACGTGGGCTGCCTGCGACACAGTGAAGTCGGGTTCAAGGTTTATTTTTAGCTACTGACTAGCAAATGTATTCTTTCATGGCAATACATAATTATATTAGGCAAAAAAAAAGTTTATGACTTTTTTATCGTATTAAAGAGTGAAAATCCAAAAAAGGAATTAAAGTTTTATTTCATGCACAGGTAGTTAATTTTATTGACAGTTTATATAGGTATGAATGATATGATATTCCAAGTAGGTATCTATATCTTTTGTTTCATAAATAAACTTTTAAACTTTTTGATTCAATGACTAATTATTTCAAAGAAAATATGTTAAAAGGCGGAGTACACGGAGTACCTACAACACTGCGGGAGCAACATTTATATACGATAAATGAGGTCTCGATTTCATAATACTGTCAAAGCCACGTAAACCTATGATATTATTAATACTTATACTCATTTATTATATTCCTTGTAGATCAACGAAAAGTGAAGCTAGATTTTTGCACTAGTGAATTTCCTAATGAATCATCACTACATAGTATAAAACAAAGTTGCTTTCTCTGTCCCTATACCCCTATGTATGCTTAAATCTTTAAAACTACGCTACGGATCTTGATGCGACTTTTTTTAATAGAAAGAGTGATTCAAGAGGAACAAGGTTTTAGTATTATTATTGCACCCGTGCGAAGCCGGGGCGGGTCGATAGTTTAAAATAAAAAAGACTCATAATTGTATAGGTACCTACTTTTTTCTGGAATTAACTCGCATGTAGAGATAGATAGATCACGTAATTCACTAAAAACTACAGGTAGAGAAGAAGAGTCTGGAGTTTCTTTGATAATATAAAACCATCGCCAACTTGCAATTTTAAAATAAAGCTTATCAAGTATCTACCACGGTGATCACGGCAGTGAGGAAATCCAAGACAGACAATGATAGTCAGTGTTCGGTGAAGTGATAGTGAACTGTATAATGTATATTATGCTTTGAAATGATAAGAAACACTTAGAATAATATTTTTTAATAACAAGGCAAATTAGAATCTAGACAAGAAGCAGACTCGTGGTCAACTAACAAACATAGATCACGTCAAGTATAAAAAAGCATTAAAAGGTTGCATGTCGGCCTGTCACCAACAGTCAGTATCATCCATAGCAGAAAGTAGAACTGTCCAAGTCTGAACGTAAAACTAAAACAATAATGACCACAAATGCGTCTCTCAGTGCCTCCCGGTAGCAAACCAATCTTCTTTACAATGAACCGACAATTTTGTGGATATTGGATTTTTTATACAGGTATTGTCTTGTGAGCAATTTTGTATAGTGTTCCGACGTTAAAGTGTGTATAGTATTTGCTTAAGTTTGGCATTTATTTTATGCACAATAATCTTATTACGTGGAATATTGCAACCTCGCGCATTACCTAGCTACACACTATTTTCTTTTCAAAATCTCCAACGAGATATTGTGTTAGCAGTATTTAAAATATATCAGTTTTTGCAATTATAGGATTCAAACCATTATAGCATTATAGATGTGCCTTGCAAGGATATAATTGTATTAAAATCGAATATTACATTTATTATATTTTAAATTCAATATTTCAATGTTAAATTCACTTATTGCAGGTTAATAATACCTATAATTTATCTACCACTACAAGATATATGAATAAAGCTTCTCGAATTGGTTAGAAGCGACGAACGAAGTCGTTAATAAAGATAACATACCTACATACTTAGCATGTCTTCTTTTCAAATAGATACAATAAAAATCGTCTTTAAAGTAGAGGTAGGTATAACTTAGCAGAAAAATAAAATAATTATATACCCAGTTAGTTATTCCTAAGAATTGACAAATGTGTATACGAAAATAAAATTGCCAAGTCAGTATTGTATTGAAGACAGAACAAAGAAAAGCAATTTGCTATCAACATAATCGATGGAACGGGCACCAACACTAACAGGACAACAGGAGTTTCAAGATGTGATATACAAAATGTAGCTTAAGAAACACAAATTAATAAAATCTTGGTGCTGTCCGCGGGCGAAACCAGTTTCCATGAGACACGTGCAGCGGGCGACCGGCCGCCCGGGGAAGAGGGACGGACTATATTCCCTCCTCTTTCTAAGTGCAATGATCATAATAGTGTGGACATTCTGAGTGCGTTTTAGGTTTTAACTAAACATTCTTATTACAAAACGAGGTTAAAACTTAGACACTGCTAAAACAGATACTATGGCCTTAAAATTATTGTTAAGAAAGTGACGGCATCTGTTTATGACACTTTTTAGCTTTGTATCACAAAACACCTTGTTTTGTCATGCATATTTTGAATTATAACAGTTAGAAAATAATAATACCTACTTGTCTTGTGTCTTCATAATAGTTCATAATCGTCTTATTAAACATAGAGTTGATATGTTTATCTAATTAATAAAATTATATTAACATTGTCATACACAAACCCACAAAAGAGAACGTTTCAGTTTAATAAAGTACATTAACAATAATAAATTCATTGGCATATCCACATTACTACTCTTGTCACAATGCACACTGATACGCGAGTCTCTTTTTTTCTTTATCCAATATACTGGATGCGTAACACAGGTGTCTCTAACCTACGCCTATGTGATTATATTTCTATGTGTAATATACGAGTATGTACTAGTCTGTTGAAGTCCTATGTCGTTGCTGGCAGCCTAGTTATGCGTCATTTGGGATAAGCATTTATTGTTTTTTTCTTTTCGGAGAATTAACAGAAAACAACAAGAAGTAGAATATTGCCAATTACAAGTTTCTAACCTTCAAATTGCAATCAAAAATTAGTCCTTGGCGTTGTGAACTAGTACCTTTGTAATTAGAGTACTTAGTCGTAGATGGTAACTACAGATCTTTGAGTATTAAACCAACCAGAGACGCCACTGACAGGCGTTCCCCTCTGCCAAAAAAAGGTGTCGGTCAACGATTATACCTGTTATATACAACTAGTTTTTTTAAATTCACGGAGTGTTTGGATTGGTGAATGTATTTATGTGCATCTAGTTCAAGCTAGTGTTCAATTGTTTTGTCAAAAAATGTGTTTGTGTTAACATTATTTGTGTGCGTTTCCTCGTCCCCCGCGCAGAAATTGGCAGACTTTTTTGCAAAGAAACTATTGCGCGTGACGTCTCCTGTTGGTTTAATACTCAAAACTACAGATATTTAAAGTTTTTTCAAGAATAATCACTACCTACTTACTCCAGTAACTGGAGTCCAGTTGTAACAGTCTGATTTCACCACTAGACATCTTGCGGTACCTTAATTTGCTAATTCCAGTTCTAATGACAGTAAGCGTTCACTGGAATCGGATAACGATGGGTTTGTGCAAGTGGCTTATAGTGACGTGTAATTTGTTGCCTTTTTCATTTGCGTACGATGAACAGTCGGAGAAAACTTTATACTCGTAGTAGCAGAACAAGTAGCCGTTCATTATGATTGAATAAGTATTGTGGACCAGTAAACAAAATTGTGAGAGCCATTATTAAATTTTTAGCTTCAGTGATGAATTGATACTCATAATTTTTCATTGCAGTTTCTAAGGTTTCGTTTTGAAAGTACAGAAATAATTAATTTCGAATTTTTGTATTTTTTTTGTAACCACCAAATCTTTAACGAAGTACAATTATATAGTTTTACCTCCTTGTTTCATCGGATTCCACATGATATTTTTTTACCATCTTACCTATACAAATTTTATTGGTGATAGGTATGTATTCCAGAAACATAGGTAACGTTTAAAGGTTATGAAAGTTATGTTTAAGTTTAAGTTGTACCTGGTGAGCATGGCTAAATTAGATTTTTGTAAACTGTTTTAGGTGGAGTAGCATGAACGTATTTTTAAATTACATATTATAAGTAATTTTTGTTATTAAAATTGTAATAATAGGAGTTTTTACAAACCTCCGAGTGTAAAAACATGTTTCTATTTTAATGCTTCAGAAATAACCGTTGAAAAATATGACCAGTTTTCTTTTTTGACATCAATTCTCTATAAGGCATAATATGACCTTAATACGCCAAATCCAAACCCTATTCCACTATCTGGAGTCATTAATTCAATTATATTACTCCTTAAATCTGCTTTCACTCAGTACGATCAATAAAATAAAACCGGAGAACTAAATAAACTCTTTAATACTTTGTTTTAAAGTAAACACTGAGGTGCATAAGAAGTAGTACATCAAACACTGGGGGTCATAAAACGGTCAGCTTTATGACTCACATAAATCACGTATAGATGCATGATCTCTTTCGACAAACAGCAAAGACGAGGCGAGTCTGCTAGGCAAGTGTTTTTCAAATTCGTTATTTCATTACACATTTGCTCCTGCTATAAGCCATTTGAATTTGACATAGCTTTTGTGCAGTATTCAGTATTTATTTATTTATTCAGTATTCGTCAAAGGAACTATTGTGTCTTCGATAAACAGTTTCACAAGACCAAATCATACAACGCATCACAGAATAAGCGCAATTCCTCACACAATCCAATTAGTATATTAATATAAAAAATGATGCATTCGTACTTTAGTTTTGTCTAACCAAATTTCAATAAAGAGCAATAATAGTACGGTTTCTATAGGTAGGTAGCCCTAAATTCAGCTAAACTAATTTAATGTGTTAAATTTTTTCTAAAAATTTAACACAATTTATTTAAATAGCTGAAATCGATTAAGTAGTCGATACTGAAAAAACTAATTTCAGGAATTTGCTTATTCTGTTACATATTGTATATACATTATAAATATGACAATCTTCAAGTGTCGCCCTGTATTAAATGCAACTACAAAATTTCAAAATTGTAGTAGTGAAAGACATTCCCAAATGATAGTAACCTGATTGCGTTTATGATTCCCACAACAGATACATGTTGTTTTGACCAAGACTTCACACATCACTGGTCACTACTGGCCACTACAAAACAGATATCTCCAACCATAATGGACGATTTGTCACATTATCATCAACCATTACAACGATCTGAGTAAAAGTGATTATTCCACGAGGACAACTCAGTGACTTAACATAAAAACCGTTCATTCTATCATCACTGCATGATTAATCGATTGGAGACTCGTGATCTTCAACTGTTTATATTTTCTCAGGACCACACTGAGGATTAGTTGGCCTTTTTTAAGGTTCCCTGTCTAAAGGGTCCAAATGCAAACCTATTTTGTTGAGGCAACTCTATTCATATGTCAAAAAAAGCATTTTTACAGAATATAGTATGTAAAATGCCTTAAAAAACTAAATAATATACATAATATTTCTTAAAAATATGTTTAAAAAATAACACAAAATGTTGTCCCAAATTTTTTTAAGAATGCCATAGCGTGAACTGCAATCAAAACTAGGAATATATTGTTCATAATATAGACTGTAAAAGATGTATATTTAGTTTATGATACCATGATGTAGAACCATCTGTACCAGACTTGTCTTATACCTGGCCGGTTTCATTTATTTGGAGTATACAAATAAAATGATTGCTCATTCAAGTCAACGAACATCGATTAGGGTTCAAACTGGACGGGTATTTAAAAACATCAGATTTGTTTCTCATCTGGAATATTCAATACAGTTGACGCGAAGTAACTTGGTGAGTTTATACGTTCGTTTTTAAATCACAGTAATCATTTGTACAGTAGGAATACAGGTTTTTGAAACAGTTATGTGGCAGTTGGAATATAGGATTAAGTCCTTCAATAATTATAAAGATGATGACGGCGCGCGTGACTTCAGTTATTATTACGAAAGTAGGTACATATTCAATGTTATTGAAGTGTTTGGATTATTTGCTTGCCAACTGTACCTATGCATCTTAGATAGAGGGACTATAAATGGTGAGGTACTTGAAAAAAGTTTTATAAAAAATGAAATTTGTCCTTGTGGTCATATCTCAAAGAAGGTATTATTAAGAAAGGTAAAATAAGTGGAACATTATTTTCGTTTCAAAAACGAGGCTGGGATTTCTCGGTTATCAAATAATCAAGTTGTTGATGTGTACAATAAACATAGTGTTTAACTTCATAACCATTTAAACCCATACAAAATATAGTTGATCACCAGAGGCGTAATCCTGGACCGTTTTGGCGCAATTACCTATTATTATACTTAATTGTTAAACCCATTACTGTGATATACCAAATCATAGACAACGCGTCATTACACGTGATCAAACCATCACTTCGACCATAGACAGCTAACTTTGATGCTTTATTTAATGACGGAGAGAACAATAATTTCCACTACTGAACTGGCATCATCTAATACCGGTCGTTTTATTTTATCTACGACTATCATCTCACGGAAAATAATTAAGATTTATTCTTATTGATTAAACTAAATCCATCACGATCCGAAACTGTTAAATACAGTTTTTTTAGTTATTCAGATGGAACGATTAAACTACATATTTTGAAAGGTTATCGATTACATTTATTAGGTTACAAAGTAAAAGTGATTTATTAGATATTTTAAAGTAATTTTAGTGAAATATATTACAAACTTTATTAACAAAATTTTGTTAACACACTTTCATTGACATTAACTTTTAAAACAAGAAATTATTCACAAGTTGAAAAAAGGACACGGATGCTAAAAATAAACAGATATTTTTTTAAATATCTACAGCATTATTTTAATATATTATAGATCTGAAAGGTTTCATTTGACCCTTATGTAAACACGACAAAATGTATTTCGCACCCGCTCTGACGTTAATTAGCTTGAAATATTTAAAGAGGACGTGATTTAAGTTGTCTTAATTTTTCATGCTAACGACCGAGTTAGTCAGTGCCCGCAAAAATGAGTGACTGAGAATGAGAAGAATGAGTGAATGAGTGACATAAGTAATTATTGTAACTGAATATCCGACCGTAGCTTATTCCAGAACGCACTCGCGTCCAGACGTGGTATTGTATGCAAATACACTTCAAACCTCAAACTTATTAATTATTGTGGTTGCATACAGCTATGAATAATAATTAGTTTTCTAGTAGGACATTTTGTGACGCGGCAGGCGGACGATCGAAACGTCGAAAATTAATACCTTTTGGTTACTTTATATGTAAGGCTGTAAATACAACATCATATAAAAGTGTAAGGACTAACTAAAAACATAAATATACAAAGTAAAAAAATAAAATTATGTACTCGGAAAAAATTATACTATGTTCTCCGACAATACTATAAACATTTATTTTTACGTTTCTTCTTCCGACATGATGCACATTCCACTACGCAGAATATTAAAAAGTAAATAATTGTAAAAAAAACTGTTTTAAAAAGTAGAAAAAGCCGTACAAGACGCAAGTCTGTATCTGCTTTAAAAAACAACTAAAAACAAGTAGCTACTGAACTACGCAGTCTTTTAAATGGTAATTTGTTCACAGCCATTGTTATCGATGATATATTATTATGCGAAAGAGATGTTTTAACGTTGTTGTAGCTTTGATTTTCTTTGCTTTAATTTACCGTCTGGTCTGGGTGCTCCTTTGTTGGAATTGGAATCATAATTATGATCTAGCTAGAACTATATCACAGTAGATATATTCTTCTCGGGGTACTGCATTTGGAACCAGCAACTCGTCAGTGGACATGGGCTAGCTAATCTTCATGGACGAGTTTAGAGTGCCTTGTTATTAGACCTTTCTAAGTGTATTTTTTATACCTACAGAAAATAAATGATTTTTGACTTTTTGACATAATATATAGTTGCTTTATGGCCATACCAGCTTTTTCCAGCGAATTATTCCGCGTTTTGTGATTTTTTTTTCTAATTGTATTAACTTTTATGGAGGAACGCAGTTTCAGCTCTACTCCCTCTCTCTCTCTCTATTTCACTCCCCTCTCTTGGCTTATGCTATATTTTAAATACAAGCTAATAACTCTTTCCTACCAATACTAATAAATTACCTTAAAGTTGCTTTATTAAGACCACATCACTATCACTATCACGACATACCTAGTATAAAACAAAGTCGTTTCTCTGTCCCTATATCCCTATGTCCCTTTGTATGCTTAAATCTTTAAAACTACGCAGCGGATTTTGATGCGGTTTTTTTTTAATAGATAGAGTGATTCAAGAGGAAGGTTTTAGTGGTAGCATTGCACCCGTGCGAAGTCGGGGCGGGTCGCTAGTAAGTCATATTTTGTAAGCCGTAAAACAATTTCACAGTTTATGTGTTATCTAAAAACCATAACACGTCCATAATTACTATAAAAAGTTCGCTAAAATTTCAGAATCCAACCCGTATAAACAGATAAAATTTATTTGCGAACAGTCAAATTTACGAGATTTCGGTAGCAGTTTTTTTTGCACTTTATTTTCAGCCCGTATTGGATCCGCAATTCAGGTAGTCTCCGCGGTTTTCAGGGTTCCTTAGCCAAATTAAAGTTTTTATAAACCAATTTAAGTTATTAACTCTCTACAAATGTTGACAAAATTAACTAGACAATAGTTATGTGTCTTTTTCGAAAACTCAAACTCCAAATACAATCGGATTGGAATTTTGAATGATTGAATTTCTAAAATAGAATCCTCTTTATAACTTTCTGTCTGTCCAATTGCCTGCAATTTTATTTAAAAACTCTATAAGGTGGTTATTGTGACTATTAAAAGGAATGAGCCAATTACAGATTATGAGTGACAGAAATTTACGGGGCTAGTTATAGGTAAGTACAAACGAGCTTAAAAACCGGAACTTTCGGGGTATGAACATAAAATTTTTTAGTGTATCTTGCATTGGGTATATCAAAAGAGGTAAGTGTTTATGAGGTATGGGTTTCAACAAATGTAGTCTTGCTTTTTAAATTTGTATAAATGTAAACTAGAAAACTAAACCAGCCATGTACAAAAGCTACACTTGACCGGTTAGTTCTACAAATCAGATAACACTTTTTTCTGTTAGAAGATTATTTTCATATCTAATATTATTGGAAATATTTATCTACTTCTTCTAAGTCCTACAGAACTCTCCTGTGCTGGCCAAAGCGCAGTTGCCTGCATTTTTATTTTAGTAAATAACACTCAATCCGCTTATAAGCATTATCAGTTTTTGAGACCGACAATAAAGTCGAAATTCGCTAAACTCCCATCATGAATTGCGGTTTGGTTTTACAACGGTTATAAAATTCAAAAGCGAGAGTCTATGTCGTGATTTGTGAAGATTGTTGAATCGTGTAGGCGTATGGCCGGCTACTGTGCTGCGGTGTAGTGCTGTCGTTTGATATTATCGACATCGATAGCCATCTGTTTCTAAAGACTTCATTGACTTGAATGACTAAGAGGTATGAAGTGATGAAATTAAAAGTTTTTGACGAATTATTTAATTATTTTATGAGCAAACAGGTTTGCAAATTCTTCTGGTTACAGGTTTGAATTACGATTATATTAATGACTTACAATTTCGGTAGCAAGCCAACACGATAAAACTGAAACGATAGTCACCTTGTAAAAATTCACTATAATTTGTTGTCAAAAAAGTGATCTTACAAACAAAAATACCTATAACGCCTCCTGTGAGGAAGTAATCAAATTCATTTTTATCATTGACATCGACAGCGTGTATCGCGATGGCACATCACTAACGGCCAGTGACCCAAAAAAGTCTCCAGAAAGAAAAAAGCAATAATTTTATTTTTGAAATGCAAGTTACTATCGTGGCATAAATTAAAGGGTTTTATTATTATTTTCTCTTTTTCTCGAACCACGTGTTTGGATGCGAGGACTCGGCCAAAGTCACCAATCTTGTAAGGTCAACAAAAACATTGAGTAAAAAAACTTACAATATTGTGCAATGTATATCTACTATATAAAAATAAGTCGGGTTTTCCTTCCTGACGATTTAACTCCAGAACTGACGAACCGATTTCCATGGTTTTGCATTCGTTGGAAAGGGTAGGGCTCCGCAAGGTTTATAGCAATGAAAATTCAGCATTGCACCCGTGCGAAGCCGGGGCGGGTCGCTAGTTTTTTATGAAAACTTTTGTAAAAATCGACGTAAGGTAAGTTTTAAATTTATTAGATATTATTTTTGTGTTAAAGCAAAATTAAAGCAAATCACCGGTCTTTTCAACTTCAAAAAACCGACTTAAAAAAAGGAGGTTATCATTTCGACTGTTTGTTTCTTCTATATTTGTTACCTCAGAACTTTCGACTGGGTAAACCGTTTTGATGATTATTTTATTTGAAAGCTGGTGCTTCGTATGGTCCCATTTCAATTTAGTCCAGTTCTTACAGTGGCGTCCTTTATAAAATCAATTGAATTGAAGTCGGTTTTTTACTTTTTAGAGTTCTGTGTTATTTATTACCTACCATGAAAATGCGATGTGTGCTACGCGAGCAAAATAATCGAACAAACGTTTACTCAAATGTAGCCGATGATCATGTAAGCTTATTTTAAAGTTATTTAATTGTATGTAGAGTGTTATTCTCGCCGACCAACTGATTTGTAGTTTGGCGAGTGAAATTGGATCGAAATTGTACTATTTGTAAAAGGAAATAAAAAAACCGTCACTTAGTAGTTAAACAGCTCTTAAGCTTTTTATTTTGTTAAAACCAAGAAACTGGTATATATTTTCACATCTGTAGACATTTATGACTTTTAAATATTAAAAAAATATAAGGATCTGTTTTTGCTATCGGTACCCAACATTATCACGATGATTACCGTTCAGTTACGTATAAACTGGTTCACTACTGGTCTTACGCGCCGGCTGTCTGTACGTCTGTGTATATTTGGTTAACTAGCATTTGTGTGAGTAAATAAATACCGCCATAAAGTATTGATATTAATTATTTTCCAGTAATTACAGATTTGTTGTTTTATGTGTGTTTATCATTAATTGTTTTGAAGTCGTTTTTGTATTACTAAAACTAAAATTATTAATGTTAGTACATACAATGACATTTTATTGTATGTTTTCAATTTAGAATTATCTATCTCTCTCAGGGGAATCGAATTCAAATATCGTGTTGATTTGCAAACCATTTCTTTTATCTAGTAGAGCTAGCAACATTCACATAAACATCTAGAAAAACAAGCCTAAAGAAAATGTGTTCGAATTCATTAAAGTTGTGCCCCGCATGAAGTACCGTTAGCAAAAACAAAAGCTTTCATAAACAAAAGTATAAATTCACATATTTTTTTACCTGACAACACATTTTCGACCGTAACAGCATTCAAATAAGAAAAGATTTCCCCAAATGAACTGTAAAGTAATGTTGTTTTTATACAATCTAAGGCGCGAGTACATAGTAATACAAAAATAATATAATGACAGTGATATCGTCTGAAGATCGTTGTATGATTACGGTATGCTTATAATGTTCCTTTATTTTGAGTTGCATGAGTTTGTAAGTTATATATGATTGTTTGAAATTAGGATGGATCATGAAAGCTTTTGAATACGTACCTACCTATATGTGTTTACTATCACCCTGGAACTCTTTGCGCTGTCTTACAAAGTATCATCATATTTTTAACTAGCGACCCGCCCCGGCTTCGCACAGGTGCAATGCTAACACTAAAACCTTCCTCTTGAATCACTCAATCTATTAAAAAAACGCATCAAAATCCGTTGTGTAATTTTAAAGATTTAAGCATACATAGGGACATAGTGATATAGGGGCAGAGAAAGCGACTTTGTTTTATACTATGTAGTGATAACTAGGTATGATGATTGTTTGTACAGTCAAGAGCACATGAAGCTTTACACTTGTAGTGCGAGTCTGAGCTCTAAAGCAATTGTAATAAGTACGTTACAAAGTCCAATGTGTCAGCTTCACGTGCTCTTGACTGTACATCCGATTGTATTTTAGATTACCGACAAAGCTTCGTATAATAAGGAAAGGATAATACGATTTTCCGCCACAGCATCGTTAGGGTGACATAATTCTATTCTATCCTCAAATAATAAGTGATAATACCATGCTGATTATGTTTATACCACAATAGGCGGGGGTTTATATATTTCTTCGCAATCAATGAAACAATGTTTGTGACCCTTACAAAACATGAAGTTATAAAAAAAACAAATCTGACACCCGGTCCGATAACACAAAAAGCCCAACAAATAATGCAACTAAGTAACTAATAACTTTAATTGGTCAAGTTAGACTAAAATATAGCTAAAAGCAACAAAATAAGTCAAAAAGGCTCAGTAAAGCAACAAAATCAAAATAAAAAACATCCGTCACGAACATAGGCGAGGGAGAGCTAAAAGAAAAAAAACAGTACACAAGTTCAACGTTTATTTTGGTTGCGTCCCTTTCGTGCTTGGGACGTTAAAGTGTTACTATCTCATTCTATCAGGCCGAACGCTGGACACCTGTGCTTTAGTTTCCCCTGAGTACCAACGACCTCTTCTTAATTCCATAACAAAACAGCCCATGTAAATAATATAAACTGTACTAACTTCTACCTTATTTCGGTGCAAGAGCAGTGGTTTTTGAGTGGCACGCTAATAATTATAGATGTGTTATTTTTTGACGTAAGGCAATCATTGTCGTATACCGATTTGATTCGTAGCAAGTTCGAAAGCTTAGTTCTTTTTTTACTGCCGTGCGTAAACAAATGTATCGTAATAATAATAATGGAACACCTGTTGACCGTACTAATCCTATTGTTAAAATCTCCAAAGTGAAGAAAATTAGGGTCCCAATTTTTGTAATGGTGCAAAATTACCGTTTTTTTGCTGAGTTGGATATATAACTGTGGCAACGGGGAGGTGCTGTTATCGAATAAATATAGTAGAGAACATCTTATATTATCCCACTAGCATTACAAACGCGAAAGTTTATGAGGATGGATGGATAAATCTTACTCTTTTATGCGAAAACCACTGAAACTTTTTACGGTAATACAGCATATCTATACATTAGAATAACACATAGGATACTTTTTATCACAGAAATTTATTCCAGGAATAAGGTAGTCTATATAAAAATCATATCTGTACTATCACTGTTAATTGCTATCAATTAAATATGGTGGAAAGTTGAAAACTACAAATATTCCGTTATTATTATTTTAAAAATTCTAAAAATAATTGTATATAATACAAGTTTATTTATTATGGTAGATATAGGTAGGGACCTACTTTTTTGTACTCAGTTTTATTGACGAAGGAACTAAAAGGGAGTTATAAGTGTTTTAGAACAATAGATCTCTACCAGTACACAATAAATGTTGTTTAGTTTATATGTCATATGTACGTACTACAAGATGTAAATTGTGAGACATAATGTGGATATTACATTTTTGCTTATACCTCTCTCTACGACGTTGTAGTAGAAAATCCAATTAGTTTGTTTATTTTCTTTTTATTTTTGACCAATAGTGCTGAATAAAAGTATTATTAATAAACTCCTACGCATGTAGTCTTGTTAATTATGCCTTTATACCGATACCTTTGCCCAATAAGAAGACTATCGTTGACTGAGAAGCAATTTGTCATCGTCGCCATGGTTATCTTTTTCTAATACTGTCAAATGAGCAATGATCGTACCTATATCTCGCAAATGGCTATAATGATTTCAATTTTTTTAAAGTTTATACAGGTCCACTTTCTAAAAAAAAACACCCTCCACGACAAAAACATTGCGAGTGAAGTTTAGTCGACCTGGTATAGTCAAGAGCACGTGGAGCTTGACACATTGGACTTTGTAACGTTCTTATTACAATCGCCTTATGGCTGGTTTACACACTGTTTAGTTAAGTTGGTCAGTAGATGAACATTGCTTGCCCACTATGAGGTTTGGTCTTCATACACCCATTTATAGAAGCTATGGTCATCTACTGACCAACTTCACTAAACAGTGTGTAAACCAGCCATTAGACGTCTGATTCGCACTACAAGTGTAAAGCTTCACGTGCTCTTGACTGTAAAAACAATCATCATACCTATTTATAAAAAATATGTTGGTACTTTATAAGTCAGCGCAAAGAGTTCTAGGGTAATAGTAAACATATATGTAGGTACATAAATAAAAAATCCATGTTATGACCATCGCTGCTAACATCCGTCGCCCGTTACCGTCGTGATATCGTATTCAATCGGTACGTAATGTACACCACATCACAGACACAATGTCTATTGATGGGCTTCCATTTTACATTTACGGCTGGTTTAAGATTACACTAACCTTGTACACTGTACAGTTGTGTGTTTATGTTCCTTTGCTCCTAAGGGAAAGAACAGTTTTATATTTATTGTAGCGAAATATTGTATAGCTCAATAGATGATAGGTAATAAAATTAGTGTAGATCTTTCATCACGTTGTTGATTTGTTTAAAAAATATGTTCTTTCGTAAAATTTATATGTAGCTGTTAGGAATGGTATCATCAATGTAGAAACCATGAAAAATTTATAAAAAAGGTGATCCTATAAGGGTTCCGTTTTTTCCTTTCTAGGTACGGAACCCTAAAACATAGACTAATTATTTGGTACTCGTATATCGGAAAATAAAGATCTACCAAGTCAGTATAATAATACAATATAATAATAATAATAAAATATGTATTTCTTGAAAGCCTCTGAACTAAAAATATTACTACATTTGTAAATAAATACTTACTTTTTTGTATATAACAGACTCTAGACACTAGAAATGCATAAAAACTAACCTAGAGTTGAAACTGTCCTTCAAATATGGGAATCGTTATTTTTTTATTTTCTTCACCCTACTCTAAGCTTCTGAATATAAAATAAGTTTTTATACTTAGATTTTGAATACATTATCGTCTTATTATTTTGATTATACTGTGAATGATAAATGATCCCTTACCAATAATGTTTGGACGTTGACACGCGAAGTGTTAAGTCTAATTGATTATATTGTAAAACAGTCTTTATTAAACAGAACTTTTTATTTAAAAAAGAAACTAATATTGCTAGCACTGTGTACGCAAAGTGTTTTTTTTGTTGAAAATATCTTTATATAAAATTTTATATAAATGACTAGTGTTTTGTGTATCGTACTCTATATACTGTGTTGTATCCGTTATAATTATTGTTTTATCATAATTATCTAACCATATTTTTAATTAGTATAAAAATATTTAGTTTTATTTCATTTACAGACAAAGTAAATAAAATTTTACGTATTTTATGTAATATAGTGTGAAAAAGTAATGGGAATATCTATAGATTTATTCTTAAAATTAAAGATCAAACTGCGTAGATTTGTAAGTGTAACATTATTGATAGCGTATTAAAAAGTAGCACCGCTACCGGACAGAGATGATTGACCCCGGCCGGTCACTCGCGGGCGTGCGCCGGCGCATCTCAACGTTTTTGTGACGTTAGTGTTAGTATTGTTTTCGTTGTACATTGTAGTTAAGATAAAAAAAACCTTTATATTCATTTTGTGCTCCTAATAATAATAATATAATAATATAATCTCACGCCTTTTTTATCCCCGAGGGGGTAGGCAGAGGTATTCCATTACTGGATATACCCACATTTCACGAGATATATTGGACCCCTAAACGTGATAGGAGATAGGGGAGCTGCTAGTATACCATACATTACCATGCACTGACACCTATTACACGAAGGTGTTGAAGTACCATTTTTCACCAGTGTGTTTTTCGGAGCTCCAAACGTGACAACCTTAAAACAAGGGTGATGTTACATTGGCCTAAAAACTGGCCTAAGATCCAATTGGCCATTTTTAGGGTTCCGTACCTCAAAAGGAAAAAAACCGGCCAAGTGCGAGTCGGACTCGCGCACCGAGGGTTCCGTACAACCTTGCAAATTTATGGTTTTCGTAATTTTTCCTTTATCTATGCTATAAGACGTTGCTTCGTACCAAATTTCAAGATTCTGAGTTCACGGGAAGCACCCTGTAGGTTTTGATTCCCTTGCAAGTGTCGAAAATTTGCGGCATAAACGGCTGTATCTTTTGATTGTCTTGGCTTAGAAGTTTGATTTTTTCACAGCTTCAAGGGACAGTAGACCTGAGTAATTGATATAAATTTCAGCTTCATACCTCCACGCGTTCCTGAGAAAAAGGGTCTTGACAGACGGACGGACGGACGGACAACAAAGTGATCCTATAAGGGTTCCGTTTTTTCCTTTTGAGGTACGGAACCCTAAAAACGGAACCCTTATAGGATCACTTTGTTGTCCGTCTGTCCGTCCGTCCGTCCGTCTGTCAAGACCCTTTTTCTCAGGAACGCGTGGAGGTATGAAGCTGAAATTTATATCAATTACTCAAGTCTACTGTCCCTTGAAGCTGTGAAAAAATCAAACTTCTAAGCCAACGCAATCAAAAGATACAGCCGTTTATGCCGCAAATTTTCGACACTTGCAAGGGAATCAAAACCTACAGGGTGCTTCCCGTGAACTCAGAATCTTGAAATTTGGTACGAAGCAACGTCTTATAGCATAGATAAAGGAAAAATTACGAAAACCATAAATTTGCAAGGTTGTACGGAACCCTCGGTGCGCGAGTCCGACTCGCACTTGGCCGGTTTTTATTTATATAATACATAATAAATTGTGGGACACCATTTACACACGGTTATTCAGTCCCACACTAGACAGAGCCTGTACTATGGGTACTAAACCACTGATAAACATATAAATATTAAACACCCCAGACACGAACCCAATGTACGCAAATTTTGGACCCAAGCGGGGATCGAACCCGCGACCTCTGACTCAGAAAGCAGGGTCACTACCAACTGAGCCAACAGGCCCATTATAGAGGCAGTAATTCTTAAACCATTTCGAGATTTTCCAATAAGAATCTAAGGAAAAAAGTATCGGATTTCGATAAAATATGCAAAAATCACAATTTATTGTAATGACGTCATCTTGTCACAAGCATGTTCGTTTCATAATAATCTTCTATGAGATGTTGTTAACTGATCTTTTAGGGTGCATTCACATGGTCAGCATAGCATGTGCAACGGCAAAATGGCATAACATGAAACACGGTAAATGTGAACTATGTCCTTTTGAGAGGTTAAAATTTTGTGACTAGTTTACGTCATTACACAGAATCTTAAAACAAATGACAAAGCCCATAGTAATCTAAAAACATAATATTGAAATAGGTGTCTTATATTTATGTAAATTATCGAGGAAAAAACAGCACCGATTTTTTTTTTACTTAATTCTGGACCCTCACAATGATTTCTATCGATATATAGGTACTGATAAATATGAACGAAGTTTTGAGGGTTCCGCTAAGACTCCACTATGCGTCTGTCTGTCCGTCTGTCACCAGGCTGTATCTCATGAACCGTGATAGTTAGACAGTTGAAATTTCACAGATGATGTATTTCTGTTGCCGCTATAACAACAAATACTGAAAAACAGAATAAAATAAATAAGGGGCTACCACACAACAAACGCGATTTTTTTGCCTTTTTTATAGATAGTGGTACGGAACCCTTCGTGCGTTTTTTTAATTGCTATGTCACACACAGGTGGACTTTCTTGCAACATGTAGATATATCACAGCTTTATCGAAATCTTTTATTCTATTACGTTTTCAAACTCGCTTGCATGCTTAGTAACTTAGTTAAGTAACCGTGTAATGTGAACTAGGAGCAGACATTATACGTAAGATTACCACAACTTAAATCGCTTACTAATAATACATAATGCTCTAAGCCCTGCAATTATAAGAATGCACTCCGCAAATTTATTATGTAAGTAGGCATAATTAATAAAAATAAATAATCTCACGCCTTTCATCCCCGAGGGGGTAGGCAGAGGTATTCCATTACTGGATATACCCACATTTCACGAGATAAATTGGACCCCTAAACGTGATAGGTGGTGAGCCCATCGACGGACCGAGTTTATTTACACATGTCCTTCATTTCCTTCATATAAGTAGGCATATAATAATAAAAATGATTTATTTTATATAACATTTCTTAATTCATTAGACAATGATATACATAAAGTACGAGATCCGGCTGCTAATTATTGTTGGGATCGAGTAATAGGTATGCGTAAAAATTTGGTTAATAAAAAATAAATAAATTTTTTGAGACGAAATTTTTATGTATATTGCCGTGAAGTGGCCGATATTTTATGTAAAAAAACAAGTGAATGAAATTTCGTCAGATCAATATATTTTTTTTATTAAAAATACTAGCGGCCATATTTCGATATGGCACCCTGGTAAATATATATTCTCCTAATCATAAATATGCGTAAAAATTTGGTTTGTAGCATAAAATATACTCGATCCCTACACTAATTTGCAGCCGGATCTTAGGCTAATATACCGTACCTACAAATATATTTGTTTAAACTTTCTGTGCAGTGATAGCCCGAACGGTTAAAGAGCCGGCCGAAAATCAGTAAGGCTCGGGTTCGAATCCTGGCATGTACCAATGAGTTTTTCAAAAACTTACGTACATATTTATCATTAGCTTGACGGTGAAGGAAAACATCATGAGGAAACCCGCAGGTCTCAGAATTAATTCTGAGACATGTGTTAACAGACCCGGTCCGGCGATGGGCTCACCACCTATCACGTTTAGGGGTCCAATATATCTCGTGAAATGTGGGTATATCCAGTAATGGAATACCTCTGCCTACCCCCTCGGGGATAAAATGCGTGAGATTATATTATTATTATTATTAAACTTTCTGTGTGTGAATTATTATTGACTATACCAACAGTACCTAAACAGTAATATGAATCCGCGCATACAAAACTTTGACCGGGCTCAGTCACTCTACGTATATTATGTGAATCGGACTTAAAACAAACCAGACTCCAAATCGTACGGAACACCAAAAAATACCGAAAAATGTTGTAGGTAAACCGAGTTTGAGCACGCCAGATGTTCATGACCTACGTCAACGTAGCACGCTCCCACTATTTCTCATAACAGACTAATATAAACAACGAAGCGCCACCAAACTCGAAGAAATTCCCGCCGAATATTTATCAAACTGGAAATAACTGGAATAGTAAACAAAAATTGTTTACTATTCCTCATTATTGTTGTTTAGTACTTCGTTTACATTCGACGGGTATGAACCGCACCTTTGACTTCGCCGCCAGTAAAATGTTGTTTTCATAATACACCGAGTGCACGAGAAGCAAAGCTAATACAAGATTCTTTTGTAAGGTTACGAGAAACAGTGGCTTCAGCCACCGTACATTACAAAAACTTTATCGAATAATCCCACTGAACTTTAAGCAAACATTTTATGATTTACGTGGCCACAACATAAAATTGATATACGATTTTGTAAGCAATAAATTATATAAAATTAACAATTCCATTTAGTCTATGTTACAAGTGAACTGTTATGTAGGTACCTGATTATTGGTTTAATACGAGTATACCTACTGGATTTGCGGTTAGAATAACTACTTATTACTTCCAAAGAAACTAATAATTTATTGTTTACGGTAAATCTGTCTAGTACAAACTCACAACAATATAATAATAGTATTATTTATAGATATTTAACTACTTAACTCGTATTACATACTAGATAGTATCCTAACGTAAATATTTGATAGGATGGTACGGATTTTGATGAAACTTCACAGTAATATGATTTTATTCACCCCAATAATACATAGACTACTTATACCCCGAAACGCGGACGGATCGTCGGCAAAAGCTAGTTTTTAATATATTCCAAAATCATTTAAACGAATAACACAAGATGAAGCATCAGAGTAATCCGCTTCCAATACTGAAGAGCATAAAGTAAGTACTGGTTACTCAGAGAACATTGTACGCATTTTGAATATTTTATGCACGTATTAACACATTTGGTTGCAGCTAGTAAGCCACGATAGGTGGCGTGTACGTGCTTGCGCATATGATACCTCTTACATATAGCGATGAGAAAGTACAGACGACATGCTTGTTTAGATTAAAATATCCAGATTAAGACGCAATAAAATCGGTAACAACATGAGTAGATACGGGGAAACGTGAACACAACAGACATGTTCAAACTTGTTCGAGGCAGTCGCAAAAGAGACTCAGCAGTACCCGTATTAAACAATTGAACTTTATGACTGACTATTCATTTCAATTTGAGGACCTATTAATGCAAATCAAGGACTACGCAAAGTAGGTATTACGCGTTTTAAGGTTATTTAGAAGAATACTGAATACTGTTCAAATCATTGTGGAGGTAAAACCTGGGATGGACTTGTTTGGACTGGTTTATACAAAGCGAGCGGTGAAGATCACTTGCGTGACCGTCATGAGTATACGCCTTTATTGATTTTACAACCGTGTCTACATTGCTTTCACAAAAGTATAGTAAAAGAATATTTGACGGCAGTAGATAATCACGCAAATACTGATGCGACAACAAGATTAAAATTTGATGATACAAAATATTGCTTTTGAAAATCCAAAACCAAGACCTTTTAAAATAGTATTGATTTAATGGTTCCTATCTTTGTACAGTGTTTATGTTTTATAATTTTGTTGTGTCTTGCTTAATTTAAGCTAATTTTGGAACACTTTGCGAAAGTTAAAAGCTCTATAATTAAATCTATAAATAGATTTTATATTGAGACAACCATTTATTCTTCTACAAAAAATCAACAGAGTAGGTAATGTTATTTGAAGATTGAAACATAACTTTCCTGAACTATGATGTTTTTTTAAACATGGTAGTAGACCCCCAGAATACAAATAAGATATATTTTTTGCATTATATACGCTGTGTTTTATTACTTGTGCCAATTTGCTCAAGCTGGCAGGGTCCCGTTAATTTTACTGGCCCTACAGAAATAACACATTACGATTCGATGCGGGTCGCCGATTGTGATTTTCCGTAAATGGATCCTTCGGACATACAGTTAGTTCCAAAAGTTGTTGCTTTATCAATGACTTGCACTTTATATTTGCTGGATTAATCAAATAAGAACTAACATCAAAAAAAATGTAGGTAAATGAAACGAGTTATGAGAAAACATGTAAGTATGTTTATTCAAATGAGGCATATCATATTATGTATCGAATTTAAAAAAAATCCCGAAGTTTCAGTCGAAAAAAACAAGTCGAGACTTTAGGTGACCAGAGGGCTGGCAGCTATCTTTGTCAAAGGATCAGCCTAGCTATCCAGAGAGGGAATGTGGCCAGTCCTCTGGGCACTGTCAAACATGGTTCCTCTTTGGAGAACATTTTTTATCTGTTATTATTGTGAATGAATGTATATTCCCGAAGTTTATATTTCAAAAGTACCTAAGTATTTACGTACAAGTTTATGTTATGTACCCGAATTTATTTTTTAGAGTTCAGGTCCTGGGCAAAATATTCTTTTAAGAGTATGTAAACGCTGGCAGAATCGATGTATCGTAAAACATGTTCGTTATTATCAAATCAATGATTTCTGCACTTGAATATCAAATCATAAATAAAATGTTATAGTATTAAAATTGTATAATTAGGTAGCGGTACAAAATTAAAATATTCTTTTTAGGTCGCATTATAGCTATATTGAAATTCACAAGAAAAACGTAAACAAAACATTGACATTCAACTTACAAAGAGTTGAAGACCTTGATAACTACAGCCCTATACTTGAGTACTAACTCACTGCTTCATGGCCTACTAAGCAATACATACCCAAGTACCATAATATTAAAGTTAAAAATACTTTAATCAAGATAACAGTTACGTCGTTTCTCAATCAGAACAAGTTCATGCGTGTATCTCATGTGTATCTTGAATAATATGTATGCAAACATGTTTTTACTGAAAATGGAAACTGGAAAATCATTAAGTTCAATATTATGTTTACCCTTGGCATTACTGACACGACGCTTTTGCTCGTGCTACAAATAAATAATGTACTTTCTGAAGAAGAACCAAATAATTTTGTTTGTTTGTTGCATAATATTACTTAGGTACTAGCGGGTGTCCAATGGAGTTTCATGTGAGAATCTTGTTTATTCCCATTCCCGTGGGAATTCCCAAAAATCCCTTGTTAGTAACTTACGTCATTACTTAAACTTTACGAGAAATTTCTTGCTTCTAGCTAGACCCACCAGTTTCGGCTGTGCGTTGATCAGTTAGTCAGTCAGACTATCAGTCAATTAGTTTGTTGTTATATACCAGTATACATATAATTATACCTATATTATGATATTTAAAAAAACAGAAGACCGGCCGGCAGCTCTAGGTAACAATTTCATCATGGCCCATTTTTTATAATCCTATTGTTCTGTTGTTTTGACATTTGATTCTTAGTAACTTGCTGAATTTTTATTTAGACGATCGCCACAGTTCCAATAACATTACGCACTGCAACACGTGCAGACGGCTTGGCGACTGCAACAAATCCTTTGTTTAGCAGAACTCACGTCTTCAACGTATACCACCTCTTTTGTTGCTCAAGGACTCTGACTTGGCCTTTGCAAATATTATTGAAAGCATACATGTTGCAGAAAATGGAAGAATTAATATTGTTGATTTTACTTCTATTTGTTTTACCGCTATTTTGTTGTACACATTTTTAATGAATGTAAATGATATTGTAGGTTACTAGTGACCCGTAAAACCACAAGAATTAGTCAGAATACGATATCTATTTTCCTCGTCCACATGTGATTGACTGCATAATAAATATGACTTGTCAACAAATCATACCAAACTGATACTTGTGGACAGAGAGCCGTGGAATATTAAAATCAAAAACAAATAAGACATGTTTGGATCGATTTTCAAACTTTTAAAACTACGTAACAAGCATAGCTAAGTAAAACAAGAAAATAAAGTACCTAGAGAATATACATCTATAAGTAATACAATATCTATTTATCTCCAAAGCGTAACTGAAACTTCAAAAACAGACACACCATTAGTAGCGAATGCCTTTGCAACAAATCATGACCACCAGCTGCGCAAACGCATGTGTCACTGCTACACTACAGAAATAACTGGACCAAACGCGCTAGACATTACGGCGGCGATGACCAAAATGGTCAACTCGTACGCGGTTTCAGAATGTTTAGAATTTTGTATTACACTTTGGTTATACATAAATAACTTTAGAACGATTGGGATTATACAAGGTATCCAATCAAGGTATGACATTATTTTTTACATATAAATTCCCAAATATTGTATTTTGACATATATTAAATATTTGGTTTTAAACATAAATTTATATACACATGTCTCAGAATTAATTCTGGGATATCTGTAAAAGACCCGGTCCGGCGATGGGCCTGCCACGTTTAGGGGTCCAAAGAATATCTCGTGAAAAGTGGGTAGGTATATCCAGAAAATAAATACCTCTGCCTACCCCCTGGGGGATAAAATGCGTGAGCTTTTTTTTATAAAATCACAAAATATAAACTTTTTTTGAGAGACCTTGTATGAAAGAGTTTATTTAGAGAAACTATATTTACCATGTTTAATAAAATACGAATTGCTATTTAAATGTTAAGGTTCAGTTATAAAATTGGAAAAGGAGTCGTTACTTTATCAATTTATTGCTTGAAATAAATAATTAATCATCCTCAATGTATTCAATAAATTGGTATAAATTCAATTGCAATCTGTTTTTATCGCAAACAAAGTTCACGTCTGAGAAATACTTCTTTACAAACGAACCAGTAACTAGAAGCAATTTCCGGCACTTCATCTCCAACGAAAATACTTCATTTAGGGGACTTCGTCATTTAACCTGAAATTAAAATGTCGAAAATCAATGTCTCTGTCATCTTGTCAGGAAGGAAGGCCCATTAGTCATGTTGCCAACTCACATTTTTGTGCGCGACGCGTTTGGGGTGATTTCACTATTTCTTTAAATAGTTCAACATTCCCAAATACTATGACAATTGACAGCTTAATTGACTAGCTTTGTTCAAGATTTTTACTCAGATTTAAAAATATAAACTGCTTGTAAAGAAACCCCTAATTGGCGGTTGCATATTAAATATTATGGACAGTTTTGATATTTCCTTAGTAACCAATTAAAATATTTAGCTTCAAGACAATAACTCAATATAACAATAATTAATTTCAAACGATATTTCAAACACTCGAAAAAACAAAACATTTCTATGACAAATACCGCTTTATAAATCTTCGGCGTCCCCAAAAATAGTACAATAGAGCTGCCAGAGAGCAAACTTAATCTCAACTAAAAATCTTCTGAACTTAAATGAATATTAATAAAGTGGGGACAAAAGACACCCTAATTTGGGGTACTCCAACTACATTCAAATAAGTCAGAAGACAAAATGCTACTTAAAACTCGACGAGTCGACGTTTAAATTAATGTTTCTTTTTTACTAACTTTTTTTTGAATTGACAAAAGATGTCCCTTCGTAGTGAGACAGTCAATAAATTTCGGTGTAATTATAGTTACGGGTATTTTGTTGAAAGACAATTTGAGTTAAGACGGGATCGTGCTGTTGAATTTATTGGTAAACGATAAAGAATGTTAGAGGTCCGCAAATTAAGAACATAACCATTTACTTCTGAGTTACATAGATTGAACAGCCCACAGAACAACAAATTGAAAAATGAGATCGTTTACCTATGTCACAGAATGAAGAACGTTTACCTCTTTAGGTGTATCACAGAAACGACTAGCTATTTTCGCGAGATAATCTGATGCTCACTCGACTTTTGCAAACATATTTAATAACACGAATCACATTACTCTTAATAAGAAAAAGCAAAAGATCTATTTGACACACTATTCCTTATTATAGTCTGTTCAAATCTAAATTTTTAAATGCGATATTAAAGACAGCGGTGTCATTAACGTTTTCAAAATTAACGACTTTCAAAAAGAAGTTCTAAGACCATCAACAGACTTTTCTTGGCTTTAACCAAGCGACAATCTCGCGAACTTCACTCATATACATGTCAATTTTGTTCAATGGTTGCCATAACATAAAATGTAACGAGCATGTTAAGCTAGGTACAGGCTTCTCTAAGTTTGAAGCTTTGCTTGAAGAATACGCATACATTTATATAACTAAAATGGTAACAGTTCATTCAAATACTCTATAGGTACAAATATAGTATATAGTAGAATAGTTTGTATGTGATAGAATCGTATTAAATATCATGTTGTACTAGAAAAACAAAGTATTATCATTAGATTATCATCATAATACATAATTCATTTGATGAATGTGGGTCGAGCGTGACGCACATCCTTTTATCTACCTATTCCGTATGAAGCCATCTTATTATGTATCGATGTCTATGATAGTCTCTGCAAAATGTTGTATTTCGATTACTTTCGTCCAATAGCCTTCTAAAATACTAGATTTGGGCGAAGCAGTAGTAAAGTCAGTTGGTTTAAGTGCAACCTTCCCTTTACAGTAACTACGTAATAACTTATAGCTTACTTTGTTCATCTTGTGTGTAATAGTTAGGAGCAAATGGAGTCTGCAAAGCTTGAGCCAGTATTTATTAATATTTTTATGACAGTCTTGTTTCGTCTTTATAATACCTATAGTTGGCAATGAATATTCTGTTTAAAGCGATATAGGTAGTTATTCTTTATTACAAAGTGTTTTCCTTAGAGAAAATCGTTTGTGAATTTTTGTTTACAATATATAAAATAAAACAAATTTGGTTATTCTAAAATTAAGTAAATACTAACTAAGCGTGTATAATTCATGAATTAAAGGGTCTACAATCGGATGTTAAATTATCTTCCCTATTACAATGTTTTTACAATTGTAATTATTGTCCTCCTGCACAAAACATAATGTAACTAACGAATTATAAATATTTCGAGTTTTGCTTTCTATTATACCTTCAAAATACAGCTCTACGACTTATTTAGAAGATACAGCGTATTTATAAATAATTACTTCAAAACTAACTATTTACTCATAAGCAATATGTGTCAGAAATAACTGACTGTGTCTTAAGAAGTTAGTTTAAAAAATACATCAGCAAGTAATCGCCGGTGATCACAAAAAGCTATTAATATGTTTTACACCCGCTTTACGTGAAATGTGGCCGGGCTCGGCTCTAAATCTTATAAGCCTGTGGTAATGAGGCACTGCCTCGTCTGAGGCACTCGTGAAAAGTTAAGAGGAATTTAGGCAAAGCATAAAAAGAGACTTCTTTTAAAAACCGAACTGTGATATAGTAATACAATAGAAGTTACCAAATTCTTTAAATATCTGTATCATCAGCCTGGTATGTCTATCTATCTAATTACCTACTTATATAAAATGATAAACTGACTGACTGATTGGTGATATATTAACGCACAGCCTAAACCGCTGGGTCTAGAGACTTGAAATTTTGCACATAGATAGCTTATATAGTGTAGGCATCCGCTAAGAAAGGATTTTGCAAAATTCAACCCCTAAGGGGGTGAAATAAACTGGTGCGAGCGAAGCCGCGGATAAAAGCTAGTATTGTATAAACACTTTTCTCTCCCTTTATAATTACCTTATTACTTTACCTCTTTTTCGTACGCTCCGTATGAGACTACTAAAATAAATTTTATTGCATCCTATTCCTAGATATATTGGTTAGTGTAGTTTTAGGCCATTATATTTTTATTAGATACTAGACAATTTGTGATCCTTAAAGTTTTAAACTAGCAAAATTTTCTTTGGTATTTCACAATAATCAAACACACACATACTTCAAAATAAAAGATTTGTTTCCAATTTAAAAGTGATTACAACAATAACATTGTGTTCAAACATTGCCACTTATTAGTTTATTTTCGGCAACATGGGAACATTTCTAGCCACTTGAAAAATATATAATTACTAATTCAAGTACTCTACAAGAAATAACATCTTAAACGTAACCCTTAAGTGTTGTATTAATAGTGAATGTTGAGATATCATTACGTTTATTTTTACACGGTGGGAAAGTTTTTGAAAGATTTAATTCATGTTACAATAAATAATAATATTGGTATGTAAGACTTTTAAGATTTTAGAAATAATTCAATCTAATAATAAATATCTAGAAAATGTCTACTATAAGGTAAGTTAGATAGGTATTTCTAGGCTCAATATAAGTATCACCTAAGACAAAATAATATTGAGGAAAATGTTTATAAAAATTGTTGTATGTATACGTACAAAAAAATCTATTTATTTTCTACGTAGCTTCCATTAGTTACATCCATTTTACTTGATGACTAGATGTCTTTTACTTGCAGTCAGGATTTATTAACAGTTGTTATACGAGAAAGTCCTATAAGCGGTGAACGGAAAAAACATCTATAAGAGATGTTGCCTGTATGTCACTTCTTTTACTAACATTCCTTTGACACTAATAGTGTCGTGCTAAATAGTTATTATCTGCATGCATCGATGTACAGAACTTAACACAGAACGAGTAACCGAAGTGATCATTATATCAAACAGCTTTAAGCTATGTTGCATTCGTACTTTGGACATGGTGCAATGTGTCATTAGTAACTGGAAAATTGTAGGCTAAACGCAGGTTGAGTGTCGGTTTGGATTTAAATTAAATATTTCCTTATCGATTAGTGAAATTGACACTGTTTAGGCAAAAGTTTTTAGTTCTACAGATACGTGTGGTAAGGCTGGTTGTATTTTAAAGTCTAAATTATATACGGATAATGTTACACTTCACTTCTGTTTTTAGAGTTCCGTGGACAACGATAGAACCTACCTATCTACCCTTATATAGTTTTGCCAAGTCCGTCCGTCCGTCTGTATGGCCATACAGGAATAGGAATCGTTTCATAAGCACGCATTTGGTTGTGAAATGTTACTCAATCTTCACAGCTTACCCCGATAAGATATTTCGATAATTTATCTAGATCGGCACCTATATTAAAGTAAGGTTTACGAAAAATCGTTCGCCGTCGAGTCGTTTTGAACAACACAACTCTGTTTTACCCCAACCAAGGGCATGTTTACATTAGCCGCGACGAGAGCCAACTATAGTGTCATATTTGTTTACTTTCAAAATAATGCATATACGCGCCGAAGGCACGTGTTCTGTAAAGTTGGGATGTGACATAAAAAATTAAGAATTTGTCTGCATCTGGTGCGGTAAGTGTACACTAAGCTTTAAATAAGACGGGTGTTAAAATCAGCGATAAAAAATTATGTCCTAAGATTTTTATGGCTGCATACTTGTGTTACCTATCGTATAGATGTATAGGAATATTCAAAATTGCTGTAAAAACAATTCAAAGTCTGCAGTGATTTTTGGATGAAGGGTTAAATATGGAATATCGGATTTACAACATTTTGGAACTTTGTTGTTGCAGTTTGAATTGAGTCCGGGTAAGTTTTGGATACCAATGAGATTCAAAAACGTTAAATATTATATACCTCCCTAACTCGCTCGACGGTAAAAGTAGCATAGTGACAAAACATAAAACAATGTATGCAGAATGCTCCTGTCAAGTTTGTAAATGGTAAAAATAGGTACTTGCGTAAATGGAATGTAAAACCTCTAAGCTCTGTAAACCTCTTCGGAGAAGGTGTAAATATAAGGTGAATAAGAAGGTGTCTGTAATTATAATGTGATGCTGAAAATATTCAGATTTCGTTTCGCTCAGCATGACTGTTTCACGAAATTGAAATTGTTAAATTTTTATCATACATATATTACTTTTATTATGTTGTAGACACCTGTAATTGGCATAGCACACTGTCTCAGATTTTTTACTCTTTCTTTGTGTATATGTTGTTGGTGTTTCTTATATATAAATTAAAAATAAATAACTAAATTGCACTCTTGTTGCATCACCTAATGATCGTAACTATGTAGTCACATATTTCTACTTAGTTATGTATCGACTACGAATACCCGAAATGCAAGGTCAGTTTGTCTGTCTGGACGCTATTTTCGCACAGGAGACTGCTTCCAGTTAAGTAATGCGATATGTTTATATAAGTTGATAATGTTTTATAAACAATGTAATCAGTATGGGTGGATGGTTAGCTGTTCACAAGAAAATGGTCATATTATAAACGAGATTAGAATTCAAAACAATAATTTAATTATGTTCGAAAGAAGAATATCAAATTACATGGCTGTAATAGATACAAAATTAAGACTTAACTTGTTTCATCATGAAACAGAAATGTGTACCTGAGACAAAATAAATAATATGGATTTGAATTTTTGTGTCATTATAATTACTGTAATAAAGCCGACGAAAATAAATGCTGCTTTCAATTGTTATTTACTAGCGGTTGTTCGGTTTCACCCTCGTAGTTCCCGTTTCCGTGCGAATAAGGTAATAAAATATAGCCTATGTTACTCAGGAGTATTCCAGCTATCCATTGGTGAAAGAATTTTTTAAATCGGTCCAGTAGTTTTTGAGTTTATGCGTAACAAAGACACAAACGTACAAAAATACAAATCTTTCCTCTTTATAATATTAGTATAGAAAACATTGTTATTGTTATTATTGCTGTCTTTCTAGGAGAGGCCTATCTCTTGTCTTATTATGGGAGGGAATTACTATCCAGAGTCTAATAAATACATTGTAATCACATTGATGATGAAACTCGCAGAGTACAAGCTATCGGTAAAAACCAAACCTAATATCTACAAAACAATTTTAACCGTCAGTCATACAGTGTATATAGCTTTAATAGCTTAGATGTCGGACACAGGTGTTCGTGGAGCAATTATTATCTAAGCGCTAAAACCCACTAGACGTGTCAAGGGCTCGCTATGAAAAGGACAATACCTAATGTTATTGCTCGCTTAGAATGAAATTAACGCAAATGTAGCTACAGTTTCTTATAAGGCTGCGGTTTAATTGGGTTCTTTATTTATGTATGTTTTTTTCAATAATTCCTGTAAATTGGAAATGTCCTAATCTTACAAAATTACGTATTTGGAATGTACCTATTAAAAGACTAAATTTTTGTAGATACAAAATTTATTAACCTTATCAAGCCGATCTACTTTCTCTATACAACATGTAACAGACTAAGCGCAATTCCTGAAATTAGTTTGTTCAGTATCGACTACTTATTCGATTTCAACTATTTTGAATATGTGTTAATTTTTTTTTTAAATGAATGATCGTAGCTGAATTTAGTGCTTTCTATGAAAATCGTGCTATTATTAATCGATATTTAAGAAAATTGGTTAGACACAACTAAAGTTCGATTGCATCGTATTTTTTTTATATTAATATACCTACTAATTGGGGTGTATGAGGAATTGCGCTTTTTCTGTTACGCGTTGTATAGTTGCCAAGTTTTGTATCGTTTAAACTTTCTGAGATTTCATTATATCCGTGACATACATGGTCATTTTAAATTAAGTGCATTAAATAATTTACAACAATCAATTTTTGGCATGGGTTTTTATTTTTCATACTCTACTCTAGAAGATAACATCGATTATTAAAAAAAAAAAATCTAACACGATGTACTTAAGCAATACACACACACTACCAATCCCAAAATTAATCAAAAATATCAAAATAAATAAATTAAAAAAGCCTATAAAAGTGGCGTTTTAGTGTGGTATTGAGGGTCTATTAAAAGCATATTGTTTACAAAATATTATTTTTTTGTTGGAACAGAACAAGAAATAAATTATCACCTTTTTTCTCTTGATATGTTAATTCTATTTCTCTTACATATTTGTACCTACCCTTATAATATTTGCACTAGATTTAAAATATACATTTTACATTTACAGAGATGTATTGATAAATTTAAATCAAAAATTCAAAATTTTTTAGGTAATAAATTTTTACACGCCATATCTACAAAGTACTATTATAATGGTTTATTGAAAGATCGTTCACTGTTACGGTTTAATTTTCTGTCCGGAACCAACCAGGTGAGATATTTAATTTGGAGTCTGGGAGTTTGCTTGCATGTTGCAGTATACTATGATCTCTTTCAACACATCTTATCTTCCTTACTGAAGCTGGCATATCTACACTTGTAGTCTGCAGCTGGGAAGAAGTAAGCCGATCAATCACAAGTTTGCGATAGTCACAGCGTTTTATTATTGTACTAGCGAACCGCCCCGGCTTTGCACGGGTGCAATGCTAATACTAAAATCTTCCTCTTGAATCACTCTATCTATTAAAAAAATCCGCATCAAAATCCGTTGCGTAGTTTTAAAGATTTAAGCATACATAGGGATATAAGGACAGAGAAAGCGACTTTGTTTTATACTATGTAGTGATCTTTCTTTATGATTCCTTGATTGGTGGAGGTGTTTGCCGTATCCAATATCTTTCTACATTGCAAGTAGCGCTACGGCTCCGTAACCGGTGTCAAGTTGCGAGGGTTACCATCAAAGAGACCGTCTGTTTTAGTAGCAACATTGTTATGGAACAAGTTGTAGGTGCTAGCGTATTCTTAGTAGTTAATTTAGAATACAGTCTGAGGAACATAAATATTTTAACAACCGCCAAGCTTGTAGGTTGATAATATTCTAGGAAAAGTTTGAAGGCAGAGGTTTTGTCGAGATAGACTGATGTATTTCTTAGGTGAAATTTCATCTTCTTCAAAAAATAATCGAAATACGAACATTTAACATCCCAAAAAAAACGTGACTAATTAAGAACCTCCTCCTTTTTTGAAGTCGGTTTAATAAACGAACGCTAGCTAAGCCAATAATAGTTTTGGCACTTGTCTGGAGGACAAGTAACCAAAGCCTCCCAACATTCACTCCACCCTGACTTATATGATATATCTCTCTCTCATAATCTTTATTATATTGGACGGGCCTGTTGGCTCAGATGGTAGTGACCCTGCCTTCTGAGTCGGAGGTCGCGAGTTCGATCCCCGCTCGGGGCCAACATTTGTGTGCATGAACATGTCTGTTTGTTTCGTGTCTTGTCGTTTAATATTTATTTAAGTATGTTTATCAGTTGTGTAGTACCCATAGTACAGGCTCTGCCTAGTTTGGGACTAAAACCGTGTGTGAATTGTGACCTACAATTTATTATTATTATTCTTTACCTTTGCATCTATCTCTTCTCTCACATATTCTTTACCTTTGAATCTTTCTTTATCTTTCTTTACCAACCATGAATTTTTACATTTAGACCACAAGATAAATAAAGCATGAACTATAAACGTTCAATTTGTTGGTAATTAGCTCTTAAAGAAACGCCAGGTCGGATGTATAGCTCTCTGTTGGGAGATGCGATCATATGTAACTCGATGCTTTAAATGTAAGTGAAAGTGTTTATAATTAAATCGATATAGTACTTGTCTAAACTAATAATTAAATGATTGTGCCAATAGAGGGATCGATGTTATCCATTAATTAATTCACCCTTCAGATTCGAGGTGACTTTCAATGTGATCTCAATTTGCGAATTCAGTCAATCCTCAATCAATGCTCAATCAATCAATCCTTATTGTATATTGGCCTACTTTAGACTGCGTACCTTATCATTGAATTTGATGCAAGACTCATTTAATTCAGATCTAAGACGTTTTATCTATGTATGTATATCACTATCACTACATAGTATAAAACAAGGTCGCTTTCTCTGTCCCTATATCCCTATGTCTCTATGTATGCCTAAATCTTTTAAACTACGCAACGGATTTTGATGCGGTTTTTTTTATTAGATAGAGTGGTTCAAGAGAAAGGTTTTAGTATTAGCTAAAAAGATTAAAATATAATAGGGCATAGAGGGGACAAAGCGAGGAAAATTTGAAGCTAAAAGTTATTCCAAGTGGAATAAGTCTAGTATAATTTCGGCCGAATGACAGCTCGCGTTCATACTAACTGACAATGACGCATAAGCTTCAAAGTTTTGTATGAAAATATTCCCAATGCCCCCCTCTATGTCCTATTATATTTTAATCTCTTTGGTATTAGCATTGCACCCGTGCGAAGCCGGAGCGGGTCGCTAGTATAAATATATTTGTATTGATAAGTAGGTATTTGCTACTGAAACTCTATTTGATAAAGGTTGATCACCTCATAAGAACATAATTTCTGAACATCATTTCTTCACAACTATCCCAATAGGTATCAATGTAATTGATGAAGCGTTACTAGGTCAATTCACAACCAAACCTAAGTCACAAGTACTTTGTCCCGACTCAAATCTCAACTACCACTATCTGTCTATCTATTATAATCGAGTAGCTTTGTGCTCACGTTTACTATCGGCGATCGTTCCTCTAACTCGTGACTGGCTCTTGAACTGGCTAGTAGCTCCCGTACTACCGACAATTAGGGCTGGCTATCTGCCGACTATTTATAGACACGGTACTTTGTGACAGAAAACCGTACAAGACTTGTGATGATAGCCTTTTAAAAAGAAAAATCCGAGTGTAGCCGCAAAACAATTTCAATCAACTGTTTCTTGTATTTACTTATCCCTTTATTTTTGTTATTTGTTTTTATAGCAGTAATACATATTTTGTGATTTTTGAAGTGAAAACTTCTTTAGCGGCGTTGAGCACTTTTGTGGGATGGGTAAAAACTGTGAAACTCGCGTCAGGTCACGTGTGCTGATCGAAAAAATACCGTAAGACGGCGCAGAGCGCTTGCGCGATCTGCCATCTGCGAGCTATTCTGGCATACGCTGCAAAAACTGTGTCTACGGTAGACATAAACGAAACGCACATCAATTTGAAGAGCGTAAAAAATAAGTCGATCTGAGTCGACAACTTATAGGCGGAAAATTCGGATTATCGAGTATTTTCAATATAAAAATGAATAAATTGCTATTAAATTAATGGTGTTGCTAAGTAAACATGTCAATGTCATCACGTGTCACAGGTTCGTATTCCCTTCTCCTTTGTGTTTTGGGTAAATAAGATTTAGCAGAAATATCTAGAGAAGCAGAGAGAAGATAATCACGATGTTGTCAAAAGAGGTTAAATGCTATTCCCTAACTATTCCAATAAATCAAAAATGCACAACGTTAATAATCAAGTTTTCACTTCTGCCGGCACTCCCGGAGTGCAACCCGTGTTTTTTTTTTAATGTCTACTTATTGCGGTTTAAAAGACAACTATGTAAAAGACGGATGGACGGACAAATAGACAGTTGAACTTTAGTAATAAATACATTTACCTACCTTTAGGTACTGAATCCTAAAAAGAGATATTATTATGTTTCTAAGTATTTTTTTCATTAACAATCATCGGCTCGCCTCAGTCTGTTTGAATATCACGACCGATATAGACAGGTATAAATTTTTTAATAGGTACAATCCCAGTTCAGCATAGTAGGTAACACGCCCGATCGATAGTTATTGTAAATCATACATTGCAATTACTAGAAATTCAACTTGTACCAATGTTGTACATATGTCGTAAACAATCAAATAATGTACTTTAATTTTCCATACTCCGTATCCAAAAATGAAAATAAAATAAACAAATAAATAATCTCACACCTTTTATCCCCGAGGGGATAGGCAAAGGTATTCCATTACTGGATATACCAACTTTTCACGAGAATTGTCGACCCCTAAACGTGATAGGTGTTGAGCCCATCGCCGGACCGGGTCTGTTTACACATGTTTCAAATAAATTCTTTGACCTGCTGGTTTCCTCACGATGTTTTCCTTCACCGTCGAACTAGTGATAAATATGTACATAAGATTTGAAAAAAAATTTGGTACATGCCAGGATTCGAACCCGAGCCTCGCTGATTGTCATCATGTGAAGCAGGCTCTTTAACCGTAAGGCTATCACAATGTTTTTTTACTTAGTAAAAATTTTAAGACTAACTGTTTTTAAATAAAATTGATTTTATAAGATAGCGGTGACAGCCCTCGCTACTGGTATAGACTCCGACACTTTTTGCCTTCGATATCTAATGACAAAGGCATCATTATCTAATCATGGCTTGTCGGTTTTTACTTTTTTCTTGCCCGGTCAGTAGGTAGGTGCACCCAATACTGTACAGTTCGTAAGTAAAAAAATTCACGTATTAAATCAGAGTTATTAACTACAAACTAATAAAAAAATATCTTATTTGTATAGTACAGTCAACAAAGTTGTTAGGGTTACATGGCCAGTGACTAAGAACCCATTTTTCTGGGGTAGTCCTAAATAAATCTTATTGATTAATGTATATTTCAAAAGGTATCCTTGAACCTTATAATTTACCAAAAAAAATATAAAAACATGTAAGGCTTTAATCGAAAACTGAATCTTAGGTTCTGGCCATGTAACCCCTACTAATTTTTTTTTTGACTGTACCTTTATAATAAATATTTGTACATATTTAGATATCGGACGATTTTAGTCGAACACAACTGCCTACTAGTAGAAATAATATATCACTATCGTTAAATTATAATTACAAAGCTTTTCAGTGATAGCCTTACGGTTAAAGAGTCGGCCGAAAATCAATGAGGCTCCAGTTCGAATCCTGGCATGTACCAATGAGTTTTTCAAAAACTTATCCTTGGGGATAAAAGGCATGTGATTTTTTTTTAATTTTAAAGCTTTTCAGAGAGTTTAGGGTGAAAATAATTGTTTTTGCAAGTATAAGTTAATTTTAAATTATTTTTATTTAGAGTAATATTTTGGTTTACTGCGGCATTACAGTACTATGCATACGCTCGAAACTATAATTATTTATATCGAGCGACCAGCAAACGATTCGCTCTGCTTTACATGATGTATAAAAACCTTACTCGCTTAGGAAAACCCCATCAATATCCTTTGAAACCTACAGACGGCGAGAAGCGACTTTGTTTTATACGGGTCCGGGATTATACTTCTCGTCCCGACTGTAATGACTTTAATTTGAATTTTTTTTACATGTTGAGTTCACCACCTATCACGTTTATGGGCCCAAAGAATATGTGGTGAAAAAGTGGGTAAGTATATCCAGAAATGGAATACCTCTGCCTACCTCCTCGGGGATATAAGGTGAGATAAGGAGTGAGTTCATAAATAAAGTTATAGATTTTTCCTGATTTGCAATTCCTTATTGCATAATTGGTAGTCTAAGTCTGTTCTAACAGTTTTTTTATTAGATTTGAATTTGGATTCCACGAATTATGATCACGAATATCATTACTAAATAGATATTAAGTAAAAGAAGAACTTCCTACGTTGTAAATGGATAAGAGATTAAGTTGTACACGAAATTAAAAACAGTTTATTTAAACATTCTCTATCAAAGAGAGAATGCGGCCAGTCTTCTGGGCACTGTCCCACATGGTTCCTCTTTGGAGGACATTTTTTACCTGTATAATTGTAACTGAATGTACATTTTCTTTTTCAAAACACTCGTTTACAAATCCGTACGAATACATATTTGTTGTTACGCGGACGGCGTATCGTGCATAGACACGTAATTAGAATTTCAATGCACCACAATTAGACAATCCAGACATGCGCCTAGACCGTGTTCTAGGTCTAAATCTAGGTTTAAACTTCGAATGACAATGTGGACCGTTAAGTGTCGTGACGGTGGTGTCGTAGGAAAGGTTGTGATGTGCATAAATTTGTTTTGAATTTATGACTCTGTCCCTTTATTTTGCCTTTACTATTATTCTCTTTAATAAGTGGAATAACTTCATTTATTAGTTTAGTTCTACATTTAATAGTTACAAGCTGATACACCCCAGTTCTAGAATTTCCCACAGATATATGAGATTCAGATCTGTGATATTTTGCCCATCCCCGGGGAATTTTATTCGTTCCCATGGGATTTTTTTTGGTCCCCTGGAATGTGCTTTTTTTTCCGGTTCCTATCGAAGTTAATTTTTTTCAACCTTTCAATCACAATACAATACAATACAATAACTCTTTATTGTAAACCAAAAACAACACAATTTGGATACCAACATTAACTAAAGTACAATGGGCGGTCTTATCGCTTTTAGCGATCTCTTCCAGACAACCTTAGGATGAATGAAACTGAGAGATTAGAACCTATGTTTTATCGTAATTAGATATAATATAACTAAATGCATATATTACGAACACAAATACAAACATTAACGACTACCTAACTACACAGCAAAAACATTTTTTTTTAAATATACATTTGCTCTTAGCATTCGATCAATTAGTAGATTTATCTAGGCCACGCGCCAATCTGTAGAACGAGTATCTCAATGCACTTCTCGCATTCACTATATTTTGAGGTTTGGTTTTCAAGAAAATAGCATAATACAGTTAACTACAAAACATTTATTTTTTAAAGAACAGGAAATATTCTTTTCTTAAGTTGCACTAAAATTTCATGCACTACAGTGTGCACGCGCAAATGCATCCACAAACTAGGTCAAGACCGGGCAATTATGAATCATTTTTCTACGATCATCACTGTTAGCTTTGCGCAATCGCAATGCAGTTAGGAAGCATAATGATATCTTGATTCGTATTCATTATATTATTTACGTTTTATTAGTTCTTTTCTAAGATTATTTTTATGTAGGTAGTTTTCGAAAGGAAGGGTTATCAGCCAAGTCTAACAACTCGTAGATTAATTAAATTGCTATATTGTTGAGAATATTAAAATCAATCAGTAAGTATGATTTTAAAATAATATGCACAACACCGTCGCTATAGAGCAGAGTTGCACAAACAGAGGCCCGATGTCGAAATAAAAAACAATGGATATTTTCCGCACTTCTAAAATTTTTGTATGTTTTTTTGTAATGAACAGTCTCCAACACTTTACCGATTAAAAAAAAAAAATGTAAAGCATATTTTTTTTATTAACATCGGCTATCATATTTTCACCAGCAAAATAAAATTTGGAAGAAAATATGCGTATACAAATATTTTTTTTATTGTATAGAGGGCAAACGAGCAGACGGTAATTTAATTTAGTAGTTTTTTTGTACAAATTGGAATGTAAGTCAGAAAAAAAAGGTTTTTTTTGTACAAATTGGAATGTAAGTCAGAAAAAAAAAGGTTTTTTTTTGTACAAATTGGAATGTAAGTCAGAAAAAAAAAAGTTTTTTTTTTGTACAAATTGGAATGTAAGTCAGAAAAAAAAAGGTTTTTTTTTGTACAAATTGGAATGTAAGTCGTTAAGTCATATCAGACACCCTTGGATAGGTTTCATCTGGCGGTTAGGTCGCCACTAGCCTAACACTATCTCCCAATCAAGAGATTATGACCTTCCTCATGGGAAAGACCCTTAGCTTAGCAGTGGGTTGTTACTTGTTGATGACGATTTTACACACATAAGGTAGTCTTAGTCGTCTTTACTGCGTCGCAATAACAAAGACATTCGGACACTGTGGAGAACATGTAAATAAATTAATTGGAATAGTTTTATTTTACTAATGTGAAAAAGTGTCATTATAAATATATATATAAATATAAATATATATCTATATTAATATGTAAAAAGAGGAGCTACGTCTGCCAAAAAACTGTTTTGCAGTTTGGCGGAGGTAATAATGTGTCTTGTAAAAATAATTTCTGTGAATAAACACATTTTCTTTCCTTAGCCTTAGCCCATTGCGCGAGTGGTTCCAAGTTTCAATAGGTCTATACATCCCTGCTTTAGAGTTTCTATCGAAGGGCAGATACTATAGGAGCCTTGTAACTTCAAAACATGTTTTAGCTGCAAGGTGTTGCCGACGCCTACCCAGAGGTGGATGTGGGAATACAGGTTTGTTGCAGGTTGCAGGAGTCTCGACGTAGGTGTGATTGTGCAAATTTATATAGCAGCTTTTGAGCCCAAAGGTCTCCAATAAAACGTCTTTTAAAAACAATGAAACATAATACAATGTTGATTAAATAAGTTTTTGATCATCGTGAGAAGTAAATTAAGACTTTAAAATAAACTATTCACTTTCAGTTTGCTGCAGGAACACTTAAGGAAATTATTTTGAAGTATTTAAGTATTTATACAGGGTGGGAATATGAATCAAACGAGAGGCTGCGAGGTAACTATTATTCGCAGGTAATTTTAAAAAACTTTAAAATAGTTATTGATAAAGTAAATAATTATATAGTTCTGTTCACCGCTTTTATTAATAAACTAGCGACCCGCCCGGCTTTGCACGGGTGCAATGCTAACACTGAAACCTTCCTCTTGAATCACTCGATCTATTAAAAAAACCGCATCAAAATCCGTTGCGTAGTTTTAAAGATTTAAGCATACATAGGGACATAGGGATATAGGGACAGATAAAGCGACTTTGTTTTATACTATGTAGTGATAATAAATATAGTATGCAAGGTATTTGAGTTATCCTCCTAAGGTTTATAAAATCAAAAATACCTAGTAAAACTATATTACAAAAATTAAAATTATTTATTAAATCCCTACCATTATCATTTCAATTATGTTATATTAATAATTAAATTAGGAAACACTTATGTAATTCTTTCTATATGACTGAATGAAAACAATATAAAATATAACAGAAACGAAACATAATAGAATGCTTACATAGATTTGAATATACAGATGCAAACCACAACACACAGTAAGAACAATTTCAATAACACCAATAGCAGACACAAAATAGTACATCAACTTACTAGCTCGTGCTGATATTGCGTAAACTAAAGACCGAACGGGCAACCCTATAATTTGCCATGAGACATAGGAAAACAGTTCTAATATCGAAGACATTAGGACGAAGACTAAAAAGACAGCCCCACAAATAACTTTGTCGATGTAAAGCAGCTTTGTGTCATTGCAATCGCTTCAGAACTGATATTTAACGACTGCCCTATAATTTATGTATACGAGATTAAAATTATAATGTTTGTAGTCAATGTCGAAAGCTTGCGGTTTTTAGAGATTACAACTATTCTGTCTATTTAAGATCAATATTAGATAACTGAGTACCTACGAAGCTATAAAACATTTTAAGGAAACTATAAAAAAGCTCTGACATTTAAGTTGATTGATGACGAAATGATAAAACACACAGACGGTACAACAGTTTTATGGTAAATAGAAACGAAAGATACAAAACTGCCACAAATGTAAAAGAGAGACAAAACAATCAACCAATAGATTCAACTAACTCCTAATAAACATAGAGGACTAAAATCCAATCTTCGAAACAACAAAAACAAAGTAAGAGACTGGGGTTTATTTAAACCAGGAAACGAAATAGACAATATAGTTATAGTAAGTGATTGTAGGTACTAGCGTGAGGGAGCGATAGTATCTATGGACAAGGAGTAATAAAGACGCCACGCAGCAAAATCTAGCCTCGAGACCACGGGAACGCAAGAGACGTTTGCGCTCATAAAATCTTGGCAACAGCAAACGTAGGTTGGTGTTGTTTATTTTTCTGCAAATCTATTGGTTAAAAGTAATAATGGTGATTTACGGCTTTTCTATCAGCGTGTTTAGTATTGTTTGCTTTTTATAGTAGAAGACTTTTATCTATATAAACTACCTCTACAGGTTTTATTATTGCGCCGCATGAACAAAATACAAGTATCCAGAAATGTATTTACTTATAAAAAACAAACACTTTGTAAAAAACAAATTAATTCTTTTAATAACGAAAAGGTATCTACGGAATGAAAACCTCTACTTGAGCTATGTGAGTAATCACATAAATTTATTACTTTACTATCTACTCCACAACTTTGTTCTCGGAGTCAACGTGCAGTATTCTAAAAACCGGTTCCAAAACCGCTTCTGCTGTTCCCTGACTGCAAAAGTTCATATGTGTATACCTTTCAGTTACGTATAGTTTTAAGTTTGCCGTAAGTAAAGAGTTTGTGGCGAAGAAATAGTGATTTTAGATTTTTTTATATTTTACATTTCATTTCTAACAACTAAACCGTGGCCGCGTGTGTGAGTATCTTCCTAAAATTACTCTTTTATTTATTATCTTTTTTATCTTTCGATATTCACGTTTTCAATAGGATCTTTGCGATGAGTTATCATTCTTACTTTAATATTTTTTATTGACACGACTTCGCCTTTCACTTGCGCCCTGGCTCGAGGTGTTACACAGTAGCTGTTACCCTCAAGCCAGCTCTTTCCTAGTTTCCTGACGACCCAGCAGAGTTATGTTTATTTGATCTTGGGGCTTCGAACGCTTCTTACTTTACTTTCAATTTGTTGATCAATAAATTTCATTTGTTGTTATGTACAGATTTTGGAGTGTAGTGTCGGAGATATTTATATTGAACAACGCTAATAATGCACTGGGATCTCTAAAGACTTTTCGAGAAATTTCTTATATTATGATGTTTAAGCGTTAATCCTGTTTATTCCTGTTCCCGTGGGAATTTGGAAAAGTCACTTCTAAGTGCTCATTTACGTGATTTAAGGAACTTTTATCCAAAATTTCTAGCTTTTAAGATCTAGTGGTTTTGGATCTGCGTTAATCGATCAGTCAGCCAGTTTGTTACAATATTATAATTATAATTGTATAGCAATTCATTACTACTGTCAGCCCTGATAAGTACCCACTTTATATCCTCGCACCCTATGTTAGATATCAGCTGTTCCTTTCTTTCTGCACATAGCCTAACTTTAACTAGGTACCTAAACTGAATAGTACTTTTGGAAAAATACAAATGTTCATAAATTTAGGCTTTTGTAAACAAAGAATTACTTAGTTTGTTATTTTATATTTATGTATAAACTAATGTGATGTTGCAAAATAAGTAAATATTAGGCAATACTTCATATATAAATTACGTTATCGTAGAAGGTGCAACGAGTAAATACGGCGAGGCATCAGCCATGATATTGCGTTGTGTAAATTTCCCACCCTGCAAAATCATATCAGTGTTATATTGACTTAGATAAAATATTATTTATTTTATTAAAAGTTAGCACTTGTGGTTTAGAGCTGTTATAATCATATCTTATTTTAAAAAACCTACCTTTTAGAGGAATATAATAATATATTCTCTACTACCGGGTGAACAGTTACCTATTTTCTTATTAGGTACCTATGTCAAAGCAAAAAGCCTCAGAAATTTCGAGATCTGGGATATGGAATTCAGGATCAAATAAATAATATAATATATAATATAATCTCACGCCTTTTTTATCCCCGAGGGGGTAGGCAGAGGTATTCCATTACTGGATATACCCACATTTCACGAGATACATTGGACCCCTTAACGTGATAGGTGGTGAGCCCATCGCCGGACCGGGTCTGTTTACACATGTCTCAGAATTAATTCTGAGACCTGCGGGTTTCCTCACGATGTTTTCCTTCACCGTCGAGCTAGTGATAAATATGTACGTAAGTTTTTGAAAAACTCATTGGTACATATGCCAGGATTCGAACCCGAGCCTCACTGATTTTCGGCCGGCTCTTTAACCGTCCGGGCTATCACTGCTCTCTCAAATAAATAATTATACTATAATCCCCTAAATATTGAATCCATCCACTCAATCTGTTTAAAACTTACAGTGATGGTGGATGAATAAATTTAAAGGAAAGAAAAAAAACATACGTGATATATTGAGAACCTCCTACTTTTCTTCAAGTCTTCTTCTTTCAAGTCTTTTTTTTAAACCAGCTATTTTTTGAGTTTTTTCATTTGATACCATATTAGCTTTCAAAATCCTTCTTAGTGGATGCCTACATTGTATAAGCTATCTATGTCCAAAAGTTCAAGTCTCTAGACCCAGCGGCTTAGGCTGTGCGTTCATACATCACCAACCAGTCAGTCAGTTTATCATTTTATATAATATTATAGATTGAAGGAGAGCATTAAAAATAACTAGTCCGCCATCTTTGGTCTTCCATCGAAGCCACACATCTAATCATGCATTAATGTCATCCTAAACGTGTATACAAAATTTCTGCTCGATCGGTTAAAGATATCTTCAAAATTGAGTTGCAAGGTTCCACCCGAACAAACATACATTGAAAGTCAAAAAAATCGAAAAAAAAATAATCTCAAAAATATTTATTCCTCTAACAATATGTAATTTATGGATGGCAAGTTAAATAAAAGTTTATAAAATAAATATGTTTATACAATGTGTAACAGAGTAAGCGCAATTCCTGAAATTTGATTGTTCAGTATCGATTAATTAATCGATTGCACCTATTTTTAATGTGTAAATTTTTTCCGTAAAATGAATTAACATAACTGAATTTAGAGCTACCTATGGAAATCGTACTATTATTGCTCTTTATTTAAGAAATTTGGTTAGACAAAACTAAAGTACGAATACATATATTTTTTTTATATTTAATACTAATTGGGGTGTATGAGGAATTGCGCTTATTCTGTTACGCGTTGTATAATCTCCATGAAAATATGAAAGTACCCAAATTAACCCTAATAAGTGCAGAATAACAATTCAGAATGCTGTTCACACGTCTCGTACTATTTCAGCCTGCGGATTTCTTCACCGTCCAGTTACTTCTTTTAAAAAGATTTTCCTAATGCCTTGACCATGATTCAAACCCGGGCCCAAAGCATAAGAAGTTATCCAATTAGCTCACTTCCTCTACTTTATAGGGATACTGCATTTATAAACGGGATAATATTAAAAAAAACCTACCACTTTTTATAACCGAGGGGGTAGGCAGAGTTATTCCAATTCTGGATATACCCACTTTTCACGAGATGTTCTTTGGACCCCTAAACGTGATAGGTGGTGTGGTGAGCCCATTGCCGGACCGGACCGAATGAATGAATGAATTCTGGGACCTTCGGGTTTCCTCACGATGTTTTCCTTCACCGTCGATTCAAGCTAGTGATAAATATTTACGTAAGTTTTTCGAAAAACTCTGTTATACTAACATGGATTAAATTTATATTAATATAATAAATGATAATTAAAAATAATTTCTTGGCGTTTCCGTAACTAATAGGACAATTATTCAATCAGTGCAAAGCGTATGTAATATAAATTTTAATTTGCTTTAAACATGTTTGTATAGTTAAGTTATGTTGAGCATGGTCAGTCATTAGATAGATGATTTCTACGTTTTTTGGTTTTATAAAAAAAAATCTCACTCCTTTTATCCCAGAGGTAGGCGGAGGTTTTTCATTTCTGGAAATACCCATTTATGACTACTATATTCGACCCCTAAACGTGATAGGTGGTGAGCCCATTGCCAGACCAGGAATGTTACACATGCCTCAGAATGAATTCTGGGTCCAACGGGTTTCCTCACGATGTTTTCCTTCACCGTCGAGCTAATGATGAATATGTACGTAAGTTGGTTTTATGATTTCATTTATCCAGAATGCATACTAAGCTTGAAACCGTACGAGATGATAGAACCAAAAAATTCATATCATTAGAAGTTCAATCATTTTCAACTATACAACTAATGTTGTAGTATACGATTTATAACTATATACTCGTATATGTATACTTGTATTTATTACACATAATAAGAATATTCTATCGTTACCACTTAAGCATAGATTAATCTAATAAGTGCAGTGTAATATATGGTTGGCTGTCAGTGTATTCATGGAGTAGGTATTTACCATCTTACATATTTTGTATTAAAAATCTAATTAGCATTTAAACAGGCCTGTTGGCTCAGTTCTTAGTGTCCCCGCCTTCTGACCCGGAGGTCGCGGATTCGATTCCTGTTCGGGGCCAAAATTTGTGTGCATGAACGTGTCTGTTGGCTTCGTGTAGGGGTGTTTAAAATTTATTAAAGTACTTAAGTCTATCAGTTATTCAGGCCCTGCCTAGTTTGGGACTAAATAACCGTCTGTGTATTGTGTCCCACAATTTATTATAATTTTTATTTATACAAAAAGTACAGTCACAGAAACAACTCCACTAAATACGTAACAATAATGTTACTTCACCCAAGCGCACTAAGTACATGATTTCAATGGCATATACCTAACGCATTATTAACAATTATTATTATTACAACGTACGAGATAGATAGTTTTACAACCGACTACTACGCATGTGCAGTCATTCGAGATAAGGTTACAGTATTGCGTTATATTGAATCCAGTTTAAGGGCAAGCGATGTTTTGTATAACCAACATGAATCACGATTTAATACATGACAATGAAGCAATTGTTATGTTCATAGAACATGATTATTTTAGAATTGTCTTTACTTGCTTGAAGGTAATATTTGTGCCTGTTTTTAGGGTTCCGTACCCAAAGGGTAAAACGGGACCTATTACTAAGACTCCGCTGTCCGTCTGTCTGTCTGTCCGTCTGTCACCAGCCTGTATCTCATGAACCGTGATAGGTAGACAGTTGAAATTTTCGCGGGTTCGCTCCCCGCTCGGGCCAGCATTTCTGTGCATGAACACGTCTTTTGGCTATGTGTCTGGGTGTTTTATATTTATTTAAGTTTGTTTATCACACGTTTGGTACCCATAGTATATACTCTGTCTAGTTTGCGACTGAATAATAGTGTGTAAATTATGACCCCAAATTTATTTATATTTATTTTAGTGACATTGGATATACTGAATATTGGAAAGTATATGATAGGTACAGGAGGTGTCACCTCTCTGCACCTTAATTTAAAATTGAACACAAACAAAATGTAAATTGAAACTTGTGTTATCAGAGGAAACCAAACGGAGGCACGCTCGATAATATTATAGAAATTTCATTCGAGGGCGTCGGACAGATAACCAATAAAATTTATAATTCCTCATAGAAACCTGAGCTGCGATAAACTAATGTAACTATTAGTGCCAACAATTTGGAATATAGACTCTTTTTCTAATTAAATCTATACTTGCCAGTACACATATAAAGGCGAAATAGGTGATGCCAGTGTTGGTTGAAATTGAGACAGTGGTAGGTACTTGGAATAATGTAAGTAAAGCCAGAATACTGTATTTATACAAGGGAACTAGCACCGTTGTGTAGCCAGATTTTAAGCAAGTAAAATTCCTGGCTGGCTAGTCAACGTGGCTCTTAAAGTAGAGGCTGGTGAAGTACAAAGGTTTATACTAGGGAACCAGCAAATTTGTGTAGATAGATTTTAAGCAAGTAAAATTCTAGGCTGGCTAGTCAACGTGGCTCTTAAATGTTACAGGCTGGTCTTAAATCTAAAATAACACCTTACAACTAAAAAAGAAGAAAGAAAGAACGACAAATCTTTTCCAATATTAGATTAACTTTCAACGCCATGGTTCGGTTACTGCTTCTTACTATTTACAGACCGCATAATATAATATTTTCCGTACACCGCAAAACCGTTTGTTTGATACGATAAACTAGAACCCACTCAGTAGTGATGGGCTACGATACACTTGCGTATCGATTAATGTAAAATACACCTGATATTTGCACAGATTTCGCGGTAGAGTCGAAAAAATATTGTGATAGCAATTGTTAGCATTTCAAAAAATTATATACATATTTTTATAAATACAACGAATTTTGCTTGTTTACAAGTCTTATAAGTTATTTACTATTGCTTAATAATTAGTAGGTTGTTGTTTGAATCTATCATATATTAATTTCATTTTTAAATTCTGCGAACCTTGGTAACTGTAAAATACATCAATGAGATAAGTATTTCATTAAGTATAAACCCATATAATTTTTGAAAGATAATTGGATACATAATACATTTATCCCCAAATTCGTGAATTCGTACTCGAAAACTATCGATATCGACAGTGTTGTTCGTCACCACGTAAAACATGCATTATAATAACCAATGATGGAAGATGCGATCACCGCACGCGCCTGCGTTCTACGACCGGTGATGTAATGTGATATTATTTGTTGATTTCTTACGTGCACTAGAAAGACACGTGGCATATAACCGACAAGCTGTTCCACGGGATTTCACCCACGTAAGTCCCGTTCCCGGGTAAAAATTATAGCCCAAGTTACTCCTAGGAAAGTACCTAAGCTATTTATTAGTGAAACAATTTTTGACATCAGTCTAATAGTTTTTGAACCATACCTACTTGATTAAAAAATAAATTACCACGTGCGTCGCGAAGGTAGCCCCTCTCTCTAGAGATTTTTTTTTTGTCAAATGCAACCAAAGTCCTTGACCGATCATTCCCTCCATTTTGAACCAAAATCTTTTCGACTAATTTTACGTCAAAGTCTAACAGTTGAAATTATATTTACAAGTCTGTCAAAAATAGTATTATTTGACAGATTTGAAAATATAATTTTAGTTGTTGATTGTTTCAACAACCAATGAGAACAGTTAACAACTCTGTCAGCTAGTGTTAGATCGATTTGCCTTTCGGTAACTGGGAGTAAGTATTAGTACTTTAAACATAATAAAATATTATGTCAATTTTTATCCGACCGATTCCATGAATTATAAATAAATAAAAACATTTTATAAAACCTGATTTGTTACAGATATGTAGGTACATAATTGTAAAATAAATCGCTTGGCATTGTGTTTAAAACATTCGCAGAGACAACAAAAAGTAACGCATAGCAAAAGAAAATAAAATAAAATAATATTTTATTGGTTGACAAAATAAAAGGGAGAAAAATAATAAGAGAGGGTAAGTAGCAAAAATAAAAAAATAAATACAAATAAAAATCTGCTACGACTATTATAATAGGTATATTATTCGATTCGATACGAAATAGTTTTTTTTATATGGGATCATCTACATAATATATTTTATAGCATCCGTGACTTTATATTTATGCCTCAAAACCAATTCTGAGACCTGCAGCTTCGATGTTTGCCTTCACGGCTGATTTAGTAATAAATATCTACCTATTTTTTGTATTTTTTTTATTCTCATTGGTAGGTACATGGCCTTACCAGGAACCGAACTCGGGAGACACGCATGACCTATTATTGCTTGCCTAAAGTATAAAGCAGTATACTGTAGCCAAATTATAACAGCTTTACTTTTGAAACTCTATGATACGCATGGTTAGTAAATCAAAAGTAAAACGTTGGTTCTTTGGTGGATGAACTACGTATTACCATTAAAGCCGACAGCCACACCGTAGCACAGCCATTGTGCAAGGAAAATTATACGAATGTGTACGCTCTCGTGCTTTTTAAGTCCATTCAGCTCTTAGATGGTCTACAATTTTGATTGTTGTAAAGTGTGAGTACAAGAGTACCTACCTAATTAAACATTTATTGTTTTTATTGGGACTTGGATAAAAAAAATAGTCTTGTTCATGTATGTTGGGATTCGAGACAAAACTGTGACAAACAAAACTAGATAAGAATAAAATTAGATTTAGCCCACGCCTTTGCCGGCGTGCTAGGATAAAGGTAGTCATCGGTGTTATTCTGATATATAAAATAACAAATTGTTCTAAAATTATACAAGAAATACAAATATCAAATATTACATATTCAAAATTATAAACGTACTATGTAATGTAGGTGAGACAAGTAAGTATGTAAGATACGCCCTCACATTGCTCCAGTATGATATACAAAAACTCTCTTTCTATTAGTAAAAACCGAATCAAAATCCGTTGTGTGGTTTAAAAGATCTTAGCGTACAGACGGCGACTTTGTTTTATACTATGTCTAGCTAGATACTTAATACCTACTGTACACTTTAATTTAAATCCGTTCAGAAGTTTTTGCGTGAAATAGTAACAGACATCCATCTATCTTTACATACTTTCGCATTTTTATATTAGTAGAAAAAATAGATATCCAGATATGGAATACCTCTGCCAAAAAGAAAATGCGTGACATAAAAAAATATATATAATAAAACAAATTCTAATTTTATCCCCGAGGGGGTAGGCAGAGGTATTCCATTACTGGATATACCCACATTTCACGAGATATATTGGACCCCTAAACGTGATAGGTGGTGAGCCCATCGCCGGACCGGGTCTATTTACACATGTCTCAGAATTAATTCTGAGACCTGCGGGTTTCCTCACGATGTTTTCCTTCACCGTCGAGCTAGTGATAAATATGTACGTAAGTTTTTGAAAAACTCATTGGTACATGCCAGGATTCGAACCCGAGCCTCACTGATTTTCGGCCGTGTGATGCGTGACATATATTTTTTTTAAAACTACTTTATAATGTACCGTAGTAACAATTACGGCGAACTCTTGCGACTCTCATTACTAGATAATTACTAGTTGAAATTAGCAAAATATTAGGTAGATAAGTTGAACTAATAAATAATTTGGGAACATTACACGACGGTCTGAGTGTAAGTCAAATCTCTTTGTGTTAAAACCACTACAGGGTTTACGACCGCAGCTTAAGTGAGTTAAGTAGACCTTACTTTGTCTAAGGTAATTCCTTGCGATTATTTGCTTCTGTCTCTAAGTTTAGACTTATGATTTATTTTTGTGAGTCAAGTGAGCCCTTTAGCTTTTGTTGTGGGCAAATATTACAATTTACGTGTAAACATAGTAAAAATAATATTTATATAGCCTGTAAAAGTCTACATAAGTAGCATGTATGTTAAAGTTAAAAACACATCGGAGTTTAAAAATGAGTAAAAAAAAAAAATACTCTCCATACACTCGGCGTCAAAAAAATCGCACCTTTGAAAAACCACTTTTAATCCCATTTAGAATCAATGATGATGGGACTATTAGGTATCATTTTATAGGTCTAATCATCAACATTCAGCAAATCGTACTTTAGTCTTGCTAGGTCATAAAAAAAGAAGTGATTGCAAAAGAAGAAGAAAAAGTTTGTTGACAAAGAATTAAAGTAAGACAAAAAAATGCTTTTATAAAGTAATTAAACATTATTTTTGTATAACGTCGTTATTTGGGTGGAATGTTTTTTTTTTTTATGGCATAAATGATTGTTAATTTTAATGTCGTTAAATTAATGTTTAAAATGATACATAATAGTCCCATCACCATAGATTCTAAATGTGATTAAAAGTAGTTTAAAGTATTATTTTCCGAAGGTGCGATTTTTTTGACGCCGAGTGTAGTTCAGGCTGGTAAAAATGTTACCCGTCACACTCCAGGAATGAAGATGAATCTCACAATACAACACTTAAAAGGCCATGAAATAGTTTTCATGACGATGAAAACGAAATATGCTCATATACTCGTACTTATCTCAAAACATTTGGTAGGATAGGATGGAGTAGGGTAAAAAGTATTTAAAAGAATTAATAATAACTCCTGACGCCTTTTATCTCCAAAGGCGAGGGGGTAGGCAGAGGTATTCCATTTCTGGAAATAATTATGTTTCTCAAGTAGTAATATGACCCCCTAAACGTGATAATAGCCTATCGCCGGAAATATTTTGACACCGTGGTAGCCCGAGTACCTACATACTTTTTGTATTATCCTAATCAATGTGTGATATTAGGTATGGACTGGTATGGACGATGTTATGCTGGAATAGACGCAAAGATACGAAACTAATAATAATATTATAATATTCGATAATATTCCTGTCACCTCATTTTTGATAATAAACAGTACAAGTATCGCTATCTATTCGACAACCGTCCTACGACAGCTATAAAAGCTTCCATTACCAAAATAAAAAAATATATTTTATAATCGGCCCCCATTATTGCTCACTGTCACGATGACGATGCGCAGGCGCCGCGTGTGTGGTTTACGTTTGAAATTCCAATGTCTTTTTCAAGTGTCAAAGCCTAATTTGCTAGTGATGCTGATATGATAAAAACTACTTTGTGTTTTAAATAAACTACTCTCCTACACTAATACTAAAAGAGGAAAGATTTGTATGTTTATAACAAATAAACTCAAAAACTACCGATTTAATATAATTGAAGAATAAAAATAAAGATTTAAGTTTTTTTTTTTATTTGGGAGTAAAATGAATTAGAATTTTCCCGAATGGGACTTACGTGGGTGAAATAGCACATGCAGAACAGCTAGTTTAACCCTTAGCCAGGCAGTGGTCGAATAGGTACGACTTTAAATTGAACTCTAAATAAGTAAAATAAGATTCAAAACCAGCTCACCATTTCACATGTTTAGGAGTTCAAAATATTTAGTAAAAAAAATGTGTATTTCCCTATAATATTTACATTACTTCTTTGTGTAAATTATTAACTACCTCTCTGTTTCATTTAGACCTTGAATTAAATAAACAGTCTTTCACCTAAATATAACTTATTAATGAAACAAAGAAAAATACTAAGAAATGATACATGCATGTAATTCCCCTACTGAATCCTAAAAAGACCACACTCAGCCAGATAAACACGTGCAGCTAAAACATCCGCGTGACCACGTGCTATAATGGTTTTATGACCATAATCGATTGATGGAAAGAAGCTTTTTAACGAATGTAGAATGATTTACAAATGTTTAAGTGGCAACTTATGGTGTCATGATGTCTGGAGTAATGGTATCGTAATAATGGTAGGCAGTTTTGTTTTTAGTGATGAGCTACCATCGTTTTGTTGCTTGCCTCGATCACGTTTTGAGTGTTAAATAAAAGGTTGACTGTGACCATTGCTATATTAGCACTTTAGATAATAAATAGCTTAAGATTTTCAAGGCAAGGTATTTTTTAGTTATAAGAATTTACAGTAGTGTTATTTAAGTGCCAAGCAAAAGCATGTGTGTTGGATCTGCATATTCTGCATCACTGCCTCATCAATGTCAAATCACTCTTCAGAATGTCACATCACAACATTTGCGGACTCGTGACTATGGCAAATGTCTCACCCATTACTTTTGCATAATAAGTGAATAAACAGAGAAATCTACTATGATAGTATCTTTATTTTGAGTCGTATGTTGTGTTGAATCTATTCCCTGAGATTTCACCAGCGTGAGTCACGTTCCCGTTGAAAAATTATGGCTCATACATACATACGCTCATGCAATTTTCCCGAAGGGGTAGCCAGAGACGTCTACATCCATCAATCGGTTCATACATGCTCGTCGGTTTCGGGTACTCTTTATCTGTCATTTTTGCAATTGGAACATCGCCGATCTGATCGATGTAAGTACGCCTAGGTTGCTCTCTGCCGACTCAGACACTATAGCTAATACCTCCTTAAAAAGTAAGCTTTTCGATAGTGAAAGAAATTTTAAAATCTTCCAGTAGTTTTGTGCCTATTAATTAAAAATAAACATACCTACTAACATACCTTTCCTCTTTATAATATTGGTGTAAACAAACATTAGCATCATTTAAATTCAAACAAGTTCTTTTTAGTTAACATTCCATTTATTTTTTCGAATCCTGGCATGTACCAAAGAGTTTTTCAAAAACTTACGTACATATTCATCACTAGCTCGACGGTGAAGGAAAACATCGTGAGGAAACCCGCTGGTGTCAGAATTAATTTTGAGACATGTGTAAACAGACCCGGTCCGGCGATGGGCTCACCTGCACCTATCACGTTTAGGGGTCCAATATATCTCGTGAAATGTGGGTATATCCAGTAATGGAATACCTCTGCCTACTCCTTCGGGAATGAAAGGCGTGAGATTATTTATTTATTTATTTTTATTTTTGTAAAGTAATAAAATATTACCTATCTAGTAAAGGAAGTAGCTATTTGTTAAATGTTTGAAACCACTTCACTCTTTTCGTGCAAGTAGTTACTTAAGTGACAATAATTTATCACAGTAATCGAGTGCAGTACCATCAACAAGAAAATGCACCAGAGTGCAACTATCAAGTGCAACAACAAATTTCAGCAAAAACATTCCACGCTGACGTTATACAAGATGAATTCGATATACTTTTGCTAAATGAAGCGGAAAGCCCATAAGGCTTTGTATACATTTTCTTCTAAGCTTAAAGCTATTATTTTTGTTGTTCGTTTTCCTTTTTGTCGTATTATAACCTTTATGCGTAGGGGCTATTAGTGGTAGAACGAATTATTGGAAAATTGAGAACTGTATATACCTGTGTAGAACGTAGTTAATATAGTTTGATCGCTTGTAGCTTATAAAACCCGTTGGATTATGTTGGTTTTCGTATAATTTATGATTTAAGTAATTTCAGTTGCTACCCATTTTTAGGGTTCCGTAACCAAACGATGCCAATGGGACCCGCATACTAAGATTCCGCTCTCCGTCTGTCTATCAGTGAGGGTACCGTCATAGGTAGAGGCTTAAAATGTTTGCAAGTGTGTACTATACAGTCGCTATAAAAACAAATAATACAATTTAAAATTAAAGGGGACTCCGTACCAAAGACGTATTTTTTGTAGCTCTATTTTTTATTGCAGCAGTGATAGCCCGGACGGTTAAAGAGCCGGCCGAAAATCAGTGAGGCTCGGGTTCGAATCCTGGCATGTACCAATGAGTTTTTCAAAACTTACGTACATATTTATCACTAGCTCGACGGTGAAGGAAAACATCGTGAGGAAACCCGCAGGTCTCAGAATTAATTCTGAGACATGTGTAAACAGACCCGGTCCGGCGATGGGCTCACCACCTATCACGTTTATTAGGGGTCCAATAAATCTCGTGAAATGTGGGTATATCCAGTAATGGAATACCTCTGCCTACCCCCTCGGGGATAAAAGGCGTGAGATTATATATATTTATTTTTTATTGTATAATAGTACTGAACACTTCGAGTGCGAATTTTTATTTTATACTGACGACAAACTGTTCTATATTAATCGTCACATAATCAAAATAAATATTTAGTTTTGCTTGTTACTTTGTTTGTTACCTCAGTACCTACTTTCGACTGGGTGAACCGATTTGAATGATACTTTTTTTTTAAAGCTCGTGCTTCCCGCGTATTCACGGAGATTCGATACTCGATATTCGACCCGAAATCGGAAAATCTGACGAAAGGTTTCGAGATGGGCTATACACAGAATTCATATTTTACATAAGGATTCGACAGATTTTCCGATATCGAGTATCGAATCTCCGGGTCGAATATCGAGTATCGAATCTCCGTGAATACGCCCGTTCTGACAATGGCATCCATGAGAAAATGTCTAAAAAGTCTAAATTTGCATTAAGTATGTGCGCGACAAATGTACGAATAACTCAATATCACGCCAACCGATTTCGATTATTCCTTTTTTAACCGACTTAAAAAAAGGAAGAGGTCCTTAATTTTACTGTATTTTTTTAGTATAATTCGTAAAATTCGGTTTTTTACTCCTTGAGTTCTATGTTATTTACTCTTTAGAGTCGTTATTTTATGACATTCTTTAGTTCGGCGCTTAAAGGGTCAAGCACCCCAAGGTGGTTCAACTCTCATAACGTACGATCGAAACCGCAGCCAAATCTAAATGGAAAGTAACTTTTCGATAAACTAACTGGGTAACCTAAAGTTGAATACACACAAGAATATCATAAATAATATAATTTTTAACAAAAAAAAAACGACTTTATACAAAAAAGTTAAAAAGCACTAGTCGCCACTACGATTTTCTAAGGTTCCCCTTGATTTCTCTGGGAGGCCATCATCTGATCCTGGTTTCCTTATCTTGGTACCACAGTTAGAATACCACCTTTCAAGCAAAAAAAAATAATCAAAATCGGTTCATAAACGTCGAAATTATTTGCGAACATACATTAAAATATATTTGCGATCGAATTGTTTTTGAAGTCAGTTTAAAAACAATCATTACATTTTAAAATCTACTGTGTCACATTTTTCTTCGATCGGGATATGACAAGAAAACGTACTTCAAAGTGTGCATTATTAATAAATTAAATGTTCGCGATGTTTTATTTATTTATTTATCTTTTTTAAAGATCTTTTATAATTTCGGCAATTAATTCAGACAAACTATTTCATCATATTAAATATCTTAAGACTTATAATACGTCTTTTTTACAATTATATAGTAACTAAATAAAAAAAAGCTTTAAGACTAAATAGGTAGGTACATACATGATAATAAAAAAATAGTAATATAACTTATATAAACTTACCACATTGACCATCGAGAGAAACTACCACCTAAGTATAATGAATGATGCTTACCTGTAACAAAGTGTAAGAAATAATTAAAATATAATTATGATTACATCGTTTTGATACTTCTCGTAACATTTTTTGATTGTGATTATTTTAAATTTCGCAAAAATGATTTAACATACACACTGCGTGACTCGAAAATAAGCTTATCCTATAGAGTCTTCGAAGAATACTCCATAAATGTCCGCCAAATAAGTTATTGTTTTTTTTAGAGTTCCGTACCCAAAGGGTAAGGGTAAAACTGTCCGTCTGTCACCAGGCTGTATCTCATGAACCGTGATAGTAAGACACTTGCAATTTTCACAAAATATGATGTATTTTTGTTGCCGCTATAACAACAAATAAATAACAGATTAAAATAAATATTTAAGTCGCTCTCCCATACAACAAACGTGATTTTTTGCCCTTTTTAAAGAAAATGGTACGGAATACTTCATGCGCGAGTTCGACTCGCACTTGGCCGGTTTTTTGTGGATGTATTCGGACTATATTAAATGATTAATTTCCGTATTTTTGAGACAGTCAGTTGTATCAGTTGTTCAGTACCCATAGTACAGGCTCTGCCTAATAGTTTGGGACTCAATGTGAATAACCGTGTGTTATTCGTGTCCCCCAATTTATTATTATTATTATATTTATGAAGGTCTATTTAGTAAATATCATAGCACAGAAACAACTGACTTTTATTCTCATTCACTGAACCATATCGTTTCCCACGTTATAATAGACTCATCGCTTTATACGAGTAAGTGCTTACCTACATAATCTTCAACCAATTACTGAATCATAAAGACAATAAGCAATATTTTAAAATTGTGAAACATTAATTAGATCTATTGTAAACTATATCTGAACATCTATACACATATACATATATAAAATGATAAACTGACTGATTGGTGATATATCAACGCACAGCCTAAGCCGCTAGGGTTTAGAGACTTACAATTTTGCACATAGATAGCTTATACAGTGTAGGCATCCACTAAGAAAGGATTTTGCAAAATTCAAACCCTAAGGGGGTGAACTAAACGAGCGCGAGCGAAGCCGCGGGTAAAAGCTAGTCAAGAATATATTTTAGTCTAGCGGGTGCGTACCGGGTGGCGTTGCCTGCGAGAATCAAAATTCCCGTTCTCGTGGGAATTTCCAAAAATCCCGTCATAGCGGTTACCTACGACATAATATAAGACCTACTTACCATATTTTAAGTTTCTAGGTGTTATCGTTTAGTACGTATTTCTTTTTAACCAGCTTAAATATTTTCCCGTGTTAATGAGACATTTTCCTGCAGTAAAAAGTACCCCTAATGTTGTATTATGTCCACACCAAATTACATCAAATACTGTCCAATAGTTTTACGTTGTTTTATCTTTAAAGTTGTTTCAGTCAAATCTTACAAGAATTTTAACTACTTCTTGTTGCACAATTTTTAATACCCACAGTTTTTATGGTACCTAGTAAATTAGGATAAGCTCTTCAAACGGGAAATCATCAATGGTTAATAGCGTATAGTGCTTACGTTAAAATTTTACTACAGGTAAAATAATATTTTCCTTAGGACATTTTTTAAAATCGTTTATTGGATTCTGGTAAGGCATGACATATTTTCCGAGTTCGTAGCAAGTGACGGTATATTTTATTTGCCTGAACCATGTAATAATATGTAGTATGAAGGTACATATTATGTACAATTTTTTTTAAACTATTGTTTATTTAGCATAATACTTTTGACGTATAATGGGTTGTTCCTTATCGTCTTCGAAGGAGATAAGCATAAAAGTGGGTATTATATATTTTTCATTTTATTGATATGAGAAACTCGCATTAAACCGATGTAATAATTAAGGAAAAATATTGTTTATACAGTTCAAAAGCATTCATTTCAAAAATAGGTAGATAGGTAATATTAATTCTTGTATCTGTGTTCTACGCAAGCTTTTTGCAGAATCTTTCATACCTACAGTAGGTATAATTTGTAAATAGTGACAATAAAATTTGCTAGCCATATAAGATTTTATGAAATGTTCTTATACGATTATAAAAAAAATCTAATTCATGTTTATTTATGGTTTACAATTTGTAACACAATTAAAAGTAAATCCCCCTAGAATATGCTCATATTATACTACATTGACCGTGATATTTAAATGTAAGGTCCGCACTTTTGTGGTGTTTTAATGTAAATAATGGTTATTAAAACCACAAAATATTACAGTACCTATTTTATTCAGCAAAACTAAATAATAGAAGTTACTTAATATTATCATAGAAAAAAACATTAATGACCTTTAAATAATAAATAAATACAATAATCTAATGTCGATGCGTTTTAAATAGAAATAAGAAGCTACCGGCTATAAAAATAAACATAACAACAAAATTCAATCAACATAAAACTCTTTTAAATTCGAAGCTCGTTGCAATAAATTATCATTCGTTCCACAGCCTTCGACGTTCAACTCGAAAAAAAAAATCAAATATACCAAATCGGGACTAGGAGCAATCCCAGACAAAGCCCTATTGAACTTGTCTGGACTTGTCCAAAAAAAAGGGAAAAAACGGCACCTGTTTGGGACAACACCTGTGGAATAAATTAAATCCCTTTCCCATATGGATACGGGCTCGAATTCACGGTTTAAAAAAAAATGTGTTACAGTTTTGGTGCAGAAGGATTACTATTTCAGGGTAAGTTATTTCTGACCATAATATGCGTCGTTATATTTAATGTGTTATTGTTATAGACTACTCCATTTATTTAAATTTATTCATAAATTAAATTTTGTCATAATGCTTATTACGACTTACTTTTTGGGATGCTTTGTAAGTGCTTGTGGTGATAGTAAATATTTTCGTGTAGATCTTCTGTATGACTTTTAAAAATCCAGCGACTCAATAATTATAAGAAAATAAAAACTTTTATTGTACGAGTATGTACTTAAATAAATTTCACGCCTTTTATCCCCGAGGGGGTAGGCAGAGGTATTCTAATAAAGGTAATACCCACTTCTCACAATATTCGACCCTAAACGTGATAGGTGGTAAGCCCATCGCCAGACCGGGAGTTTTACACATGCCTCAGAATTAATTCTGAGACCGGCGGGCTTCCTCACGATGTTTTCCTTCACCGTCGAGCTAGTGATGAAAATGTACTGTATGTTTTGAAAAACACGTTGGTACATGCCAGGATTTGATCGCGAGCCTCACTGATTCTCATTATGAGAAGTTCTTTCTATAACTGCTCTTAAAAATATATTGTTTTACAAATAATGATAAATTATTTTAAATTCAGTTTTATCATACTTGTTGCATGCACTTGTTTATCTTGTGTCACGCTTAAATCATAGAGTACTATATCAAAGGACCGAGTAGATTCGTCGGTAAAGTGCTAATTTTGTTCATAAATAAAGTGAAATTAACATACCGGCCGCGAGCGGGTTGAGCACCGAATGTGGTTTATTACTCGGAAATAATTATATTTGTAGTAAGACCAACACCGAGTGTTGCGTGGTAAAATATGAGTTTACATACGACCAAATTTTCACACACGCGGCGGTTTGGATTCTTTTGTCCGAAATTTCTAAATATAATAGATAGAATTTAGAGTATTTCATATTAAACTAAATATACAACGCGTCACAGAATAAGCGCAATTCCTGATACACCCCAATTAGTTTAAAAATAAAAAAAAATGATGCATTAGTACTTTAGTTGTGCCTAACCAAATTTCTTTAATAAAGAGCAATAATGGTTTCTATATGTAGCCCTAAATTTAATTATTAATTTTTCGGAAAAATTTAACGCATATGTATTAAAAATAGCGGTTATTCTGTTACATATTGTACAATATTTATAGTATAGTTTTAGCAAAAGATGAAGGTTGGTCTATAAACTACTAGTTAATTAATTGCAGTTGCAATATACAATTGGATTTTTTATCCAAAATCGAATTGGACTGTCAATTTGAAACACCCTTTTCACAAAAGAAGTGAAAAAGCGTTTAATGACTTACAATCAATATTTTCGGGGTTTGAAAAAACTTATGATCTTTGAAATCGTTGAAGCGTCCTTTTCCACTTCAATTGTAATCTGAATAAGTCCGTGAAAGCGTGACTTCGTTCTTTTCTTTTTTCTTCGTCTCTCTCTGACTTTGTATGACATAAAGCACTGCGTATTTTAAGTCTATAAAATATATTGTTTGTTTTCTTTTGATATAATATTTTTTTTCAAAAAAGGAGATTTTTTTAAGTAGAGTATACCTCAAAGGTGGTCCCTGTGGTGGTCCCATATAAGTTTTGTGAACATTTGATGAAGAAATTCAGGTGGAGAACGGAACTCCTCAACGGACATCAACAAATCATTAGCTATCAGCATAATAGGTTTAGTAACAGTAGGTAATGGATGTTGAATATGCAAATAATAGTCTTTTTAGTGCTATTCGTTGAAGTAGGTTTGTATTTTTGTTTTCTTATTTATTTTGATTATTTATATTTAAATAATAATAATTTTAAACGTTAATTGAGTGCAAATGATGCAACTCATGCGTACCTTGTAAAATATTATTGTAGATATTTTTCTAAAACATTTGCGTACCTGAAATAACAAAACCCGCCACCAATGAAATTTGCTTTTTGATTTTGTGAATCATTTATATAAAAAATTTAAAAGTTGAAAATAAAATTCTGTGTAAGGCGCGTATTTGTAAATCTCATAGCAGCTTTCAGTTTTGTAGCTTGCCAATATTTGATAGAGATCTGTTTTCGCTTTCAATGTCAAGTGGTTCGCTCTATCTGTGCAAGGACTGAACTAAAGGTTTCTTCTAAGTCATGACTTGGAGGCAGTAAATTTTACATTTGATGGACAAAAAAAACTTAAAAAAAAAAATGTAGACTTTCCAGTTTTCTGTATTTATTTGTGAAAGATATTTATTTATTATTAAAAAAAAATTATGAACTCTACTTTCGACGAGTCTATTAATTCCTACTTATGATTTTACCTATTCGGTACTTACAAAATTTTTGCTGTGATTTCCGTACATCTGTTCTTATTTCTGCTCATGGTAGCTAGTGATAGAATATAAATACTCCAGCGATTTGGTTCCTGCACAAGCTTGCTACTTGTACCATCGAAGTTCGTGACTGCTGCCACGATGTAGAGCGTGTCAAGTTTACGTCTGCAGTTCCATATCTGAACTAGTTTTAGACTACAGATTTTTCTAGGTTACTATAATTTTGAAACAGCTAAATATTACAATTTATTGATAACCGCACAACAAATAATATTAATATTTTAGACTGTGCATAGAGCTAGGCAGTTTTTTTATATTCAACAGTATATTATATTAAATTATATACTGTTGAATAAATTTTTACGACTGCAATAATTTATTGCGAGTGATTTTAAATAGGTTTCTAATTCAAAGCACCTATACCTAAAAAAAAATGTGTTCCATTAAAATTCGTCAGCGTTTAAACTCTCATTTCACTGTTCTGTACTGTATCCAGTCCAGACTCCTGACATTAGTGCATGTAAACAATGATGCTATTTTTGGCATGATTGACGAGCGCCTGACACTGTTTATGAGTTTTCGCGGCGCCCACCCGTTTATTTACCAATTGGTTTATTGATACTTTCTCCGTTTAGGTATTATTTTGCGTACTATTTTCACCTATGATATTTATAGGTTCACTGTACCTCATAATTATTACTTGTAGTCGCGATTTTGTAATTAGTATTTTTCATATATTAAGAAATATTCTTTAGTTCAGTCATGGGGGTAGGGAAAATTAAGAGGATGGTATCTATGTACCTCTATCAGATAATAAAAAATTAAAATCATAGATATGAATACAAAAAGTGTTTATTTCATATTATATCGAATTAGATTGGAGACATAGTATAAAACACAATCCAGATAAAGTAGTAAACGATTACATGCGGTTCTTAACTATTACCTTAAGTAGGTATTTATTACGTGTATAATAATTGATCATGCTTATATAAAAATCACAAACATTTAAATGCAAATATATTTACAAGGTACAAAATTATAAATCTACTTTTGCGGGATAGGAATGATATTTTATTACAAAAATATTTAAGATTTTTTTTAAACAGAACACAATGTATGAAACAATTCATAATATAACAATTATGTATTTTTATGAACGAATAGTTGTTATAGAAGTAAAAATATTTACATATACACTAAATATAATTTTAGTAACTTAATGTAGAACTTGAACAAAGGAGAATTTATATTTTCATAAATTTTTCATTTATATTTACCTAATATTTGGCGTCTAATCAAATCCAAATGAATTGAAAGAAAAACATTAATTACTATTTATGACTATCGCAATTATTTGGAACTAAAATAAAATTTGAGATCCATACACATTATTGAATATGATAAAAATATTAAATGCTAAATCGTCACGAGATATTGAATCGAAATTAACTAATACCTACTAATAATACAGATAATTATTTATTTTAAATTGATAAATAAAAAGGAGATCAAATGGAAATGTAACTAAATATCAAACTTAACAACACTAAAATTGTGAACGATTAATTAACCAAAGAACACATGACTACATTATATATTTCATTACACTTACAAGCACTGGAATATTTGAGTAGAATATAACATGACGATGAACTTTTGTCACATTTAGAAGCACAGGTTTGATTTATAAAAATTACGATTTAAGATTAAGTAAGTACCTATAAGTTTGATTACCGCTCAGCATAATTTCTATTGATAAATTAAAAGTTAATTAAAATATAAGATTTTGGATTAAAAAATGAGGAGGCGTTTTGTCCAACTTCACTCAATTCCGAAATCAAAAAGCAAAGTTCGTATGTAGAAAAAGCAAAAAAATACAATTTAATAAAATAAATAATTAAAATCAAAGGAACACATTCCTTTCATTTTAATCGGGATAAAACCACCATTAACAATTTAAGTGCAGTTTGACACAACATCTCGTCGAAAACATTAAAATTAATTACAAAACACGGTTGGACTTAAAAATACTTAACAACAGTCCAAATCTGCTTGGCAGTATCACTGTTAACAATACTTATCTAGATCGATCTTCGTTTATGTGACGGTATTGAAGGATGACGACGCGAGAGACACCTTGAGGATGGCTACTACCATCATCAAGCTCACGATGTAGGTCGAATTGCATCTTAAGTGGTAAGGTGGTGTGATAGGCTCACGAGGGCACTCACCTCGCCGCGTCTCCTGGGCTTCCTGGCCAGGCTGCTGCCGAGATACCAAGATGTGGCAGAGCACTTCGTACAACTCTGCCAGGAGACGGTTTAGACGAGAAAAGTTCTCCTCCGTAGCCTCTCTTTCGCTCGGAATGTTGAATGCGATCGCCATTTTTTTGTGTTGCCTTCTTCTGGATTTACTTTGAAAGTTGTTCGCAACTTCTGTGCGGCAGTTTTTTGTGGTCCAAATTTTTTTTTCTTAGTTTACAAAAATTTCAAACTTCAATGATTTTTCCAAGTCCACAAAATGCATCTGATGAAATTTCTTAGTAATCTTCCGGAAAGTTTTTAAAAGTTCGTTCTCTCTCTTCGCACTTTTCAAATGGCACTCAGTCTTTAGACATATAATTTCACAGTAAAAATTTGGCGGTAACGAGATCAAAAATTTACAAGTTCGAAAAGTTCACAAAAAGTTTTGACGCAGCTTTTCCGACACGTACAGTATATAAATCACTCGTAATTTAGAGATAACCGGCGAACGGTCGATGACACAAAATTGCGCTCAATAACGCACTATGTGTCGAAGCGATGTAAACAAACTGGCACTTCGCAATCCGCTTTACAAAAGAAGTCTGGTGACGACTAGTGTACGTGCGGCTGGCACCGATGCGAGTCGTGTAATAAGGGATAATACTTCGTGCAATGATGTGCTTCGCTCGACGCAACTACACGTGTATAGGTGCGGTGCATAATGTAAGCACACGAGCACACAAACGCGTCCTATTTGATTATAAATAGTGAAACGCACGGTAGCACGTTCCCTTCGCACTCCACAGCCACAGTGAACCTCGACACAGCTATTCCTATCCCTTTCGATCGCATAATGCACTCCATCCATCGCTCTCGTTTCAAACTGGTTACATCATTGTAGGAATAGCGATTGACAAAGTAACTCTCTCTCGTTCTGACGTCATGGCACCATCTATTTGTGAGAAAGAAAGAGATGACGATCGAGGTTAATATTTCGGAAGTAAGAAAGCGCGCCAAACCGAATAGGCCAATCGGATCGCTCAGTTGATATGGGGTGAGGTGACGTAAGAACGGAGAGCTGGATCCGCGGGGTTGTTAAACGGAGAGCGTTCACTCGGCTACGAGCTTGCCACCGCAGTTCTACTAGTACGCGTGATACGATTCTCGCGAGGTTTTAACGGCTCTTTGTTCGGCACAGATAGACTTTCGTAAAGCTGGTTTTAATGCGAGTTTAGGATCGGGTTATTCGATACTGTGACAGGAGTTAGCGCGTGTGTATTTTATTCGAAGTAATTCGGTAATGGTTTATTTGTATCTCGTATATAAAACGGTTTTACGGTCGTGGTTACTATAGGCGTTTAGTTTGTGCAATTGTATGTGTTTTTGGGTTTATTGGCATTTAGTCGAAGTGAAAATCTTTGTTTTAAATTAACGCGGGTACCAAAATTTTTTAACTGCCAGAGACATAAAATAACATTGTCATTTCAAAATTTTTGAGCGATACTTTTTAATTTGTCCGTGCATCGATTTTCTTAGAATCGCGCGTCAGTAATAATCACTAGGTGTAACAGAAGTATTGCGGTTTGTAAAGAAAAATAATAACTAAATAGCAAACAATGATGAATGTTTTTCAGGTGATCTCCCACAGGAGTCTACAACGAATCTATGAAGACAACATTAGCTGACCCTGACACATTTTAAACTCAATTAAAAAGCAATAGCGAATTTAACAACAAAAAATGCAATAGCGAATATTTAAAGTTAAATTTATTTTGTTTTTCTTTTTTTTTTCATAATCACCTTCGTTCTGTTTTTAATAATATCTAAGTAGATTTTTTTAATAGGTATCTATAATTTTGTACAAACTTCTTAAATAGTCTTCGACTTCCAATAAGTTTTATGAATTTTTATCTTTAATATACTAGTGAAAAGTGGGTATTTCCAGAAATATAATACCTCTGCCTTCCTCCCGTTATTTATTTATTAATTTTAATCTCTATTTCATCCATTATTATTTATTATTTAAAAATATTTTTTTATCTGCATTCTTTTATTTTAAGTAAGTAGGTCTTACTTAATGTAAGTACACAAAAAAAAAATTATAACATATCAGAAATAAGAAGTTTACACTATACCTACCTACGAAAACAACAAAACCTTTATAAAAATACATAACGAAATAGGTGCAACACAATAATTGAATAATGGATTTATTCAAAAAATATACCTATGAACAATTCCTATTTTATAAAAGACTTTACAAATTACTACTATTTTATAACAATTAAATAATACAGAAACTCTACCAACAGTAAAAAATGCCTGTTGACTTCAACGATACAATGAGTTAACAAAACGAAAGTAGGTCATCAAATTAAGAGACGGTGTCTGATAGAGATTGTACTCCAAATTAAATGTAATATATCTTACGAGATAATTAGTTTCAGAATAGAGTCTAAAGTTTCCGAACTCTGCTCACTAGATGGCGTAACCAGTAGAACAAAATTTAAAAGTATTATCCATATTTTACAAGTGTTCGTTAGTTTTTTCTTTGCACAAGTCTTTAATTCCGTCTGTCATTGTGATAAACTGACTTTACACCTTCAATCAGAAAGGTCCAGCTTACCTTTAAGTCGTAATCCACCGTGGCAGCTACCGCCCGATTTCACGCCTTGGTCTGAGGCTGATTGGCCTTTGTATCGATGGTGTATGCTGCAAATGATGAAAAGGAGCGATCAACCATCACATTTGTACACAACTTTTGACTCCATAAAATAATTCTTACTTCCTCACGAATATTATAAATGCGAAAGTAACTCTGTCTGTGTGTTACGCAAACACGCCTAAACTACTGAACCGATTTATATAAAATTTGGTACATAGATATTCTAAAGCCTAAGAAAGGACATAGGCTATTTTTTTTGGGGTTGAAATAGGGAATGAAAGTTAGTATGGAAATTCATTATCATTTCGTTTCGTTTCATTTTGTCATTTTTAAAGCTAGTAGCTCGAAAATTATTATTTAGGCTTTTGATTAGATTTATATAAATACGACATTAAAAGTTTGTTAAAATTATTAAATAGTTAATATAGTATATAATAGTTAATAGTTAATAAATAGTTTGTTAATATTCCCGTATTCCTACGGGAACGGGAACTACAGCTAGTATAAATATAAAGGTTAAACCCGGAAAAGTAAATAAAAAAAATACAATTAATTAATCAATAATTCAATCAACACAAATGTTTCAGGTTTATCATTAAACTTTTAGTAGTGCTTAATATTTGGTTAGATTTCTCAACAATACTCTTCTACCTTATAAAATGAGTTCTTCGTCTTTATTGACCATTTATTTTATAACATGGCCAGATCCTGGTCTGTAGACACCATGTAGACACTGACGGTGGTAATGTAATGACATATTTATGGCAAAAACGATAAAAGGAAAAATAAGGCAAATTGCGATTAGGTTACTAATAGAATCAAAGTTCTTTTTGACTAGTTTGCCTTAAGTATACTGGAGGAGTATTTGCACTCAGAGTTTGCAAGCTTTGTTCCCAAATTGCATTTAAACACATCGATCTCTCTGGCAAGTTAGAGCAATAGGTGAGTATGTAATTAAATCAACACTTTTATTAGTAGGTGTGGAATAAATAAAACTGATTAGTTTAGGTGGTGGCAGTGTTGAAGAACAATTACTTTCGACGTACCGTAATTGAATAAAATGATATCGCGGAAAAACCTTTATTATACTAACGGTTATCTATTACCGCATATTACGATGTATAATAGTATATTATTATTATTACGCAAACGCGTGATGATGAGACACGTAAGTGCGCATAAACAAAAGCTCGTAATATCTTTGTATCAGCGTTGTTGACAACATGGGACTAATAGGCAATTATACGAGTGAATAATAACAAAACATCGTCATTTTAACCGACTTCAAAAAGGAAGAGGTTCTCAATTTGTCATGTATGTTTTTTTTTTGTAAACATGTTAATCCATATTTTTGTCAAATCTGAAGCGATTTCTAATTTTTTTTTCGTTTCATCTGGTATTTACCTCAAGGGTCCCATATACTAAGGTTTGTGAAAATCTGATGAACTTCAGGTGCAGACCGGTGGGTCTAAAATGGCCACTTTGAGCAATTCCTCTGAGCAATTCTCCTTTTCTGAATTCTCAGCAAATTCTAAGCAATTCCTCGAAATTTCGTAAAATGGTCCCATAATTTAGTGATTCACTGACAATTCAATTCATTAGCAGATTCGTATTTGGTGAAAATTTCGAATATGAATCGAAATAGAATTCTATTATGATTCACCCGAAACGGCCTTTTTAGACCCGCCGCGGGTCTAAAAAGAACACCTCAACGGATTTCAGAACTCGTTAACATCGTAATAGATTTAGTAACAACAGGTAATGAATGTAGAATATGCAAATAATTGTCTTTTCAGTGTTGTTTGTGAAAGTCGGTTGTATTTTTGTAATTTTTTTTTATTATTGGAGTATTTATTGCATTTATTTAGTAGTACTGATTGTATAACAGTTTTGAGCTACAATATCGAAAATACAGATGTATATGGTTCATAATATACAAACTAAGGCTAGTACAAATCGCTTAGTTAAAGTGTCCCACGCACAGTGCACAGATTGCGCTTGTGTAAAGTATAAAATAAAAATAAATAATCTCACGCCTTTCATACCCGCGGGGGTAGGCAGAGGTATTCCATTACTGGATATACCCACATTTCACGAGATACATTGTGTAAAGTAATAATGAGCAAATTCTTTCTACTAATATAGTACATTTTATAGAAAAGTGTGTTAATCGTTTTAGTAACGTTATAATAGTAATAATTTTTATTTGAAAACAAATGAAACAAACATGGGAAAACAAGTGATTCTAATAAAACAATTAAATAATAGATTTCTAAAAAACATATGTAATTACTACTACTCTAGCTGTTCCATTTTGGGAAATGTTTTGTTTTCCAAATACTAATATTGTAAATTCGATGCCATTCTACAGTTATCTATAATATTATTACTCGTATAACGAGGAATGATTTATATTTTTCGATTTTTGTATGTTTGTTAAGAATAAACATAAAAACTACTGGACCGATTTTAAAAATTCTTTCACCAATGGAAAGCTAGAAGATCCTTGAGTAACATAGGATATATTTTATTCCCGTATTCCCACGGGAACGGGAACTATGCAGGTGAAACCGCACAGAACCGCTAGTAGTCAATATATTATGACAAAATAATACCAGTTTCACTTTATTTCTCTTTCTTGTAGCAGTTATGGTAGAGTAAGTTTAGAAGTGAAAGCTATGGGAACAACAGAAACTTGCGCATAGCAAACTTGTGGCTACATACTAATTATTCTATTAAATGGGTGGAAGATATGCTTACAATAATAGTGTCGTTTATAAAAAAATAATTAGGTGCCTGCAAATTAAATTTGTAGTGAGTGAGTGTAGATGAAAACTTATGTGGGTACATATTTATCACAAGCTCAACGGTGAAGGAAAAACATCGTGAGGAAACACGCAGGTCCCAGAATTAGTTCTGAGACGTGTAAATGTGTAAACTGACCCGGCCCGGCGATGGGCTCACCACTTATCACGTTTAGGGGTCCAAAGAATATATCGTGAAAAGTGGGTATATGGAATACCTTCGCCTCCCCCTCGGGGATATAAGGCGTGAGAATATATTTTTTATTTTTTTTTCTTGCGAACATCGTGAGGAAAGCGGTTGGTCCCAGAATTGATCCTGAGGTACGTGTAATAGCAACCCGGTCCAGCTACGGGCTCCACTACCAATCACGTCGTTTAGGGGTCAAATAATAATTGGTGAAAAGTGGGTAAATCCAAAATTGAACACATCTGCCAACACCTTAGGATCAAAGGCGTGAGCATATCTATGTGTACCTACTTGAAACTTATAAAATAAAATCTTTTTTTAAATCAGAATTGAATGTTCAAAATCCCAGGTAAAACTTATCATTCACTCGAAAAATGAACAAAAGTCAGCATCAAAATTGATCAAAACAAACTTAACTAACTTCAAAATCGTTTCAAAACAGAGAAACGTGAACTAAGAAAACATTATGTATTGCAAACAGTAAATCTTACGACCCAACCTGTCCCTGCACCGAATTGGCAACAAAAAATACTATCCCTCAGCTCTCAGCTGAGTTGAGGAAAAAATGTAAACAAACCTTTTTTTTCTTGACACAAGTTCGGACATGTTCGAAGTTGAGATAACCTTTTTGATGTAACACATGCCGTAGTTAACCATTGGGACAAGTGGTCACTAACTTAAGCTACGAGCTACGCTTTATCAGATACGGATAAAATGTAAATGTAGCTTATTTAGCTAAATTAAATTATTTGTTTAGGTTTATACGATGACTTTATCCTTAACAATCGCGAAAACACAATAATTTTGATAAATCTGTGAAAAAAGTATATATATATATATAATAATATAATCTCACGCCTTTTATCCCCGAGGGGGTAGGCAGAGGTATTCCATTACTGGATATACCCACATTTCACGAGATACATTGGACCCCTAAACGTGATAGGTGGTGAGCCCATCGCCGGACCGGGTCTGTTTACACATGTCTCAGAATTAATTCTGAGACCTGCGGGTTTCCTCATGATGTTTTCCTTCACCGTCGAGCTAGTGATAAATATGTACGTAAGTTTTGAAAAACTCTTTGGTACATGCCAGGATTTGAACCCGTGCATCACTGATTTTCATCACGTGAAGCAGGCTCTTCAACCGCAAGGCTGTCACTGCTCTTAACTGAATCACAATAACATGACACGCTTAAATTTACAAGCGATAAGACCGCCCATTGTAGGTACTTATTTTTATATCCATATACTGTATTGTTTTTGGTGTTCAATAAAGAGTTACCGTATTGTGTTGTATTGTATTGTATACTGCTAAAATACATTACACATAGTTTACAATTTAAATTTGTTAACTCTCTAACTACTTATCCATAATGATATTGGAGTACATCCTCCGTCTGATTTTTAAAAACGAAAAATACATAAATATAAGGTATAACATACAAAATGTCTGGCCTGTGATCAATTGTAAAAAAAATTACAACTTTTGTTAAACCATTAGCAGATAAGAGCTGGCTATCCCATTAGTTGAACCAAGATAAGAGGTTATTATTATTACAATTGTGTTCACAAAGTAAACACCAAGTAAACACCATAATATTCGGAATGATTTAGGTTTGATTTCAAAATTATGCATACGTGTGATGTGACCGGAATTTAAAGTTAATTTCAAGTATCCTATAGGTAAGTTATTATTCCTTTTACGGATCAGAATTTCGGAACTTTTAATATCAGTTATTCTCCTAAATAATCTACACTAATAATATAATGAAAAAAGATTTGTATTTACATGTTTGTAATGATTAAACTCAAAAACTATTGGACCGATTTTAAAAATTCTTTCGCCATTACAATGCTGCGTTATCCTTGAGTCATATAGGCAATATTTTATCCCCATATTCCTTCGGCTGCTACTAGTCATATGTATTTATATTCATATATATTTCTTTTCATGGCTCCTGATTAGGGCTCTTTATTCTTCTAGTGTTGGTTCATTTTTTTTTGTTGTTATGACGCCACCTATTTGATTTATTCTCACTGAATTAGTAGGCACTTAATTTTCATTACCGTAATTGTCGTACTTGTAATTATAAGCGTCAGAATTACAAATAGAATTTTAAATCCGTCTACAATACCAATGAATCTTGGCATAGATTGAATCAGGTCGCCTATACGACATTTGTATGAGTGAATAAATGAGCTTCATCCTGTTATCTAATGCCTAGGTCTTTGTCTATATCTGCAGCGGCTTTAAGCCATTGCAGTGATTGGATGATTCGATGCAACTGTAATAGGGGACGGAGTCATAAATCATAATATTAAATAAAAAAAAATTAATATAGAAGAACAAGATTTTAAAAAATATGTCAAAATATACGTTATTTCGCGTATTGGTCATTATGCGAATATTTCACTTATTGGTCATTACTCGTAATCTAAGTAGTAGTCATTTTGCATATGGTCATTCTGCGTATTCTAAGTTAGTAAAGAATTTGTAGTTATGTGTATTGATTGGTCATTGTGCGTAGTGACGAGTTTTACGACATCTTGTAATTTATGCTTATTTGTTTGTTTCTTTTTTTTAAATACCGATCGGACCGATTTTAATAATTCTTTCGCCAATCGAAGCTTATGCTTATTTTACAGATGCAGAAAATAGTCTTCACATTTTGAAATGTGCAGTTTACGGTGTACAAATAATAATAATAATAAATTGTGGAACACCATTCACACACGTTTATTCAGTCCCAAACTAGGCAGAACCTGTACTATGGGTAGTAAACAACTGATAGACATATACTCAAATAAATACTAAACACCCAGACACGAAGCCATCATCTACCACACAAATACCTTCCGTACTACCGAACGTTCATGCTATGCTAAACCAGTGACATTGATTGTAAGTACATGTAAAAGTATAAAAACCTCAACTTTATTTTTATTTACTAGCTATCACTTACTTTTAAAATAATCTATACTCTTCGCTACCCATATTTGATTTGGGAACAGCGCAATAGAACCTGTGTGTTTACACAGCTGAGCCCTTTATTGTGAGTAGGATTAGCAGTTTTTGTGTGAAGAACTTTGGAGGTTAGCGTGGGATGTGTGGCGGGCGAGTTCGACATAATAATATAACCTTCGTTGTTTATTTATGAAATTTCCATAAACTTCGTCTAGAAGACCTACAGCTAGTGTAGACCAATCTTTTGTGCACTGCTCCTTTTAAGTTTTTTTAATGGCTGAGTAAATATCATTGTAAAAAATATTTATTTTCGACTTACGATGCAAGAATTACATCCAAAAAATATCATTTATAATCATCATGGATAGGTAGGAGTCTCATGCAAGAATTACATTCAAAAAATGTTATAATCATCATGGATAGGAGTCTCGCGTTAAAGTTTTTAAATAGGTATGAGGCAGGAGGAGTAAGAAATGTACAAAGGAAGAAGAAAATAAAAATAGGAAAATGAAAAAAACACGGTAACAATATCTAATGCGAATAACAAATTACCGCACTTGCAGCAGGAACCGACAAGCTTATTTGCCGGAACACGTGCAATGTGCATTGGACACAAAAGATTTTTTGTACAAATCGCAAAAAAACTTGCCAGTAGGTCAGAAGAGTGCAAAAAGTACCAACGCATTTTGCAGCTGACATCGCCGTAAAGTTAAGCCAATAAAGCACATTATGGTGGATTTGTTTACCCTAAAATTTGTTTACATATTCTACCTGCCGTTACGCACAAAAAGGGTGCCTTTCTGTGCAACTATTATCGTAGTAGGTAGGTAACTAAACATAATTCACCCATTTAGAGACTGGAGGGTGATGCTGGCCAGCTACGTTGTAAATACAGAGAACCGATTTGATTTATCTAAATTCGGCAAGTTTTTCTGGATGATGTACCTATGAAAGTTAGTTATTTATTATTTGATTCAGAAAGATGTAGAAATGAAAATTCTGTCAAGCTAGGAGATGGTTGTGATTGATGATTTAAGGTATTCGGTGTAGAGGGATGCTATTACACCTTTTGAATAGACTTTTGTGGTATTTAAAACTAAAATAAAGTATCTACGAGACAAGAAGACCACGGGATTCAGTAGCTTAAAAACTAAAATGTCCAGAGTTGACACGTGCAGAAATTCAATCATAATGAGTTTAGCTGACCGGCCGGCAGTTGCTGACTGCAACATATAAAAGATGGATGGCTATTGCTACTTAAATGATTACTTTCATTTTAAATTTAATTTTATAATTTATTTTAACATAATTATTGTTTTTTCTAAACTATGGATCATGTGTCCGCAATAAAGAATTATTATTATTATTATTAAAATCCGTACGCAAGTAAAATAAATAGTTAACCCACTTCAAATAAAAATTCACTCTCTCTATGTTTATGTTAGAAGCGGCGCCAAATAGACTCAGGTACTTACCCGAAATACATTAGCCTCATTCTGAAGCAGTCGGGTAAAAACGTATGTGGACAATAGCCATAAACGCACTAATGTAGCGTTCGCGTGTGTGACGCACAGATTGACGAGCGTGCCAAAATGACTGATCATGTCGATTATTTAATGCAAATTATAGATTCGCCTCCTTTACCTACTACGGCGCTTTAAAATTATTGACTTACAATAACCTATTATTTTTTTGGAGGTTAGTTATTTGGAGCTTTCGAATTTAACGACCATTTGTATTGGCGGTATGAGGCGGTTTGCGCAGGCGGTGACTATGTTCAGAGCAGCCAAGTTAAAACGGCCGTACTGTTCATTAGCGAATTACTGAGAATGAGAGTGTTTCTTTAGAATTACAAGTATAACGTACAAAGATAGATGGATTTGGATGAAGCACGAGAAATCTGTGATTCGAGAGATTCTGAGCCAGTAACAGTCTATTTTCTCTACCTATCCCAATTGGAAATAGGAGTGATTATGTTATCTACACAAAAACTTTTATAATGAAGAGGAAAAATTTGTATTTTTGTATGTTTGTAACAAATAAACTCAAAAACTACTTCACCAAATTAAAACTAAAATATCTCTGAGTAACATAGGATATATTTTATTCCCGTATTACCACGGGAACGGGAACTAGACTGTTGAAACCGCGCAGAACCGCTAGTGTATAATAATTCCAAAGATGTCTCGGTACCTCTCCATAACTCTATTTTCTTATCTGTCCCTTGATACTGTGTTTCGTAGTTAGATGTTTTTGAGTCGTGGGTTAATAATTTTGTTTGGAAAGTGAAATTGCCACTTACTTCTTGTAAACACTCGTGCGGTCACCATCGCTTTGTCCCAATGAAGACGCTGCGTTCAGTTGTCTTCAGTGAGTTTCTGTGTAAAATATTTAACGAAAATTAATTTGAGTATGATGCAGTCATAGCATAGCATTTAGGAATAACCTAGTGAGATTTCTGTCCCACAATATTTTTTTACTAACTATTTAGTTATTCTAAAGCAAGTGTTTATAGCAATATTTATATAGAACCAACACTTCAAATTAAAACATTTTCTTTTATGATCCTAACAGTATTTTATGTTAGTACTACATACCAATAAAAAATACGCAACGAAAACACGTCTGTGTTCAAGCTTTACCGAAAACAGGATATGAGATACTATTTGCCTAATGACACCTAAGTGAAACTCATTAAGCGTACAAATAAAAAATAAATCTATTAAACGATAATGGCGATATTTCCTGTGACAAAATTGAGGCACTGGCTTGTTTATCAAATACATATTTCTTTGTATTAGTTGACGCTTTACTCATAAAAAAATACACATTGAATAATTAATATTAAAAATAGAAGTAGAACTGTTACTGTGTCATGATAAGTAATAATGTTGATAGAAGACTGCTCAAAACAAATTGTTACTTACAACTTGATGATATAAACGCAACTTTGCATGTGCAGTAGCGGTGTGCAGCGTTCGAGAATGAAGCGTGCGAATGCGCGTCTAACCCGATCCGTTGGCATTATACCTACCATTGCTACCCGAACAACACTTTTATTACCAGGACTACTGCTTTGATCCCGTGACTTTGCATAGGATTAAAAATACAGGCATCTCAACGTAAAAAAATCGTAGCTACATTGGAAAGTTTACCTTTTGAATGTATCAAATCGTTTCTAATTGGAATGTTAGTTCATTTATGTTTTACGAGTAATCGAGTATATAATCAATCACATAAAACCAATTCATTTTATTTGAATATTTTGTCGGTTTGCTGTTGAATAGGTAACTGAAGCGCCATAAGTAACTTGAACTTATTTTGGTTACATCGCCGACATCCATATACGCCAAAATGTGGAACAGGAACTATCCCAAATAATTGATGATTGATGCCCCACAAACATGTGCTCCAGAATTCTTCGTATTTCTAGACCCAAATTGGAAAACTATCGGCGCTGTATCCCAAGCCGTTACGCAATGTAAGAAAAAAATAGATATACAAGCAATTCGTCTAACACATCGTGCAGTTTGCCATAGCCAAGCTTCAATCCTTTTTGATTTTGAAGTACGGTAGTAAGTTTTTATTGACATAGAAAATCTCCCAATATTTTATTTTCAATTAAATTAAAAATTCAATTAAATTCATTAATATTTATTAATATTTATTAAAAACATTATTTTCATATTAATAATTATTAATAAGACCATACTAAGTTTTGATAATTGCTAAATATCACTAGACTACACGAGTACACATTCCGAACCGGACGTACGTAACCCATTGTATTAAAGCCGAAATGTAAAGGTTTCATTCTCCAAATTCCTAAATATTTTCATTACCTAACATTTTTTATAAACAGATATAAAACCACATTTCATTCAACATGAACATATCACAAGTTCACACTTCAAATGACAAGTACCAACAAGGTCTTTACTGAGGGTCTTTATTTGATTTGTGCATTGCCGTACGATTGCAATTGGTGCAAATTTCAGCTTTTTGTGTACCAATTTAGTTCAAGTTAACTTCTGTATCTATTGCAAACGATCTCAATCATTCTTTGTGAGTGAAGTGTTCAATGTCACAAGAATTATTATTCTTATGAACTACAGATTCGGCATAAAGCGAAGTAGTTCTTAAGCGACATAGACAAAAATCTAATCTAGGCAAACAAAGAGTTTTGCTAAAAGCGAATTGAAAATGACATTTAGGCATAACGCGAATTAGTCTATTTACGAATTAGGTACCTCGCGTAAAGGGTCTTTTTTATAAACCTACTAGCGACCCGCCCCGGCTTCGCTCGGGTGCAATGCTTATAAGATTTTCCCGCTTTTCTGTTGAAATTTTTCCTGAATTTTCTTTGCTATAAACCTGACGGAGCCCGAGACCTTTCCAACGAATGCAAAACTGTGGAAATTAGTTGGTGCGTTCTGGAGTTCAGGAAGGAAAACCCTAATTTTGGGCTTCCTACCTTTGGACAAGATGTAAGTATCAATTATCTCGTTTTCATCACGAATTTTTCTGTATTTGGTGTTTATGGCATTTTCATTCTTTATGATAGCTGCTATGTGTTTATCGACTTAATAAAAGTGTAAGTCTTTAGTCGTATTTTATGTTTACTATTTCTTTCAACTATTTAATGCGCGTATCCAATTCTGTTGGTAGTTCCATATTGCTACGTTCTAGACCAAAAAAATATTTAATCATAATTTCAAACAGTTGTCAAGAAAACACTTCATCATCGCGAAACATAAGATGACATAGGTATTTAGTTTATTAGTTTTGTCTATCAGCTTACCATTACTAAAATCAACACAACAGAGAAACAAAATTAAAAGTAGGTAACTAAAGGATTATAGATTGTTTTCTATCGCTATTACAGATTGATTTCTTCCAATCAACTTGGGGTTTGGAGTTGAAAGATTTGGAAAAAGTTAAAGCAATTAGTGATTGCTATAATGATAATATTATTCTTTGATTTAGTATTTTTACTCGACTGCATCAGAAGGAAGGTAATGCTTTTATTCACATCACGAGGCTATTAGGCAGTGGGGCCACCCTTATAAATGTTACTTAATAATTCGTTTGCATGGGACATTCAATTAGATGACATCGTTAATCTAATGATCCGTGGTTAGTTATAGTTTGCCCACCAGATTTTCCCATGCAGGTAGGTACTATTATTTTGTATGATTTCTGTTTGACATTTACATATTATAAAATCCACAAAACCTATACATATTTTGTATTATTAACATATTATTAGACTCAATCGATCTGCTATTTCAAACCTACTATAATAAAAGTTTGTGTATATTTTTCCTCATCATTGACACCTTTCTTCAAGAAGGTCGTTCCCATGTTTTTAAAATCCTTTGTTAAGTTGGTAACAGCTTAAGTTTAAACTACAAAATTAATAGATAAACGTGAGGTGACTACCAATCTGGACTAGACATTCAAATTTATAGGTATTAATAAAACTCAGTATACAATAACTTACATTTCAACCGACGTTACGAGGTTTAAATCTGACAATTATACATGTTGCTTGTTTAAGCATTGTTTATTAGACGCATGTTTGACGTATAGAGAGGGCTTTTATTTTAGGATCACTTTATGTGTTTTTACAACCGTTTAGGTATTATATGGGCTTAAGAGGGCCGTTAAGCTTGTTTATGCCTTACTTATTATCTAACTAGAGAAAATAATCTTTTGTTAGTAAGTTTGCGAAGGTAATTTAGTACTTTTGAGGAAAGGATAAAAAGATATGTTAGTATTGGCCGAATATGGACTTATTAAGATAAAATAGCCATAACTAAACGTAGGTTTCAAATTCGTTAAAACCGTATCCAATAATACCTGAAAAGTCATCTAAAAGAAGCTCTAAAATCTATATAAAAAACCGTTATCACCCACAATAATTAAAACCATTGTCTTAAGCCAGCAAATATTATACGGTCACCATAAATTGTAAAGCCGGAGGCGTTGTTTTAGACGCCGTATTTAAAATAGTACCATAAAAACATCGCATAATTATAACACCAGTTACCAAGGTCCCTCTCTCAGTGAGAGAAATGACATTCAGTTAGAATTAGAAGGATCAATTTAAAATGGTATTTGTGTAACCAAAAAACGTGGGGAATCATCGATCTACTTACTTCTGGGATCTTGACGGCATAAAACTTTTTATTGGTAGTTAAAGTCAGTTTATTATGCGACTCTGAGATTAGGATAATAGGTAAAATCATTAGGGTGTCACAGACCAATGACTTCTTCAGTAAAACGAAACATTTTTAACGCATGATTTTAGATTACTTTTGTTTACTACATGCAATAATTTGAACGTAAAGTAAGGAAAAGAAAAATTCATGATTGGAATAAAATGCAAGAAATCTAAGATCTACAATAAAAATTTTAACTTTTAATAGGATAATTGGAACTTTAATACTCATTAACAGTTACCAGTTCTATGTGAATGATTTGAAGATCTATCAGATTTACGAGGAACCAAACTGTCAAACCCCATGAGGTTAGTGGAATTTTAGTGATTTAGTTTATGATCGCACCTAAAATAGAACACAAAGGATTGCAAACACACACACTCACAAAAGTCAATTCTCAAATTATTTGGAGCACAGATTTTGATTTATAAAACTTATTTAGGTATTATGTCTAGTGTATTTATAGGTATTTTAATTTATCCAATGCCACTTATGCCAATACCGCTTTTCTAAATATTTCGCCTACTTTTAGAAATTTTTTGCTCAGTTTTATTATTATAGCTGTAGGTCTTCCTAAAATTAGGTAAATAAAAAAACATACTTACTAACTGAGTTATGGCTTTCCATTGAATATAAAGAATTTATAAAAATTAACTAATTGCTCATGAATAAATGGTTTTGCTTTGATTGTAGCAATTTTGCCAAACATTCAACTAAAAGCTTCACAAGATTGATTGTGTCCGAACTTATCATAATGGTTAAGGAGTGACAACCGCTAATAAATACACCGATTGGAACTGCGAATAGAATTTAAATTTAACCAGCATCAGAACAAAGACAATGGACCATAAACAGGTCTCAAAACCTTGACAGTGTAATTATAAAGAGCCATTACGCTAAGATCACGAAGCGAAGGGAACTTCGTTTTATGTCCTCAAGCTGTACCGTTAAGGGAGTGGCAGCAGCTACTCACTTGAAAATTGACAGTTTTTAACAGTTTAAAAAGAGATTTTATAAACGTAACAATACCTCATATGAAATGAAATGAAATAATTTAGTTTGCTCAAAATGTGGCAAATGAGGACGAGAAATTATATGTAGTCTCACACAATTTGCCAGCAACTGGCTTGAAAAAGTACATGTAAATTTTTGCGATTAAAATAGACATAATATATCCTTTTTCGAGTCCGTCTTATCTTCGGGGTTCTTGTATACCGCTACTTGACTACTTGACTAATGTTTTCGGACTGGATCTTGTGATTACAAGAACCTTATGAAATATTAGAAATTATAATAATTGTAAGAGTAAGATGGGTACTAAGAATATATAATTGCATCGGCGTTCCAGGATTCAAAAACATAACATTTTTAAAACATGAAAAACATGTGATTTTTTCTTCCTCAAAATGCAAGTTAGATCCTTGTCAAGTTTTATCATGATAGGAAGAGACAGAGACAGACGAGACTGTTGTTTCACATTGATCATATTAAATAGGAATAATTGATTGAAATATAATCAATCGGTTTTTAGGGTTCCGTAACCAAAGGGTAAAACGGGACTCTATTACTAATACTCCCTTGTCCGCCCGTCTGTCACCAGGCTGTATCTCATGAACCGTGATAGTTACACAATTTTAATTTTCTCAGATTATGTATTTCTGTTGCCGCTGTAACAAGAAATACCTACTAAACAAAATAAAATACATATTTAAGGGGGCTTCCATACAACGAACGTGATGTTTTTGCCCTTTTTTTAGATAAATAACTAGCTGACCCGACAGACGTTGTCCTGGTTACATTAGAAGAGTTAATATGGTCGTTGTGTTTTCAGAATTTTTTCTAATGTTCCGAGCAACTTTATTAATTTTTTTTATAAGAACCTTCTCCTGACAATATCAAACACAACAAAAAAGAATTAGAGAAACTGGTTCAGCGTGATGCCGTGACCAAGGGAAATAGGGATTCATTTGTAAATATATAAAAGATGGTACGGATCCCTTTGTGCGCGAGTCCAACTCACACTTAGCCGGTTTTTTTAAAGTCAAACCAATCTGCAAGTTAAGAAGATTACAGGCTTTCCTTTGATTTATTAGATGTGATGTATGTCAAACGAAATATATTTATTGTGACACATTTATTAATTTTTAATTATCCAACAAAAACTACCGTTACAAAATATAATCAGTTAATGACTTATACGATCTTCACGCCTGAATTAACTGCAAGTCTGAACTTGACCTAACAGCTCACAGCTAGGCAGCTGTAATGCTAGAAAAACTCAGTTCATAAAAAAATAATAGCGGCTACACATGCACATCATTTTATGTGATTTCAAACCTTAATACGATCACATTAGACACATTTTTACGTAGAATACCCGAAGTAGGAAGATGTTGAACGTTACTGTGCGCACGCGACGGGTTGCCTCGAACAGTTAAGACAGTAAGTAGTAAAATATTTTTTGGCAGTGATTTTGTTGATGCACTGGTGATATGGCATAGTTATTTGCCGTTCAGTATACATTTAAATTGAAAACAAAAACAATAATATTAAACAAAAGGTACCGGAGAGTATAATATAAGACTAGATAATAATTCTACCAAGAAAAACTATAGTAAAATTTAATGTCTTATTGGTTTCGACTGCATCAATTCTATAAATTTAGACTAAATAGACTTATCTGTTTCGTCATAATCGAATGAATTTTAGAAATTGATTTTGACTGTTTTGTAAATATGTCTTATATCGTTTTGTCGTTGACTGCACTTTATAAGCACAAACTTTTTGCTATCTCTGGAACAGTTAGCACCGCATTTTCCCACAGCCATTGTTTTAAAGAAACACATTTCTAGCAAGGTTAGGAATTGGCTTCAACTGTTTTACTGTACAAAGATAAAAAAATATCATTGAAATATTATCTTTATTTTCTTTTATTCTATTATCTTAAAGCAAAATGTTTTAGCAGACAGAAGCAAACAGTGCGCTGAGCAAACGTACAAGGCAAAAGTGTTTTTATGTTATCTAGTAAATTTTATAAAATAGTTCTAATATGTATCCGATGATTCCTAAATAAGTTTCAGTAAGCCTAAATATAAATAAAAGTATCCGTTATTTTTCAGCTGACGGAACAAAATACCAAGCTTTAATCTAAACATATTGGTGAAAATAATTTCTCAAAAACCATTATACGTCGCGTTATACCAGCAAAATTACAATTCGAGCAAAAGAATTACAATTATACGTTTTCCCTTTATTGCTAAAAGGGAAGTTTTTCATGCATTTTTTTATTGCAACCACATTTGAATAGGCCTTCTTAGCGTCCCCTTTTTACAAGTGGCAAACAGAAATGTCTTAGGTTTTACCATTAAAATTAATGTGCTTTATGTAGTACAAAATCTCTGCGACTGCAATATCTCTGTCACATTATTCGTAAGAGGTATTCTTATGAAGGTAACCAAGGGTAGTTGTCAATGGTAATGAATATTATAAAAAAATAAGTATTTGTGTTTGGAAAAATCTGCAATTGGTGTATGATACACTCGCTCGATTTTCATGTTTAATTAAGTTCAATTAAATTAATGTTTACACTGAATAGCTAAATTATATTGTAAAATAGTTATGATTATTTAAAAAAAAAATTGGCATTGAAACATCTTTTTATATTTCCCATAATATTTATATAAACCGTCAATAACCCTAATTATTTCATAAGGTAAACGCAGCTATTAACGACCCATCGAAAATCTGCAGGTATTGCCGACCCATTCTGCTTCTTCTTATTTTTATCGGTTTGGAACTATTTGAGTCACAAGAGAGTATAATATACACACATGTTTGTATGTTTCCTAATAAATTTACTGGTGTTAGTGTACATAGGTTCACGGGAATGTGACCAAATACGTTAGTTTCTGTGAACGTAGCGAGTGCGCCGATCGTGTCATACTAACCCTTACTTCCTCAGGTAAGTACTCGAATTTTTTGCTTAAGATATTTTATATATAAATATTTACGTTAAGTTTATTCTGAATAACTCAACATATTCCTTTATTTGTATATTTCACATTTCGCAACTAAATTATTATGTTTAAAGGAATTTTAAAAAGTATTTTTGAAATTAAAATAGAACGGCAATAGCTGCAGTGCATTTTAGTAGTGCAGTCATTGCCGACCCATGGATCGGCAATGGCTAAGAGGTTATGCTTTATTTTTTCAATTTTTCGGTAATGCTTATAATAATTAAACAAGTTTTTATAACACCATTTCAATCTTAAGTATTCTAAAATTATAAGCATCTATTAGCGACATACACCATGTTATATTATAAACTTGTTTTTCCGCGATAAACTGCCACGCATTTATTAAACATTTAGACGTGGGATATGAAAGAAATTAGTTAGAGTTTTCTTCGTATTTATATGAAAATGGTGTATTTTTTTATAGTTTAGGACTAAATCAATAAATTATTGTATTAAATCGGATGGGGAAATAAATTACAATTAATATCGATTATTTTTCGTGGCTCGTTAAAAGATTTGTTCATTTTTTTATTGAACACTAATTACCGATCCATATGAATCGGTGATTGCAACAAAGAGAAGCTATCACCGATTCTATACCGAATAATTGGTATTTTTGGATTAACGGTATGTAATGTCTAAAAGTAAAGCTACTAATTTGTTTCAATTTAATGATTTGATTCAATAAGTTAGGTTCGGTTTAATTTCATTTCATGTCATTAAATTTCATTTTCATTTCATATCCATAAAAAAAATCTACTGAAGACTTGGCTGTATGTATAGTTCCCTTTGCCTACCCAGAATGGGTGAAGAAAACAAAAAAAAACTCTGCTTTTAATCTTTTACGGTTGGCGCGATTTTCCAAAAATGTTAGTTGAGTTTATTGTATTTTTATTATTTTATTAAATTGCTTATTTTTTTCGCAACTGTATTAAAAATAGTTATTAAGTACACGCGCGGAACCGTCATTGCAACTTGTTCCGACAGTCAACCCTTACCTTCGGCTGCGCTAAACTTGGGAAGTTCGAAAAAAAATTATAGTTTTTTTGGGAAATAAAACAAAGGGTTTAAGTAAATTTGAAATAAAATTGTCTAATTATTTTTATTCAAAACATGTAAATTATACATTTATAATAGTTTTTACTTTTATTTTCAGGTTTGTGACTCTGACTTAAATAGTATAAAGTATTAGTGCTAGCCATGGTGGAGCAAATCATGATTGTGTAGAAGCACCAGCCGCTATCCCAACTTGAAAAACTCTGTGCTGAAAATAAAACAGTGTGTTTTTATTTTATTAACATCTACACATTTACAAAATTATCTCTGAATTTTGATAGTGAATATTTATGTTTCAGGTGATTCAGTTATCCCCTATGTCCAACACAATTGACACTAAGACCAATTCTCTTCAACGGCACTACATGGAACTGCATTGTGAAATAACAGCATTGACATTGTTTTAAGAAGTAATTACTATTAAGCAGGCTAATCAATTAGAAAGAAAGGCTATGGTAACTATGGTTTGCACTAGCTGGCCAAGCAGCAGGTTTCCGGAACGCAAGATAACAATACATGACCTATGTTCTCACTTTGATTTTATGAATGTTATTCTATTTACCATTTCTATTAAAGTCTATTTTCTTATATTACTAAAATTTCATTTGTGTCCTCAATACCTTTATTTTATTGAGGTCAAAAGGTGAAAAAAAGTATTTTAAAGAATCCACAAGCATTCCGAGGTTTACTGCGATTAGTTGGAAAGCATGGACACTAGGGACATGGGCTGCAACTCGCTGCATTTCCACTTGTAATCCTTGAAGCCTCCGAGATTCACACAGAGGAGCCAGTGGAAGACCTAATGAAAATAAAAATTCTTTGTCATTGAAATGTATCATATTTAAAACTTTGCACTATGATTCATAAGCATTAAGAATTATAAAAATAATAACTAAAGTAACGTAGGCACTTACTGTCGAGTTAAGTTTGAAAATTGCTTCCAATTTGCAATTTGAAACACAATTTGTATTTGATATGTTTATTGAGATGTTTACAACTTCGTTCAAAGGAATTCTTCCATGGAATCCAAAAGTGGATATTTTTTTCTCCAGCGTAAGCCAGATATTGATGTATGAACATATTTTTGTTGAATATATAAGAAATCTACATTAACAATGAATTTCATGTTGGTTCTCACAGACCAGTAATAGAAATTGGTTCTATTCCTTTTTTTTCACCCCTTACAGGGTAGGCATAGTAGATTGTTAAACAAGGGTCGGAAGGAATCAATTCCCATACGAGGTATTTAGATGCCCGAGCGCAGCGAGGGCGGATATAGTCCGAGTAGGAATTGATAACTTCCACCCGCGTTAAACACTCTACTTTTCATTTCGAATTCAAGGAAAGTAAACAAAAAAAAAAATTCAATTTTACAAAAATTCAAACATGAAAAAACGCAATAATACCTACAAAAAAAAATCAAAATTGTCAACAATACAACCAAAGAGGTTGGAAGAAAGAGAAACTTTTTCTTTTAAACGTCTTTGAATACTACATCATAGAGTAACTAACCTAAATAACATTACAAAAATAATATACAAATCCTTCCTCTTTATAATACTTTTAGCCGAGTAGGTAATAGTGTTATGTGCTTATTAGTGTCGATGAAAAACAAGATTTTGAATTTCGGAACAGCTTACCAAATTATTACTCTTTTTTTAATTTTAAAAATGGAACGCGTACCGCCCTGCGCGCGGGCTATTTTCTGTTGTTTATACCTACACTTACAAGGCCGCAACTTTTTTTCTTGTTCTAATAAACTAATTGATGTAAAAAGTTTCGTATCCCTACTAAGTACCCAAAGAGGTTGGCAGAAAGTCATTCTCTTTCCTAGAGAGAAAAGGCCGGAAGCAATTACTATGAGTCTTTCCCGACCGAGGGCGGGAATCACAGCCCTGAATCTCTCTGTGGTGCTCAGATCAAACATACACTACTTTCCGAGTATGAGATATGAAAAAATCATTACGCCATGCAGCCTCGTCATTAGTTAATGATATCCTTGAGTTATCCTTGAATGGCTCTGCTTCAGAGTCCATGCACAAAAATAATAGCACTTTTACTGAAGACTTTATTGTAACTTCTTATGGCAATCCAAAAATGTTCATATCTCACATTTTATCGAATTTCCCACTCACTGCACACTTTCACGGACACTTGCCACTTAATAAACTATTACTATTATGATGAGTCAAAACCCGAAATACCTACACAGCAAAATGAAAATTATACAAAAAACATGACGTCCCTCTTCGGATTCCCGCCAAAAAGTTTAAAGTCAAGTTTATCTCCATTTTCAGATTATTTTAGTAACTATAATTATTGTAATGAATCAAGTACAAAAATGAGAAGAAAATAAAAGTAAACGGGACATTTCGAAAACGGGGTATTTTGGGAAAGGAATATTTCGCTCAAACTAATAATTATTTTGAGAATCGAACATGTAGGTCGGTATTTTGTGAAAAAAAGTATGCTTTATTTACTTACGGTCGGTGTTAGATTCATAAAAATCGGTAATAGCTTCAAAGCGTTTCGGGTGGGTCGGTAATAGAAACAATTGACTTCAACAATCCTTTGATTATTTTTTCAATGAAAACATGATATTTATAAACAAATGCAAATATAAATATAAAATATACAATCTATATCTAAATATAAAATAAAAAAATCTGGTATGTTTGCAACCACTACCCTTAATTCTAATAATCAATTTCAAAACTTGCTTAAGGGGGTCGGTAATAGCTGCGTTTACCTTACTATTATTTTTGCAAACTTTGAAGAAAGCACAAAATCATCAAAATCAAAATAGATTATTTAAAGGAGGGACTTCCTTCCACCGCATCATTTCACTTGTATGGTCGAGGAGAAGTTGCGAGCAAGAAACTCCTCAACACATTATTATTTTAATCAATCCTTACATAACACTAAATGAGTGAAGATAATGGCAGTGGAATTTTCGTACACATTTATCAATTGTAAACAAAACCCTAAAAAATATTGTTTGCGCTCATCGGTTCAGCTTTGATTGACAAAATGGCCACCGATGCCACGCGTAGACCGTTGAAGGCAATTTACATATCAAAAAGGATAAATATAGGTATACTCGTGTGGACTCGATGTAATGAAATAAGTGGCGTTGAATAGAAGATTGAGATGGGATACTTCGAGAACCCTAGCCTGTGAAGTAATTGACTTGAAGAGGGATATCTCGAGTAAGTATCCGCTGGATCCTTGTGTCTAGAAAATTGCTGTTCAAGTTGCCAATGATTACTGATTTAAATAATAAATATGACCGTCATCCCCTCCCTATTCTGAAAACATGCTAACATGCAATACGTGCACACAATGTCTATGTTGTGTTGTTTTTGGTGTACAATAAAGAGTTGTTTTATTGTATTGTGTTTTAATGTCTATCGGCATCTACACATCAGTGCAGTGTCCAAGACGTAAGTGAGGGTAAAAGGAATTCTGAAAGCATGAAAAGGCTAATCTCGGAAATTGCCGATTCTAGATTACCTACTTAAAGAGCCTTCAACCCTACCGTTAAAGAGCCCGCTACTTATTCGTGAGGCTCAGGTTCGAATCCTGGTGTACCAACTAATGAGTTTTTCAAAAGCTCTACGGCGAAGGAAAACATCCTGGATTTAAATCTGGTTGTAATAGACAGGGTCCGGAATCAACTCTGGGGCATGTGTAACAGACAGGGTCCTTTGATGGGGGATAAAAGGCGGGAGATTATTTAATATTTATTTTATTTAGACTACTTATGTATAGTGAAAAAGATGATAAACGCAAAACCGGATCAAAAAATTGCTGTCACGTCTTCTATGGAACAAAATAGTTCCATCGTCTCCTATCATGGGACAACACAACGGGGACAGATAGAGAAATATCAGTCACATATAATGATAGGTAATCGTATATATATCTATAGCATAGTAATGTATAGCAATCGTACATTTTTTAATCGGAATATGATGTGAACCAGTAGGTATGGGTGACCAATGACCATATACCAATATAATATTTTATTGAAAATTGATATTCCCGCATACCCCTTCGGAAAAAAGGCGTGAGAATATGTATGTATGTATGATATTACCGTCTGTCTAAAATATTTTCTCGAATAGGCTCCGAAACGGTTCCAAAAACAGTTTTCAATTTTTTTTTATTTTGTTACCCCAAATGCGACCACAATTCTGTAATTGTCGTGTTTGAATCTCAACATATTCACCACTCAACCCTCAAACGCTTACAGGTTATTTATTTTGACCCCCCTCGCTCTCCCCAAAACCGAAACAATTGCTCGTCCAAATGACCGAGTATAATGACCTAACTATTGTCCTCGCCCCAATGTTCGCGAAGCCTCATTTATTTTTATATCTCTATGGGTTTTTAACAAAAAATGTGAAAAAAATGGTGGACATCGACGGTGATGGGAAGAATTGATGTCTCGTGACGGTATTAAAATTTTAAATGCCTGGTCATTTTTTGTTCTGTCGTCAGATTTTTGTTTTGGTTAACAACTTATTTTTTTTAATCTACGCTAGTTTATCAAACTGAAATCCACTTAGTGCCTAAAAGGTACACCGTCCATAGTTGTTGCATAAAGTAGGTATTTTTGTTTATTTTTTACCTGTGACAGTGCGTATTTAGAATCGAAGGTCGTGCCGTGCTCTTGCCGTCATACTTTTTTCTCTGTAATATTTTTCTGCAACCTGTTTAATTTCATAATACACAATATCTAGGATAGTTCCTAAAACTGCTTAACCCTACTTAAAACAGACCGACAGGAAGTACACTTGTGGAAATAAAAGCGGCCCTGGCGAACGTCCAATTATTTCTGTAGTGAGCTCCGAATGTTTGCCATGATCTTCATCGTATCTGCTAGAGACTTGGATAGCCACTCAAATTTTGCATAACCAATTAGTTTTGCGCCAACTAAAACAGACGTGTTCGTGGCTTCAGTGAACAGGATGAAATGAATATCCTATGTGATGTATTCGTATGTGAGGTACATTTGGACTTTTTTTGGGTTAGTTGCGTTAGAGTCATTATTTTTACGACGACTACATTGAACTAGTAAGTGTAATTTTATAAGGAATTTTTTTTTATACTGATCAATAGTAAGTTTAATGTTATAAGAGTGCTTTTTGTGATCAAAAGTTAAATTAAAGTGTTATGTTAAATGCATTGATTGTTTATTGAAGTCCAACTAACCATAAAAGAGAACAATTTTACATGCAATATATTATAATTTAGATAATCAATGTTTTTTTATGATGTGACTATACAAAAATAGACCCTTTTGATTTTTTCTTCTGTTCTTGATAATATTCTTAAAAATATTTTAAGTAGACTTATAATAAGAGATACAATTTTTTAAAATATTAGACTTTAAATTAGTGATGATACAATGCAGCTTTGTATATTTCTTTATAGTTTACTCTTTGTGGGATTAAAATAAGGACTAATTTGCAGTACACACAATGTCTACGGTAATGCCGGTGGCAAATGTTTGCATATGCAAAGGGTGCTTCGAGTGTTTTTCCTATTGATTAAGTGGTACAGTGACGCTAAAATTTGCTTGTATTGTCTACAAAACATTTTTATATGAAAAACATATTGATTGATCGATCATGAAAATAATTGTTTTTTTTACTGAGCTTCGCCCAGGTATAATCACGGACCCATAAACAAAATTTTGTAAAAAATCGCATTTTTTAACTTTATATAAACACGAAATTTTATCGAAATCGTTAGAGTTTCCGAGATACGCGAAACATATTATATTAAACTTGCGACAAATTACGTTCTCAAGTGACAACTTGATACCTATTCCAAGAAATTATGGTTAATAGTGCTAAGTATCGAAAACCATATGTCTATAGTAAATTGTGGGACACAATTCACACACGGCTATTTGATCCCAAACTAGGAAGGGCCTGTACTATAAAATTACCCTAAGGGCCGCAACACATCTGCAGAACGTACAGCGCAGAAGGTTCGGTGAACAACACACATTGAAGTTTCACTTTAAAGATAAATGGATCAGCCACCCGCGTCAACCGTAATGTATGTTGTTCCCCGAACCTTTGGCGCTGTACGTTCCGCAGATGTGTCGCGACCCTAAGGTGTATCGGACGTAAAGTTTCCTGACAGTACCTGAAGAAATTAACTCGGACCCGGAGTTAGTTCTGCTTGTGACTGCAGCAATAAACCTCCAGCATTAACTTTCCCGTTGTTTATTCAAATCGCCAAAACTATCGGACAATAACAGCTTTCGATTGTCAATTAACAAAGTTTGCTGAAGTGGGGTCCTGTTTTTGTCCGTACTCAAACTGTTTATTCAACGCGTTTGTCTTAGTCCCAACTGTTCTAAGGTGTTGTTACAATAAACACAGAATAGATAATAGAATGAAGCTGTCACAGTTGTCTTGGGTAGTTCGCGAACGACCTAGTTCGAAAGAGCGCTCTTTTAGGTAAACTATGCGAACTAGTTCGTCCACAATCTCGCTCTTAGTTCTTTTCTTGGGTCCGCTCCATTATGGACGGAGTGGCGCTGCATAGCTAACCGACTTAATTTTTTTTACTCTTGCCGCTCTACAAGAGTTTCTTATTAAGTTATAATCTATCTATGGTTAAAGTATTTCACAATAATAATATGAACAACATTCTTATATAATTATCTCCACACATAAAAAAAATAAAAAAAAACAACTAAATGAACGAACTAGTTCGCGGTAGAACTGAACTATGGCGATGGCGAATGACTATGTCCAAGACTATGTATTAAAGCAATTTGGGCTCAGGAACAAGGAATGAAGATTTTCTAAACTTTTCAAACAAGTGTCTAGGTCCACGGAGAAGTATGACATTGAGAGAAAATCCAGGCTCCGGATATTCTAAGGTAAGTGTAATAATAGATATTTCAGTCCGGTAAACGTATCACCAATGAAACGATTAGGAAACATAAATAAACTGATAAAACGCTGGCACTTCAAGAGCTTACGAAGCTTTACACTTGAAGTGCGAGTCTGACCTCTAGGGCGATTGTAATAAAATCGTTGCAAAGTCGAATGTGTCAGGCTCCACGTGCTCTTGACTGTACATGAAGCAATGGATGATCTCGCCTTTGGACAGAGTTTTGAATTTATAATTATTTAGCAATGAGGAATTTTCAATGACATTCTTAAAATTGAACTAGATGGCGCTGATCAACATTGGGAATTAGAAATTGGCAACACTGATGTGTCGCTTTACGTGACACATCCGTCCGTCATGTCATGTGCCGTTGTTGTGTTGTGTGTGAGTGAGTGTAACGCGTCAGCAGGCAACGCAATAAAACAGATCTTGTTTTAGGTACCTAAATTCCTAGTGCGTCGAGTCGAGCTTCGGTTCCTCCGTATTTAACACCCATACACTATACATGGTCCACGCATTTTCGCAGATGAAGGAGACTGAGTTTTTGTTTATCGTGGATTCGGATCTTTTGTTGTACCTAACACAAACCACTCGTAAACAATGTACAAACAGAACAATAAATAAAATACAAGGCAATGAGTACTGTAACCTTATTTTGATAAAAAGTCAGATTGTTTTTTTTTTGTTTGACAAATTCTTGCGACCATAGATTAGGTAAAAAAAAAACCCAAGGCTTATCAGCACCATCTATTGACACCTTTGAATACTCAAGTGAGAGCTGTCACCGAAAACTCCCCATTGGTGAAACTTCCTTCTTAACCTCTTAGCCAATAAAATAAAACACAATTGTTTTTTAATTGTTACGGTGCCCATTGGAACCGCGAGGTGCTCGACGAATTAAAGGACTTTAATATATTTTTAAACTTAGCATAAATTGATAGGTAAACATTTACAAGGGTGAAAATAATAAGAGTTATTATTGTTTTGCTAACGCATGGCTAACGCGCATTTTCAGGTACAATTATTACACACGTACTAACATTCACACCAACATGTTTACAGATCATGCAACAAATAAATTTCAGCACACATACCCTCGATCTACACTCAAACATTTATTTTTAATTAGGTAGTTTTAAAAATAACATTTTGATATTGGTACGCGTACTTACCAAAAACTGTAACTTAGTCTATGTTTAAGTGACTCTGGAAGAGCGAGGTTTCCTAATACAAGTTATTTCTAAACTTAAAAGGAGCACTTAAACAACATATAGATTAAGTAGGCAGACGTATTCACGGAGGCTCCTTATGTCACATATGACATTAGTTTTCGACACCAACATCAGCCCATCTCAAAAGTGTTCGACAGATGAAACCGTTTCCGTACGATTCAGATCGAGTAAAAATTTTCCGAATCCTTATGTCACATATATGACAGTTTTCGACACCAACATCAGCCCATCTCGAAAGTGTTCGACAGATTTTCCGATTCCGAGTCGAATATCGAATATCGAAGCTCCGTGAATACGCCTGCTGGTGAAGTAATAAATATTTTTTTGATATTGAGTTAAAACTCGAACCAAAATTAACATTAAAGATATTGCATGATTACTCACAATAATAAGTAAGCTCAATGAGTCTGCTATTTTAATAATAATATACTAATATACTTGAAACTGTTTTGCTAGATTAACAGTTTTAAGGAAGATTTCAGATTCACTTAATGTTATTGACCATCACAACATTTGGTATTTATAAGGTATTTAATAAATTCAAGGAGCCCATAAAATGGACAGTATTTTCACTCATATCCAATAAATTTTCTGAGTAATCCTTGGGTTTTGGCTCAATTTACAAGAGGAGAGGATACTTTACATGACTACTTTTGAATTGTAAAAAATAATGTTGGGGATTTTAAATTTCACAAAAATACTACTTTATTTTGTAAAGTTCTTTTGAACATAAGTTCGAAAAAAATAGGAATGACTGATTTTCTTATAATGGTGTAACTAAAATACTCAACTAATTTACGAGTAACAAACAACTCTAAAAAGTAAAAACCCGACTTCAACGAATAGCACTCAAACATAATATCATAGATGTAAACACAAAGAGGTTGGAAGAAAATCATTCTCTTTCCTAGAGAGAAAATTTTTCTTTAAACGTCTTTGTGTAAACATTTTTAGCCTTTTGTTGATTTTTGAAAAACAGCTCAAAATTTAAATAGGACCTCCTTGGAAGTATGATCTATCAAACAAAAGAAGTCATCAAAATTGGTGCATAATTGGCGGTATAATCGCGTAACATACATACAATAAAACATACAGCCGAATTGAAAACTTCCTCCTTTTTTGAGGTCGCTTTATAAAACCATAATATTAAACCAGATACAATATTGTCCTATGCAGACAACATGCAGGCACAATAGGATTCCCAATAAAATAAAACACAAATGATTTTTAATTGTTACGGTGCCCATTGGAACCATGCGTTGCTCGACGAATTTGCCTTGTCCGTCCTTGTGTATCTGATGCTTGACTGGAAAATAACCACCTAAACTTAGGAGGTATTTTGTAAATTGTACCATTCAGTCGTTAAGTTCAAACCAAACGCCGCTGATGCTATGTAAATGAGTCGCTCATGTTTATTGTTTCTAGTTTTAATTGAAGCGCAAACACAGAGGTTTGACGGTCGAGCTGTGAAAACAGAGCCACCTGTATACTGTGGGGAGTTTTGTGATGTGATTTGTATCTTATTTGATATTGCGATGTTAATGCTCTTGTGTCACTAGCTGTAAAGCAACGCTGTTTTTTCAAGCTAGTAGTGGAGATACTTCATTTTAAACTGACTCCAAATAAGGAAGAGGTTATCAAATTAGACTGTATGTTGTTTTTTTTTAAGTTTCTTACCTCAGAGCTTTCTATTGGGTAGACCGATTGAGTTGATTCTTTTATTATTTGAAAGCTGGTGCTTTCAGATTTGTCCAAGTTTGACAATGGCATCCATGAGAAAACCCTTTAAGTCTTAAATTTGCATTATGTATATTCGCGACAAATGGACGAATAACTCAATATCACGCCAACGGATTTCGATAATTCTTTTTTTTCACGGCTTCAAAAAAGGAGGTTCTGAATTCGACTGTATTTTTTTATTCTTTAGAGTTGAAGTCTCGTTGAAGTTGTTTTTTTTTACTCTTTAGAGTTCTATGTTATTTGTTATGTTACTTGAGGTTCATAAGAATTCGTAATCCCTACTTCATACTATAAATGTGAAAGTAAGTGGCAGTTACTTTTCCACCAAGAGATTTAAATATAATAGGGCATAGAGGGGGCATTGGGAATATTTTAATACAAAACTTTGAAGCCTAAGCGTCATGTCCTTGTCATGTCAGTTAGTATGAACGCGAGCTGTCATTCAGTCGAAATTGTACTAGACTTATTCCACTTGGAATAACTTTTGACTTCAAATTTTTCTTGCTTTGTCCCCTCTATGCCCTATTATATTTAAATCTCTTTGCTTTTCCACCAATGAACCCAGATAGTAACATAATATAATATCATTGAATGAACCGGTGGATCTTCATGAAATTTGGCAGGATAGTTTTCGTCTTAAGGAAGGTCATCATTTGAAAAATAGTTTTAGCACCCGTTCCCATAGGAATACGGGAATAAAATATAGCCTGTGTTACTCAGGGACAATTTAGGGTAAGGGAAATCCTCAGGTCCCAGAATTAATTCTGAGGCACGTGTAACAGACCCGATCCGGAGATGGACTCACCAACTATCACGTTTAGGGATCCAATGAAAATACTGTTAAAACGTAGGTTTCCAGAAATTAAATACCTCTGCCTTCGGGCATTAAATTTTTAATTTTATTTATTTTTTAAATTAAGGACAGCCACAGTTTGATACAGATGCTGTCAATTTCACTTTAGTATCAACTTTGGCGATTGTTCTTGTGCGCCATTTTGGTCATGAATCTTATCTTGAGGATTGGAAATCAACTTTGAATAGTTTTTAATCCAGCACTTTTTTCGTTTTACTTTATAGTTACCTACTTGAATATCTTTTCTCAGATGTCTGCATGAGAAATGTTTCTCACCAGTTACCTACTTACTGGACAAAAACCTAATAATATTAGTTTTTAATAATAAAAGTAAGTAAATAAGAGTAGGTACATATTTTTCAGTACCTACTTGCTTATTATATCTACGTAATTTGAGTAGAACTACCAAATAAAAGTATGTGTAAACTTTTATACAGTTTTTAAAATTACAGGTCAATTTTTCAAATTCAATTTCCACCTCTAGAACTTTTGAACTTTTCTTTAATAGACGATCGCTCATAATGAGTGAAGTTCTGAACTTTACCTTTAAACACCCCTAGGATACATAATTTCATCAATTTTAATTTAAACTTTCCGAACTTATACATAGAAAGTATTATTGGTTGTAGGAAAAAGTTATTTAAACATAATTTTCTTTTCCTTTATTTCATTTAAAAACAATAACTTCCATAATTTCTGTCCATGCATTTGAAGTACCACGAATGAACTGACACTATTGTACGTATATCAGTATAGCTGTCTATTATGGTTTTGTTGTTCGTATAACGTAAGTTGAGCGTACGCCGTGTCGCTCTATACTTACGTGTATGAGAGCAAGCTTGCTAAGGAACCGTTCATAAGAAAATCTGTCAACATAATTTAGGTATATCAAATCACAAACATCAAATCTAAGTTATTTATTTCCAGGGCATTCATTTCCAAAGAGTTCTTACAAATTCTGAATAACAATGCCAATGAAATTATTTCAATGGAACTGTCAAGCTGTCTAGGAACACTAAAATCGATCTAGATTACAAACAATAGACGACGGTTGACCGCGACTTGCTATTAAATATTCATATTTAATGCTAACCTATGACACATTGGGTTAGCTGCAAACTAGTAGCTGATTCATTCAGGTCTATCATTATTTCATTTCTATCGAAAAGTCGATTTTCAATCGGCGTCATGGTCCACAGTTCGTTATTGGAAGGGAACTCTCATTTAAAAGTTTTTCGGAGTGAAATTAGCTGCCTCTTACGAATGTGCACTACCTCAAAGTTTAAGTTATTATTTATTTTATTTTATTTATGTATTTTTAATAACAAGACAATGGGTACGCTTCTGCTTTACACCGACTAAACTTATTTTAGTTTAGACATGTCTTTGTCTTACCTCGAAAAAAGAAAAAGGATAGAAGATAACCTACCGAATTTAGTCCTGTCAGAGACTGTATTGTCGGAACTACTTGACTTATGCACTAAACACGTTATGAAATGCATAATTTGACAGGACTAAATATCTCTCGTCCCTTTTCTTTTCTAGGAGAAAGAAAATGACAGGAATAAACTAAAATAAGTTTAGTCGCTATAAAGCAGAATCGGGGCCAATATCAACGCGCCTTTAGGTGCCCAGGCGCAGCTGCACGATGCGCACTCGCTACCGGTTTTGTTGGCTAACGACCCCCTCCCCCCGCCACGTATCGATCGACGTCGCCGGGCGAAACGGAAAATTTTATAGTTCTATTTTTTATAGAGGTGTAGTTTTTTCAGAGTTACGTACAAAATTATAGTGCGTCCAAATCACAAAGCGTTCTTGTTAATGCGCTCTGCTATTCTGAGTTCTGTGATTTGATTCAGCAATTTATATTAAAAATTGAATTACTTAAATATTTTTTTATGATGAAAAATACATTATGGCATAATGTTTATAAACGAAGTAAAATGTTATCAAAACTTAATTTGGCATAATTATGTTCGTGTATCTGTCACATTTTATTCAAAAACGGTTTTAGGTAAAATGTTAAAATTTTCATAGTTCGGTAGCAATTTACTTTTGAGTAAGAAGTAGCTTAGGGCTTTGATTTACCTTTTAACTCCGATTGCTGAATATGGACAATTACGCAATCTATTATTTAATTAAACCTAAAATAAATAAATAAATTCTATTTATGTTTCTCGTTGTAAAATTATTCAGCGAGATTTCATGATTATTTTTTATGAAATCCGTAATAATATATCTTTATAGAACCTGAGTAATATATAAGTAAACTGCATCAAAGGCGATGTGCAGTGTGAACTGTATAAAATACAAATACAAACGCGAATCTAAATTTAAATATATCAGTGAGTGAGCGAGACGACAACAGGGTTCGTGATAAAATTAAATGGACTACACAATTCATCTGGATTGGAATTGCGATGCATTTGATTAGATTCAGTTTTGATGAACGACATTGTAAAATGCGAATCATGCGTGTATCGAATTTTCAACCGACGACAAAACGGAGGAGGTTCTCAAGTCGACGCGTATCTTTTTTTTTTAATTCACTATTCTGCTGATGTTGTAATGTGTTCAACAAACTTTATCAATATAGGATCGAGTAGTTAGCCTATATTTAGATTTAAGTACATATATTATTAATTTTCAGTTAAATAAATAAATGAAACCAATTACTGAAACTGCAAAACTCGTTTTCTATGATAAAGAACTATTGGGCTTATGTTCTTACTTGAGTGCATCAGAAGGAAGCTGATGTTTTTTATGTCTATATTTTAGGTATATTTATTTCGTTATCACAGCCTGTAACCTGAATGATTTGACGGATTTTAAGCGCAATGTGGCATTAGAATTTATTTATTTACCAACTTACACTAACAGTAGACAGACCACACATGTAAGTTACAGGGAATATATATGTACATATTATTCAGTAAGATTGCTGCGAGTGACAGTCGACTCTAGGTAGCGACATGCTGTAGATAGGAATCTCGGTTCGGTATAAAAAATATGTCAAGACATTGGTCGTGCTTTAAGATGTTGTTTATATGTGCGAGTGCCAAATATAAGGGACTATAATTTATTATCTCCGGAGTGTAAGTTCCACCTGACCGTATCCAAAGAACAGTAATGTTTGTCTGTGTGTAAAAGGCACACACTTTTTAATCCTTTATGTAAATGTATGTTACAAAACGTATTTGTCATGGAATAAATGGATTCCGAGGTATCTAACAAGCGACACCGGTCCGGTGATGTCCTCACCATCTTGCACCTTTAGAGGTCCCACACAGGTTAAGAGTTTCAGAAAAAAAATATCTACCCCTCACGGATAAAGAATATTTATTTATTTTAGTCGCATCCAGTGCAGAATGAAGTCTGTAACAAACAGACTTGTCTCGCGCGGGCGCAGCTCTACCCCCCTCCCCCTCCTCTACGCTGCCCGCGTGCGTAAACCTGACCCCGCCGCATGAACTCTAACTACACCACTTAATATTTTTTTTGTTGTTTTGTAAGTACGTGCTCTCATCGCGGATGCGATTATATTGAGCCTTACTTTTAAATCTGGTGATAATCTTAATTTACTTATTTTGTATTTACTTACGTATCTATAGGTACTTTAATAAAGTAAGTATGGTAATACTTACAGTTCATAGTTTCTAATATAGATACGAATCACAATAGCATGAAACTTGTCAAAAAAACTTGTAGGTAAGTGTCTAGTTATATCCGTTTTTATAGATGCCTCAGGTAGATAATTTATATTTTACGTCTTTACATTCTAAATTTAGTCTGTGGTAACAGCATAATATTAATGTGTAGGTAAACTGGTAGATTACGTTCTCTAATAAAATTACCAAAGACTTTCTAGGAAAAATTGTAGGGCCTTTTTTCTAGCAGAATTCTTTGATAATTTGCTGTAATAAAAATTTTAATATCTTTGTATTTATACACTTATTTACAATATTTACACCACAGAACACTTTTACTCCTAGCGGAGATTTACACTGACATTTGGCATTTTCGTGGTGAAAATTTATAATAATCTTAATATAGACTTTTATTTATGTTCGCCTTGTATCAAATCTTTATCAATTACCTTGAGGTTTAAAAATATTATGTCACGAAATCGCTATGGTTCAATTTAATCAGTGTCAAAAGTACGTCAAAATATCTCAAATATTTCAGTATATTGGAACACATTTTAGATAACTATAATCATGATCTGACTTTATCACGGCACATTTAAATCCAAATATGCTTTCGTTAAAACATCCACTGCCACAACAAAATAATATCCTCAAACTTTTCTTTACACCTGTCGCTGCAGAATAAAAAAAAGGCAAGTGGGTAGCTGCAGCTACAAAATACAGTTTTTTTTATTTACCTACTATTATTAATACAGTTCTAATCATGGAACAAATATTTATGATTGAAGTATTCGTCAAGCGAATTGTGCTTAAAATAGAGCCTCCTGAAAAAGATGAGTACGAACTTATGATGGAGGAAGAAGAGCGAAAAAGAGAAGCAGAACGTTTAGCAGCTTTAGAAGCTGCTCAAAAAGGAAAAAAGGGAAAAAAAGCGAAAAAACCCCCAAAACCAAAGAAAGGAAAGAAGGGAAAGAAAGGAAAAGAGCCCCCAATGCCGTCCGAAGAAGAACTGAAGTTTATGCAGACTTGTAGCATGCAAATGAACTGTTTACCACTTTTTGATTTCATTGTAGCTCATGATAACTTTGTTGCTCCTCCTCCGCCACCACCTCCCCCAAAGCCAGGCAAAAAAGGAAAGAAAGCTAAGCCAAAAAAACCGAAAAAGGGGAAGAAAGGAAAAGCTGTACCATTTAAACTGCCATTACCTTCTGAACCTCTACCACAACCACCGTATTTTGGCGTCGGAAATGCAATCATGTTTCTTTCAAGAGCTTCAAAATTAGAGGAAGTTTTAAGAAAAACTCCTATTTACATAACTGTGTGGAACAAAGATGAAACATTGAATTGCGTTGGTTTCTGTGTAGTGGAATGGCATGAATCTTTTTTCAATTGCTTAAAAAAGTGTGAAGAATGTAACCCTGTAAATATGGACAAGGGAGAGTACAGAGATACGTCTACTCCAGAAATGATGACTAATACTGTTGAACTAGTGCGACCGTTGCAATGCGAGGAAGATTTAAAGGCTTCGGGTGAAGTTGAATTTTTTCTTCGTTTATCGTGTTTAGGCAATAAACTTCTCACATACTTTGTTGCATTGCCAGAAATGGAACGCATACCCGGTCGCAAATACTTGACTGATAATTTGAAACTAAAAGACGTTGAAGTCGTCCGTCACTGGGAAGGTACAACTATAGAATCTGTTCCACCAATAGCATACTTCTTTGGAGTTCCAGACATTGTTAAAGAACCTATAAGACCTGTAGAGGAGCCAAAGATGTACGAAGATTTTGTTGCTCCATTCACTCGGAGCGAATTAGCTATACTTTCCATGGGCTTTCCGAAAGGACCTTGTGGTGGTACGAATTGTCCTAATCGCATGGATTTTAGAGGCAGTCAGCATCAATTCATCCACGGTGAAAATGTAAAGGGCAAAGGTTACCAGCATGGCCAATTTGTTAACAAAAGAGACGTTCACGGACCCTGTGGACGTTTGGACTGTCCTCTAGCCAAGAAGGTGCGTAATTATATTTGTAATGAAGGAGCATACAAGACGTGTAAGAAACCATGCCCAAAAGATTACTATTAAATTACATTAATATTTTCTGACTATGCCTAAATAATTATTAATAATACCTATATAGCTCTGAAAACTATCTCATTATAAGAGATCATCAAAAGGTAGTTTTTCGTGTAATGTAAAATGTATTCTCAATTTTTATAACACTTTCGCTTATTTTCGCAATATTTTATTAAAAAGAATGAATCATTATGTTAACTTACTTTCTCTTTTGAGTATCACACTCAAACTTAAGCGATCAAATCAGGTGATGAGCTGTTTGGGCTACATACAAAGTATTTAGCCTGCAGTAACATTTATTTTGTTAATACTAATCGTGTGATGGCCAAACACCAGTTAAGATGTAAGTTTATACTTATATATACATATATATATATATATATATATATATATATATATATATATATAATATTTAATCTCACGCCTTTCATCCCCGAGGGGGTAGGCAGAGGTATTCCATTTCTGGATATACCCACATTTCACGAGACACATTGGACCCCTAAACGTGATAGGTGGTGAGCCCATCGCCGGAGTTTATATTTGTTTTTACAAATAATTTTCTTTATTGTAAAACCGGTGTAATCATTAGTGTGATTTTGACATCATAATTTACGCGTCACGCTCCGTGAGTGAGAATAAAAGGCGTTTCCATAATTAGGGCCTAAAAACGATTACATGAGTCTCGAAAACGTATTGTTTTCTTAACGAGCGAATCTGAATGTGGACTTTTAAATTCGGAATTCGGTACATAATGACATCACTTCATACATTAATACTGATCGAGTGATATATTGAGACAATCACGGTTTATAGGGCATGTTTTTTTTACATAACATCGTGGAATTTTCCAGCGTCATGTTGCCAACCATAAATCACCATACATAAACCCAGTAATCCGACGTTAAACTGTAATATTTCTACACACAACTCATTGGTGCACGCGGTTGACGATTAGCTTAATGCATTCAAATTGATGTAAATAACTACGCGGTATTATGCGCGGTTATCAGTACAACTCGATATTTGTTTGAAGGACTTTTTGATAAAGCCGTAGGCAGAACAATGGCAGTGAAATTATACTCGTTATAGTTTACTCAATCGTCAACATTATGAACACTACCCAGTAGATTCTTGTCATTTACTCGACCAGTTTTAATTAGCAAAAACACTAGTTACTGCTGGATGTTCATCTAGGTTACGCTGATCTCATACTAATGAGTAAAACTTTAACCGAGAGCCTGCAATGATAAATCGTGATATACTTGTACTTCTATTACATAAATACATACAACTCACGCCTTCTTCTCACTGGGGTACGCAGAGACGATGGATCGCCACTTTGTTCGCTCTCGCATACTTCTTTCGCTTCCTTCTAAAGTTGTAGAGCTAGTTCTATTTTTGAATAAAGCTATTGTGAATTAAATAGAGTTATATTTAACTTATATTTATGCTTACAAAAAATACCACCCTCCTAGCCAAGTGACAAATGAAAGTATTATTCGCTTAAGCCGGTCGCTTCATTACAATACTGTTGTTAGTACATTACTAATGTTAGTAAATTATATTTAGGGTGTTCCTTCAATTTAACTTTTTATTTTATTTTATTTATTTTTATTATGTTCCCGAAGCTAACAGCTAAGTATTACAATATAGTAAACATAGTATATGTCTAAACGCTAATTATAAGCTTCCACATGTAAACAGTAATATAAATTAAAAAGTACAATGTTTCTTAAAGGATACGAAATAAAAACGTAACTGAACAGTGAACCACTTAACTCCGCTGCGCGACAATATATTTATCAAAACAATTCTTTGCTAAAAAATTTTAATAACATTATTGCTACTGCAGAATAGGTCAATGTGACTACTGCTAAAAATATAATTATATAATTTGGAAGATCTAAACATGAAACTATTTTTCCTATAAGTAACTTAATCGCGCTATAAAGTCAAGTTGAACAATTTTATTGTGTCAATCCCATACATTTACTTTTCTTTTCGACTGACGTTTACGTTTTAAAAAGCGGCTAGGCCATCAGTTTTTAATAACATGAACTCCAGAAACTAACCTGACGTATGACAATTGCGAATCGCTGGTTTATTAACATTAATGCAATTCCTTTTCCTACAGTAAAAAAAGTACTTATTGACACTGGTGACTATGAATCATAAAAGTACATAAGTATGTTGTTACATAAGTTCGCGGTAGAGTGCTTTCAGTATGAGAACGCCTGATATTTTGTTAAGGCAACCAAGGTACGAAAGTTTCCGAGCGAGATGCTTGGCAATAGGGGCAAGGCGGTAACAGACAAATGAGGCTGTGCTGTGATTCATAAATTATATTCAATTGATTTTTATTTGTTTTCTTCGCGAAAATGAGTACTGTATAGTGTATACGTATATAAGTTCTTGATACTGCCTCTATTCTATCCTACTAATATTATAAATTCGAAAGTTTGTATGGATGGATGTTTGTTCCTCTTTTACGCAAAAATTACTGAACGGATTTTGATGAAACTTTACAGTTGTATAGCTTAGACATCAGAATAACACATAGGCTATATTTTATCCCCGGACTCCCACGGGAACGGGAACTACGCTCGTGAAACCGAGAGGCGCTGCTTGTAGTATATAAAATTGTAACTGACGGATTCTATACATAGGATATGTTTAAGAAAACTGATTTGTTCCCCCTACGACTCGACCTGACCTCCTTAGTTCAATATAAAGTACAGTAAAACGAAAAATAAAAATACTCGATTGTATAAAAAATCATATTTATGAGGGGTAACTTGCAATTAGAAAAGAGTATTTTTTCTTTGAACCTCTTTGAACCATACAATGTCGGTGTCTGTTACAAAACTGAATCGGTTCGTCGATAGCAATTTTTATATCACAAATATTTTAAAATGTGTGAGTCATATGTAACCAATTATCAAATATGGCACCAAACATTTACTATTGACCAATTATCAGTTTGATGATTCATCGATCCGTGGTGTCTTGACTATCTCCCAGTGCGTCATTTTCTTACATATCTATATATCAAATGATAAACTGACTGATTGGTGATATATCAACGCACAGCCTAAACCTAACCTAAGCTAGTTACCTAATATACGACCGGTCTCCATGTAAATGTATGTTAAGTTACGCTGATATCAGATATAGCAAATATCTGGTATTTCTGAAATGAATAAGTCATATACTTAGTCATAGTTTTCAGGTGTACTTGACTGTCTTTCAAATGCTGATTTTCCTTTGTCAACTCTTGTAGGTCTTAAATATGTTTATAGACTATCAATTTTTAATAATCATGACAAAGTAAGAAAGTAACAATAATAACATTGATTTTACATAAAGAAATGCGTAACACAATGACCGAAAAAAGTACAATGTTCGGTCTTAAAACCGAACCTCTTTGAGCGATGTCAGGATGCCTGTAACTGCGATTAGCATTAGAGTAGGTGGTGTACTAAATTGAACTTTAAAATTATACAATAAGCGCTATTCTTAAAATTAGTTTGTTCAGTGTCGTCTACTTAAACGATTTCAGCTATTTTTAATATGTGTTTAATTTTTCCGAAAATTAAAATAGCATAGCTGAATTTAGTGCTACCTATGAAAATCGTATTGTTATTGCCCTTTATTTAAGAAAAATAGTTAGACACAGCTAAATTACGGTGGCATTATACCTCATTTCTTTATAATAATAAACTAATTGAAGTGTATAAGGAATTGCGTATACATATAATTATAAACACATGGTACATAGATTAAATATAAATCGACACCATAGCCTATAATTACATTAAAATAGGTACTTACATTATAGGGTTGGAAGATATTGTTTAAAATTATTCGTAATAAATAATTCGAAAGGAATTTAGTAGGTAGGCTTTGCTTAAATTTCGCTCTATTCCGCTTACACATTCGTATAAATCTAGTGGCAAGTTGATGACGCATCAATAAAGCTGATGACACACCTAAGAAATACAATTTCGAAAAACACATATACAGGGGACTGACTCTACCTACATATTGGAAAAAAATATTTACAAATGAAATAAAAAATGGACATATGTTAAAATTTACCCACTCACTTCCAAGTGGTGCTTTAATAGGGAACAGTCATTGAATCACTTAGTATGTTTGTGTTTACTTAACCATGATATGTTTAACTTGAAAACGATATCTACTTTATTTTGGTTTTATTTGAAACCAATATTGTTAACTACATTTTATATAGGTTTGTACCTATCGAATCAAAAAACTATCCGATTATTGTTTATGATACGTACATCAACGGGCTTATTGGCTCAGTTGGTAGTGACCCTGCCTTCTAAGTCGGAGGTGGCGGGTTCGACCCCCGCTCGGGGCCAACATTTGTACATTAACATGGCTGTTCGTTTAATATTTATTTAAGTATGTTTATCAGTTGTTTAGTACATAGTACAGGCTTTGCCTAGTTTGGAACTAAAATAACGTGTGTGACTTGTGTCCCACAATTATTATTATTATTATTAAAATAGCTCTATCAGTCTGCCCTCGCTTGTAAATGTAAAAGTCGAATAACGTTGCAAGTGAAGTTTCGATGACCATAAATTTATTTGGAATCTTCAAATTGATTTGATGATGGAGCCAGAAGATGGACAATGGAAGTCTTCATTGGCTGTTAACTCCTCGGGTTTGGGGTCATTGATTTGTTACCTTTGCTGATGAGGGTCTGATGATGTAGGATGAATTCATTTAAACGAATCTTAATACCTGTAAATGGAGGTAGCATTTTTTTTATTGCTCGTACTCACTTGTTTTAACTATTGCCTATTCGAGAGCAAGTTATTCTAAATTCTACCCATAGATTATGTTGAATACCGATAACAGTATTTAGCCGGTCCAATTCTTATTTTTATAGAAACAATATAAAATAATAATTTGTACAATTTTTTATTTTCACAAAGGTGAACATTATGGTCGTGTCCATTTCATATTATGCAATTAATTAACATTCGCTTTCATATTAAGTTAATTGGTCAAAATATTTTCAATTAATAAGCGCAGACCCTTTTTAATAAGCAAGAAAGAGAAAGAATTTAAGAAAGGTACGTTATACGTAATTTAATTAACTATTTGTTCTATTTCATTATACAGTTATGAGTTTGACAATCAAATGAAACCATACTTAAATAATATGATTATGTTCAATGGTTTCTATGATATTAGTACCGTGTTAAGAAAAAATCATAAATACTAAACAGCAGAATGAGAGACTTACGATTTTAGACCAATTGACTTTAGTACTTTCATACGTCATCAATCATCATGACATGCCTTTTGTAGTCAACTACAAAAATAGTCAGTTAGTAATGACTTTTCTGAAGATGTAAACTAAGAGTATCATCCTACCAAATATCATCAAGATTAGTTCAGCGGTTTAGATGTAGAGATAAACACAATTATTTTCGCAATGAAAATGTTAGTAGAGATTTTGTATTACAAGAGACTTTTCCATAAATTTCAAAAGCTCAAGTCCCATTCCCATAAGATAATAGCCTATGTTCCTCCTAGAAAAGTAAGCTTTACATTATGTACCTACTTAGTAAAAAAAATTAAAATCGATAGCAGATTCGGAGACAAGCAAACGTACAAATCTTCTAACAAAAGTATTTTTTAAACTTAAAAGAAGATTTCAACCCTCTTATTGTTTGTTCTTACGACTTGTTACTGAATAAAACATTTTTTTGATTTTGGAAAAAAAAATCTTTTCCCTTTATAATATTCGTTTAGATGTAGACCTATGAATTTTTAAACGAATAACTTTATATTTTGTAGAGACTACTAACTAAGAGTTGTTTAATCTATTTACGAATTGGATAACATTATTGCAATGTCAGGTGATATAAGTGAACGCCATTCGGTCAAAATTTACTTCTCAATACAAGCAAAACTCGATAGCCGCATGGTTAGATTAACCAGAACTAATCAACAGTCGGTCGGGTGCTGTAAAGTTTCAGTTGGCTGATTAAATTTAGAGTTTCGCCATTGCACTAATGAAACTGGTGAACTTTGTGCAGTGTCGTAACGATAAGTTCAGTTTACCTTTTGTGACCACTGGGTGACGTTCTGGACACATTAAAAGAAGTTATATTAGTAATGTGCCACTGAATATGAATGAGTACATTATACAACGCGTAACAGAAAAAGCGCAATTCCTCATACACCCCAATTAATACATTAATATAAAAAAAATATGATGCAATCGAACTTTAGTTGTGTCTAACCAATTTTCTTAAATATCGATTAATAATAGCACGATTTCCAGCTACGCTTATTCCTTTTCGGAAAAATTTAACACATTTTAAAAATAGTTGAAATCGATTAAGTACTCGATACTGAACAAACTACTTTCAGGAATTGCGCTTATTCTGTTACATACTGTATATTGCTAGCAGTGCCCCACGGTTTTAACCAAGTTCCCGTTGCTGTGGAAATACGGGGATAAAATGTAGCCTATGCTACTCCCTAATAATGTAGCTATTTCCATTGGTTAAAGATTTTTTTAAATCTGCTTACTGGTTTAGGTTAGGTTATGTGCAGGCGAAGAGGCGGACTTAATATAAAAAAGGCTATCTCCACCTTTATTTCCTTAATCAACGCTACTTACTATTAGTTATTCTAACAAATAAATATCAAGGAACAAAACACCTAAAATAGGAAAAAAAATATCTCTAACAAAAGCATAAGGTTTATTTTAGATTCTCACACTTTGAAATTAGATATACAATCAATTTCATCATAACAAAAAATATAGTACCGAAATCTTATAATTACATAAAATTCGTCAATGTCAAAGCCACACGCATTATGAAAGTCATCCTTAACTTATGATTCAACCCTTTTCAATAGTAGTTAATAAACATTAAAGAAAATCGTAGCATAACAGGCAATCATCCAGTTACAAAAGGTGACATTTCAAGATTAATACTGGTCATTTGGATCGTATTAGCGTTGTTGGGTCAACCGAGGACCAATTTTATTGACCAATACACTATTTCCATTAATTATAACAAAAATATACCTTATTGCTTAAGAATAAAGAACAGGTTTGGTACCACAACGCTAAATGTTTAGTGGCAGGACTCCACTATACAAAAGCGCCTAATTATAATTTGAATCGTTTAGGAGTTAAATATTTTCGGCGTCAAATAGACAAAAAAATGTTTGAAGACATCGTCTCCAGTCTGGTCAACAGAGCGGAAGAACAGGTCACTTCATGGAGACTCCCATTAGATAGATATTTATTTTTCTAAATAAACACGGTAAAACTCAGGTGAAAACTGGGTATTTCTCGAAAAGTTTCCTCCTGTTCTGACCTTGATTTCATTCAAATTGAAATTCAGAGTGTTATTAAAAATGATTTCTAATAAATATTCTTATTCATATAACCTGAATCTATTAAAGTCATTAGTGAATAGGTTTGTTTACGGTAACCTCTGTGTCCCGGTCTAGATTGAAGTCAAGAACAAGCCCACAATATTATAAACGACCAAAATGGCTTTTTTAGAAATTTGTTTATGGTAAAACTTTTGATATGACCGTTAGCAGGCGGTAATTAAACCTTTATTTATAGTTTAATATTATCTTTTAGACGCTTTTTAGTGGGTATACGATTACTGATAACGATAAAGAATACTCTAATAATAGTTATAGTTTGGGAATGTACATCACGTCTCCACACTTTCCTGTGCCATCTCGACGATGAGTCATCCTCGCAGAAGTAGAACGGTGGTACGGGTAGGCACCGCTTCGGAAAAAAATCGAGCGCCGTGTGTACGCTCCTTATCTCTTGCATCAGATAGTATACGGCGTGATTTTTTAAAACAAAAAATATTGACCTACATAATTAGTGGATTCTATGTTAATATAAATGATTCTACCACGTTAGTATTCTTATGAATTAATTGGTAGACTAATTTCGGAGGCATTGTAGTATCTATATTATCATATGATACTCCAAAAACAGCAATAGGAAAGTAAAAGTAGTTTTACCTGACTACACCCCAAGTACTATGTTTGTGAGAATATGAGTCAGTATTGTCAGCGCAGCCTTAGCTTAACCATTTCACATATATTTGAAGTGCGAGGTGTCGATAAATTTGTCTTCATCTTTGAATCCGACTACATGCTGACTACACAAAAAAAAAAAGGATAATATTTTAAATCTTTTCCAAGGCTCTTTCACGCCTTACCCTATAAAACCTCAGCCCACGAACGAATCTCTTAAAAAATAAAAAATATATATTACTATATTTTTTGGCAAGAGTTTAATCCTATTAGACCAAAACCAGTTTGTTAAATCTGCTTACATGAGTGCATGTGTAAAAGAGGCAATTGTTTATAAATATTGATAAAAGTGCAACACATTCCTTTTTCATCATACTTTCGAAAGTACTAAGAATACAGAGTTTTAATGCACATACACATTGTTAAATGAAGGTTGTTTCCTGAAAAACAAAGCAATGTTGGGTTTTCAACCCGGCATGTTGATTCACTTCAGCTAGTAAAGTGTCTAGACGTGTCGGTCTGTCTGTGTCAACCTACCATAGGTTTTATGTTTTGTCTCCTATACCGTCACTGGTGGTGAAATTTTATCTGCCAAGTAACTACGCACTAATTTTGTTTTCTATTTCGCAGCCGGTCAAGTAACAAAGTCGAGACATTATATGATTCTATTGTCTGTGTTTGACAAATATGATTTAAGAAAAAGAAATACTGAGTACACTAAATTAATAGTCACCAATTCATGTAAGCTGGACTTTTTTCCCTTGTCAAACAAATTTGAAAATACATATTATATATGGGTTATATAAAGTTAACTAAATATATTTGTAGCAAGATCTGTGTCATAATGTCAAAACAATTCAATATTTGGGTACATACTCTTAAAATACCTACTTACTTTTAATATAAATGGCACACAATTCCTCAATCTATGTAGCAGTTCTTGGTCTAGCTGCTTATTTTATCTACGTGAAATGCATACCCACATTCGCAAACGCACCCTCTCGCACACACCCCACGTACACCCGCCCCCCCCCCCCCACACACACACCACGTACACAAACACACATCCCAAATACACCCCCACACACCCCCACACACCCTCACACACCCCCACACCCCCCCTCAAACCCCCCCCCACACTTGCTCACATACACACATAGTTAAATCTTTTTATTGTATTCATACATGCATCTTTTTTTTTTCTTGTTTAATTGTACACAATAATAAAATATAACTCTAATTTAGCTTATGGAGTACCTACCTTTCTGTCTCAAATCCGAACCACTGACTTTCATAACACAGGTTTACCTAGCATGAAAGTCAGGGGACAATTATTTGCAATCAAAAAGCAAGCCTAAGATTGTGTACCTATCAAATTTAAGTGTCATGTAATTTTGTTTATAAATAGTTTTAAGTTTAATACTATGTTCTTTTCTCATAAGGACTTATGTAAATAAATTATTATTATTTATTATTATTATAGTTTATATGATATACAAAAACGTTCCTTGTTTGTAGGTAAATCACTCTTTCTACTAATAAATTTGTAAAAATCGCATCAAAATCCGTCAAGTCAGTTAATAATCAGTTTTATTTTATACGGCTTATTTTATACCATGTAAAATGTATTTTGTTGACGAACTAACTAACATAATTTCATCATCCTATATACCGTTGGCGCGCCGGCGCAGATGACTCACATCCCGATCGTCAAACACTCTCTCACGACAAAGGAATAGAATTAAAAAATAAATATGCTTAGACTCGCCCGACAATTCGTGTATACGTGTTAAGATGGAACTTGGCTAATTTTAGTAACACGCAATTTGGTTATGACTTATGAGTTATTAGTTATTACTCATTTTACAATAGGATAACCGCTAATTAACTGTTACAGCGATATCCTTAAATTACTTTTGATTAACTGTTAAAGAAAATATATTATGTCTATTTTGTTTTATTTATTTCTTGTTACTAAATCACATTTAACAAAATAGGAATAGTTAAGAGCTTTCACAAGTCATGAAGCATGGTGGTAGAATAATTAAAAACTTATGTATCATAATACAGGAAAATATGAGAATTAATTACATTAATATATTTTATGGATAAATTTCATGATACCTTTTATTTTGCCAGAAAATTATTACAATATAACATACGGTTTTTCGTTAAATTATTATTAATATTGTAATATTATGAAATATGGGCACGGACAAAACTGGCTCATAGATATCACATTCTATTTTAGAAATCCAATACAAAAATTATTCCCACAGATCCTGAAATCTAGTTGAAGCAAAATAATATCATTTTACAAGTTATTACATAATTCGTTTTTCAAAACCCATTTCACATAACCTACTCTATGAAGAGATATTTATGACAAACCCATTTCACATAACCTACTCTATGAAGAGATATTTATGACAACAAAGTATTTTTTATTTGTACAGTAAAAAATTAAGTTAGGTTAAAAAATTATGACCAAATAGATCATTACAAAGTTTTATTTGAAATAACGGTCCATACGTGACATTTGGATTATTACCCAATTTAACGATTTAAAAACGTCAATCGACAATAGAGTTGCCAGTTTACTGCAATTCGTAAATCAAATCGCACATAAATTTACTTTGACTCCTTTCTACAACATTTATGATGAGAAAACGAATACTTTTTATTCTAGTTTAGTTTTTAGGGTTCCCTATCCAAAGAGTGCCGACGGGACCCTATTCCTAAGGCCCCTGTCTGTCCGTCCGTATGTCTGTTTGTCTGTCTACCTGTCACAAGGCTTTATCATTAGAACCGTTATCAATAAACACTTTCGATGTTCAGTGTGTTATTAAACACTGCGGCCGCTATATCACCAAATAGGAACATTAAAAAAAAAAAATTAAGGTGATTGCCATAATAAGAAACTTTTTTTTAAAATAGGTTGGTACTAAACGAGTACGAACCTGTGCCTTATTTAACCTGCGGCCCATTATTTCCGAGTGAATTTGGTATAGTAATGTTTGTAACATTTTTATTTTGCAAGTATGGTAAACGTAATGGTCAGTATCACCTACAGACATTTACCTCTGTAATACCAGAAGAATGACCGATACTATGCCAACCTTTGAGAAACCCTTTTTATCAGAAACCGTCAAATTTCGGCCCGCTGCACTAAGCGTAGTTGCCGCTTTCCGCCTAAGTCTAGCCGAAAAAAGTATATAAACCTCGGGAAGTAATTGACTATTTTTACAACTGCTTCTACCATTAAAGAGACATAAATGTTTATTAGTAAATACAATCAAATACTACAAATACGATAAATTCACCACTTGAAATTTTTTAATAATTTCAAAAACTACTACATAATTGCTTTTCTTACTTATACTATATCTCTCATCTCTCCTATTCTTGACTGCTTCGGCCATCAAGATACAGTAATGGTCAATAAAGCTCCCGCTTCATTACTAAAGTTTAAAACCGAATAGAATAACTTACAATGTATACCAAGTGTCGATTTAAAACACGTCTTTGTTTGCTCTATTGATTTATGCATGAGCTCTATTATTGCGCCTCGTTTTGTTACACATTAGTCGTTAGATACTATGCCGTTAACGTGAGTTATTCTGACTCTTCCGGGTTCAAAAATAAATACGAGTTTCAAAATTAAAGTTGTCAAAACACCTTTGTGTGATACATTTAGATGGATAAAATGTTAGCTATAATCTGACGGGCCTGTAGGCTCTAACCCTGCCTTATGAGTCGAGGTGGCGTGTTCGATTCCCGACAGGGTAACATTTGCATGCATGAACATGTTTGTTGGTTTCGCGTCTGGGTGTTTATTTATCCAAGTATTTTTATCCGTTGTTAGCACAAGAAATCTCCTCAAAATAAGATTATGCAAAAAAAAATGTAATGAATCATCATTAACGCCTTGATAGCGTACTTGAACTAACTTCCAAACATTCCTTCTAATATTGTAAATGTGAAAGTAACACTGTATTTTAGTCTGTTATCTTTTCACAGCTAGACCTGTGGACCGATTTCTTAAAATTTGGGAGGACGATAACTACCTACATTTTAAGGAAGAGCTTAGGAAATTTCATCTAGAGAAAACACTGTTGGTAGGGTACTTCATAACCTAAGTTCACGGAATCTTACTACCTACTTATTGATTGGTATTTGGTACTTTTTAATTTTTTTGGTCTAACGATATTATTTGAGGGCAATGGCCACAGTTGTGATATTTTAACAGCGCTATACACATTTATGAGAACGGTAAAACAAAAGATCGACGTGTTATCAGCAATGAATGATGAGTGACGAAAGCTGTGAAGTGTTCACAAATGAGTTGAAGTTAAAATCAACTGTTTGCTCAAGATAAGGAAACTTTCGGTGGTATAAGTTGAAAAATACCTACATGTGGCTATATTATCGAAACCTAAAAAACTAATAGGGTTATGTCCTACCTAGTCAAATCAGTTACTTTTTACGATCTGTCAAAACGCAATTTTACTATGGAAAATGTACTGAAATAGCAAACCGTGACGTCATAGTTTGTACTACTCAATTGCAGCACTTTTTTTGATTGTTTATTATTCTTAAATTTGCTATAATTGTAAATTGAAAATCGAAATACATATTTGGAGGTGTTTTGGGATAATCTTTTTAATGTATGGCTATATTTTATTCCCGTAGGAATACGGGAATAAAATATAGCCATGTTACTCAGGAATATTGTAGCATTCTAATGATGAAAGATTTTTTGAAATCGGTCAAGTAGTTTTTTTAGTTTTTTCGTTACAAACATACAAAAAAAAACTTTCCTCCTCGTATTAGTGTAGAAGTGTAGACATGTAAGTAACTAAAATGTGTGTTGGATCGTTATTAACATACATACATACATACATATGCTCACGCCTTTTTCCCGAAGGGGTAGGCAGAGACAACAGCCCGCCACCTGCTACGATCCTGGCATACCTCACGTGCCTCATCCACATCCATCAATCGGTTCAGACAAGCTCGTCGGTTTCGGGTACTCTTTATCTGGCTTTTTTTCAATACATCGCCGATCTGATCGACACTCACGCTTTTCTCTGAGACAATCTCAGGGGCAGAACTTTTGGACCCTAAAGATGATAGTTGGTGAACCCATCCCCTTAATGGTATCACGATATGCCTTGGTCAGGGTCATTACCAACTGAGAGAACATTTTTGACTGGTGAAGCTTTCAAACTAATCTTGGAATTCGAATTTTCGAATTTCGTCGTCGAACGTCGAATTAGTTAGGTACTTCCTACGAATAAGGAATAAGAATAACTACTTTTAATTGCCATAGACTTAAAACTTTGCAAGCGTATGTATTATTTAAACATATTGATAAAACAAGTTACCTACGCCACCTGTAACTTGAACCAAATTTTACCTCATAGATAAATCGTAAGCGGACAAATTTTAATAAAAACTTCTTTGTATTCGTTGAACCGATTACAAATTTTATGGTGACAGAGTCAATGGTTATTTAATCGCTTTGTAAAAATATTTGATAACGAAACTGGTTCCTTAAGGTCTTTGTTTTATAAGTTTATTGACTTACTATATTTAAATGAAGCTTATTTAACTATACTCAACGTTTTGGAGAAACAGTAATTAAGACAGCGAGCTATGCTTTTGAAAAACAAATTAGCCATTTATGATTCTTATCTGCCCATTTTAGCGTACAGGTATATCGTTGAGCCATTAGTTAAATGAGCGTTTCCTATAACAAAATAAGCTAAACAAAGGTGTGGTTACTGCTTAAAACTTACGTTATTTATACTTTAACATAAATTCCGGTTCATTGTGATTCGACAGCCGTTTATTTCGCAAATATAATGTAAGTACTTACTGGAATGATTACATTAAGTAATCAATAATTTATTTAACGGGCCTATTGACTCCGTTGGTAGAGAACCTGAATTAGAAGTCACGAGTTTGATACTTATACTATATATACTTATATATATAATATAATATAATAATATATAATCTCACGCCTTTTTTTATCCCCGAGGGGGTAGGTAGGTAGAGGTATTCCATTACCTGATGTACCCACATTTCACGAGACATATATTGGACCCCTAAACGTTATAGGTGGTGAGCCCGTCGCCGGACCGGGTCTGTTGACACATGTCTCAGAATTAATTCTGAGACCTGCGGGTTTCCTCACGATGTTTTCCTTCACCGTCGAGCTAGTGATTAATATGTACGTAAGTTTTTTGAAAAACTCATTGGTACATGCCAGGATTCGAACCCGAGCCTCACTGATTTTCGGCCGGCTCTTTAACCGTTCGGGCTATCACTGCTCCTCTTTTATACTCACCCGAACCAAATTTGCATGAGCAGGACTTTTGGTTTCAAGTTTTAATTATGTTTTTCAGTTACTTAGTATCCATATTACATACTGGGGTCTTATTGCCTATTTATAATTTGTATCTAATCGTCTTTATTTGACATTTGTTACGCGATCAGTGCTTGCTCTTCTTTCACTGGCTGTATTGACATATGTACGGAAGAAGCAACGTATGTCAAAATGAAGACGATTGCGATTACAATTAGAAATAGACAATATATAAGGCCCCTGGTTTTTGAATAAGGAACCATCAGCAAATTATGTAATGACCCTCAAATTGATTTGCCACAAACGACCTGCCGTCCGGCTGGTAGTAGATGGATGCAGGCTGCCCAAGACCAATGATGGTTGGCGTTTTTAGAGGATGATTTCGTTCCGCTGGAACAGGAATTAGTTGAATAATGGAGCATTAAAAACTTATTTTCATCTAAGGTACCCTGCCTACCTTCCTACCTAAGTCGACCTTAGTTTTAATCTCTCAGTTTCATCTATCCCGAGGTTGTCTGGAAGAGATCGCTAAGATTGTACTTTGATTATGTATCTATACTGTTTTGTTGTTTGGTGTACAATAAAGAGTTATTCTATTGTAAATGTATATATATTAAACATATTTAGTTTCCTTTAGGGATACTTTAGTTTCCTATTAAAGAAGTCAATAGTATTTTTTATTAGTAGTTCCAGAGATAAGTTGCAAAATTTTCTTTTTCCACAGCCTACTCTCAACATACAAACACACACTATTATTAGTATACATAAAAGTCTGAAAAGAGTATGAAAAACGTGGACGGTACATACTAATTTAATTGATAATAGAATAATCAGTCCTGAAAACACGTGTATGCACATCGTTGCAGTGGCACGAGGTCAGAAGATACGTAAATTATAATATTCCCGTCGCTGAGTTACTTTGAAGGTCGCTTTTGTTTCACGTGAATCATTCGACAACATGCGGGTAATATGAAATGTGGGAAATTATGTTTTACGTCCCATTTGCAAGTAAACCATTTAGTGTGCTTAGGAAATAATTATTTGCGAGTTCACTGCGTGGCAGTAAGTTAGACGATGACGTGGCCGCGTGTTAACAGTGATTAAGCTACAGAAAATATGTACAGTCACTCTCCAAATTGATAACCGAACGAACGTAATTTAGTCATCGACTCTTCTGTCTGATAACCCCTTTAGCACGAAATTTGCATTCTTTTTTACATCATTCAGAAATCGCACTAAACTCAATGAGAATAAAATTTAAAATTGAACAGCAGGGCTCGTTTCAAAATCGAAATCGTAGCTAATCGATCAATAAAGGATGCTTTGAAATCTATCGCAGGTGTGCAAGTGCCTTTTTTTGCTCGAGCGGTGTATGCATCGGCCCATTGTGAATGACTGTATTGTCACCCTTTGGTAAAATAAGCTTCGGTTACGTGAAAAACTGTTTTTAAATCAACAAAACGTTTTTTTTTTACTTTAATTTTCATTGTTGATTTTTTATTCGTCTGGAACATGTACACTGATACATTTACGTTGGATAGTGTTATATAGATGGAAACTCAAAAAGTAAAAGAAGATGAATCTAAAAAATCATATCACGACTTTTATCCCCGAAGGGTTAGGCAGAGGTATTCCATCACGAGAATATTCGACCCCTAAATGTGCTAGGTGGTGAGCCCATCGCCGGACATGCCTCAGAATCACGGGTTTCCTCAAGATGTTTTCCTTCAAGGTCCAGCTAGTAATGAATATGTAAGTAAGTTTTGAAAAACTCATTGGTACATGCCAGGATTTGAACCCGAGCCTCACTGATCATCATGAGAAACGCGTTCTTTAATGATCTTGAAAAGATGAATATAGTATTTTATACAAAGGATTTAGTGATAAGTTGATTACATTTGGGATATAATTAAAAGGAGTGATTGAATGTTGTAATAAACCAGAGTAAAAGATGAAAGCTTGTATGAACCGATTGATGGATGTGGATGAGGCACGTGAGGTATGCCAGGATCGTAGCAGGTGGCGGGCTGTTGTCTCTGCCTACCCCTTCGGGAAAAAGGCGTGAGCATATGTATGTATGTATGTAAAAGATGAAAATTTGAAGAATTGTAAGCATTTTGAAGTAGAAACGTGTGGGAAACAATATGGGATCGGATATAATATCTATGTTTAGTAGAGCACTTTGAACACGTTCTATTACATCTTCTACTATAATAAAAGCTAAACCTTAAATAAGTTGGTCTCGAATCAGGATTGTAAACTAATAAAATATATCAAATAAAATTCTAAGTAAGCAGGTAATTTTAAATTCAACCTTAATGCATGATTAATTTCATATGTATCGAAATGAAATAAATTATCATTGTAATCAAATATTTAATATCTCGACCAATATATTAAAAAAATAAGTTTATCATATTCATAAAATTAAATATATTCTTACAGACGCCTTTGAAGAAAAACGGCTAAGTGCGAGTCGGACTAGTTATAGCACTAGTTATTTAAAACGGCAAACAAACACGTTTTATGGGAGCCCCCTTAAGTATTTATTTTATTCTGTTTTTTAGTAGGTAAGATAACGGCAATAGAAATACATCATCTGTGACAATTTCAACTGTTTAACTATCACGGTTTATGAGATACAGCCTACAGACAGACAGCTGGACGGACAGCTGAGTCTTAGTAATAGGGTCCCGTTTTACCCTTTGGGTACGGAACCCTAAATAAAACAGCGCCAAAGTCATCCAAGTATTTCTTCAACCATTAGTCCAAAAGCACAAATGTGCATACAAATGCAACAGTGCAGTTCTGCTAAATTGTTCATAATCTAGTATCATATTTCTCTAGAAGTCGCTTCAGACGCTCACTGACGTGCAAATGCCGCTACAATAGCAGTCGGCTTGGTAAACAATAGCAACTCACTGTGTACAGTCATAAGGAGAAGTGGAATAGTAAATAATTAATCCACATTTAAAAAAATGTTAGTACCTACAAGAGTCCTGCCCGTCTCCATGTAACTTAGCGATGTTACTGAATATCTAAAAAAATAATTTTTAGCTTACCCTACTATTTATTATATATACTTACCTAAGCTACACACGAAAATATAAAAAAATATCAGCTGACCCGACAAACATTATATCTAATTCTTATAGAAAAAAGCACTTTCAGGATTTTTTCAATTTCCCGCTCGTTTTCCAATTTTTCATTCCCTTTCTCAATTATTGAACTGTGCTTTTCTTAAATATATATAGGTAGATTATAATCATTTACCCATTACCTATTACTAAATCAGTATTATTGAAAAATAAAAACAAGCCACACTTACACACTTATTTACATGTTGTGTTATTCTAACCTTACAAATATACAGACCAGTGTGTATAGCACAGTACAATGGCAGTCAATATAATTGTAACACAACAGAGCGGGGTATCAGTCACCGCGCATTTGGCTGCAATATTCATTAAACGCGGCTTACTACACCGGCTATTAATTCGCGCCAACGCTGATGCACGCCATTGTACTAAGGTTTCGCACTGAGTTGCATTATATTTTGGTCCATAGGGTTGTTAGTTTTGAAAATATATTTTAGCTTATTATTAAACACTACATAGTATAAAACAAAGTCGCTCTCTCTGTCCCTATATCCCTATGTCCTTATGTATGCTTAAATCTTTAAAACTACGCAACGGATTTTGATGCGGTTTTTTTTAATAGATAGAGTGATTCAAGAGGAAGGTTTTAGTATAAGCATTTCACCCGTGCGAAGTCGGAGCGGGTCGCTAGTATAGTATAAAACAAAGTCACTTTCTCTGTCCCTATATCCCTATGTATGCTTGAATCTTTCAAACTACGCAACGGATTTTGATGCGGTTTTTTTTAATAGATAGAGTGATTAAAGAAGAAGGTTTTAATGTTAGCATTGCACCTGTGCAAAGCCGAGGCGGGTCGCTAGTTGATTATAAAAGCCAGATTCACTTCGTCTTCAAAGACCGGTGGGTCTCATACTGATGTGTCTCCAAAGACCTACTGGCTGGTAGGACCTATGTGACTATTAAGTTTTGTATCCCCAGAGACCCACTATGAACTTAAATGTTCCAAAGAAAACAATTAAAATATTTAGATTACCTGAAACCGACGAGCATATTGTATGAACCTATTGATGGATTTAGATGAAGCGCGAGAGGTAGTGCCAGGATCGTAGCAAGTGTGGGGGTCGATTGTCTCTGCCTACCCCTTCGGGAAAAAGGCGTAACCATATGTATGTATGTATGTATTATTAAGTACAAATATGAGTGGTTATTTTTTTAACAATACAGTACCTACTCCCACGATGCATATTAATAGTGATATTTTATGAAAGCACTTTGGAGATTAGATCTTTCCAACAACGAACAGCACAGGTACTCGTAATATGTTTAATAAATGAAGATCACTATGGAATAATTTTACATCTGACTGCATGTCTGTGTGTCCAAAGTGAAGCGAAAATGAAGCAACATACAACATACTGGGTACCTACTCTTTTTCAGAAGTTGTTACTAAACTATGCTGTAATATAGCGCATAAGACACCAACTTTAAAAATGGCTAAAGCAAGACAAGATCGAGAAACTTTAACCTAGTCTATTCATCAAATTTCTTGTGGACGTTCAGCTATTTTAAGAACATTAGCAATATCATGAAATATTTATACTTACTGTTTTTTTTCGCTGTCAAAATATTCTTCAACGAGAATCACCGTGTCCCAAGCAGTGACATAAATGCTGATGGGACATAGTTTGCATTGGTCAACGCTGCTATGATCAGAGAGCTATCAAGAGAGAGGCAGAACCTACATACTTTGTATATCTCCAATATTTTTATTTGTAAATAAGTATTACAATTGTCACTATTTCTATGTATAGCTGGCGTATTACATATAATGTTTACTTTTGTTTTCAATATAATGCCTTGCGCACTCACTGTGGCGCTACGGAAGATCAGCGCTGTCAGTATTCTTTTGCAGCACATGCTGAGTAGCGACCCTTTTTGGTAACTCAAAATTACTCTGTATCTTAGATTATTTTTTTTTATAAAAAAAGGGGGCAAACGAGCAGACGGGTCACCTGATGGTAAGTGACTACCGTCGCCCATGGACACCTCCAGCTGAAGAGTCAAATATTTTATAATAATATCTTTAAGTTTACCAAATTAAATAATTTTCTTTCTTTCAAAATATTGATGTCAAGTAAACAAATATTTTGTGTTAATTAAATCTGCATTTGTTTAATCAACCTATATAAGCAATACATCAGAATCACAGCGTGAGATAACCCTATGCTGGTGCATCAGCCGCTTTTGTTCAACCCTGTCACTGTAACCAATGATTAATTGCGTCTATGAAGCTCTGGTAATTTCCGCCGACACCGACGATTGTATCGTGTGAAAAACTCGCTGAAAACTCCGCTGAACTGCAACTTTAATTAAATTAATTCGTCAAATGACAGAACCACGATCCGCCTTTTGGATGTTCGCCTCGCTGTTCTGATCAGAGCACATATTTCGCGCCTTAAAAGAGTTTAAGTAATATCGGTAAGCTGAAACTATTCTATATCTAGGATAGCTGATATCCGTACATAGGAGATATTTAAGAACCCTTAATGTCTTTATAACAGCACTAGAAACAAGAACTTGTTTTAGAATTTTTATCTGTCTCAAAAACTATTTCACGAAAGATTATATATTGTACCTAATATTGCAGGTCTAATTTAAAATCTGGGACTTGTTTAATCTTGATAAGCTGCCTAGAAGCTGAGGTATCCTTATTGTACATATTATTACTAAATGTCACATATAAGAATATAAGTTTTTTTTGACATAAATCTTCTCTTAATTAATGTCTCATCTATTAAGTCTTAGATAACCTTTTTTGCAGACCGTACAGTCTCAACCAAGTTGTGGTTGGAAAGCTATATGTAAAACTTTTATAACAACTTTGTTTGGAAAACATAAATAGGCAATCAAACAGGTTACAGTTGCCAATATTATTATATTCACATTTAAATATGTACTTGTATTAGCTTGCTTTGTCAATGACGTGGGAACCACTTTCACACACTTGTTCTCAACACCGATCATCACTTATTTGAATATGTCAATAAATGCACATCTAACCCAAATTTACATACTGCACCTTGCATTATTTCAAACAAATCTAACCATACATTTAACATCGCAACATCATGCAAACAAGACATTTGCTCTCACGGTCAATTAGACATTTCGCCGAGCATAAAAAATTACAATATTCTAATGTAATACCATTTGTCACGGCCAAATTATTTAAATTGTTTCCGATTTAAAAAAGGAATGTAAGGGATGAATGCAAATTTGAGATGCGGCTGCAATCTTACTTGATCAGGAGCTAAATGAGAATTTTATACAAAAATGCAAGTGCAAGGATTTTTCGCATTATGCTGACTCGGAATTTTTCGTGGGACGATTTTGTTTAGGGAATCCTGCGCGGCGCTTCAGATGCGGAACGAGGGGCATTCCTAACTCGTTTATTTCTCGTTTAGGAAATTTTTCATTTTACTGCAGTAGGTATCACAGTGATAATATTTACAAAAGTATTTAAGTACCTACATTGTAAAACGTTTAACAAGTCTAGAAAATTAAATGATAAATTTCATTGGTGATGATGAAACATATAGACGAAATAAATATATAAATATTTATTTTTATGGAAAATAAATTAATAGACACTGTCAAGGACTAAAATAAAAAACCTCCTAAGTGCGAGCTAGCTGGACTAGCTCGCTAAGGGTTCCGGAGCACCGTATAATAAAAAACATATTTTGTATATTTCATTTTTCATTTCTTGTAATACGAGTAGATTAACACATTCTATTAACATCTGTATAAACACATTTTGCAAAAATACTATGAAAATTTAAAGTGTTTACCTATTTCGGTTTATAGGTTACGGCCCACTGACACAGATGGACGAGCTTAGACTTAGTAATAAGGTCTTGTTGGTCCATTTAGGTACAGAACCCTAAAAATCAGCAAGACATATTTTCTAAATTATAGATAGACATTCCCAGTTCCAAATGCAAATGACGTGAAAACGAAGGTGTTGATATTCACACAACGTCGGCACCCAATGACGACACCATTATGCTAATCGACCCTAATTTAAACACCTCACGTGGTCAATTTGATAAGTAACCACACAGAAAATACAAGACTATACAATGGATATAACGATTTGTTATATTGACATTTCATTCAAATTATTTTACCCTGTTTATATTTGTGGGAATCATGACGGGAAATGTCTTGGAAGAAAGGCGGTTAGATTTGTTGCAAAATGATAATGTATATGCAATATTTTTAATAATACTGTATAAAATTACTTATCGCTGTCAAAAGATCAGCCTAACTATCCAGAGAGGGAATGCAAGCATTCTTCTAAACACTGTCTTGCATGTCGCCTCTTTTAATATTAAAGAAGTACCTACCTATACTCGTAGGTATGTACATTGTACCTATGTACATTCGTCGAGTTTATAGTATTTGCCATATAACCAGAAGTAAGTAGTTCTATTGTCTTTGAATAACACTTTCTACATTTACTCGTAGTGGCGTAAGACAGTAAACTAAAATTGTCATACAGTATTTTTAGAATCATTTTAAATTAGGGCAGGGTTTGAAAAGCATCAATAGTGCTGAGACTATCCATTTCATTTACATTGTGTACCTAATCTTGTAACTAAGTTTTTAGTTTTAGTCTAGTTACAGCATTGTGTGGGTGAATAAACGTCTTTTTTTATGTATATAAAATTATATTATGGAAAAGAGAATCTTTGAGTACGTAATGTTTTTGTTGTAATTTGCGACACAATTCCATCTATATTTATGGACACGTATTTAAAAATCAATGTTATTTGTTTTAGTTTGAATAAAGCGATGAATAACAGCATTTAAGTTCATAAACATGAGTATTGTAATGCTGGTCTATTTGCTTCTAGATCAAGGTGTGCAATTATGAATATTATTATGTAGATATAGATCTTAAGATAACATAAACGCCCTTCCAAATTACTGTTACAATGTGTAGTAACATCCTTGCAAGGAGTTGCCTGTATTTGTGAGCATTTGTATTTAGTAGCATCTTATAAACATAATAAGTAATATAAATAACAGTGAAATGCCATTCACCCATAATATATAATTAACATAGAACTCTAGAGAAAAATAACCGACTTCAAATCATATGTTTTTCTCATGGATGCCATTGTCAGAACTGGACCAAATTGGAATAAAAAAAAGAATCATCCAAATCAGTTCACCCAGCCAAAGTTCTGAGGTAACAAACATAAAAATATATATACGTGTCGAATTGAGAACCTCCGCCTTTTTTGAAGTCGGTTAAAAACATAAAAACTAATTTCTTAACCCTCCTGTGTGGCCTTATGTTAGTAATGTAAATTTTACCTTCTCTTAACGCTAAATGTATTATTTCCTGAGCACACCTTTTCACAGTGTCACATTTATATCACAGAACTTTAATTTCATCAAACTTTTGTTAAGGAAAATCTTATATGCTCCGGAAATAGTCAGCATTCCGTATCCCGAGCTCTTCTCTGTGTAATGCTGTCCACTAATAATAACAAACATAATCAAAATGTGTATGTTTATTTAAGTATGTTTATCACTTCTCCCATAGTACAGGCTCTGCCTATTTTGGGACTGAATAACCGTGGGTAAATTGTGTCCCACATATATAACATTTTTTATATTCATATTGTTTACCGACTTCAACGAATAGCTAATTAAGACTGTTATTTGCATATTCAACTTCCATTACCTGCTGTTAAAAATAAAATAAAAAAAACTGTTCTTTTCGTAAAACAAAAAATAACATGCTTTTTACACAAACTTAACTTCTAATCTTAAATTAAAAAGATTTTTGAGTTAAGGAGTCTCATTTATTAAAATATTATTAATTTTCTTTATAATTTGTCTAGCTTGTTCACTTATTCGACCATCTAATGAGCTTATTAATTCATTTGGAAATCTATTCACTATACGCGATACAATGCATTTCCATACTCTTCTGTTATTAAACCCATTACCTGAAGAAGTTCTTTTCAGTACCACCTGAAGTTCTTCATCAGATTTTCTCAAAACTTATATGGGACCAACCTTGATCACATAAAAAAATATTGAAATCGGTTCAGATTTGAGGGAGTACGGATTAACATATTAAAAATATACAAAACAAAACATGCGTGACGAATTAAGAACCTCCTCTTTTTTTTAATATTTCATAAAATCTAAATATCCTTCCTTGAAGTACTGTTACGACTCTTACCTTTACCTACAATTAAATTAAATTCATTTTTATCGTACTTTTATTCCTTTGCAGATTCGTAAAATCTCATCTTCCGGAAATCGTCTGCATTCTTCATACGCTACCCAAACCGCTACCACTGTAATTCTGCCCACACGTCAAAAATATAGAAGGTCAATCACATGAGACTTGGAAGCAAAGGCTGGTTCTCTGAACCGTTATTTGTTCTCCAAATTGTGATTCAATAAATTAAATACTTAGAGATTATTTAAATGTATGGATATTTTTTACAAATCAAAATTTGAAATTAAGTGCGAACAACATAATCTATAGCACATTGTTTCAAGGTAAAATTTCAAGTGTCTTACTTGCTCGAACTTATCATAATTTTTTGAATACAGTATCTACTTAGATTTGTATATTATTGGTAACTTATATTACAATTTAATTATATATAGGACCTGAAAATAGATAGACCTGAATAAGACGTTGAGATATCGACTTCCTATTTTTAATAATACATGTAGAGAAATTCACGTATAGTGGCTACTAAATCTTTTTATACTGTGGACGATTTTATACGTAACCGGGGCAAGCTATAGATGAGACAAGAGGTTTCCAATTATATTGTTATGTTTTTTCTTGTAGTACTTATCTTTTAATTACCTATATTTAGTGGTAATAATGCTTGACAAACAAGTTATGTTGTATACCTGATAACATGGTAGACTACAGAGAGTTTTAATAAATGTCATCCTAAGAACTTTAATTGTATTGTAATCGACAGTATAAATTTATTTTAATTTTAAGAATAATGATTATCCAAATTCACGGAATTCACAAAACAGCGTTCTCTGATGTTTCTAAATTTTCCTCGACTTTCGGGAACCGGTCTCACTTCTCAAGAACGGGCATTATCTCGACCACTTTTTGCACCCATCGAGTTGTTCAGGGTCAGTTATGTTTGGATTTTTTGGCTGCACGCAGACTATCAGACAGTTATAAAACTTATAAAGTTTTATTTTCGGTGATTGGTGAGTCATTTCTGTTATATCTTATGCTATGCCCAATTTTGGTCACGAAAATAACAGGTTTGGCCGGAGGCGAACACGTCGAATGCTATAATATTATTAGCTAAGATTTAACAAGACGTGATTATTTTTTTAAAGGTAATGTTTTCTTTAAGAGCTGTGTAGTATAAATGAATATATAAGAACACGTTTAGTATCACTTTTATCTAAGTTTTAGTTTTATAAGATTGGTAGTAATTATGTTCCTAGTAGTAATACAATTTAATCCTACTAATATTATCAATGTGAAAGTTCAAGCAAAACACTGCTGAAAGGATTTGAATAAAGTTTGGCATTCAGTTAGTTCAGCCTATCATTAAGTCTAGGTACTCATTTTATTATCAGCTAGTTGCACCCCGTTCCACCCGCTTCAATAAAACATAATCCATTACTTAAAAATAGTAAACATTTTTATCAGCAATAAAATTTTCAGAATCAGTTCAGTAGCTCTAAGGATATTTAATGTATTGTAATTATTATTAAACAATAAATATTCATACAAAAACTGATGCTGTCGAAAGATGACTCACTACCAAGTGGCTGTTGAAATACTCGGTATAACTTTCCTACAAAAATTTGCGTATACGTGATCCAACGATGACGGAAATAAAATTGAACTCTATGCCCCTTTAAATAAAGCTTCAATTGCTTTTTTCGTAAGCGTGTTCGTAAGACATTATATCGTCTGTTGGTTCATAAAGAGCACCCAAAGCTTGATGGTGCAGGTGTCTTCGGAACAAAAGAGTTAGGTTCGATAGCCGAGTGTAGCAATTTGTGGAAAAAAAAATACACGACGGTTAATGATACAATTTTATATACAAAAGGGTTCTATGGAGGAGGGAAGGGATAGTTTTTGAGTAGATATGACGTGATTTAGACTGATTGAATTAAATTACAAATGAATTTTATTCGTAATTAATATTAAAGACATGCTTATACTCAATAGAACACAATTTCATCGCAGTGGTGTTTAAGGTGTTAACTAAATAAAATTAACTGGTTATTATATTTATATAAAAATATAAGTTTTAGTAACTTATACTTTTGTAGGACATAATCTACTTACAATTATTTAGTTCCATGCTAAGTAGAGTCTAATGTCTACAGTACAGCTGATATTCCCATTTAAATAAATAATAATATAAACCCCAGTTTAACACGCAATATTTAAGTCTGGGTATTATTTTTATGCATAGACTAATATTGGGCCTACACGGGAATCAAATCTCCCACTACCAAAGGAGCTAAATGCTCGTAAGTTAATGTTAAAAAACTGCAAGCTAAAAATGAAACATGAAGATAAAGCTACTACCACATAAATAATAAACAATTGTGTCTATAGGTATTGAGTCTAGACGGTACCCTAAAAAGGTGAAAAGGCAAAATGCTTGGCTCGCGTCCGATCGCCACAAAAGTGAGGAGTCACTATCATCAATCAGTCCCTATAAAATGGAACTACAAGTATAGGTGGAGTAAGTGTCCATTACGATACGTAGTTAGGGGGTATGACGTCACTCTTCTCATGGTACAACATGACAATGCGTTTAGGTACATTATTTTTAAACGTGCAAATGATATTTCTAGTCTGTAAAGTTCAATTACTACCAGATACCAATATTCGTGTGCATGGACGTAGGTATTTATTGGTGCGTTTATAAGAGGATTAGTACTCGCACATATTTGCCTGGTCTTAAAAGATACTAAGTAAAATCTTTGAGTATTAAACCAACCGGAGACGCCACTGACAGGCGTTCCCCTCTGCCAAAAAAAAGTGTCGATCAACACGCGTACCTGTTATATACAACTATTTTTTTTGAGTTCACGGAGTGCTTGGATTGATGAATGTATTTGTGTGCATCTAGTTCAAGCTAGTGTTTAATTGTTTTGTAAAAAAATGCGTTTGTTTTAACATTGTTTGTGTTTGTTTCCTCGCCCCCCGCGCAGAAATTGGCAGACTTTTTTACAAAGAAACTAGTGCGCGTGACGTCTCCTGTTGGTTTAATACTTAAAGAGTAAAATACATTATCTACGAGTAAAAGTAAAAATTCTTTCAAAAATAAACAAATGGAATTGCTTACACAAACCGTAACATACCTACAGCGAGCCCCAGACAATCTTTTATCACTTTTTAATCGCCCGCCAAATTGTAATTTACATACAGACGGTACGACCTTAATTTCAAAATAATAACGTCTGCAAACGATTCGTCACACAATGCGATCGTTTTCCGATATCGATCCTTTATAATGTGGTATACTGAGAATTGAGTACGGTTGGTTGTAAACAAATAAAAAATTTGGACCAGGTAGGTAGGTACCCAAATAAAATTATGCAAATTATGTGTTTATCTTTATTTTGATTCATTCATAGTCTCCGAAAGAGATGTTTGAGGATACCGCAATAATGTCAGCGAATTCATAAACATATCTACATAATAATAATGTCCATTAATGTCCAGTTGGGTATATTTATTTCCTAAAATTCTTGTATTGACTTCTTATTAATACCTAGCGGGTGCAAGCGCGGCTCGTGTTAATTCCCTTTCCCGTGGGAATATCCATAAATTATTTCTCTCTGTTGCTCAATTACGTCATTTAAGGAACCTATTTGCAAAATTGTGTGCTTCTAGAAAGAGCAGTTTCGGCTATCGATAAGCCATCAAATCAGTCAGTCAGCCAGCTCTTTACGCACAATGAACATTTTGCAAAAAGACAACTTCTATTCTAGCTTTTAACATGAAGAATGACCATACGCAAAATGACTAAACGAGTACGCGTAAGGGCCAATATCTACGTGAAATATACGCATGACTCATACGCATAATTAGTAAATTTTTGCTTATCTGAAGATCTTATGGAAATAAATAGCCTTTATAATTTCTAATAGTTCTTATGTTGCCGTTTTTATTAGCATAATATAAAAAGGGAACTAGAAAGATACAGTCATCTTGCCAAGAGCTAAACAATAAACAACCAATAAATACATACAATTATGCTCCAAGGCGACTTCGAGTCGCTCTTAGTGTTTGCTGTTGGCTCTAATTGAAGTTTATTCCAGTCTTCCAACAGAAATTAACACCTTTGTGTCTTGTTATAAAATAAATGGCTCTGTTTCTTCTCTGCTTTCACTAAATTGCCAGTTGCTATTTTATATCCGTCTATTACGTTATTATGATAAAATAGTCACAGACAGTATTATATACTGTCATTATTACAATTGTAAGTGTCATCATCAACCTTTTGTTAAATCTTCATAAATCTGCAATTTTGTTGTTCTTATAATATGAATTTGGTCTGCTTTAACGACGTAGCTATATAGCTTCTGTGAAGTTATAGACGGGTCTACAAAATAACAGGGTTCTTGAAATAGTTCAGATATTTTCATATTTTAATCTGATATAGTGGCTACATCTGTTAAATGCTCCGAGTTCAAGAATTCCCTCACCTACAATAACAAATTAGCAGCTCAACCCTGCAGAACGTTCCAGAATATTATTGCAGACGTCTCCAGAGCAGGTGGCGTAACACTTCAACGGGAAATTTGCACTTTAATTCAAGGTACACTTTTGCACATTACCCTAATATCTTTTCTTCTTTCACTGGATCTACTTATGTCGTGTGAATGCGATCGAGGTAAGTTGGGTAAAAAACTTAATTGGAAGATAACTTTTTTTAATTTGGACATTTATACCAGTTTCTTCGTTTGCTTATTATTGCAATGATTCTAATAAGAAATTATAATGGACTTCTGTCTGCATCTTTACATACAATCAGCAAAACTGGTAATAGCCCTGATAAAACTGGCCCTGCTTTTAGTTTACGATGTCCAGATTTGGTTTTGGGTAAAAGTATGATTAAATTTCAAAAAACCTAAGTATATTAACACTAGATCGAGAGTGAAGGAAAAAATCATGAGGAAACCAGCAACCACCAAAGGTTTCTAATGTGTACCAGGTTTGTTCTACTATGTGTCGTCATGTCACGTCCAGGGGTCCAAAATTACCTACACTAGTAATATGTGAGTATTAATAGCTCTAACTACATAGGGAAGGAGGCAATTTCGGAAACAAGAACCGAGCTGATGCTGAGCAAATTATCCGTGACATCTTAATCTTTCTATTCCTCTTTATTTTAACTGTTCATTGGTCCCTTGGCATGTGATATATCGCAAATAGCTTCTATAATTATATTGTACTAGCGGTTCTGCGAGGTTTCACCTGCGCGTAGTTCCCGTTCCCGTAGGAATAGCATAAAATATAGCCTATATTCTAGCTTTCCACTGGTAAAAGAATTTTTAAAATCGGTCCTGTAGTTTTTAGTTTTTTCGTAGCAAACATACAAAAATAAAAATCTTTTTAATTATTATATATTATTATATTTTTTTATATATTAAATTAGTTTAAAAGTATAGAAGTACAGGTTATGCTCTTATGTATAAATAGCTGAAAAAAGTGGAGCCTATCGAATCGCTAGATTGTTAATTTATGACAATTGACAATAATTACGATATCACTTTATGTAATTGTCAATTGTCATAAAAATTTGGAGACAACTTTGACTACCAACTGGAATGAAACTACCCTCTACACTTTCTGGCACTTACAAGAAACTGTTAGTAAATTGTTTGTATAAAAATGCGGGCTAAACATGACTCATAGTTTCGTTTACCGTTACTTACCCGTGTCGCAGGAAAAAAACGTATCGTTTGTGTTTTGTTGTACCGCTTTAGAATGAAAAACATTATTACTTATACGTAACAAAACTAATTATGTATAAGCTAAAACAATGTCTATAAATTGTCGGAAGTCATAAAGTCCGGTTGATGCTATTTACGACTTTTAAATTAGTTCCTGTTCTCCCAGATTAATAGGGTATTTTGATATAAAATTTTACTATCGATAAATCGTAGATTATATTACGAAATTTTTTGATGTTGGTTTTAATATTACATATCTAGGTATTACAAATTATAGCGAGAATCAAATTATTATTTGTTCTACTCGAGACTTAACTAGGTATGTGTATATTTTGATTTTTTTTATGTGTTGTGTCTGTACTTGAAGGTCCAGTTAGACTAATAGTTATCTTAAATTCATTACTTTCTCACTTATGAAATGGACAAAATCATTAATTCAGTTTGGTGTGTGGCCTCAAAGTTTTATAACTATAACTATTTATTTATTATATTCTTATAGTCTCAAAGTGTATTTTGTAGAGTATTTTACTGCTGATGTTTTTATTTTAAGATTAGGTACATTACATTTAATTTAATAAGAGAGTATTTTGCTGTTAATGTTTTTATTTTAAGATTAACTTGCTCAGGCTTTGTCTAGTTTAGGTAAATATTACCACTTGAGTAAATAATCCTGATAATACTATAAACAAGAAAGTTTGTGAAGAGGGATGGATGGAGATTTGTTGCTCTTTCATACAAAAACTACGGAACGAATTTTAATGAAACGTTACAGTGATTTACCTTACACGTCAGAATAACACATACTACTTTTAATTCCAGAATCTGGACAAACTTGTGGAAACAAGATAATAATTATTATTGTTTTCTTAATATCCGCAGACTTCATAGCTTCTCTCGTGTGCATGGATTAAGATAAGAGGATTCATGGCCATTTTGCTAAATGTTCACGTTTGATGGGGAGAGCTTATTTATATTTTATGTACCAAGTCTGAGGAAAGCTAAAACAGAAACGTATGACGTTGGTAGGAGTTATGTAAAAGCCCGATCGTGTCCATTCTCTTTTGAAATAGGTATTTAGGTTTTCGAGCTTAGATGCCGCTAGCCAAGTAACAAACGAAAGTTTTGATTACTGAAGTTACATATACACATACTTATTTAACAGAATAAGCGCTATTCCTAAAATTAATTTGTGCAGTATCGACTATTTAATCGATTGCAGCTATTTTTGATGTCTGTAATTTTTTTCCGAAAAATGAATTATTTTAACTGAATTTAGCATAACCTATGGAAAAAGTACTATTAGTTATTGATTGGTTACACAAAACTAAAGTACGAATGCATCGTATTTTTTTTATTTTAATACACTACAGAGGAAAAAAAAATATGGTTACCGTAACGATATTTCGGTTGTTCCCACCATATTTCTGGTACTATATGTGACAACTCTACAGATAGTTAACTCTACTATACACTTCTTGTAAAACATAATAGTATAGACAACTATGTGTATAGTATTTACAACAATATGTATAGTACGCATAACGATTCAAATTGTAAACTGCCTTTAGTATACGTCGTACGTCTCATACGTCTACGATACTGTCTTGTAACGTCTACTATATGACCTTGTTGTGCCTACATTACTTTGTGGTATTTATTTACTATATTAATTTGTAATACCATACTATGACTGTGTATTTCCTAATCAGGAATCCCTAATCCAGGTATTGCAAAGATTTCCAAAAGAGTCGGAGAACCGTCTACTAGTGGTGTAAATCTTACGATCAAAACTGAATACAAAGCAAAAGTCGTCCGACCTTATGGCTAAACGCCGGGAACCAAACGATAGCGCGTTCTAATTTGCACCCCACGCCATCTATGAACGACGAATTCTAACTGCGTCACGCGTTACGCCCCGCTGTCTACCACACACATTGTAGCCGCTAATTCATCTCATTCGTTGAGAGAACGATGCATATTGTAAACACAGCGATATTACTGCAACTATTACTTGCTTATTTGTTGGTTTAAACATTTAGATAGTAACCCTTACAATGTTGCAAGTTACTAGAAATGAATATTGCCCGTTACAAACAAATTGTCACTGTTACACAAAAAATACTTGGTGATACGAAAAATTGTTAGGAGAACTAATTTCCATTTACTACACATTCTGGTAGTATTGTAAAAATATTTTTTTTCCGTGTAATTGGGGTGTATCAGGTGTATGAAGAATTGTGCTTATTCTGTGACGCGTTTTGAATGTTGAGTAATCGTGTTTAATAAAGAATCTTTCCCACCCAAGTATTCTTTAATTCTGTTACCTCGTTTATATTCACTTGAACACTTGTAACATGTAAAAGGAAATACAATCACACTATTACAGCCATTACCGTCTGCAGTTTATGGTTTAATTTCCTGAAAGCGCGCATTTCATTTGTCAGAAGTGCTAACACACATGCTTATTGGCTTTATGATTCCAGTCATTTAATTCAGATATGCATATTTATATTTTACTAGCGACCCGCCCCGGCTTCGCACGGGTGCATTGCTAACACTAAAACCTTCCTCTTGAATCACTCTTTCTATTAAAAAAAACAGCATCAAAATCCGTTGCGTAGTTTTCAAGATTTAAGCATACATAGGGATAAAGGGATAGAGAAAGCGACTTTGTTTTATACTATGTACGAGTTGTGATGATAAATAACATTACGCAAAATATTATAATCTTATTTCCTAAATATCAGTGGAAAAGTAGACACTCATTTTCATGGAAATTGGCTGGTGTGGGATATCACAAGTGCTGACACATTAGTTCCATACCACATCAGTGCCACCTCGTCGGACCCTGGAGTGGTGGTTACGGCCCCGGAGCGCCTCAAACGGTGCGAATATTTAACCTCATTTTTATGTACATGTTTGTTGCGTTCTTCAAACACCAGGGGTCTGGGTCGCGTTTGGTCGAGGCATTCAGAAAATTGCAATTATTTTGGTTCTTAATTTAGGACGTATATTATACGAAATAAAATTATCGCTATAAATAGAAAAGTGTGTCGCTTGTATTTTTATGTTACATTTTAATATGAATCATTTAATAAAGATGAGTACAAATGATCACAGTTACCGATCACGTGGCTGTCGGGTCTTGCACATGGCAGGGTTCGGTAAAATACCTAGTCGTTCAAGAACTAGTGTTAAGCAACTTACTTAAAAAAATAATGTAAGAGCGGTAACCAATAGCATTGCAAAATTTTTATACATACAATAGGGTTGTGTCCTACCTAGTCAAATCAGCTACTTTTTACGATCTGTCAAAACGAAATTTTATTATGGAAAATGTACTGAAATAGCAAACCGTGACGTCATAGTTTGTAGTACTCAATTGCAGCACTTTTTTTGATTGTTTCATTATTTTTAAATTTGCTATAATTGTAAATTGAAAATCGAAATACATATTTTGAGGTGTTTTGGTATAATCTTTTTAATGTATGACTACTCGCAATTTAATTTCGATGCTGTCAACTACCCAATTGAAATTGCTACAAAGTATGTAGTAATGTATGGGATAGAATTCACATACGAGTATGTTCATTTAATCTCAGACTCACAGCGGGTCACATGGGTATACAACTTACGAACACATAAATACTGAAACGAATAGACAGGATTATGCTGACAAATGTTACCAACTGTCCCGTCAATTACTTGTATATGTTTTTCCGAAATAAAACGCAATAGTGAACCTTTAAGGATTATTTGTTTTTGACTACAGATCCCTAAAAAGCTCATTTTTTTGCTGAACCGCGAACTATTCAAACGTATAGTAGAATTAATGAAGGGTTCGTAATACCTCCTGAGAAACAGCAGTATATTTTTTTCGTTTTTCAATTCCCAGAGGAGTCCTCTGTGATTGGAATAGTTCACCTCACAAAGGATGCTTCAAACAATTTTCTGTCATTATACTTCGAGATACAAAAGGGTATTCTGCAGCGACTCGATAGCAACATTGGATACCATTTTTATTAAGGCCCATACTTTAAAGCAGGTACACCTTGTTTACAAATGTAGTACTTAGGAGTAAGAGCTCCGCTCGTTCTAACACTAGTGTCGTTAACGCCATCTGTTGGTGAGTAGCTTTATTTTTTAAAAGGTATATTTTTTTATGTTAAATTGCATTTTCACAACAAATGTAAAACTTGTTCCGAATACAAAATTTCACCAAAATCGTTAGAGCCGTTTCCTATATACCCGAAACATAAATAAATACGTCCATACTAAAAGTGTTCTTTTAAAGTAATAGGGTCCACAACTAAATACAACAATATTATCAACTTTACGTATTATTTACTTTTTTAGTTTCCTGTTTAAAGTCGGATTTTCTTTGATAAAAGTTATTTAAAGTCGGTTAAAAAGTATGCGAAATATTCGAATGCGTATCTACTATTTAAAATCAGAAAATAAATTGTACAACTGGGTCTTAACAAAATATTGCAATTACCTGGTACACGGTAACGACGACAATTAGACATGACTCTACCTGTGTCGTTTCGTTAAAATTGCACATATGAATTGAATAAAACGTCCGTTTTATGTTTTTTTTATTAAACTAAGTGGAGATACTGTGTCATAGCAGAAGGGTTTCTGTTTTTATTGGGTAATACTGTTCCTTTATTACTTTTAATAGATGCACGTGCAATCTGGGGTATCTGACTATGCTAAAATACAATATGTCTAAAAGGAAAAAGTAATAATACCTAAATTAATAAACGTTTTGTGTTTCTGCTAATTTTATGAATATTTTTCTTTGACAACTAAAAAACGTAGGTATAACTGTAGTAAAAAAATAAAAATAAATAATCTCACGCCTTTCATCCCCCATAACTGTAGTGATCTAATTTATACATCTTATGTATATCAAATGATAAACTGAGTGACTGATTGGTGATATCAACGCACAGCCTAAACCGCTGGGTCTAGAGACTTGAAATTTTGTACATAGATAGCTTATACAGTGTAGGCGTCCACTAAGAAAGGATTTTGCAAAATTCAACGCCTAAGGGGGTGAAATAAACGTGCGCGAGCAAAGCCGTGGGTAAAAGCTAGTATTATAATAAAATTATAACTAGCCCATATCGGTACATCTACACTAATTCTATAAAGAGGAATGAATTGTATTTTTGTAAAGAATAAACTCAAAAACTACTGAACCGATTTATTTAATTATTTGCTTACTTTTCTGGGAGTAACATGGGCTATAATTTCACCTAGGAAATGGGACTTAGGACTAGTTGGAGACATTTATGTAGACCTAGTATGAGGGTTCTTTATAGTAGCAATAGAAGTCAACACAATGATTTTAATTATTTTTGTCTATCTAATGCACGAAATTGGATGCGGTTTCCACAGTTGTATTGGTGCAGGTCTAACTTAAAATGTGGTACAATTTATTATTATTATTTTTTTTATGAAAAAGGGGACAAACGAGCAGACGGGTCACCTGATGGTAAGTGACTACCGTTGCCCATGGACACCTGCAACTCAAGAGTCACAACTGCGTTGCCGGCCTTTGAGGTGGGAATACGCTCTCTTCTTGAAGGTTTGAAAGTCGTATCGGTCTAGAAATACCTCCTGATTTTGTTAATATTTTACATGTTTTGTCTTGGTCTTTTTTATTTATTTATTATTATTTATTTTATTAAAATTTCAGCTATTGTAAGCCTCCCTATTGAGGTTATCATCTGGAGATTCAAAAGCCACTTTAAAAGAAATAAACTATACACTAACTTACAAATAACACAGTTAAATGCGTAACATTACCATGAGAAGAGGTTATTAATTAATTTACATGTAATACCCATAGTTAAAATCTCATCTTGCGCGCCCGCTTCGTAACTGACCCTCATGATTTGCTTTTCGTATACAGAAACTAGATGTGGCCGACAACAAAAGCTATCGGCTGTTGCTAGGCGTCCGGTAATCGGATAAATAAATAATTTTATTAATCTGACAAAGTGATAGGGCGACTAGACACTTCAAAAGTTATCTTACCACTAATTGTTTTGCTCATGGATGGTAATTAGTAAATAAATGAATGAAGAAATAAAATGAATTAGGAATCATCTCATATAAAAATTTACAAATAATCTCAAGCATTTTATCCCCGAGGGGGCAGGCAGAGGAATTCTATTTCTGGAAATAACCCCTCTTCACGAGTATATTCGACCCCTAAAGGTGGACGCCGACTAGGTGGTGAGCCAATCACCGGACCGGATCTGTTATATACTCGTGTGTATGCACGTAAAAATATTTTGGAACGATACTCTACTAACATTATAAATATTACGGACTTTTCAGTATTCTGAAATACTACATGTCATTTTATGTCTATAATTATGTATTCACTCATAGCTGATGAGTCTAAAAAAATTATCATTGACATGCCTGATTGCTCAGATGGTACCGACCCTGCCTTCTGGGCTGGAGGTCGCGGGTTCGATTACCGCTCGGGTACAACATTTGTTGAATGAACATTGAACATTCTGTTGGATTTGTGTCTGAATTTTGTTTAGTATTTATTTAAGTATGTTTAACTCTTATTGTACACCAATAAAAATATACAATAAGAGAAAGATGGTTTAAAAAAGTACAATGGGCAGTCTTATCGCTTTAAGCGTTTGTTTATCAGTTGTTTAGTACTCATAGTACAGGCTTTGCTTTGTTTGGGACTTAAATAACCATGTATGAATTTTGTCGCCCAATTTATTTCTTTTATCATCTAAATTTACGTCAAGCACTTCCATTATCCATTTAATCAGTGGCACACTATTACATGGGCGTTTTATTCCGTGTCTAAACTCCATAAATTAGTTAAAAAACAAATCGGGATATTGAATAGATAAAGTTAATGTTTTGATGTGCAGTTATGCTCGGCGGTCGGCGGAAAGAGGTTATTATCTTATTAAATGATGTTTTGAATTACCTTTGAGGAGTACTGCGAGTGTGACTGTATTAATAAAGCTCTGGTTTGTTTGGTACTTGTAATTCTCTTTGTTATCGGTTGCATTTGGAGCAGTGATAGCCTTATGGCTATAGGGCCTGCTTTACATGATGAAAATCAGTGAGGCTCGGGTTCGAATCCTGGCATGTATCAATGAGTTTTTCAAAACGTAAGTACATATTTATCACTAGCTCGACGGTGAAGGAAAACATCGTAAGGAAACCCGCAGATCCCAGAATGATTTCTGAGACATGTGTAACAGACCCGGTCCGGCGATGAGATCACCACCTCTCACGTTTAGGGGGCCCAAAGAATATCTGGTGAAAAGTGGGTATATCCAGAAATGGAATACCTCTGCCTACCCCCTCGGGGATATAAGGCGTGAGATTATGTTAATTTTGTTATGTTGGATCATTAATTTGTAACGAACTTAAATTTACATTTTAACTAAACTACCTCTCGATGATTTTGTCAAGTCTTTAATAGTGTAGGTAGGTACTAAGGGGTGTCCAGCGGAGTTGCGCTGATCCAGTTCATTTACGTTCCCATGAGAATTTCTAAAATAATTTAATTTAAAATTAATTCAAACTCTTTCATAATTCATTTTAAATTTAAGTTATCAGATTCTAGACCTAGTACTTTCGGTTTAGCGTTGATAGGTCAGTCAGTCAGCTAGTCAGTTTCTGATGATATATATATGAGACTGATTATTAGGTAGATAAGTACTTATAGTATAAGTAAAAAAAAACGATTTTTAATTAATCTATTTTTTTCGATCAATGTCACATCCCTAACTGTACCTACCTCACGTTACTCATGATTCGTAAGAGTAATAAACTTTCCTTTCGCCAAACGTCACCTGGCTAAGAGCCCGTTCTCACGCAAAAAACGTTCACCACTAAAAAACATCATAAAACATTCGAAGACCGATCGTAAGAATTCGCAGAATCATCTTAAAAATTCATCGATCGATTACAATAGAACATTACTTTTTTATTGCCACTAATGAATATCGTTTTCCAAAGCCCTTCGTTTAAAAATACAGTTCAAACAGTTTATTAAATGATAAAGTTTTAAACTTCGAACATAAAAATTTGTACACGCCGTTTTGTTATTTTTTTTTGCTGCCATTATCTATGGCCTAAAGACGGGGTGCTAAATAAAGGTTTGTCATTCCGTATTTGAACTTGCCCCTTTTCGGTTTAGAGTTTGTAACCCTTGACATTTTTGGCACGGTTAACCGGTGAAAAGGCGACGCACACAAATAATTGTGTGTGATTGTTAGTGACTTTGTCTCTTTTATGGTACGCGTACACTGAAAAAAATGTTAGGTTGGATTTACCAGATTCCGTGTAAATGTTAGCAAAGTTAGCGGTTGATTTCGGTCCTATCACGAATTTTTGTTGATTTTACCAAACTAAATAAGTTGGCGTTGTACCAAATTTATTTGATAGATTGCACCAATCTTTTTTAGTACTTAGTAACATTTTTTACCAAAGTAATTTAGTAACATTTCTCACCAAAGTACTTTAGTATATTTTTTTACCAAAATAATTTAGTAACATTTCCCACCAAAGTACTTTAGTATATTTTTTTACCAAAGTACTTTATTAACATTTCTCACCAAAGTACTTTTGTAAGGGCAGGAACTAGGCGGTTCTTCACAAATTTATTTCACAACTGAGGTAAGTATACAACAGATTGAAAACGGGCTTGAGAGGCGTCCACGGCTGCGAAGCACACTTCCCGAGCTAACATCTCACTAGGCATACTTAGTGATACAGACAAGACCTAACTAAGTCTTAGACGCTAGTCTGAGCATACTAAGCAATAGCGATGGTGAGTCCGAAGCTAAGACCAGATAACAATCAAATGTATTCCGCGAGCTTATATGATGCGCGGGGGAACCAAACCATAGCGCGGTTTACATACGTGTGGCGCCATCTATCGGCATATAGTACTCTGGTAGCGACTATATTTTGACCACAACCTTTTTAGTTTTGTAAGATCAACCGCGAGGTCTTGTTGTATTTATCACATTTTCATGATAAAATCAGCCAAACCAAATTGTTGAGATTAGTTTTGTAAAATGTACAATACTCTTTGTTAATTTGCACTATGAACTCTGGTAGGGACTATATTTTGACCCCAACATTTTTAGTTTTGTAAGATAAACCGCTAGGTCTTATTATATTTACTATATTTTTATGATAAAATCAACCGAACCAAATTGCTGAGATTTGTTTGGTAAAATGTACAATATTTTTGTTAATTTACACCATGAACTCTAGTACGGACTATATTTTGACATCAATCTTTTTATTTTTGTAAGTTCAACCACGAGGTCTTGTTATATTTGTCACATTTTCATGATAAAATCAGCCAAACCAAATTGTTGAGAATAGTTTTGTAAAATGTACAATACTCTTTGTTAATTTACACTATGAACTCTAGTAGGGACTATATTTTGACCTCAACCTTTTTAGTTTTGCAAGATGAACCGCGAGGTCTTGTTATATTTATCATATTTCTATGATAAAATTTACCAAACCAAATTGTTGTCATTTGTTTTGTAAAATGTACAATACTCTTTGTTGATTTACCCCGGAACTCTGGTACCGACTTTAACCTTTTTAGTTTTGTAAGTTCAATAGCGAGGTTTTGTTATATTTATCATAGTTTCCATGTAATTCAGCCAACCTTTGCTAATTTGGTAAATGCAACAAACCATTTTTTTCAGTGTAGAGAATTTTCAAGTTTCATAACTCATAAATAGCGTATACAGTCAGTTCAGTTGCGTTGGTAAAAAGTGAGGTTACAATGCAAATTAAAATATGTATTAGCTACTACTAGGTAACTACTCGTACTCTATTTAGATGCCTACAGCAAAATAACCTTTTTTTTATTTGGATTATCAATGTTAGTTTACACTGACACATTCACTTTCATTACAATATTACAAATTCGTGCTTAGCGTAACTACTTACTTTTAGTTAGAGGTAATCACCGCTTAAACACAAAAAAACTAATTTATAGAGAAATAAGAAAAGATAAATAAATACAGCTACTTATAAATATATACCTAATATTATTATGGTTCATAACAATAACTTTTATTTTTTTATTGATATTTCACTTAAAGGATTGCACTCCAATGAAGAACTTCGCTAACAAAAGTGCTACGACGACCACACAATGGAACCATCGCAAAATGTCAGATTCGCAAAATGACGGATTCGCAAAATGTCAGATTCGCAAAATGACGGATTTGCAAAATGACGGATTCGCAAAATGACGGATTAGTTACAACCCGTTTGTTAATTATAATGGCATAGGGCCTATTTTACGCCTTCAAAAGTCCAGGAATCAAACAAGGGCCTCATAAATGCTCCTAACAGGACCATCTCCAAATTGATTAACCATATAAACCCTCAGCTGTGGGTCATTGCCTCTTTCTTCCTTTCCTACCATTTCCACCATTCTCCCGGGCCTCAAAGAAGTAGGTCCAAGCAATTTCCATCTTTTGGGTGCACCTATTTTCCGAGAAGCCATCCCCGGAGCCATCGAGGCTAGGAGGCAACTACTCTTGCTAGCGAAGGAGCGCCTTCAGTGTATTTCTGCGCACGTTGCATTAATGCTTCTGAGAGTTTGTTTCGCCGTTCCAAAACTGGTATACCTTCTCAGAACAGCTCCTACCTGGTTCTTTCCGGAGGCTGTAGCCGATTTCGACAGTACCGTAAAAAGCACAATCGAAGCAATTGTGAACGTTTCCCTGAACGACGATCAGTGGAACCAGGCATCTTTACCTGTCCGCCACGGAGGGTTAGGCATTCGTCGTGTTCGGGATGTGGGCCTGCCAGCGTTTTTGGCGTCGGCGCACGGGGTTGTGAACCTAGTTACCAGGATCATATCTTTTGAAGGTGACGAGGTAAGCATTCCTTATGCGGCCGACGCTCTTAAGGCTTGGTCGGACCTCAACCCGGGCGCTTCATTACCTTCCACCCCTCAGAGCCAGCGGGCTTGGGATGTTGTTGGTGCGGAGGAAATCTACAAAGCCATCCTGACGGGAAAAGTCGGCGCGGATCTAGCGAGGCTTAAAGCTGTGGCACAGCCGGAGGCTGGGGCTTGGCTGCACACACTCCCTTCCCCGCATTGTGGTACCCTTTTGGACGGCGATTCTTTGCGGATAGCGGTTGCGCTCCGCCTGGGCTGCGTTGTGTGTGAACCACATCTATGCATCTGCGGTTGCATGGTGGGGAGCAACGGTCATCACGCGCTGAGTTGTCGTCGCTGTGCGGGTAGGTTTCCACGGCACCACGCCCTTAATGATATTGTCCGTAGGGCCTTAATATCGGCCAATGTTCCTTGCGTTTTGGAGCTCCCCGGCCTTAGTCGCTCAGACGGAAAGAGGCCGGACGGACTGACGATGGTGCCGTGGGAGAAGGGCCGGTCTTTAGTTTGGGACGCGACGTGTGTAAACACTGTCGCAGCCTCACACCTCTGCCGCACTGTGTCTGTTGCAGGGGCTGCGGCTGAATTCGCGGCTAGCAAGAAGGAGGAAAAATATGCAGAGCTCAAACGAGCCTACATATTTGTTCCTCTAGCTTTCGAAACGTTGGGTTCTTGGGGCAGAGATGCGAAGCATTTTATTGCAGAGATTGGGCGGAGGTTGATTGACAAAGGGCACGACACTCGCTCCGGATACTTCCTGGTGCAAAGGTTATCCATAGCCATCCAGCGAGGCAACGCAGCTAGCATTATGGGTACCTTTGCGCCGGGAATGGTCAGAGGCGGTCTATTTGGGGACTAAATTGACTTTGTTTATGGTTTTATGTTTCGACCTTATTTATATTGATATTTATAATTATTAGTTTATAAGTGGCTAAAATTATTGTTAAATAGGGATAATTATAATTAATAAATTTAAAAAAAATATAAACCCTTAAACAACAACCATTTATAATGTAAAGCAACCGAACAATAGTAAATCAATTCCCCATTTCAACTTAAATTACAATATTCATAACACTCATATTCGGGAGCGGTTGATTTCGATGCAAAGCGATAATTAACGCATTAGCATCCAAATAACACTAACAAAAGGTGAGTTCGGTTCTGGATTGGGTTAACATGGCGACTGAGGGTTATTCTCTAGTAAAGGGTATTCGATAAAAAGTGGTGCGATAAGCAAATGTGAATTTGGAGGATACTCGCTGTGTAATGAAAAAAAACAGGCCAAGTTGAAAACAGGCCTCGCTCACAAATGCCTTCATAATTTATGTAATGTCAAAAAAAATGGTTTTCTTTGCTTCAGTCTTTAGAGCGCTCACAGTTGACCATTTTTATTGAAGGTCCCGTCCTTTCGATGTGGAATCCTGAAAATGTATTGGAACAATCCAATCAAAAATTAAAAAAAATTGACTAGTAAATTTCAATTGCTATATTTAAATGAGAATGTATAAAATTATTCAACAAAGGTTTTGCCCCCGTACAGGCCAGCGAGGAGCTGTTATGTAAGTCTGATACCTTTTAAAAATACCATAAAATTATCCACATCACACCGATAGAACAGGTAATGTGTCTACATGATTTTCAGCGACGCTACCAAATTTACATAGTTCAAATCAAAGCAGATTTCGCACACATGCACAGCAACCGTACTATTCAGCCCTGAAGTGGCCTGATTACCCTATTTATTCTATTAAGTCAGTAATTGTTTACTGAATGAGTTGCGTCGAGCTGCCTCCGCCATTAGCAGTATTGTATGCCTTTGTTAGACGTCGAGAGGAGTAGTTAGCTAAATAACATCATTTTGCGAGTTTGATGTAGGTGTCTAGGGAAACGTAAGTTATGTGTAGGTTGTGTTGTGTTATATGTTATGTGTTAGAGTTATTGTTTTGTGGGACACAATGCACACACGGTTATTTCGTCCAAACTAGGCAGGGCCTTGACTATGGGTATTACACAACTGATAAAAATACTTAAATAAATATTCAACGACCAGACACGAAGCCAACAGATATGTTCACTCACACAAATGTAACCCGCGACCTCTGGCTCAGAAGGCAGGGTCACTACCAACTGAGCCTACAGGCCCGTCAAATACGTTAAACTACGTTATTTTTTAAAAGAGTAAAATAATAAATACTGGTCATGCGTCAGACACTAGATTATCCTATTGTACCTCAGTTTTGATGCTTGAAGAGAAAGTATTCGGAAATGAAGTTGCGACGAATCTAAGCAGTAACAAAAATAACAAGATTGGTAACCCCTGTAAAATCATGTTTTACGAACAAAATTGAAGGCAAAAATTAAAAACAAGTCTCTCATAAACGAGGATACACCTGGATCCAAATCCCTGGAGAGAAAGATTATATTTTTATAAAAAAAAAACCGTAAAAACCGAAACCACTTTTTATTGAACTGCAAAATTTTGTAGTAAACAGTTTCAATGTCGCACAATAAAATAGTCAATGTCATCATTACATGGAAATAGAAAAAAGTACGTAGCAGACAATTCCCACGACATCATTGGCATTATTGCAATCAATAAAAACATAAAATACTTTGACATTTAATGACAAACTTACCCATAGATAGAAAAAAAGACGAAGGTGATATTAACGAGTTTGAACCCTTACGTAAAATTTGGGGGGAAAGGCCAAAAAAATAACCACAAAATTTTAAATTATTTGGGCCGTTTTGGCTTAGACATGATTTTAACATAGACTGCCAACAATTTTGTTTTCAAGTTTCGTAAGAGATTTTTTATCTAGATATATTTTAATGACTAAAACTAAAATATCATATAAGTATTCTAGTTTTTAGCGAGAGACTTAAAATCATTATCTCAATCTCAAAATCAATCTTACAATCAGTTTTTCCAAGTAAGTTGTTAAAACAGCGATATTACTCACTACTTCGTCCTCCTGAATATGAAATCTAGTATTATTTAAAATTAGCCCTTTCAAATAATGTACCACAATTTAATAAACCGTATTGATATTAACATATTTATACTACTTCGTCCTCCTGAATATGAAATCTAGTATTATTTAAAATTAGCCCTTTCAAATAATGTACCACAATTTAATAAACCGTATTGATATTAACATATTTATACAACTTCTAGCTTTTTTATTTCACCCCCTTAGGGGTTGAATTTTGCAAAATCCTTTCTTAGTGGATGCCTACACTATATAAGCTACCTATATGAAAAAATTCAAGTCTCTAGACACAGCGGTTTAGGCTGTGCGTTGATACATCACCAATCAGTCAGTCAGTTTATCATTTTGTATATATAGATTCGTAATTTCACAAGTAAACCTGCTATAAGGTTTGGATCCACAGTTCCACAATGCAATCCGTGATCGACCCTCAATTTTGGGACGGTATTAGAAAAAAAGATACGTTTATTCCGTAATTCTATATGACCCCTCGCCTTAATTCTTATTTTGGGAGCGTCAGACCGTGTCTTATTTATTATGACAATATGATTGGTACGTTGGTGCTTAGATTTCTTCAACGGTTACGTCACTAATTCAATTGTTTATGTCAAATTATAGACATGAATATAAATATAATATGGTCACATGTTAAAAATCATTTTTTCAATTATTCCTCCGCCTTTTCTTTCAACCAGCATAAAGAAATATCAGCCCACAGAAGTAGGAAAGACGTAAAGCGGTCGCAATCCGAGACGGCATTTTTTTTCGAGTTTTTATCATGTCCCGGGTCGCGATGGCATTTCCGTCTTTCTCGCTTCTGTTGGTGTTTTCTAAATAGTCTTAAAAAAATACATTGCAGTGCTTACAATAAAACCTCTATTTTCATACACTGTCATTTAAGTCGACTCACGCCTAAGACCATCTCCTGATCCGTTGTGATCTCCTGGTATCTACTTCTTAATTTGTAAGAAAATCACATAGCTTTACAGTGGTTTGTTTATTGATGAAAATGACTGCATTCTATATTGTCCTTGAGTTTATAACCTCATAATACAACGTCCATGATAACCTCTATGTTGTATTTTTGTCTATAATCTCTATAAAGTACTAAGTGTAGAAAAGTAGAGCACTATGGATTACTGGAAAGACAAACAAAAGTAAAACAAAACAAACGAGGAAGTTGTTTTTAAATAGAACAAGTGCACACAGCTACAGTTAATCCGCTTGATGATAAATGACGGTCCTACTCTCTTGATTTACTTCTAAGTACAGGGTGCTCTTAGCGTAATTAATAAAACCATTTTCATATTACCCGTTTATTTTTCTTCACATTAAATTCTATGTGTAGTTTTGTCACATTGTGAGATAGACTTTTAAACTATTATAAATAGCAGGTAGTCAATGATTATATATTAATGAAAATAATTTAAATAAAAGATACCAGTAACCAAAACTTTTTTTTAAATACAGTGTAATAGCGTCTAACAACTACATTTTTGGGACCACTATTTTATTTATAGAAATATTTATACTATAAACGAGTAATCGGTAACTAGTAGGATTATACTCTATTGTAATAGATCGCCCGTGGTAGGCTGCTGCTTGATAGGCTACAATGTATGCACCCCACGACGTTCTTACCTATACTTATGTATATTATTTTCTTTGTAAATACGTAAAATAAAATATAAAAAATATATTTTGAACACCCTTTACTAAAAATAGGCGTGACTTCGCGACCGGTCCACAGATTATGTGCGTTGCTGCATCACTGCATAATAGCACTCGCTGCATCGATTATACTACGAATTACGTGAAACAATTATACACATATATACGGCTATGTACGGCTAGGTCAATGACCGAGAAAGTTGTATCTATACGTTAGCCAGTAATGATCTTTTGATCTATAAAGCGATTATGGAAGGTTGGCCCTTTTAGTGAACTAGCTCCAATTTACTGGCTCAATAACATAATACCAGAAATAGTAGGTAATGCAGAACTTGAAATTTATTGTTTTAAAGGAAAAGTTTATTTTAAAAAACAAACAAATGCAAGTCTGCACAAATTCTTTGCAGTAGTTCCGTACCTTTTCATTGTAAATTTTTACAACTTTTTTCAAAGAGTCTGCATAGCTGTCCAAAGGCGCAATGCTGCCAGTTGTATGGGTACGTTGCCTCGATGTGATGCTTTGGAAGAGGTTTTTAATTTATAGTTTAAAAATGTGAAACTGTAAATCAAATTGTATAAAAATATTTTTTTCGGTAAAATTTTTACGCATTAGTTGCACTTTTTAATATAGCGTATTTTAATTACAATAAAATCAATGTCAATCAAAATGCTCAATATCGACTCTGGTTGCATTGCCATAGCATCAGAACATGCTTTGAGAAATTATTAGATGAATTTTGGAACCTGTTATACGCTATTGAGTGGACATTCCATCTAATTGACCGATCTAATCGTCATGCCCAATATCTGATCCAATCCTTTGAAGTTATGAGTAAAACCGACGCAGTTCTACCTAAAAGCAAATTCCAATAGTGCATAGCTAGTAAGCCTCCACACAAATATCGGAGCAAGCAAACGGATATTAAGCAGGCTTTACAGTGGATCCACAATCCCTGCCTCCTGATAGAGACAACTGCAGAGCTTATAGAGTAAATCTACGAGATCGGAGTCAGGAATTGTACTAATATTTTGCTGATTTGTGCAATCACGTTTCACAATTATATTCTTTGGGCCTCTAAATTCGATTGGTGGTGAGACCATGGCCGGACCGAGTATGTTACACATGCCTCAGAAATAGTTCTAGGACCTGCGGGTTTCCTTGCGATGTTTTCCTTCGTCGTTAAGCTAGCCTAACCCGAATCTCACGAATGAGAACCGCGCTCTTTAATCACAGTGCTATCACTGCTCTTTGCATATTTCTACCATCCAAAATGGTCCAAACAAACCTGCTGATACCAAAAATGTTATTGTAAATAAATAAAATGTTTTTTTTGTACTGTGTAAATAAAAAAGATAAAATCCTAAGTAAGACACGTAATAATAAATATACCAGGCATGATACTAAAGCAAACAGACCACAACACAGTAATGCTACCACATTTTACGCAATTTTGAACAATAAGTCATTTATTCTACTACTTGATATGGATAATCTATAGGATATAATTGTATTTATAAATAGGTACATATACGTTTTACATTTACTTTATATTGTATACTAGCGCGCCCCGCGGTTTCACCCGCGTAGTTCCCGTTCCCGTTGGAATATCGGAATAAAAAGTATCCTATGTCCGTCTCCTGGTTCTAATCTACCTCCCCACCAACTTTCAGCCAAATCGGTTCAGCCATTAACACGTGATGCTCAGGGCATCGGGGGAAAAAGGGATTCATTTTTATATAATTGTATAGATTTTTGCAAAAAAGTAAAAGTTTCATCGACCTAAGCCTTCCGCCATTTTTTCCACAATACTCAGTCAATACACGGAACAGACCGCTTTAGTATTTGGCTGGCACAATATTGGTAATAAATTGATTTCGAAGATTTTAGCGATTGATGCGACTGCTACCCTGTGGCAGTAATCGCTGGAAGGCACAAAGCCTTTGTAAGAGTCTTTGTGATAGGCATACTGTAAATTTTGCTCTTGTAGGTACTTAGACCGTACTATCCCCTGAGTGGTTATAGGCTAAGTGGATGTGCCACTTATAAGCGTACGAATTGTGGTGCACCATTTTATTTGCACGGTTAAGGTATTACGCAAGTTGCAGTTTATTGATTGTAAACTTGTTAAGTCAGCCTCAATAAAACTTATATCATGCCATAAAAGGGTATTAGACCAGAAAATTTTAAATCTGACAGTTTTGTATTAGGTGTGTTATCATCTTTCACAAAACGAGCAATTCACACAAATCTGATATTTCTTTATTTATTTACTGACTAGCAGTTGCCCTGTGAAGTTACCCGTGCGGATTCCGTTTATTACCGTTCCCATGTGAATTTTCTAAAATCCCTTCTTAGTGCTCTCGCATGCTTCTAGATCTAGTGACGTGCGTTGACAGATCAGTCAGTCAGTCAGCCAGTTTCTTCTTTAACCTCTTAAGTCAAGAAAATGAGACACAATTGATTTTTAATGTTCTGTCGCACATTGGAACCGCACGGTGCTTGACTCCTCATTTAAAAAAAATATAGCTGTATGTACAGTCACGAGCACGTGGAGCTTGACACATTGGACTTTGTAGCTTTCTTATTACAATCGCCTTAGAGGTTTGACCAGCACTACAGGTGTAGAGCTTCATGTGCTCTTGACTGTACACGTACAGTCTAGTCATCATAATTTCGAATGGCCTCAGCAATGTTTGCGTATAGATGACGTGGGGGCGCGGGCGCTGGCTAGCGGATTAAACCAGACTCGAGCGTGTTGACTCAACTAATGCACGCCATCTAGCCGTAGGCTTAGTAAACAACTGCCAGAGTCTGTGCATGATCTATTGTTTTTGTCTGGAAGCTTATCACATTTTTCAATTAATTGTGTTTTATTGGTTTATTAAATGTACCTAAGCTTTTACCTTACGATGTGCGGTGAAAAGACTTCGTTATTTTAGCAATCATAATGAGTTAAATGAATCCAAAAAGCTGTGAAGATATTTTTTTAATGTCATAATAAAGGTGGAGGTTTCATTTCTTACCTAAGTTGAGAATCAAACTTTTAAATTTTGCAGATTTGATTTCGCTACGAAAATTTATAAATTCATTAATATAAAAAATTTAAATAAACCCATCTTTTTATCCACGAAGGGGTAGGCAGAGGTATTCCATTTCTCAAATACCCACTTTCGCCGGACGGGTCTGTAGTAACACATGCCTCAGAATTAATTCTGAGACCTGCGGGTTTCCTCACGATGTATTCCTTCACCGTCGAGCTAGTGATGAAAATGTATATAGGTAATAAATACAGTATTGTAAATATATATATATATATAAATCAATGCCAATTTTCGTTGTTATTTTATAACTCAAGAACGGGCTCACCTATCCAAACCAAATTTTCAGGCTTTATTTGGACTACTCGTATTTAGCAGATGGTTTATGTGAAGTTTGCTTAAAATCTTTCGAGTGGTTCTTCATATAAACGTTGCGAAGCACGTACCGGGCCGCTAGTATGATATATAAAATACATAGATAGTTGATGTTATTGGGCGATATCCCATATTACTTCCTACATCTAATTTCAAGAAAATTCAGTTACAACAATGATCACTTATGTATCAATGGTCACAAAAAAGAACCCAAGGTCTTAAAAATAATCAGCGCCAAGTACAAAGCATATTACTAAATAACAAATACACCTTTACAGGCGGAAATCGGCCAATACATTGATTTTGACCCTATTATTTTTAAATACTTGGTACAATTTCTTATGACCTTAAATACTATGCCGTCAAGGATTAAAATTCATTGAACAAAATTAGATAAATAACATCAGAAAAGCAGGACAAGTGCAAACGTGTTTATCCAAAGACCGAAGAGACTTATAGAAAGGAAATCCTCAAACAAAACACTGGAGTGTGACGTTAAAAACAATAATTCTTCATTACGATTACAGCAGGGGGTAGAATTTTACGTGCGCTCAAATAGAGTGCAGCTCAACAAGTGCAAACGTTACTTAAAATAAATAATATATAACTATAGTTTTTATTAGATTTTTAAGCCACAGATTTAAACTTTTCTGAAGAAGAAGAAGTCTGCTATACTGTCAAGAGATCACCAACGCTAGTATTTCACAGATGATCGAGGACAACATTAATATAATCCTATTGTATAATATATTGTCCTTGATCATCTATGGAACATTCCGTTATGCAACACTTATAAAAGTGATTTCAATTTGATGAAATTTGATGAATTTGAGGATTTCATAAAAAAAAAACATTTACCTAAGTATCATTTACCCAAAAAAAACATGTACCTCTGAGAACACAGTTTTTTAACTAGTCCGACGGCAGATGTTCTGCAAACATATTGTAACCCATAAACTAGCTAAAATAGGAATACAAATTTGTAAAAATTTTTAGTATGTAATAATAGTACATTATGGTACAAGTGAGTAAAGTTGGTGATTACCGCTGAGGCGCCATTGAGACCCGAGCCGTAGGCGAGGGTCATAAGAGAGCCGAGGACGGTAATCATCAATACACACGTGTATCATACGACGTTTTTCAACACACTTGTGAATAAATAATACTAAAAAATCATTTTAAAATAATCATTCGCAATGGCGGGGAAAATTAATTGGTTTTCCAATTTTTTATTTATATAATTTGGAAAAGGCAAAAGGATCTAGGCCCATACAGCCTCGGTTTCCTATGCGCTCGCATCTTACAATGGCGATCGGCCATGGACTAAAAAAATTAGGTTTCTTTTTCTTTGGTTTGTCGTGGATAGCGTTTTAGCCACGTACAAAATGGGGTATTTAAAGTTTTTACAGAGAAAACCAAAGTTATATTTGAGTGAAAGTTTTGTTTATTAAACACGTACAAGTTGAAATGATCTATTTAAATACGAAGTTGCATGAAATGAGCAAGCCATATTTGTGTATTAATTTATTAGTACGATTGAATACGATCTTTTTTGTATCGAAACTTTTTTAAGAACAAAGCAACTCTAGCAACAAAATTGAAAAAAAAAATCTATAACTCACTAGTGAATAATAGCAAACAAAAAGTCTCAGTTTGATTATAGGTGTCATTATGTGCCTAATTGCAGTGAAATTAGAGCCACTTTATGAGCAAGTGTGTTGAAAAGATTATTATTATTATAGTTTATTTAAAAAAAAACACTAAATTTATATTTGACAGTTTTTCACATGCAATTTCCTTACTTATACGACGGAAGGATCTAGGTACTTATAGCCTTGATATTTTATTACACATGTATCAAGCGAACATATTATTTGACAAGTGGCACCCATCGCGTATTGTGCAAGTAAGTTGGGAATACTGCAGGTGTTCCCTGTACTGCACAGTTTGACTAAACTTGGGGTGGCTTATAGTTTTTTGTGGCCACCAGTGTAAGCGTAAAATGGGAGCCGACTTAATAAGTGGTTATTTAGCAGATAATTCTCTGCAGTGCAGGATTAATTTGTATAAAGTTCATTGGTGGATTTTTGTTGCTTTATGTTTAAGGAGGTCGAGTTATTGTAGTTTTTACAGATTACCTATTAATTTTATAAATTTTAACAGAATGTTTATCTAATGGACTAGATGTTTTATGCATATCTGCAATAAAAATAGATATAGATTTACAATACAAATTTTGCAGAAATTAATAAAATGCTTAGAAACTATAAACAATTATCATTATAAAATCGAAGGCAAATAGCACAAAATTATACAAGAATGTACTAACAAAAATATCGCCATAAGGTTTTTGAATAAAATTATCATGCTAATAGGATCATGCAATTTATTAGGTTCAGGTAGACCATATTGGTCGAGTTCACCCCTGTCAGAACTTATCTCGTTATAATCATAAAAAGAACCAACATATTATATTTATAGTAAACTCGTATTTAGTATTTACATATTATGAAATTGCAAATTATATGAAAGTGTAAACTCATTTTGGTTACATTGAAAATACTTTGTTACTTTGTATTGCTATATCTGTACCTATTTAAATTGAGTGGTTTGAAGAATCATGAGAAAAATTTATTGACTTAATATCGCCGAAGAACTCGTTCGAAAACAAATGATTATAAAACAAAAAAACTGTGGTAATAAGTTCTTATTTTTATTAATTAAAGATGGGTTTACTCTTGAACCCAGACTATCCCGAAGGCGAAGACGGGATCTACGATGGCACGAGCTTTCCCAGAAGATGCCTGTTCACTCGAGCCTTAAAGGCTGACGGGTTATATAAGTTTAGAATAAAGTTATATATAAAAATAATTTTATTCATCACAAACACAGTGAAGCGTCACGATCGACGCACGCGAGCACTTAGAAATGTAACAATCATGCATCGTTCAGAAACATCGCCATATGTGCCAGACAACCAAACACACCCACCGGTCAAATTTGATTTACGCGCAAATCACGTGTCATAACCTGTACGTACGCTTTACCCCTCTCCCCTCAATTTCAAGACACAGACTAAAAAAATGTAACGCATATCATTTATTCACTGCACATTAAGATCGAAAATAGGTCAACATATTTTTTCATTGTAGTGACAGCAGGGAGGTGTGACCAGAATGTGTAAAGTAGGCAAGTGTCATAAAAGTTCCCTTTTTCCAGTCAAGTGCACCTTCGTTCATATCGATAATGCATTAATTTGAATATTCGCGGTGTCAGATGTCAAATGGTTCGTAATTTTCTGTTTGTTCTTTTTTTAATACGATTTTTACGGAAATGATAATAGAGGTAGGCATGCGTTATGTCTGGCCTTTGATTTGCATAGGGTGGAATATTCACAATAAAATATTTGACGTACGTTTGATGTGTAGCTTCAATGCGATAGAAAATTAAAACAATGAAGTACCTACTAAGAGTTTTCTCATATCTATTAAATCAAGATCAAAAGATCATTTGAACATCCTCTAGCAATAGTGTCTATATTACTCGAAATAAATAAACTATAGAAATTGAATAAAAAAACTGCAATACATTTCAATCATATATTTTGTTTTATTTGGGTAACAGACAGTCATGTATCTTAAATAATACAAACATATTTTAAGCTATTGCATAGCTTCTATCGCGGGCCTTGAGCGCGGGGACCGAATCCAGAAATTCCGTAACGAAAAAACCTCACGCTCCCCACTCCGACGGGCACGGAGGCGTGGCTTGTTTATTGGGCATAATCCAAACCCAAGTTATGATAGTAGATGGATGGACGGACGGACGGACGGACGGACTGACCGACCGACCGACCGACCAACCGACCGACCGACCGACCGACCGACCGACCGACCGACCGACGGACCGACGGACGGACGGACGGACGGACGGACCGACCGACCGACCGACCGACAGACCGACGGACAGACGGACGGACGGATGGACCGACTGACCGACCGACTGACCGACCGACCGACCGACAGACCGATGGACAGACGGACGGACCGACCGACAGACCGACCGACGGACGGACGGACGGACGGACTGACGGACTTTATTGGGCATAATCCAAACCCAAGTTATGATAGTAGATGGATGGACGGACGGACAGACGGACGGACGGACCGACCGACCGACCGACCGACCAACCGACCGACCGACCGACCGACCGACCGACCGACCGACCGACCGACGGACGGACGGACGGACGGACGGACTGACTGACCGACCGACCGACGGACGGACGGACGGTCGGTCGGTCGGTCGGTCGGACGGACGGACGGATGGATGGATGGATATTGCATAGCTTCTATCGAGGGCGTGCATTGTCAAACGTCGTTTGTTTTCGGCAGTCTTGTTGATAAAAAATGCTATGCAATAGCTTTACCACGGCAGTCCCCGAGTGCCACACGTCTTTTTTTTTCTTATAGAATTAGAGTACCAACAAATTAAAAGTAAATGCATTATTAACATATTTCACAAAGCATTCTGATTCTAAAAGGATGTCTGAAATTTGCTATATAATAATAATAATATTTTTTATTTCAAATCATTACAATCATTACAATCTAGAAAACATAAAAATAAAGGCATGAAAGTTTGTTTTATTTGCAATTCTACAAAATTTTATTGATTTATTTATGTATCGGTACTGCAATTTATGGTGTTCCGATGAAAACAATGTTTATTAATATGATAATAGACCACTGAATAATGTATAGATTTTTTTTAATACGAAGAAGCATCTAAAAGAATAGATTTATGTTTTAAGTAGGTCAACTTAAGAGGCGACGGGCCTGTTGGCTCAGTAGGTGGTGACTGGTGACCCTGCATTCTGAGTCGGAGGTCACGGGTTCGATCCCCGCTCGGGGCCAAAATTTGTGTGCATGAACATATCTTTTGGCTTCGTGTCTGGGTGTTTAATATTTATTTAAGTATGTCTATCAGTTTTTTAGAACCCTTAGTACAGACAGACCCTAGGCAGGGTCTAAATAACCGTGTGTGAATTGTGTCCCATAATTTATTATTATTATATTATTAAGTATTTTAGTGCAACAAGTTGTACTCATCCAACTATTCCAAATCCAGCAACATACTTACAACGAATTCAAATTCGAAAATATAAGTAGGTATGTAATTCTCATTTTTATATTGTCAATTAAACAGTCCCTACTATCAATTTTAAAACAGTTCCTACTTTAAACAGCTTACTCTAAACAAAATTAATTTCTGTGTATCATTAATTACTTTGCCAACTAGCCCGTACACCCTCTATTACGAAATATTACTCAATGTCATATCGTACGGGAACAGGTGAGCTCATTACAGATTACTTACGGTAATTTGCAATGCAACGCCATCTGCTGTTCTATGGGACGTCGAACACGGTTATCATTCACTGACTCATTCAATGATCAGTCAATTGTTTACAGATTATTGTTATTAAGAACTTGAATGAACATTTTTAGCATTTACGAGGCGGAGAAAGAATTAACACCATGCAGAGTAGACTTGCATTTTCAATGTTGTGGCTTTGTATTTAAACCATACACCTACTTAAATAAGTAGACTTATTGATTTTTCAGTACCTCTCTAAATGAATTAAATAAAATTCGGGGCTTACGATCTTGCCCAAAGGTTAGTTTTTTCAATATTTGTTCATGTTATAAAATAGCAGTGCATAAAAGAGCAGTGATAGCCCGGACGGTTAAAGAGCCGGCCGAAAATCAGTGAGGCTCGGGTTCGAATCCTGGCATGTACCAATGAGTTTTTCAAAACTTACGTACATATTTATCACTAGCTCGACGGTGAAGGAAAACATCGTGAGGAAACCCGCAGGTCTCAGAATTAATTCTGAAACATGTGTAAACAGACCCGGTCCGGCGATGGGCTCACCACTTATCACGTTTAGGGGTCCAATGTATCTCGTGAAATGTGGGTATATCCAGTAATGGAATACCTCTGCCTACCCCCTCGGGGATGAAAGGCGTGAGATTATTTATTTTTATTTATTTATAAAATAATAATAAAATATTTTGACTACTACTAATATACTTACTACTACTATATTTATCTGTAATAAATAGGCAAAAAATAAACTAAAAATATTTAAATTTTTTAATTTATTTTTCAATCTTACTTTTCTAAAAGTAGCATGGGCTATAATTTTTCAACGGGACTTATGCCAGTAAACAGCTAGATAAATTATGAAATCTTAATGTAAATAATACAACAAGATTCGCTTTTCCATAAATCCAAACTGTCGCATCATTCCCCTTATCAATCAAAACCTCGAGAATATTTTTCCGAAACCTTAATTTCCTCTCTCATTCGATTATAGCATTAAAGCATTAGCTGTTATATTGCAAAGTCAGCGTGTGAACCATTTTTCTTCCGCATTCTTACGGACCCCAAATTCACTTTTGCTGAATTAGTCTTCATAATCCATAGCTAATTCATCACAGTTACTCGACTGACTAGTTGGGAGTGATCATGCGAAATAAATAGTGGTTTATTTCGTGTTCTTTTTTCGAATACAATTCTAAGAATTGATTATCGATGTTTTTGTAACAAAATTAAAGTAATCTCGTATTTCTCTCATAAGGTTATAGAAAACCAAATTCAGGTGAAATTTTATTATCTACTATATAAAAATAAGTCGGGTTTTCCTTCCTGGCGATTTAACTCGAGAACCGCCGGACCGATTTCGATGAAACTTTTTGTGTGGGTTCGAGTGGGTCCAGGGATGGTTTATAGCAAAGAAAATTCAGCATTGCACCCGTGCGAAGCCGGGGCGGGTCGCTAGTATATCAATAAAATTATATATTATTATGGTCAGTTTATCGGCGCAAATATAAATAAATATTAGAAATTATCTTTATAACATTAATATGTTCATCATCATACTCGTATTTAAATGGTTAGTGGACATCATATTACGTATACATGATCAGATAAAACTTAAAAAGTCTCATATAATTTATACTACCTATATCTACAATTATACACTATCTCGCAATAGGTATACATTGTTCGAGTATAAATTATATTATAGAGTGCGTATGCCGTGCCCACTCAACCCCCGTAATGTAGAGATCAGTAGAGTCACCATGACTCAAACTATAACATTTGGTATCTATCCATCGGTATTAAGCCAAGCTGAGAGGAGATGATAGTTAGATTTGGGCTACACCGAGATAACTATTTTATTATGTAACTTTGCCTAACTGTATGTTGCCTAACATTTCCCATTCGTTTGTAGGCAATCTTTATGTTGGATTTTCTGGTAGACTCTATTACTAATTTTGCAGTTTTCATGATTTTTTAGCACATGAAAGTTGCAATTTAAAATTTACTGCAAAATATAATTATACCACATGTAAAATTTTAATCTATTAACGATTTTAGATTATCTTTACATTATGCTATTATTGTGTAGTCTTGGCAATTGGTATGCCTCCACCCTTATGTTTATTGCTAGTCCGCTATGATGAATTTACTTTTTGAAAGTTCAAACGTTTTATCTATCTGCTCAACACCAAGTCATTGAAGGGTGAAATATGGAGGGGCAATGTTACCAATAGCGCTTTTTGCGGATTTAAACTTTTTGCTTTTAAGTCTCATTGTGTTCTCAGTATGGAGTTAAGTGGTTGGCGAAATGGAGCGCATTCACTATTTTTGTTTACTCTCTTATCCGCATCAATGTGAAGATTATCGTTTGTTATTTATTATAAATAAATATTGATTTAACAATCCGTTAGATTATCTTACTAATATTATAAACGTGAATCTTTTTGAGGGTGGATGAAGGTTTGTTAATCACGCAAAAAATACTGAACTTTGAAAAAAATTACATTAACGTACTTAGTTATAAAATATTATTAAGGACTTATTACGTACGGAATTAGTATGCAGCAAAGTTAGACGGCTGTTAAGCTGTCATTGCCTATATTTGTCAAAATCAAAAAACATTTTCATTTTCTTGGTAAATTCTTTTGTTAATCATTTACTAGCAGACGCCTGCGAAATAGTCCCCGTACTGAAACAGTTAAAAAGCATACAAACAGATTCTAAGTTAGACCGGTCGGTTACAATTTTATTATTTACAGAAGATAATATTTTGAAGACACCTTCCCGATAATACTATCTTTGGACTTTCCTTTAAAGTGCCACCCAAACACAGAAGAGTAACAAAGACATTATCCGCTTCACCCCCAATTGGCTACGCTCTAAGGCCACACAAGGAGCACAATAATTGAACTTAGACACAAAGTAAATTTATGCAAAAATCGGTGCTTGTCAAAGAGTAACCAATAAAGATATAAAATATAATGTGAAATCCACAATGGGAGGTCGTAAATTTCAATATTGGCTGTGACTGGACGCATCAGCAAATGCGTGGACAATGTTGCAACGTGTCTAGAGTGGTCACATGATTCATAATAAGAATTTAATTTATATGAAAGGTGTTCAAGGTTGGACAGATGACTGGACTGGTAAAGACTTTCGAAACAAATTTAATGGAAATTTTCTCTAACACAGCACAGCAGTAAAAAAATGGTTAGCAAATAAATTTTTTGCTAACCCGCTTTTTAATCTGAACTGTAACCCAAGTAAACTTATAAGCCCCACATAAAAAAAAAATCTGATTTTAAAAACAGGTGATTGTCATTCCTCTATGTACTTCTTTATTGAAATTTTATTGTTTATTTCAATTTAAGATGGTTGAGCTCTTCTTACCAAGATAAACTTTTTTTTAAACCGGAGTTTTTGAAACTGGCCGTGGACGGGCCGAGGCAGACCCGGAAGTAGATGGCGTGGCGGGATGAACTGGACGCCTACTCGAGGACATAGCTGGAGGAGGCCCAGCATAGGGAGGGAGGAGAGGCCTTTGCTCAGCAGTGGGACAATAATTATATATGCTAATAAAAAACAAATTAAACAAAAACTCTTTGTGAAGATATTTTAGTGTTCGGAACGAAATTGGTTGATGCAACACACATGGAATCAACTTGGTGTATATTTATCTATATTAATTTCTTCATACATCGGTCACATTTTTTTATAAGAATTTAATTCTCATTTTAACACCTTTGTGGACCAGACAACTACAAACCCACGCGCAAACAATTTTTACTTAAGGCGACTCTCCGAAATTAGTGCTATAAAATTAAAGCCTTAATATACGAGCTTATAAATTAACTTTGATTTTATTCACGTAATTTTGGAGCTACAGATTATATTAGCTATTTATATCAAAATATTATAGAAGATATTTTGTATTAACATTAGAATTAATCCTCGGCGCCCCATAACCTTCTTGCTCAATTCTTATAGAAATAACACATCCTTCTACAATCCTTTAACTAGAATGTGCCGACTTTACAATGATTTAACTAAAGATAACAAAGAATTAGACATTTTCAGTCACAGAACGTCCTCATTCAAAAGATCTGTAAAGGATGTCCTCAACAACAATAATTCCAATGCACGAACTTAAATAATATGTTGTAGTTCTCTTTTAATTTTTTAAATTATTATTTTGTAGTTTAATTTTCTTTTTATTTCTCAAAAGAACAACTATTGTCTTAATCTATATTATATTGTCTTAATATGTAGTAAATGTTTGCCATGCTCAGCTGAGCTTATGTTAAAACATGCTGTACGTACACAGTTTTGGAAAACAATCTGGAGCTAAATGTTAAATAAGTAGTTATGTAGCCATTATGTGATTGTTATCTGTTGTGTTCGTCTTTCAATAAAATAAAATAAAAAGATGATTATTGTTTTTCAACTTTTATTTAACTTACTTTAACTATTATGTTTGTTTGGGTGTCATCTTGCAACTCAATGTTGAAGCAAATATCTTCAACCGAATGAGCTAAAATTTCTATACATCTTCAGTATTCAAGATTGCGGACTAATTATTTTTAATACAGTACTGCAATATGGGTATCAAATGAAAGGGCTTGCTGAGAATAACTCGAAATAAAAGCTTGTTTATATAAAAGTGTTTAATTTTACTTTAAATTTATTTATTTTTATAAGTGATATTATAAATAGTTAGTCTAGGAAAAGTCTTAACTACTGCCAGAAAGGAAATAACAACTCTTTATTGTAGGTACATTAATAAAAAAAAATTTTGATAAGACTGATAAGGGACACATGGACAAAACGAGTACAATTTTTCCAAATGACATTACTATGGATGTAACTGAGATACATTATCAGTAACATGAGATATTTTATAAAATATTAGTACTTGAAAATGGTTTCCGCTAAGTGGTTACTTATAAATTTATGTTGTATGTAAACATAACTTCCAAATTTATTTAAATTTTATTCACCTCGTAAAGCAAATTAGGTAGATATCAGTAATAAGGATCGAGGCGGGCGCATTTGTGCCACCAAATGAACAAATGTTCCTATTCTATATTCTTAATTATGACACATCCAAAATGTTCCTTTTTACGGTCAATTTGTTTTTTATTACCCCTATAAAATCAGGTGTTAAAGTTTACACCACTTCAATTAGAGGTGATTTTATTACTTTTAAATTTTATCTTTGTCTGTTTCCGGCAATTTCGAGTAAATGTCGAAACTTTCTAAGTTATTAGGATCATGAGGACGTAAATTTTTTTGACTTTCTTATTCCCTTGTGCCTAAACTATTTAAAGGCCCTACAAAAATAGTGAATTTTTATTTAAGGGGTAACTACTTTAGACGTTCCGTAAAGGAAAAATATTTTATCTTTTTTACCCGACTGCCGCAGAAGAAGGGTAATGTTTTTCAAGTGAATGTTTCTATGTATTTGAGTTTATTTCTTTGGCATGCACTGTAGTTAAATGTTATAAGGTATGGCAGGCGATAAACAACCTACAAAACATACCACGCTGTTTGGTTTGAACATTAAAATATTATTTTCCTTACTTTTGGGAATTCGCCCAGCTTGCAATATTCTGTTATAATATAACATTCAAGTAAATTTATATTTATCTACATCATCAGTGTATAGTAGTCCACTGCTAGACATATGGCTTCATATTAAAGATAATTAAATTTTAAGGATAATTTTTCTCTTTTTAGATTATTTTATTTTTACGCAGTTGGGTTTTTGATTTCAATATTTGTTAACTATTGTAATTTCTAATTGTCATGACAGTGTTTTTATTTTATAACAGATTAAAACAATTCTATCAACTCTTAAATAAAGTTGATCAGATACTAAACCTGCGCAGGTTAAACCGTTAACAAAAACTAGTATCACCAAAAAAGTAAATAGGTACTACTTACGCTAAAGACATCGTATATCATATTCTCACCTAACTCTGATCGATGAAAGAATGAGGCAACGTTGGAATATCTTGCATTAATTATGGTAAGCCTTTATTCTATAAGAGGATTACCTAGCTACTGATTTTGAACTGTATTTTGTTTTAAAATATATTCAAAATTTTTTTTTTTCTAAATTTGAAATAGTTACTAGGTACTACTGTTTGCCGTTCCTCAAGGGGAATTTTGATTTTTATTGCTTATGTTCTGCGCATTTTCCCGTTCCCGGGGGAATATGGGGATAAAATATAACATATGCTATTTAGTGATATTGTAGCTTTCACTTGGGAAAAGAATTTTTGAAATCGGTCCAGTAGTTTTTGAGTTTATTCGTTACAAAGATACTTGACAAATCTTACCTTTTTATAATATTCGTGTAGATAGGTATATACAGGTTAGTAGGTAGTAAGTATAGATAAATGTATTTCTTCAAGATGAAAGCTATCTCACTAAGAAACATGAAGATCGGATAACACTTAGCCGTGAACAAGTAAGAAACAACAGAAAGGGGGAGTTACTTCCTCATTGATAGATATTTATAAGATTTGTTCCTTGTTTCTCCCGATTGCAGGCAGATGATTTATATTGATTTATATTTATAGGAAGCGTATTTCCAACAGTGGACTAGTATAGGCTGATGATGATGTCCCAATATTTGGTGTCACATTCAAAACATTTCCTCGTTTGTCCCACGCCAGTGTTTTATTCATGGTTGGTCCAGAATCGTATCAAACGCATACTACAGTTTTAAAACTAACCTGTCTTACAAAGTCACAACAAAACATGCTCATATTTGATGGGCCTGTTAGCTCAGTCGGTAGTGACCCTGCCTTCTTAGTCGGTTGCGGGTTCTACCTCCGCTCGGGGCCAACATTTTCACATATTACACATAAAGACGACATTACACGCATTACACACAGTATATACGTAAAAAATTATGGAGTAGTTAGATAAATATAAAATATCTTGGTATTCACGGTTATCAGAGTACGTTAAACTTTATTGCAGCCAACAAAACATACAACACTGCCAACCCATTTGGTTAAGCTGCTGACATACTTAAATGAGACATTATTTATCAAAATTTACTCGAAATCTTCACAACACCTATTAGGACGTGGTACATTCATTCTGTTGACAACGATCATTTATTAAATAAGTAGTTAAGAATTTCCTTTCTATATTCGGACTGCAAGCTTGAGTGGAGCTTAGATTATTTTTAAATTTTCAGGTGATTACTTCATTACTACTACTTCGTAGGTATGTTAATATTATGTTTAGCGTTTATATTGCAGGTTTTTTAAAGTTTTAGTAATATTGTATAATTGATCAATTTATTATTTGTCTTGTGACCCACCTCCACTTTGCTTCGCTTTATCAGAATAAAACGTCTTTTTCCAACAGTAATTGAATTTATAAATTCGTTTTATTAGTTTCAGAGATTATCTATATATACAAAACGATAAACTGACTGACTGATTGGTGATGTATCAATGTACAGCCTAAACAGTTGGGTCTAGAGACTTGAAATTTTGAACATAGATAAATTATACAGTGTAGGCATCCACTAAGAAAGAATTTTGCAAAATTCAATCCCTAAGGGGGTGAAATAAACGCTATTTATTTTATTTTTTATTTTATTATTTTCGGAACACCTACAGCAAATTAAGAAATACAACTAACACCTAAGAAAATATATCAACGAAGCCATTTACAGGTGTTCGCAGATAGGTACAAATTTAGATGAAGACTGTCAAGCTCGAAAAAAAAAAAAAAAAAAAAAAAAAAAAAAAAAAAAAAGGAAGTTCAAGCACTATTTATAGCACTTAGCAATACATAGTTAAATATTAAGTATTTAAGTGTTGTTGCGCTCGCGACCGAGTATAGCCAAAGAATTTATTGCTAAATATTCGTCGTATTTCTACGGGTTTACAACAGAACAAATCTAAATTATTATGTAATTTTATCAGATTATTGAGTGAATTACTGACTCTTAAGATAAATGAATTTCGACGGTAGTTTGTTTTCGCTCTGGGAACAAATAAAGTTTTCTTATGCCTAACAGATATACTACGGGGAACATGGATACAAACATTTTCCAGAAGGCCAGGACAGTCAATTGTACCATTTAATATATTGATCAAATAAATCAGGTCAGATACCTCTCGTCTCTTCGTCAAGGGTAGAAAATGATACTTTTTACACCTAGTCTCATAACCATGGTCCTTTCCTTTACATTTAAACTGAAGGTATCGAAGGAAACGTTTTTGAACTGACTCAATTCGATCAATATGGATGTTATACTGTGGGTTCCAAACGACTGATGCATATTCTAAAATACTGCGTACGTATGAACAATACAGTACTTTAATTGGCTTTAACGTTTTAAACATTGAGGTAGATCTCTTTATAAAACCAAGGGATTTAGTGGCTTTTTTAATAATATAGTCGATATGATAATCATATGCTACTTTAGTATCCTGCATGATCCCAAGGTCTTTCATATTGTTAGTTTTAGTAAGGGGGTTTTGAGAAAGGGTATATGTATACACAACTGGGTTCGGTTTATGGGTGAAAGTTGTTACGAAGCATTTCGAGATATTTAAACCTAATTTATTCTTTACACAGTACTGTTCAAAACTGTTCAGATCAGTTTGAAGGAGATTGTAATCAGTGATACTTTTGACAGACTTATAAATTTTTGTATCATCTGCATACAATAAGAATTTGGAGTTCCTGAGGCAAGATCCAATGTCATTAATAAAAATAACAAAAAGCAGAGGTCCCAATAAGGATCCCTGTGGGACGCCAGAAGGAATAGGTTGCCAAGAAGACAAAAAACCATTAATAGCAACCGCTTGAGTTCGATTTTTGATGTAGGAAGTAAACCAGCGATAAAGATTTCCGTGAATACCGGCGTATATTAGCTTTTCTAGCAGTAACAGATGGTCTATTCGATCAAAGGCCTTACTAAAATCGGTAAAAACAGTATCGACCTGCGCACCCGCCTCCATCTGTGATGTCACATAATCATTAAAAACTAAAAGGTTAGACGTAGTTGACCTACGCGATAGAAAACCATGCTGTTCTGGTGAAAAGAATGATTGCAGAGATTCATATACCTGTCGGTAGACTAATTTTTCGAAAATTTTTGCAAATATACAAAGCTTTGATATTGGTCTGTAGTTTTTTACGTTCGACCTATCACCACCTTTATGAACTGGTGTTATGAATGCCGATTTCCAAAGTACGGGCACATCGCCTTCCCTAATTGATCGACTAAAAATTATACATAAAGGAGTAACCAATTTTTCTGCACAGTGCTTAATCAATATTGGTGATATGTTATCTGGCCCTGCTCCTTTATTAATGTTCAGATTTTTAAGCAGCTTTGAGACTTCTTTTGGGCTTATTTCTAAGTCATTAATATTCAAATTATTACAGCTACTATCTATCTGATTCGATGATGCTGTTGAGGAAGAATGTGGCGTAAGAAAAGTAGACTGAAAGTAGCCAGCAAATAAGTTACTTACAGACTCCCCCTTGTCAGCAATACTATCATTATAATTCATCACAGATGGCAACGTGTGCGAAGCCTTGTTTAATGATTTAGAGTAGGACCAGAAGAACCGAGGATTCTGAGCTACTGATTGCTCCACTTTGTCCAAATATGCTTGGTAACACTCATGCTCCATTGTTTTGGCTCGATCTCTAAGTAAGGAGTATGTTGCGTAATCATCCAGGTTACCATATTTTTTATATTTACCCAAGAACTTAAATTTCTCTTTTAAAACTTTTTTTAAAGATGAATTATACCAGCTAGGGAAAGTATTACTTGAAATAATTTTGTTAGGGATGTATTTATCTCGGAGTTCATTTAAAGTGGAATTAAGAAAATCTACTGCATCATTGATCGAGTTCTTCGATAATATGTGGTTCCAATGAATGTCGCCTAAGGCAGAGTTAATTGTGTTATAGTCTCCGCTATTATAATAGTATTTCTGTCTCTTGTTTTCTACTAATGGCTTATAAGAAACCAACGGTAAATCAATACAATAAGATCTATGGTTTGGGTTCTCAGGAACTAATGGGCTATCGCATGACCGCAATGAGACAATTGTATTTGAAAAAATCAGATCCAGAAATACATTATTTTTGTTAGGTATGTAATTGTATTGATCCAAGTTGCATTCCAAAATCGCATCAAGAAAAGTGGTTTGACGTTGTGTTGCTCCCGAGGGCTGAAGGGCACCAGAGGAGAACGTGCTCCAATGCGCTATAGTATTGTATATTTCATCAATTTATTATTTGTCTACCGACCTGCCCCCAGCTTCGCTTTTTCAGAATAAAATGTCTTTTTCCCATCAGTAATTATTTAAATTTATAAATTTGTTTTATTAGTTCCAGAGATTATCATTTACAAACAAAAATTGTACCTCTTGATAATGTTAGTATATAAGTAGAGTATAGATGGAGATAAATATCTAGATAGTATTTTGTAGTGGTTGTCTTATTTTATTTATATTAGCTCCACATTTAGTGCATAAAAAGCGCCTAATATTTAGCAGAATTTCACTTTTAATTGTACTCGTAAATCCACGGCCATAACAAATTACTCATGTTAAAAATCGTCGCTCTTTGTCTCCGCAACCCACTGACCTTTTTAGTCTGTGGACCGTGCGAATATACGACAACAAATGAATCACGTAGGTATATTTTCCGTTATAAGTTAATAATTAGAACGCTTATTGCAGTAATTCACCCACTTTGAAACTTAAATGCGTATATTTCAGCTCTTCCTTTGGCACAGTTAATTTACTTTGAAGTACAATGGGCTTACCGCTATATCAATTGACTGTGCAGAAACCTTTACTTAATGAAGAACAGAACAAAAAAATACTAATAATGTCAAGTGGGGTATCATTGAAATGGCAAGTTTTTGAAAATCATCTTCAAGTTTCTCTTACCATTTTTCATTTTGAATGACCATTTAGACCTATAACGATTTAAAGTTGCTTACTAAGTAGCTAAAAATAGTAACATAAAAAAACAAATACTACTGAACGAATTTTGATGAAACTACGGTTATATATTATAGCTTATACATCGGAATAACACATAGCCTATATTTTATCTCCGTATTCCCACGGGAACGGGAACTACGCGGATGAAACCGTGTGGTGCTGCTAGTAGGTAGGTAAGTAATAATGAAGCAATTATTATTCAATCGAAGATTTAAGTGCCATTATCATGAATATGGACTTAAAAATGTCAGCGCACTGAACTCAACATAATTATCCGAAAGACAATAAATATTTATTTCATCTGCCAATTACGAGGGCTCCCAATTTTTAGTCTCAAAGCTTATTTAAACAAAGCTAAGAATTCCCTAATTCGACGTGGATTGATGCAAATGACACCTCCTTACACACGACATGAGGCGACATAAACGTTCCAACATTTTATAACGTACAAGTTCATTCAAAAATAAACTTTAGAACGGTGACTTAGAGTGCTTAAAACGTTTTGTGTAAACGGAACAGATAATTGTGTAGTACACGGTGACATGTCAGTATTGACACAGGAACGTTGCTGTTTATTCTGAGGGTTGCCACTGCCGTTTTCTTTGTGCAATGCTATGTCACATTAGGTAGCAGGGTATTTAAAGTTAAAAAAATGTTTTAGTCAAAGATAAAAGAGAGTAGGTATATTATAAATACATATCTGTTTTAATTGTAAAATTTGTTAAGTTATATTTTAGGTATTCTTTTTTTTCAACTAACAGCGGCCCGCTGTTTCACCCGCGTAGTTCCCGTTCCCGTTCCCGTGGGAATATCGGAATAAAAAGTATTCTATGTCCGTCTTCTGGTTCTAAGCTACCTCCCCACCAACTTTCAGCCAAATCGGTTCAGCCGTTCTTGAGTTATAAATAGTGTAACAAACACGACTTTCTTATATATATATATATATATATATATATATATATATATATACATATATATATATATATATATATATATATATATATATATAGATAATCAAATGTTTTAATATCAACTCGAAAATTATGTGTTCTTAGTTCTTACGAGTATCTTATTTTTTCTTCAAACCAAAATCTTATTCATACAATGTGATCGACGGTGTTTCGAAGCTCACAACTTAAATTGATAAAAGTTATGTTTTGTAAGAGTCCAACTTAGTAATGTAGAGTAACACGGAAATCATAGATGGATAGTATTAAAATTCTAAGTGAACTCTAAATTCTAATGCAATACTCTAATAAAAAATTAAAATTGATGCTAGTATTTTTTAGTATAGCTTGACACTCTAATTTTAATTGTAGCTAGGTACTATCGAAAAAAGTTCTGCCTGATACACCTAAGTGTCATTTTAGCGGGCAGCTATCCTTTCCCACCGCATGTCGACAAAGCCCTCACTTATAGTAACAATGACAATAAAAAAAGTGTTTCTTTCATGTTTATGACCATTTAGTGTCGATGAATGGAACTCAATAGAAAAAAAGACAGTGTTACTGGCTTCTCATTGTGTAACTCTAATTAGGGTCGGGGTAATAAAATTTGAGCTTGCAAGCGACAATTTTTCAAAATGTATCAGGCTTAGGGTTTGCTGATAGTACATCGCGTACTTCATAATCCGTCATACACCACTATTTCTAGACTAGTCGGGTAAAAATAGAAAAGTTTACAGTTTCCAAAAACCTTACTTATAATTTATATTATTATTACATGCTTTTCCATGAATTTTCTACGACGAGGGGGGCAATTAAGTGGATTTCGAATACGTTTAGCCATAATTTGACTTGTTCAAATATTGAGCGGGTGTATCACTCGGGCGTTATGTATAATCGCTTTATAATATTCAGTTTGTTTGTCGCCATCATTTGCTAGTGACAGCGTCGGGGTCGGTTGCTTTTGTTTGACTTACTTTCCGTGTTTATTCTCTACACTGTACATATAAGCATATTTCACAATTTATAATTCATTTAAAACTCAAAATACTTAAAAAATTAAAAAATAATATAATGTCACGCCTTTTTTATCCCCGAGGGGGTAGGCAGAGGTATTCCATTACTGGATATACCCACATTTCACGAGATATATTGGACCCCTAAACGTGATAGTTGGTGAGCCCATTGCCGGACCGGGTCTGTTTACACATGTCTCAGAATTAATTCTGAGACATGCGGGTTTCCTCACGATGTTTTCCTTCACCGTCGAGCTAGTGATAAATATGTACGTAAGTTTTTGAAAAACTCATATTGGTACATGCCAGGATTCGAACCCGAGCCTCACTGATTTATCGACCGGCTCTTTAACCGTTCGGGCTATCACTGCTCTCAAAAAAAAAATAGTTCAACTTAATTAGATAATGGAACCGAAGATTATGAAGTTTCTCAGTGGTTTAGTGCCCATAGTACAGATTGCCTAGACTGAGCCCAAATGCACCGTCTGTGAATTGAGTCACAAAAACTGTTAGTTACTTACATGGACTCCGATATATTACCCTACTTCTGAGGCAGTTTTGTGAGAAGCGACTGAATATTAAATGACCAATGGTTAGTATACTGGATTAAAAAGCAAATAGCATTAAAATGTTCCCAAAGAAGCGGGGAGCAAATGATAGTGGCCGTAAAACTGTGATTAATATCAACTTCATATACACCGTCCGGTGTCGTAAATAGACGTGTACTAGTCGTGATCGACACATCCATGCCATGCGGGTCGCATGCGGACTCGCTACGACAAATATCTATGCGAAAATAATAAATATTCCCCTGCTAAAGCAAACCAAAGTTTTATTCGCTTAGCCAGCAATTGTATATAATTAGCAAGCAATTGTAGATATTAAGAACTATGTGTCAGTAACTTTACTTCTTTAGTGTTGCTTCAATTTTACTTGATCTGGCTATTGGTCAGGGCATGAAAAGTCGAAGGCTTATAAATGTCAATACCAAATATTAACTACTCATTCTATTCGACTGACGTTTACCTACGTTTTAAAAGGCCACTTGACTGAACGGGAAGTAGCGGCACCATAGTTAATCTAATTGTGTTTCGTTTCTGACACTTGACGAGTGATGTTGCCTGATTTACATTAACTAGTACTTAGATCCTGTGTTGCAATCGATGCGATCTTCCTTTGACCAATATACACACTTTTCATTTCGTGATAGACTGTATTGAAAATTTTATTCTCTGAATTAATTCTATGTATATGAAATAAAAGCCCAGCCTTCAGTGTATTATTCCACATACTTATATCTTCTTTAATTCGTCGAGCACCGCGCGGTTGCAATGAGCAACGTAACAATTAAAAAACAATTGTGTTTTATTTTATTAGCTTAAGAGGTTAATTATTTTTATAGTACTTTATAATAAGATAATACATTGTTTTTCTTCACACTTAACCTATATAGGTACCTACTTAATTTGATTTCATTTTTTTTTAAACTCAAATATTTTAGTGAAATCGACATATAAAGCCCGCACTTCGCAGGGGAAGTGTTTTATTATTGCTTTTATCTTTGGAAATCTACAATTTTTTTCGTCCATTACATAGCTCGTCATTTATATCGCAACTGCTAACAATTAATTTAATTAAAGCCGTAACATTATGGGGCGCTTTTCTCACTCAGTGTTTTTGATGTAATCATTTGTTATTTTTGTATAGCAGGTTGCTTCGTTGCGAGTTTAATGTGGCGGAAAAGGGACATTGAAACGTTCTGGAGTATTTGAGTGCGAAGTTTTGTATAATAAAAACTTTTTTTTTCTTAAATTATATTTCAATCTGTTTAGAATTTAGAATTCACGTTAGCAATACATAGACAAGTCTTACATAAAGCTTTATCAGTTGCTTATCACAGGGCATGATATCTACATGGGTGAAGTTTGAATATCACATTTAGCAGGTACAGTGATGATCTGTCTATCCGCATACTTCCGGCCACACAGCGGGTGGGAAGCGTGTGTCATCGCAGTTTAACCCGTTAACCTACGGTCTGCAGACGCATAGAAACATTTATTTTACTCCTCTAACTTCACTAGGCATTACTGCGGTCTTTTTTGGTTCTGTGTTTTAGCTGTTTACCCTAATAGCTTGGTAGCATTTACCGGACTAGGGAGGGACTACGGAACTCTACCCTGCGTCTTACAAACTACGAGTACTTAAGAACTACAAAAGAAAGCCTAACGAAGCCCGGGCTGTATTTAATGCGGCCAGTTTGAGCAGTTGACGCTGAAGCCATAAAAACACACCGTCAGTTCCGTGTTCTCTCTTTCTCTGAATGATACGAATTTGGGCATATTAGAAACCAAACAATAGCCAATTTGATAGATGTCAAAAACATTTTGATCTAGTTTTGATCCAAAATATAATTCAAACAAACTATTAAACATATCGGTACGAGCGGTAGTAGTAGTAGTAGTAGTAGTATGTAAAGTAATAAAAAATAAATGTTTTTTGAATTGAAAATTAACTGTTGGTATTCATGCATAGGTTCGTGTTTTTTGGTGCCATTTTTTTATTGTGTGAGGGATTTAATTTTAAGCAGATGTTTAGTTCTATATTCATGTTTCTTTCGGGACCGTATGTGAATAATCCCATAATAACAAAATTGTATGTATTTTTAAATTACACAATCAATTCTCCGATAAACTGCATCGTAACCGCATTATGCCATCGCAATTAGTATGAATAAAATAACCACAACCATTTTTCGCCCTATTAATAAATAATCGCGTGCATTCCCACGAATATCATACGGTTTTAAAAATAAGAGCCTACAAATTGATGAATCATGGCCATAAAACAGGGTGCATCGCTAATTTCTTATCTGTTTTGGCAAAACAAAAAGATCAAAGGTCGTTTGAACTTCACCTTTGGGTTCAGTAGTTTTTTAACACTGTGCCTGTAAAAATAAACTTACAAATCAGCTGTAATGAGAAATTAATAGAAAGATAAAAATTGGATTTAAAATATCCGACGACGTAGATATTTATAAAAAATGAATTTCCGAATTTTTATTAAAAATTTATTATTAAATTTATAAATAAATTTTTAACTTAAGAATTACATAGTCGTAAGTACTAATGTAAAGACAAAAATGTAGAGACCTTCATCAATATTTCTTCACTTTACAACACCGACGTCACAAAAACTCGCCTGGATATAAAAAGTAAGTGAAAGGGTTTTACCAATTACTCTCCTTATGGTGCAGTCTGGTTAAAAACGTAGCCTATCACACTGTCAGAAGTGAAGATGCATCTCTCACAACACCTCACCTTTTAAAAAACTAACAATAACTTTACACTTCTTCTGAGGCAGTCGCGCAAACGGCTAAGATGTTACTGGTTTAAAGTAAATACTTTAGTCTTACTGTACACTACTAAAAATTCATAGGGATACTTACCACAAACAAAAATAATGATCACTCATTGGGCAAGCGTAAAAAAATTACTGGACTGGACGAAATAATAAACGGGCTATCATAAAGCCGGCGCACACTGCGCCGTGTGAATAGACGACACCTGTGCTCGGGGGTGCGGGCCAATAATATCATAGACTTAAAAAATATAGAACGTCCAACCTCAAATGGTACGTAATGGACTAATGACCATTATCGTTTTCATAAACAATATATAAATATACTAACAGACATCCAATGGCGTGCCAGAATTTAGCTTGAGAATTCTTCAAAATCCTTACGTAGTGAATGTTTGCATCGTATAAGCAACGTTTGTGCATAAGTGCCTATGTGTAACAGTTTCAGATATTTCTTGGTGAGTGAGTCAGTTCCGGGTATTTCTCTTTTGAATAGCCATCGTCTAAAAAATTGCTAGTGCCGTCAATGTCTGCCAACTAGAATCCAAATATTTATAAGAATGAGAGTTCCAATCGTTTCGGTTTAGTATAGGGAATATTATTTTAAATCTTAAAATAAAATAATATTATTTTAATTTAAATCTTAAAATGGTATTTAGTATCTTACATACAGCAGACTAACTTTATCACCATCCTTATCATAACTTTAAAAATCTCCAATAATCTCGATAAAATTACGGCGCTAAAATAATAAAAAGCAACACGTGCATACGTAACACTACATTATACGAGTTCACCCACAGATTGTCCTCTATAATGAGTCGTCACTAACAAAAACCCACCGGAAACAAGCCCGAAACGTGACGAACAAAATTTCTTAGTGATTTCTCATTTCACCCCTCACACAATAAACCATTTGATTTGTGTAATCAAATGCGGGCATTCGAATTAATTAGTTTGTTACGCACCTGAGCGTTTACTCTTTTGTATTGTGTCGGACAGCCATGTTATTTCTATATTCCATCCTATCAGTTTTATTTTACTGGCAGCGAGGGTACATTTTATAGAGCAGAGACCATTTTTGTATGTTAAAGTTAGTGTTTTATATCTCTACTAGGAGGTCGTAGCTTGCACGGTTCCAGTTTCTTCCAATTCCCGTGGGAATTTTGGGAAATTCCTTCTTATCGTAAGTACGTCTAGTTTATAAAAGAAACGTACCGTGTAAATTTCAAATTTCTAGCTTTAGTAGTTGCAGCGTTGATGAGTCAGTCAGTAATTTTTTTTTTATGATAAAAAAGGGGGCAAACGAGCAGACGAGCAGCAGCAAACGGGTCACCTGATGGTAAGTGACGTCCGTCGCCCATGGACACCTGCAACTCAAGAGTCTGCGCTGCCGACCTTTGAGTAGGGGGAGGGGAGGGGAGGGGAAAGGGGATTGGGCCTCCGGTTACCTCACTTACTCAACGAAACGCAATGCATTGCTTTACGCTGCTTTTCTGTGAGGCCGTGGTATCACTCCGGTCGAGCCGGCCCAAGCGTGCCGAAGCATGGCTCTCCCACGGTTTTATTTATAGGTTAAAAAAGTATAGAAAACAGTTTTACAGTAAATTTAACAGAAAGAAAAAAGTCTCGAATTAATATGTATAGATTAATTAATTTTCAAATAGTTTGTAATACTTACTAAAATTAAACATCGTTGGTAATCGATTAAAAAAACCACTCGACAGCGAGAAGTACTTGGCTCAAACTACCGTGCAGCCATTTCATTTTTTCTATTGTTAATTTGATGATAGGTTCAACATCATTCGGTTGCTTTATTAATTCTAATTAAACAGTATGCGCACCGTCCACTGTTAAGTTTCCATAGCGTAATTATACGTTTTATTGAAAATAAGTTGATTTAAAAGCAATAACTGTTTTGATTTCCGAGTTCGTTGCTGAATTGAATTCATATTTAATTAATTAATTGGTTGACTACACGGTAATTTGCATAGAAGGTACTCTGCTAGGTTTTTGAAAAGGCGATATCTTATATAAAAAAAAAACATTTTTCAATGTAGGTAAAAGAAGTTTTACGTAGAAACGTCAATAGTCTATAATAACAAGGCAATCTAAATTCGTCCATGGAGATTGGCTAAATGTAAACAATGTGCTTGAGGAAAGACCCTTAGCTCAGCAGTGGGCTCTTACTGATGAATGATGAAGCAGCCTATCTTTACCTACGAGGTGCTGGTTCCAAATGCAGCAGCCCGAGAAGAACCAGCAAGAACTCAATGGTTTTCTTTCTTTTTTCCCAAACGGACTTTATTTTAATGTCTGTATTTTTTTAATTACAGGCAAAATAACGAATATACTAAACATATTGTTGTGCACAGTATAATCCAAGCTAAATCACTACATAGTATAAAACAAAGTCGCTTTCTCTGTCAATATATCCCTTATGTATGCTTAAATCTTTAAAACTACGCAACGGATTTTGATGCGTTTTTTTTAATAGATAGAGTAATTCAAGAGGAAGGTTTTAGTATTAGCATTGCATCCGTGCGAAGCCAGGGCGCGTCGCTAAAAACTATAAAACATAGATAGTACAGTCAAGAGCACGCTAAGCTTGACACTTGGGACTTTGACCCGGCCCTGTTTTCTATGGCGCGCAGTACATTTCAGAGCTCAGCTTAAACTGGTAGTGTCAAGCTTGACTTGCTCTTGACTGTACATTCGTTTTGAAGTCGTACGGATGTTAATTAAATACTCGTAATATGCCAACCGTAACTCCTTTAAAATTACATCACTCCTTAGATATTGCTGTTTTGATTTGATTTGTATGCTGCCACTACAATAGTCTGGTTATCTAACAACTAAAGTATAGTAAAGATTCAACTGCAATAGTTACATACTCTTCTTAACTATTTATTATAAATACTCGTATTTCTGTATAAATTCCACAAAATTTAGCTGAAAGGTGCCTAAAACTTTTCTATACAAAACTAAACGTCTAAACCCGAATAAATATCATACATCATCATTAGGAGTCAAAGCCCCAACCAAATTAAAGCCTACTACAACTACGGCGTCACAAATTTATCTAAGTGTAGTTGCGTTGCAAGTACCGAATTACTGCAGGTAGTCATGAAATCCTCCTGCCTACAATACCAGCAGAGATTTTACGGTCTCACATTTGCATACTCGTAAAATTTAGTACCTATGCATTTTGTCCGCTAATCCTAGCGTTTTGACACTCTGTGTGTAACAGATGAGCCGGTTCTTTACTAAAATAAACAAAGATGAGAGTTTATACTTTATGCTCAAGTGATAAAGCCTGAATTGATCTGCAGTTGTTTTGTGTAGAGGAAATTAAAGGTTGTTGGTAGAGAAAATTGCCAATCCGATGTTGATCTTACAAGTTTGGTTGCAGATAAGAGTTTTATGTTACCTAAGCTTTGAATCGTAAACAGAGTTCTATAAAACGTCTGTTACATAAACAGTGTATGTTTGTGATAGAATGTTATGTCTTCAAACGCTAGCTATGATTTTGATTAAATGTATTTATGTTTGTATTGATCGTCATCTGTTTTATGGTTTTGTTCACAACCAGGAGTTCCCCTGTCGTGCGTACAAATTACATGAACTGATTATATGCACACGTCAATAAAGCAGATTTGAAATTACACCCACTCATAAAGTCTCCCTTGATGAATTTCATGCAAATGTCTAGACAGTAAAATTTGAAGTGCGTTATAGTCTCCCTGATGAATCGTTTGATCCCAATGTGAAATTTTAGTGCGGTTGTTTACTTTACAAGCATTTTTGTTAGTATCTAGAATATACGGGCCTGTTGGCTCGGTTGGTAGTGACCCTGCCTTCTGAGTCGGAGGTCGCGGGTTCGATCCCCGCTCGGGGCCAACATTTGTGTGCATGAACATGTCCGTTGGCTTTATGTCTGGTCGTTAAATATGTATTTAAGTATGTTTATCAGTTGTTTAGTACCCATAGTACAGGCCCTGCCTAGTTTGGGACTAAATAACCGTGTGTGAATTGTGTCCCACAATTGATTTATTTATTTATTTATTTCTTCATCGCCGTTACAACGCTTTGTTTTTAATACCTCAATGTGGTATTTAAGTCTCTTAGATTCAGGGTTTTACGTCACAGTTTAATCAACAGAAGTAATTTTAGGTGCGCGCATAAGCGGTTGCAAAGGCCTCCTGTGATTTTTATGACAAAAGTCTTTCGCACAAAATTAGGATAGCAAATTGCGAGATTTATCGAATTGTCTCATCTCCAGCATTGGCTTACGAATGCCCTCATCTAGTTTACGAGCTTGGATCTCACAGAGATTTAAGACACGTTTTATAGATGATTTAATTTTACGACCACTGATTAGTTTCCCCGGTGATCCTGGTAGTGAAATGGGAACTGTGAAAAAAATACTATATTTATTTGTGTTACAACACAAATCTTAATTTAGAGTTGCCTTTGTTGAAATTCTCTTTCGGAAACCGTGAAATTAAATGTTGCGTATGATTTTAAACATGTGGCAAGCCGTTGAGGAATTGGGTGTGCGGTGACAAAAGTAATTAGTTGTATATTTAAATAAATTGCGACTCAACAGAGAAACGAGTAGCCCAATTGGTTTTAGTTTTGAAGAAAGGATATCATTGGATTTCACTCGAATGCACCAGAAGGTAGGTAATGTTTTCATGTATGCAATATGAGAGAATACTTCGTTGTAATCTCTTGTATGTAAGAGTATGGTTTGACGGTCTTTGAAGTGGGTTTATCGTTAAATTGTAGCGTTTGAGGAAAAACCATGGAAACAGAGACATAATAATTATTGACATTGAAAATAACACTACATCGTATTAATGATGTTAATTGCATGATTTAATGCAGCAAGTTATAGTGATCCTATGATATGTTATAATATGAACCCCTGTATTAATTATTTACCTGTAATCGCAATAAAGAGATATTTGATTTGATTTGTTTTGATTGTCAACGAGCGGTTTGATCGAGGCTTAAGGTGATCAGGGGGCAGTTGACTCTGCCTAGATCCACAGAGGAAATAGTCTGCTGGGTAATGTTGTTCCACATAGTTCCACCTTCAAGAATATTGTTTATCTGTAAATATTGTAAGACAACTTAGTTTATTTTTTTGTACATAAACAAATTCTAATAAGCCAATACATGATTTACAGATGCTCGCTCCTTGCTTGATTGGTTCTTTAATTCTCTAAGTCATTTTCTAGAGATTCTGCTAAGCCATGCTGTAACAAAAAAAAATAGTGAGATAATAAAAAAGCCAATTTAGGAATATTGACAAGTCAATATTCATCAATTTTCAAATATAATTAGGAAAATAGGTAAGTACCATTATTTTTTTAAATGCACTGTAGCCCCGGGCTAATCCTTTAAACGAATAAACTTCCATTCATAATCTAAGATCAAGCTACTGTAATGTATCTAAATATAATTTAAGTCATGGTAAATATCTCAGGGCGAAATTAACAATTAGACAAATTATACTTTCAAAGCAATTGATGTCAGTATTAGCATTTAGCATAATGCCAAAGACAATATTTTGACCGAGGGGTGAAATCACACCCCATTTAAACTTCTGTTATCTTTAAAAACATAGAGAATTCTATTTATGTTTTAGATCCATAGATTTAGATTTTATATATCGAATAGATAGGATACATTTTTTTGGCTTCGATTTTATCTCACTCTCTGTATCTTGTCTTGTACGTTTTATTCCATATTAATTTCAACTTTTTGTTGTTTGCTATTAAATAGGAAATGAATTGTGATTAAGAAGGAATTAATTTTAATGTAATAGGGAAAGGCTTCCTTTGTTTATTAAATTGCTTGACCACTACAGAAAATAAGGTTTTCGAAGTATGTTTCATTAAACGAGGGCGCGTAATTAAAAATTCCTGATCCTACGAAAAGGGTGAATCAAACGTGAATTGAATCTTAATTATTGCCTACACAATGTATGTTGGCCAGTTTACAACGTACACTTTTTGCTCTGTCTCACAGATATCGCACACCCTTATAGGTCTAGAACGATCTAGAACTTAGTGGAGAAGAATAAAATTACACAAGACTTCCTTAAATAACAATAGGTTACTTCACTAATAAAGGATTTTTTACAATAGGTATTATAGGGTATGGATGTTTTTTATTTTTCAAAAAACCTCGACATCGCTATTAAATTAGTTAAAAACAAATTGAAATAAGATATTTTAGACGTCCAAAATTAATTTAAGTAAATGTTTAGTTAAGTGAAAATGAATAATAAAAGTTACTAAATCAATAAATAATCCCACGCCTTTTATTCCCAAGAGGGTAGACAGAGGTATTTCATTTGCAGAAATAACAGCGTTTCATCACTAATAGTCTTTGGACCCCTAAACCTGATAGGTGGTGAGCCAATCGGCGGACCCGGTCTGTTACACATGTCTCAGACTTCGTTCGAGGACCTGCGGGTTTTTTTCACAATGTTTTCCTTGTATAGTGATAGTTAAGTCAAGTTACTAAAAACATTTTCAATCAGAGAGCAGTGATAGCCCTTACGGTTAAAGAGCCGGCCAAAAATCAGTGAGGCTCGGGTTCGAATCCTGGCATGTACCAATGAGTTTTTCAAAAACTTACGTACATATTTATCACTAGCTCGACGGTGAAGGAAAACATCGTGAGGAAACCCGCAGGTCTCAGAATTAATTCTGAGAGATGTGTAACTAGACCCGGTCCGGCGATGGGCTCACCACCTATCACGTTTAGGGGTCCAATGTATCTCGTGAAATGTGGGTATATCCAGTAATGGAATACCTCTGCCTACCCTCTCGGGGATGAAAGGCGTGAGATTATATATTATATATATTTTCAATTGCTGAGCGTCCATTACGATAATGTTGGTACTCGGAAAACTATTATGAGTTAATATTTACTATTCTCATATTGACTATATCAATCCAATTCATGCCAAATCGTCCTGAAATTCAAATCCAATTCATGTCAGTTCAGCTATGCATCTGTTAATATTTGGCGAGATGGTTAATAAACCACGTGAGCTGCAGTAATTTTGCTTCATTACCGGGAAATCGCTTTGATAAGACATGTAGATGGGATTATGAACGGCAGCAGACCGGGTTGTTTACTACATACCAATCCTTTGTCTATTACTAGCTCAGCCAGATCAATTAGATGCGGTTTGGTTCGCAATGCAACGCTACAGTACGTCGAAATGCCTATTCGGAATTATTAACTGTAAAGACTTGCTTCAATAACTCAAAATAATTGTGTCCGTCTCCTATATCCTAATTAGTATCATTGTTAGAATCACATAATGTAGATTCTGACGCCAATCGTGTAATATATTATGTGCAAATACTGTCTGTTTTCTAAGTAACTAATCTTTAACTATGCTTTTACTATATACTTATATATAACTAGCGGATGCCCAGCGGCGTTGCCCGCGCGGATTCCGTTTATTCCCGTTCCCGTGGGAATTTCCGAAAATCCCTTCATAGTGGTTGCCTACGACATATTTAAGACACCTACATACCATATTTCAAATAGCGGGTGCCCAGCGGCGTTTTCCCGCTTGGATTTAGGTTATTCCCCTTCCCGTGGGAAATTCCGAAAATCCCTTCACTGGTTGCCTAGGCTACGACATACATAAGACACCTACATACCATATTTCAAATAGCGGGTGCCCAGCGGCGTTTTCCCGCTTGGATTTAGTTTATTCCCGTTCCCGTGGGAATATCCAAAAATCCCTTCATACCAATTTCCTATGACATATCAGACAAATTCATACCATTTTTCAAGTTTCTAGGTGTTATCGTTTCGGGGTAGTACGTATTTCTCTTTTTAAATAGTTTTTTTATGTTCCCGTGGGAATGAGATATTTTCCTGGAATGAAAAGTATTCTAAATGTTGACCCGGGTACTCCATACCAAATTTCATCAAAATCCGTCCAGTAGTTTTTGAGTGATGCGTGCACAACCAGACAGACAGACAGACAGACAGACAGACAGACAAAAATTCCAAAAATTGGTGTTTCGGTATCTATATCGATAACTATATACACTACCGTTAAAATTTTCAAAAAATATTTAATGTACAGACACGGCCCCGTTAGAGTTTTATTATATGTATAGATATACAATATGTAACAGAATAAGCGCAATCCCTAAAATTAGTTTGTTCAGTATCGACTACTTAATCGATTTCAGCTATTTTTAATGTGTTAAATTTTTCCGAAAAATGAATTATCATAGCTGAAATTCGTTTTAGTTAGCTATCTATGGAAACTGCACTATTGGCTAGGCACAACTAAAGTACGAGTTCATCATTTGATATACACTATGTACTAATTTGGGTGTATAAGGGATTGCAATTATTCTATTATGCGTGTATGTATACTATTATAAACAGGAAAGATTTGTATTTTTGAATTTTTGTATGTTTGGGGAACGAAAACTACGCGGGTGAGACCGCGCATAACCACTAGTATTATATAAATACGAAAAAGACTTTGTTGGTTTGCTTGTTATGCTTTCAAGGCTATACCAATAAACCGATTTTAAAAAGTCCTTTAAAATTGGAAATGTGCATGATCAGTTTATCACTACATAGTATAAAACAAAGTCGCTTTCTCTGTCAATATATCCCTTATGTATGCTTAAATCTTTAAAACTACGCAACGGATTTTGATGCGGTTTTTTTAATACATAGAGTGATTCAAGAGGAAAGTTTTAGTGTTAGCATTGCAAGTAAAAAAAAAACAGCTATCTAGGTCTAAGGGTTTAGGCTGGGCGTTGATGAGTCTTTATATATATAGATTTCAAAACAACATTTAGGAACCGAAGATGAAGAAAATGCGCCTTGAGAAACAATTCAAGCAAGAATTCACAGTATGAAGTCCCCAAAAATTTTGACAGGCGTCTTCTAGTGGACCGCAGATAGCTTCGACACTGATTTTATTTGTTGTAAAGAGTTAAAATTGTTAGCATCTTCGTAAGAGGTACCTAATCTTTGGAGCTATTGATCTGCAGGCGTATTCACGAAGATTCGATATTCGACTCTGAATCGGAAAATCTGTCGAACACTTTCGAGATGGGCTGATGTTGGTGTCGAAAACTAATGTCATTATTATGTGACTTAAGGATTCGGAAAATTTTTCACTCGATCGAAATCGAACGGAAACGGTATCATCTGTCGAACACTTTCGAGATGGGCTGATGTTGGTGTCGAAAACTAATGTCATATGTGATATAAGGATTCGGAAATTTTTTCACTCGATCTGAATCGAACGGAAACGGTATCGAGCCTCCGTGAATACGCCTGCTGATCTAGTGAAATATTTCAATGAGAAGAATCTACACTTTTCTGAAGTAGTATGTTTCATTCATAGATTTAGTACACTAACGTGTGCTCATGTTAAATAACAAATAAGGTTCGTCTTATAAAAAGGTTTTAGTATAATTTTCAAAATTAATAAAAATAAATTTAGTTATTTAAGTTACACTAGAACTTAATATTCCCAAATAAGTACTTTTAAGTTAATTTTAAGTTCGTAAATTATGCACAGTGCAATAATAGCAAAACGGAATCAAGTACATATGTCTGAGTAGCATTAGGTTTTGGTAGTAGGTAGTGATTGAAATTATAATTGACGTAATAATTTTGTGCCTTGGGGATTACCTTTAGGCCAACAAAGCCTGTAGGGGCTTATTCGGCGGCTTTTGACTTAATTGCCTATTGATGTGCTCAGGTGTATCAAGGGGTTTACAGTTATAGTTTATTGTAGTTCAAAATTTCACTCGTAATGTGAGTTCCGTTGCTGTATTTGTGATATTTTAAATAAATAAAATAAAAAAAAATTCTCACGTTTTTTATCCCCGAGGGGGTAGGCAGAGGTATTCCATTACTGGATATACCCACATTTCACGAGATATATTGGACCCCTAAACGTGATAGGTAGTGAGCCCATCGTGCATCGCCGGACCGGGTCTATTTACACATGTCTCAGAATTAATTCTGAGACACCTGCGGGTTTCCTCACGATGTTTTTCCTTCACCGTCGAGCTAGTGATAAATATGTACGTAAGTTTTTGAAAAACTATTTGGTACATGCCAGGATTCGAACCCGAGCCTTACTGAGTTTCGGCCGGCTCTTTAACCGTAAGGCTACACTGCTCTCATATTTTATTTTATGTGATATTTTACTTGAAATTATAAGAAGCTGCGCAGCCCTGGGGTTATTGAGTTTGCCTTTCATGAGTAAGGTCAGCTTAAAATCCTGGTCAGGGCATAAATGAGCTTAGCAAAAATATTACGTAGGTACCTAATCATCTCTAGTTCGACGGTGAATGAAAACATCGTGAAGAAACCTGCAGGTCCCAGAATTAATTCTGAGACATGTGTAAAAGACCCGGTCCGGCGATGGGATCACTACCTATCACGTTTAGGGGTCCAAAGAATATCTCGTGAAAAGTAGGTATACCTCAGGGATAAAAGGCGTGAGATTATTTATTTTTATTTTTCACGTAGGTCACTAGCTCGATGGTGATGGAAAACATCGCAGGTCCAGAATGGATTCTGAGTCTTATGTAACAGACCCAGTCCGGCGATGGGCTCACCACCTAACATGTTTAGGGGTCCTAAAAATGCTGCCTAGCTCCTCGGGATAACAAGAGTACCTAAGCATTTTTTTGTCTTTATGTGAGTCTATTTATTTGGCATGCTCTGTGTAAACCTAGATATTGAATCAAATGATTAAGAGGCACCCTCACATTCTTTAGGAACTAGGAGTATTAGTTGGTTTTATACTCAAAGTTTGGGAATGAATAAAAAAAGTTTTTGATTTTATTAGGTACTATTTTTAAATTCAAAACTTTTAATATCTTATACAACTTTTTATTCCTTTTTCAAATCGAACACCAGATTCTTCAATGTTTTCAATAAGTAGTTTTTTAATGTTGAAATAAATAAAATCTCTTTGAATCTATGCACTGGCATAAGAAAATACATCAATGTCAAGTACTGTAAAATTTTAAAATGCTGTCCTTGTCAAAACGATACGTTGTTATGTGTGTTCAAAATTTGTTCTGTGCTTGTTTAGTAATTAATTAGTCTTGCTTTTTATATAAAAATACGAGGTTGTGTATAAATCTGGAGATAAGATGTAACTTAAGGGTAGTGCTAAGAAAACGATGACCAGTAAACCAGATACTAGGGATTTTGAGGAGAGGTATAGCGGATGCTTTAAGGATTTTGGCCTTAAAATTGGTAAAGGAATTCATTTATACGAAGTCACATAAATGTATTACTGATATTTATTGATTTAACTTTACTAGCGAACGTCATTTTTCGGAGAAATTGCTTATGGAATGAATCAGCTGTCGACTTATTGTCATCGTGTTGAAGCTATTTAATGCACAGAACCAACCTATGATATCAATAAATGTAGAACGTCAAGTTGGAAGCCTGACCAAGGAATTGAGCTGTTATCTTGACGTCAAGATAGCAGCCTCACTGAAGGACCTTGAATATCGCTATGATAGTACTATTTTTATGCTTCGGGCACTCATTTAGCACTATTTAGGAAGATTTGTTTGGAATTACGCCGAGACGGTATGATAGAACTATTTTTATGCTTCGGGCACTATTTAGCACTATTTAGGAAGAGTTGTTTGGCATTATCAAAACAGCTGAATGTCATGGTGAGGCTTTCAAATTGACGGTCTCAATAAATGCGCGTTTACCAGTATAGTCATAAGTTTAATTTTACAGATCTATTTCCATCAAAAATAAATAATCTCACTTATTTTCCCGAAAGCAGAGGTATCTCATTTGTGGAAATACCCACGTTTCACCAGTAGATATATTATTTGGACCCCTAAACGTAATAGGTAGTGAGCCTGGGTGCTATTACACATGTCTCAGAATTAATTCTGGAACCTGCAGTTTCCTCACGATGTTTTCCTTCACCATCGCGCTAGTGATAAATATGCAGGGCGTAAGTTTTTTGGAAAACTGAATGAGAAGCTGGCTCTTTAACTTTTTAATCAGTACTCTTTCTAACAAGACCTTAACTTTCTGCATCAATCTCTGATTTTCAAAAAGGCACACTTTACAATAATGTTTCTTTGTTTGTCCTCTATGCAAACCTAAACCTTTCATTCGATTATTTATTTATTTATTTATTTATTTCAAATTATTGCACAGTACATATAGGCTTACATGTTTAGATAAAACTCTATATTATGTCGGCGGAGGATTCTGAAAAAAAAAACTAAACTGACGACGACGTTCTGACGACAACGGGAATAAGTTCCGATCTGATCTGATCTGCCCCCTAGCCAAGATGCGAGCGCTAACGAAAGAAAATCCTACTAATACCTATTATAAACGCGAAAGTGTGAATGTATAGATGTATGGATGTTTGTTCCTCTTTCACGCAAAAGCTACTAAACGGACTTTGATGAAACTTTACAGTTATATAGCTTATACATCAGAATAACACATAGAATGGGAACTACGCAAGTGAAACCGTTAACGTTAGCGCATCTTGAATCTTGGCCTTGGTCAAATAGTAAATTAATAAATAAATACTAATTTTAAAAATTTATTGCAGGGTCTGGTCTCCTCATAGGGGCTATGATAGGCAGTTTCTTCATGCGAAGCTCTAGAAAGTGGCCACTGTACATTGGAGGAGGTTTAGGATTGGGAATGGCCTACACCAATTGTGAAAACAGTCTCAATAACTACCTCCTTGGGTTGGACCCGGTGATTTGTAAAATAAAGTTAGTAAACATTAATTTCGTATCAATCGTAATATTTTTCTATATTTTTGGTCTAGTCACATTACATTACATAAAGTAAAATGATTTTATTCATACCAATAAAATTAAATAAACATTCATCAACACAAAACAATTAATTCATAAACGAGCCAAAGAAAGATCAGTTATTGTTTGTGCATTAGAAAAGGCTGATGAACCACTCAATTCACAAAGATATTCATGTCATTCTACATAAGTTCTATGACATAAGGAATAGATGGTTCTCGCTGAAACAATTTCTAGACTAATAATATAATAAATTATAAAGAGGAATGATTTGTATCTTTGTAACGAATCAACTCAAAAATACGAGATGGATATAAAAAAATATTTTACCAATAGAAAGCTCACTATTTTAAGTTTAAGTAACATGGGCTATATCCAACAGGAACGTGATTAACGCGGGTGAAATCGCCGAGGAACAGCTAGTCTTAAAAATTATAAATGAATTTGAAAAATTCTCTTTTCACATAATATAAAAAATACCACCGGCAATTGCTCCAAATGATCAGTACTACAATTAACATTTACAAATATACAGAAAATTCTCCAAGACATAAATCTAAATAACAATAATATATAACCATACCATCCCATAAAAGACCGCACACACCATTGCTTAACCTACGTGACCTAAACATATCAACATTGGTGAGCACCAACCAACTCACTTGAACTACAGTATTTTGCTGACCACCTTTCCGCTTTTGCCGGTCATCCTTCTATGAACAATGATTGCTCCTTTCACAGTCGCTTATTTGCCGTCGGAAACAATTTCCATTGCACCAAATTAGCCACAGTCTGGGAACAATCGATCCCTTTCAAACCGAACAACGGAGACGGGAACTAATTACCGCTATAAAATACTAAAGGGACCACTAAAAAGATATTTTGGACTACTAAAAATAGTAGCCCACATTGTAAAAGGTTGTAAATAAAGGCGACGTTACAGCTATCGATAAAGAACTCAAAAGCACATTGTAAAGTGCAAATGAGTTGAAATAAATATCAGTCAGTGTGTTAAAATATTAGGGCTGACACTATTTGATTTGAAAAAATAAGCTATTCAAATCCTATACAACATAACTGAAATAAATTTTGTGTTTTTCTATGGCAATATCAGTCTTTATCTTTTATCTAGTCCATAGCAGGACATAGACAGACCTCCATTCCTTTTCTTTTATATATCTTCTAAAGTCAATATCATTATAAATTCATCTTGTGCATAAATACGCCATTGTGAACTTTTTACAATGCTAATTAGATCTCCGCTTTTAATTTTATTATTTGAGGTATGTGTAATTAATAAGGAAAGGCGAGAACAACTTACCTGACATAGTCGGCAACCCTGTTCTAAATCTTTTAAAAGCGACAATGTCTGTATGGTCAACAGTGAAGACGTTATTCTGCCCTTTCTTTAGTAACAGCGGGGCACTTCCCTACCATTGCCGCTTTGTCTTCAATAGAAAGGTCAGTTATGGTTGCGTCTTTAGCTATTCAAACTTTTATAGTTTTTGCTCCTATATTTGTGAGGAGTTTGGCAACGCCTTCCTTCCCTTTATTATAAGAAATCGCTTCGTTGTTTGCAAACGTACCGCCTCTATAGTCTTTGCCACCCACAGAGTTTTTGTACAAAGTTGCCGTTGTAGTTGTTCAATTTAATTTTGGGCTATATCTTCCTGTGTTAAAGCGTAACCTTAGTTTCTTCTGCCCTGCTTGGCTGGTAAATCGTCTTGTTATTTCGTTTTCAATATTTTTATTTGTCCAAACGTTTCAATCGCCCGTGACTCATACTGGCCGGTGTGGGCTTTGAAGTCTGTTTCCGAAAGCGTTTCTATGGCTTTTTTCATCGAATGTCAATTACAGTTTTCGATTTATTTGTTCATTTAGCAATCGTCTGGTTTGGATTGATGGGAAATACCTACAACTATACAGAAAAAAATATGTTACAAACCTTCTGACGATTAAGTTTTTGTTTAAAATTTAGAATTATTATCAACAACCCGTAACTACTTCCACACATACCTATAAAGATTTTTAAATAATAATAATAAGTACATTTTTAAATTTATGTCACTGTTACGAAGTTATATTTTTCTTTTGAATATTGCAATATGACTTTTTTTTTGTTTTCAGAAAGAACCCTTGAAGCAACTAGTCACAGGATGTTTTGTGTAATTAATGTAACTTATGGTAACAATATTTCTGTAACTTATTTTAATTAAAATGTTATAAATTAAAAAAACTGCAAAAAAATATAAAAATTGAAAATTAAGTCCATTTATTTAAATTTCCTAATAAGTATCAATGTCCGATTATCGGTACCCAGATGTTAAAAAAAAGGACCTACTTCTTTCACATAGCGGTATCTTCTATAATAAATAAATAAAATAATCTCACGCCTATTATACCCGAGGGGGTAGGCAGAGGTATTCCATTTCTGGATATACCTACTATTCACGATGTTCTTTGGACTCCTAAAGGTGAGCCCATCACCGGACCGGGTCTGTTACATATACCTCAGAATTAATTCTAGGACCTGTGGGTTTCCTTACGATGTTTTCCTTATAAAATATATAGTTTTCCTTTCCTTAGTTAGTCAATTATCATCATGTGAAGCAGGCTCTTTAACCGTAAGGTTATCACTGCACTATCCTCTAAAATATTGTTACTATATTACAATATCAATCGTTCAAAATAATACTCAGTAAATTAAAAATATTTTACATAGCTGCATAGGTACCGATTAGTTAATTGAAAACCAAGCCATTTTAAGGTCCAAGCCATTTCCACGCTTTTTTCTACTCCAAAAACATATTCCTACTACCAGTAACACTTTCAAGACAGATTCACACATTTTAAGAAATCTTACTATACCTACCTACCTTTTTTTCTGTTATATTTATTTTTGTGCTAATTCCTTGAAAATCGGCCATTACGATTTACAATGATACCCTAAGATTATCGGTTATCCATAACGCTACCAGTAAGGTCATCGACCATGTCACATGATTTCATCAGGTGCAGTGTTCCGCAGCAGCTAGCAGGAATGCATGAGTCACAGCGGTGATTCACTGCGGTGAAGTGCCGGTTACAGGTGGGCAGTGGATACGGTAATACTTCAGTATTTTTTTAAACTACCAATTAAGTAGTTGCATCTTATTAAAGTTAATAATATTATTCGCAAAACATAAAAGTATAATATGAATTGTGTCATTTGACCAAAGAAATTAAAAAAACGGTTAAATAGTAAATTTTGTCAGGTACAATCTAATCTAGTCTTTATCGTATACAAAATAAGATATTTTTATTGAATAGTGACGTGAAGTATTCAAGTGAAAATAGTCAACTTTTAACCCATAGGTATAACCTTTTTGTAATTGATATTTACACCAAAATTTCACTAGTTTCTTCAGAATAAGAAAACTTTGATGAATAATCGCGATTTTTTATGAGGTTAACTCGGTATAGAACTGCACAGTTCTTCTAGCCATGGTACAGCTCCAAATCAAACAACATATATTTTTATAATTTTAGCAGACGTCTAGCAGAGCTGTCAGTACTAATCCCGTTAATCCCCTTGCCGAAGGAATTTCAAAAAATCCTGACTCAGCAAACAGAACCAGTCAAATTTCATGTTCCTAGGTGGTATAGTTTCGGTAATTTTTGACGAGTTAGTCCATTTTATAAATAAACTAACTGCGCGGTTTCACACGCGTAATTCCCGTTCCTGTGGGAATACGGGAATGAAACATTGTTGTTTTTGAGTTTATTCGTTACAAAAATACAAATCTTTCTTCTTTATAATATTAGTGTAGATTTAGATAAACTAGTACCTATTCCATTTCTGGAAATACCTACTTTTCATCAGTATATTCTTCTAAATGTAATAGGTGGTGAGCCCATCGCCGGACCAGGTCGTTACAGATGTTTCAGAAATTATTTTTCGACTTGTGGATTTCCTCACGATGTTTTCCTCCACGGCCGAGCCACTGGCAAATGTTCCTAAGTTTTTGAAAAACTCTTTCGGACCCTAGAATGAAAATCGGGCTCTAACCTCAGGGACGCTAGTACTATTTATTATACTGTGCTCAGGGCTATCACTGCCCTGTCTTATGTAGATTATCATAGCTGTTGCCCGTAACTCTGTCGGCGGGAACTTTTAGGTTATTTCGTCCCTTTTAATTCAAGATGTAAACTAATTCTAACAGGTTTTACCTTGATTGCAATGGTTTAGCTTTCATGATATTGGTAAGGAATAGAATTTGTAGTTATGCCAAGATTGTCAGATGGACTATGCACGTAGGGTGTCACGACAAATAGCGGTGCTTGATAACCAGTAATGGGCCGATGTAAACTGATTGTGAATATTAAATCTGCTCATTTTTTAAGGATTATACTGCAATAAAGAGAAATATTAGTTGTATAGACTCTTGCCAAAGATCAAACAGCATTTGTACTATTGATAAATAACAGATTCTTATCTTTGGGTACTTCTAACCTTCTAAAGCATTATATTCAAGTCCTCTCCATTTCTTTTTAACCAAAACAAGAAGTATATCGTTAAAAGTTGCAGTTCGTGACATAAAATAGGTCAGTCCCTCCGGCGCAACGCAAGTGCTTCCAACAAAAAAAATATAAAACACTTTTATAGTCTTTTGTTTGAGAATAATTGATGCTTTTAAAATCTGAGTTTTATGTGTCTCTATCAATTTAAGTTTAATTAGTTGACCGGTGCCTTTGGCGAAGAATTAAAATATATGTTTTAGCGTACGATACAGTCATCTAAGTAGTCAATAAAATATATAATTACTAATTAAAGTATTTCCCGTTTGTGATATGCTATAATAGTGAATAATCATGCACTCTACATAAAGATACAAAGTGTACAATTAGATTTACAGCTCTTTGTGCTGATAAGTTATAGTTATATTGTAATGTAAGTACCTACAGAATTTTTATATTCTTTGAATATAATGTCAATTGGCGGCCGGTATCATCGGTCGATTTCATCAAGATCAATAAATAAGGGGCGCGTTTCGGCAAAGAAGTTAGAATTATACAAGAAATACTTAATTTTTTAACGACTTTAAATAAAAGACGATTATTAAAAAACCTTACAAATATTTATCTTAGTAGCTATTGTGACATTGTGATAAATAAAGAACAAATAGTTGTTATGACATTGATTATTAGATTCAAAAGCGATTTACAAAATGGTTTTAAAAATAATGGATCGATAGATTTTTTTTATCATAATAATATATGACGTGATCAAGAATGGTCTAGATTGGTTGAAGCGTCACAACATAGTACGTAATACGGAACTCAATGCGCCGGTCATGCTTGCTTGCTTACATGCCCGTTTATGCCAGTGAGCATCTACAGTAACGTAATATAATATCATTGGTTTATGCAATGTTCACCAATAACTTTTTTACCAACTATACTTACTTACCAACTAAATATTATAATATCAAGTCTATTACCAGAAGAGAATAAGGGACATTCATTTAATGCATTCATTTTCTGCACAACAAATTTCAAGCAGTTGCAGTGACGCAACCTTGACGCAACTCACGTATTATGTTAGAATTGTGGCCTAACGTAATATTTTATTCTTTCCAATTACCAGCACTAGGGCAAAACCTTGTTCCAGTCAAAAATTGTCTTTATTTGGTTCAAGTGTAAATGGATTAAATCCAAACGTTTGATCAAACATTGGATCATGGTTGATCCAATAATGCCTACCAATTGATGATCCTTTTACTCGCTTATTATCTGTGGGCGTGTCTGTTCACGGCACAAAAGATGGGCGCATATAAACTATAAAACCAATAAACATCGCCACGCGATTCTCGTATTAGTGCGCTTGATTTAAATCTGAATCGACGTTAAGTTGTACTTTAGTTTTATGGCATTTAGGTACCCCTTTTTAATGCAATGCAAATGATTCCTGTGAAACGGTTTTAGAAAAACATTAAGTCCTAGTTTACCAACAGTTATACTAAGCGACCCTAAATACCATAACCAGTATTCATCACCACAAGGCACAAAAATGTAAACTCAAGTTTATACGCAAGTGCAAATATGTAAACTTAAGTTTATACGCAAGTGCAAAAATGTAAACTTAAGTTTTTACGCAAGTGCAAAAATGTAAACTTAAGTTTATACGCAAGTGCAAAAATGTAAATCCAAGATTATACACAAGAGCAAAAATGTAAACTTAAGTTTATACGGAAGTGCAAAAATGTAAACTTAAGTTTATACGCAAGTGCAAAAATGTAAACTTAAGATTATACGAAAGTGCAAAAATGTAAACTTAAGTTTATACGCAAGTGCAAAAATGTAAACTTAAGTTTATACGCAAGTGCAAAAATGTAAACTTAAGTTTATACGCAAGTGCAAAAATGTAAACCCAAGATTATACACAAGAGCAAAAATGTAAACTTAAGTTTATACGGAAGTGCAAAAATGTAAACTTAAATTTATACGCAAGTGCAAAAATGTAAACTTAAGTGCATACGCAGTGATATAATTTTAAACACCCAATTATTATAAGATTAGAGTAGGTAATGATGAAGAGCAATGGTATGATTGTGGGCATGTGATAAATTGCTTTAGCTTCAGTTCAGTGTTGATGAACTCGGACTGGTATAAGATGACCACAATCATCAGAAACATCATGTTAAAGATAACATAGTAGTTTTTAATTAGTCATCCGAGAGATACTTACTCATTCTAATTATTCGTTACGAAACACGTTGCAGAAAACCTAATTTGACTTTGAAAATGATATTTGAATGCAACATTGCTGTTTTATTTAATAAAACCCCCGTAATATGAAAGAGTTTCCCTGATAACGACTTATTTAAAATGAATGCTGTCATGTCCTGCGAGGGTAATGAAAATATTTCCCATCTCTCCTTTATTACCCGCGATATTAAATCCAGGTTCAACAAACATGGATCCATGTATTACTACTGTTTCTCACTCTATCAGTGTTCCATTCTGTTAACCGTTACTGTTTCTTAATTCACATTTGCGCCTTATGTACGGTGGAATTGTCAGAGGTATTCCATTTCTTGAAGTATTAACTTTTCACTAGTGTATTTTGCAGAACACTTAAAGTGACGCCCAGTGATGAGAAAAGTGGGCATACTTCTAATAGATCTATCACTGCTAAGGACACGGCTCCACACAATTACCTTATCATACATAATCTAAAGGTATCAGGTAAAGACATTCTCATTATGTATTAATTCTTGCTATTTTTGATATCTTTGAAATTTAATTCACCTACAGGCGATAGATGGAAATTAAGAAATACATTTTCTTTGTTCAGCAAACGAGTGCTGGCCATTCTTACTTTTTACATATTTAACAAAGAATGTAATTATAATAATTATTATAATGATGTTTATATTCATAAAACATGTAGGTAGCTCTCTAATTAGAATTACATATGCTTGTCCTGTGGGGTGAACGCCTAGTGATCTTATACTGTGTTTTCCAACCCACCTTCGTGTACATACCTTAAGTTTAAATTCATTTATATTTGTGAAGGGTATACACCAACTTTATAAGAGAATACAGAGTCCACAAGTGAACTTGTTATTGGACGATAATGATTTTTAAAATAGTAGCTGTAGGGATTCAGTCAGAACGGAATGGGAAATAGACAAATAGTAGTGGTTATTAAGCAGATATCACTAAATTGTAGTCACAATGTTCGTGTGCTTTTTCGCTGCTGCACCCACTAAACTCTCACAATGGATTAACGACATAAGTCAACTTGTTATGTTTTATTAGGCTATGACTGTAAAAGTTGAGTACTTACATCGCGTTTCAGATCATTGAACTGACTTAAGTCGAGACATGTTTGGGTAGGTCAGTTTTTATTGTTTACGTATTTAACTCGTTTCTTGAAAACTTTTATGTGCCGTAAAAAACAAATTTCAGGGAATTCATGTTAATTAACTTTTTCCACGTCAATTCAAGACCTAATGTTTAATTTATTTTCATTGTCAGTTTGTGTGAATATTAGAATTTCTAAGTCGGAAAATATCAAAGAGATTAAAATATAATAGGGCAGAGAGGGGGCATTGAGAATATTTTCATACAAAACTTTGAAGGCTAAGGGTCATGTCCTTGTCATGTCAGTTAGTATGAACGCGAGCTGTGATTCGGTCGAAATTGTACTAGACTTATTCCACTTGGAAAACTTTTGATTTCAAATTTTTCTCGCTTTGTCCCCTCTATGCCCTATTATATTTAAATCTCTTTGGAAAATATCAACTGAAAGTTCCGTAAACTGTTTGGTGTAAGTATCAATATTAAAATTCAAACATTTATAATACAATTAAAATTTTATTTTTTATTTTGCATCTAGGCAATGGAAACATAGATTTTCCTTTTTGTAATGCTAGAACACAGTAAAGTTGTTTACAAATATTATCAAAATAATAAAATAATATCATAATAATTCAGTCAAAGTAGTGATGTAAAAATATGTTAAAAAAAAATATAAAGTTTTTAGGAAGGGTTGTTGACCTACGAGCCGCCTTTATGGGCAGCGATGCGCTGTATTGCACAATACTTTGATCAAGTAATGTCTGGAAGAGTCTTATAGAATTATCATTATAAACCATCATCAACCCGTAGGGGCCATATTCCCCCACGCGAACCCCCCGCGGATTGGGAGATGGTGTTAGGCTAGTGCCCACCGAACTATCAGAATGCCTGGCCTGTTGGCTCAGATTGTAATGTGCCTGCATTCTGAGTCAGAGGTCGTTCGACTCCCGGTCGGGGCCAACATTTGTGTGAATAAACTGTATGTTGGCTTCGTGTCTGGGTGTTTAATTATATATTTAAGTATGTTTATTGGTTGTTAATTACCCATAGTACAGGCCCTGCATTTGGGATTAAATAACTCTGTGTGAATTGTGTCCTACAATTTATTATTATCTAACCGCTTGCGTGTCTCCGTTACTTTAATTTTTTGGCGACATTGCACCGTAACAATGTTACAGGAATGTCACCGAATGTGTGGTTTTCCAAATTAACAACAGCAGCTTTTACTATCGACAGATTTTATTAGTGACTGGTGCACTTTAATCAGTATTTTAGAGCAGATTGTTCGACTGTGTAACAGAAATAATAATTTGTTTTGAATTGACAGCAAAAGAATATTAAGATTCACTGTAAGTACTTATAAAAAAAAAAACAAAATCAAAATCAAAAATATTTATTTATCTAATAACATGTAATGTATGGATGGGTTGATGCACCCTTTTAGACCTATTGAGCCTGTGTTAGGATGCATCGCTCCTCCGTAGTACTATTTTATACTAAATTTTTTATACTAATTTGTATACTAATTTACAATTTCTCTATATATTATCACCTTTTATTAATCCTCCTAATATCATATTCGTGAAAGTTTGTGAGTATAGATGGATGTTTGATGCTCTTTGATATTTATGTCAATATAAAAAAAACTAAATCGATTTTGATGAAATTTGTCAGAATAAAACAGAGGCAACTTTTTATCCTGAAACGTAGGCAAAGTTGGGGTCAAAATCTAGTATAAAATAAGTAAATACATATCGAAGCAAACTTACATTCACAAAACATACCATTAGCGATCTTTTTCACAAGAAAATTTATGGGGACGTCTCAGCAGAGCACGTACAAATTTTTACTCTCAGCTAAATATTACCTCCGTTCTTGTCTAGCTCGTAAATAATATTCTTTTCAGAGGAGCTTATTGCGTTCCCTTATGTGTGTGGGGAAGAAACAAATAGTTTTGAATGTAAGGAAAACCGACGTGAAATACGTGGACTCGCCGTTAAAGTGGACTATTGTCCAGTACGCTGCGGCGGGTACGAAAATTAGAGTAGGGGTTTATATGGAATGGTCAGACTATATCCGAATGCACTGGGAAACTGCTTCAAAAACAGTTTTATTTTAAAACTAGCTCAATGATAAAGAAAAGTAAGCAATCTGTATAATACATGTATAACTAAGTAATAACGAAAAATAAATAAAACGACTGCGCGACTGACAGATCAATCGATCAACACACAGCTGAAAAGCATGAAATTTGATACGTAGGTTGACGTAAGTGAATACCAAGAAGGAATTTTTAGAAATTCCCACGGGAACGGGAATCAAACAGCACTGGCAACGCCGCTGGGCACCGTAATGAACTACAGAAGACAGTTTGTCTGATAAATATTTGCCGTGTGAAAATTTATTTTAATGTTCATTGACGAGCTGTCTGTTACATATAAAAAGTTCATTAAAATATCTTCCGATCTTATCGCAACTTAATGATGCGTATGTAAATTATTGTCCATCACTAAACAAACGTGAGCACTTTATGTCATTAAAAAGACCAATACGTTTTTTTTGCCCACTTTTTGTTCATAGACCGTATTAAATTTGAAGAGTCTAAAGAGATCAAGATCTTCACCATCTGAATGACATTGTTTAATACCCTTATCCAATGAAAAGAGCCACACACAATGCATATTTTGAATACATTATGACCTGTGAACTAGTGGCATTTGGTCCTTTGTCATGAGTTAGAAAAAAATATTCAGTGCGTGATTCCTTCGCCTTTGAAGGGTCGTGGACCTCTGGGGATTATGATTGTGTTCCAATCACGATGGTTACACGATGCCAAAGATTTTGTTTTTAAATTATCTATTTTAAACACTCATTTTCTTCGATTTTCTTATGTAAAAATTTTAATTTTATTCAGCTATTAGTGTTTATCTATTTTTTGTTCTACTATATCGTTTGACTCTTTTACTTTTTCTTATTGTATATTTTAAAATACTTTTGATCACATTATTTTAACATACTAGCTAAATTGCATACACATTTTTTTGGCAAATTATTGTGTTCGTATCACAAGTAATTTAGAAACAATTTATATTATTCTTAATAATAATAAAACATACGGCTAGAGATTGCGATTGAACTTTTTTAGACGGCAATCATTACACGTCACACTACACTGCTCTATGGAGTCACTTACTGACATATTGTGATACAATTTCGTCACGTATAATTAATTTCATAGTGGTCCAAATATCTTCTTGCATCGTACCTTAGGGGTCCTTTTGTTACCTTTGCTACCCTCCTCCGACCCCTTATCTCTCTATATTATTTATTCATGGCTATTATTTGACCGTTTTAGGTCTAATGATGCTCAAGCTTTGTTCTTCTGTGTGTCAGAGGTGTAAAATGGGATACTTAACGATCGTGACGTAAAGGACATTGTTCGACGCTGTGACTTTTGCAAACAATTTAATATCCTTTAAATAAAATCTATTTCATAATCCTAGCATTCAAACTTTAACTGTTTTAATACTGTAACTGTGTGCATTTTACATTTTATTGCACAGAAGTTTATTATTTAAAGTATTTTGTATTCTAACAAAAGGGTATTTGACTGCCTAGTCTATACGTAAGTCTAGTAATTAATTATAATACGTTTTATAATCTGTAAAAAAAGAATGCAAAATGTACTGAACTGTAACATGATATATAACACTCATAACTCATAGTGCTTAATTGCATCACTTTTTTAATTTTCTTTATTATTTATATACTGTGATACAGTAAAATACTCTATTGTTTATTATACGCAAGTACTACACTTACCAAGTTTAATAATAAATAATAATAATATAATCTCACGCCTTTCATCCTCGAGGGGGTAGGCAGAGGTATTCCATTACTGGATATACCCACATTTCACGAGATCTATTGGACCCCTAAACGTGGTGGGTGGTGAGCCCATCGCCGGACCGGGTCTATTTACACATGTCTCAGAATTAATTCTGAGACCTGCGGGTTTCCTCACGATGGTTTCCTTCACCGTCGAGCTAGTGATAAATATGTACGTAAGTTTTGAAAAACTCATTGGTACATGCCAGGATTCGAACCCGAGCCTCACTGATTTTCGGCCGGCTCTTTAACCGTCAGGGCTATCACTGCTCTTTTCGCAAGTTTAATTAATATGACAAAACTTATTGTTCGACCAAAAGTTGAATTTCTCATACCTATAAAATCATTCTTACAATTATTGACACAAACACTTACGTTTTACGAGCTCAATTCAAATTTGTCGCAATTAATAACATGCGTTCTCATCGAAACTTTTAATATTGAAAAGACCATCTTTATTGACCATTAAAAATATAACTGCTGAAACTCGCACATCTATTATTTAGACTGGGATATTAAAATGTACTTCTGGTTGTTTCTTTGTTAGTTTAGATTTTTTGCGCATTGTCGCTTGTGTACTAGAAAGGGTATCTGACCCCTCTGGAAGGCGATCGTTTAATAGTTCCCGGAACTGGTTTTCGTAATAATCAACAATGTTGCTATGTTTATTAAACAAGGTAATAAGCCCGTATAGCAATTCTTTTTTTTGGTTGAACATCGTTGTTTGTTAAACCTGTATATGTTTTTCTAATCACATATCTAGTTTCAAGTATGGCAAATGAAATATGGTACATAAAATAAGTTTGAGTTTTGTATATTTCGACAGATATTATACTTGTGTTTTCTCTTTTTATAAGATTAATAAAATAAGTAGGTAACTAGTCACTAGGTATTCCATTTCCATAGTTGTTTCGAAAGGAACGTTAAACGGTTTAATCTCATGTCTTACTAGTAAATATGGTTTACAATAATAATTATAATTAATAGCCTTACATAGCGCCGATTCGGTTAATCCCATGCATTTTGATCCCAACATCAATGCTGTTTATTATTATTCTGATTCTGATGAGATTCTGTAGCTAGTGATAAATAATTTTAACAAAATCGTAGATAGTTAAATTAGAAAAGTAACTAGTAAACAATTACGTACAAGAGTGTAGCACCAAGATTAGCCCTTCTCTAATGGCTCAGTCAAAAGTTAACCCTTCTTACAATGTATGTATATATTTTCCCCCGTTCAAGATTCACACAATAACTCTTTCTTGACCTATAAACAAATACCCCTTGGAGTCAAAGAATAGCCATTAATGAGGTGCAAGCATTAATTCTAGGTCATAAACTAACGAATTTATGTTGTAAAGCTTGTCCTATAAAATGCGACATGGTTTCTTTCAGACGTAATGCGTGTGATGTTACCTTTATTCTTTTTGACATTGTTGCTGAGTTATGGGGACAAATTTTGTTACTTGGCTTTCTTTTGATTGTGAATGGCGTAGAGTCGATCTTTTAAGTGTTTCAGAAATTTTTTATGTCTTGTTATAGTACCTACCTATGCTGGGATTTAGAAATTATCTTACTGACTTATCTGAGTCGCCGCTAATTTTGTTTAGGGGTCACAAAATACAATATCTGGTGAAATGTGGACATTTCTATAAATTAATATAATACCTCTGAAATGGTTACATTTCAAGGAAAAGTGCACAGCGTTTTCTAAAAATTTTAAAAATTATCGATTATTTTACATGATTTTATAAAAAAAAAAATCTTACCGTAATCATTTTATTCACTATTAATTACCATAGATTTTTTTTTATTATAAAACTTTTTCACATATATTAATATAATGCAAAGTGGAGACTCGATGAGAATAAGGACAACAAAATTGAAGACAACTCAACCAAAAGTTGTTCCGTAAAATATGTGCTGGTCCCTAATAACCCTTCATAATTCTGAATGTCCGTTTGCAGGACATAATTGACCATAAATAATAGAGATTACATATGTTTATTTTAACCCTTCAAAATAAGAAAAGGGGCAAGAAGAATGTATCTTAGAAATTTGCGATAGTCTTTAAATAGGCGAATTTGTTGTTAGATAATGGGAGTTGTAACATTATTGTCAGTACCCACACGAACAAAGCAACGAATATATTATCTAAGTACAACCTTACTTCATCACATTTAATGTAGTTGTTATTCTTATAACACATTTTTTGTATTTAATATTCTTGTAAATTTTACGTCATTGATCTTTAGAATAAGGATTAAATTTTAGTTCTTTGTAATCAAATATATAAATTTGACTTTATATGTAGCAATAATTACTCTTTCAAGGCTCAATTCAGCGAAGTATTCTTATCGCGACGCTAAATCTCAAAATGTACTGTAATTTCTAGAATTAACTTTATTGCACATTAAACCTAGGCTAAAAGACGTACGAGTGTAGCCACGTTTTCAATACTACTTAAAGTCAGATTTTGTATTCCGTGAAATTCTGACTGATGCACATTTCAATAAAACAAACATTTTCTTCCTTTTCCTTCTCGTTTACAAAAAATCTGACTTTAGTACCTACATGATTTTTATTTGTTTTAAAATTCTGAACACTAGTTTATCATTGAGAAAACTTTAACGCTATTAGATCATCAAATACCAAAACTTTTAAAAATGACACGCATAAAAAAATAAACTGACCACCCCACTCGGTGGCTTCCCCACTTTGAACTTTGACATCTCGTGAACGAAATTTATCAGATCGCCTGGTGGCCTTCTAATTTCTGTAATTTACGTCGAAAATGTGGTTTATTTATATGTGAAGATCAAACACAGGTGCACAGATTATGGAATTGCTTCTATCGGAATCTATTGTTACTTTGAATATTTACTTTTTAACGGAAAAGTAGGATTTACGTGGAACTTGTTTTGTTTTCTAAGCTACCATACATAAGATAAAAGTCGACTGATGTATTTAATTCCCGGAAATACATACATTTCATACATTAGGTATTTTTAGTTCCCGAAACGTAAAAGGTGGTGATCGTATCGCTGCACGCTGCACGAGTGCTGTTACTCAAGCCTTCAGAAACAGTTCTAGGGTCTGTTTTCTCACGATATTTTCTTTACCGTTGAGATAGTCATAAAGGAGACGTTTCATGAATGTATGGAGACTGGGCCTGCACCATGTACACCAGTTTTTTAGATAAATAAAAATAAAATAATTGCGACCTGACCGGTAAAATGACAATTAACATTATTTTGATTTTTGTCGAACTAATTCACAATAACATGGAAATTGGGCTTAAGAAGTTAGAAATAGTATTATTTCAGTATGATTCGATGCGGATCCATTGAAGTTTAATTACTTTTATGCAAGTTAAATAGATGGAAATGATTTTTTTAAATATTTTTTTGATAATCACAAAATTTTTCTCTATCTTTTACGCTGGTGTACAATGTGCAGGCCCAAGATGGAACGTCTCCTTTGAATGTAAGTTTTTGAAAAACTCATTTATATGGTTTCACCAGGCTACGGTACGGACCTGGACAACACGCTTGAGACCATCATTGCTCTCTAAAAAGGATAATAAAAATAATAGAAACAATCCCACTAATATTACAAACGTGTTAAGTGAGGATGGATGTTTGTTGCTCTTTCACACAACAAGGTACTGAAAGTGTGTTGATAAAACTTTATAGTAATATAGTATGTATATCAGAATAACACTCAGTACTACTTTTATCCCAGAACTCGTACAAAGCAGCGAGTAAAAGCTAGTATTAAATATATTTACTGACACACAACACGCAAACATCTAACCTAAAGACTTTCATGTTTTATTAATCACGCTATTACGGAGACGGAGTCAAATAATTCCCAAATTATGCCCAATAAGTCCACAACACTGCGATAGATGCCCTTACATTGATATTCAACATTGATGTATCGTCTCTTACAGCGGACAATAGCTTCCCTCCCGCTTCTGTATACGAATATTCCCCCCGCGTGACCCCTCGCGTGATAGGGCTATCAAGCTTAGAAAAAAGAAGAATAAAAAAAATAGGTAGGTGTATAGGTAGGTAAGTGTATTAAACTTATTCTTGTATTGAATTTTGTTGATTTAGTGAAGTTAATTTATTATTAATTTGTTTACGTTTGTACAGTCAAGAGCAAGTCAAGCTTGACACTACCAGTTTAAGCTGAGCTCTGATTTGTACTACGCGCCATAGAATACAGGGCCGGGTCAAAGTCCAAAGTGTCAAGCTTAGCGTGCTCTTGACTGTACAGGGTTTTTAAATAGGAAAAAAAGATTACGTGTATCAACTTGTTGCTTTTCCAGATTTGAAAAGAATGTTACATAAATCAACTTAGGAGAAAGAAAATTTTAAGACCTTAGAGTCTATGGTCTAAAAGCTTAGACATAACTGTGTAGTAATTATTTTATTATGTGTATCGAAAACGTTACATTAACGTAAACGTTAGTTAAAACGTTATATTAACGTTTTAACTAACGTTTAGCCTATAAATTATCTATAATATTTAATTATTTTTAATACTTCACTAAAATTGCGCAACCCTAAATCACAGTTACGCCCCCTGTTACCGCGGCGACACAACGTCGGTCACCCTTTACCGCCTGTTAGTGTAGCGCTGCGCTATTCGATATCGGCATCGATAATAATATATTTTAAATAACATAATTTATATCTGTTCTTTATTTGAAATTGGTTTCCAGAAATATGTATCTACGTAACAAGAACATATTCTGACGTTTATTTCGTGTGTTTTTTTTAAGATACCAGTAAATATTTATGATTTGTTGAAGTAAAAATTTATATTATAACGAACAAAGCACCATATAAAACGGGTTGAATGGTATTGGAATCAATTTATCATAGGTGCTTCTATTTACGATACCTATCACTTGCCACGTTTTGACTTTCGACGACGATAATTGATGAAACTTTGTAACCGTATTGAAGGACTATTAATATAAAGTCAAAGCGTGTTGATAATAAGCCCCTATTATCACATCCACGCGTACAAAATCAACGTGACAGTTCGACGGTGGTTAAAATTGGCAGATACGAATGAATAAAACACAGCAATTGGAATTCCCTATAAACACCTTTATTTGCTACTCACGTGTGAATTTCAACATTTCTCCCCATAATGTTATCTTTACAAACAATGAACACTTTATTCATAAACCGCCACCGCCACCATTTAGTCGATTCCCTAGCCAATTATCAAGGAGGATAATAATAGAGAAAGTAATAACGGCATTATGTGTCTTACAAAGTAGTCTTGTCATTATAAATAAATAAATAGTTTCACAGATAACTGGCAGCGCACAGTTGTTACCACACCCTTCTATTAGCATTTAGATATTGAAAAAGTATCTTACTGAAAATAATACATACTTAATTATGCAACGATAACGATTGAGCTAAAATTATAACCTTATTTTTTTGTTAAATACTATTAGAATTCATTTTCTTGACTTTGATAGAGTTTCTGATATTTTGTACTAAGGTATTATTAAAATATTTGGTGTCGGTGTGAATGATTATTTAATTTTGAGGTTTTTTTAAAATTTTATTAGATTTCATGACGTCCTATTTCATTATTTACTCAAATTATGATGTGTACCTACTCAAACAAAAACGTTAAAATTGTGCTTAGTTTATGAAGACAACTTTTAACTTTTTATGACTTTGCAATCCAAAGACAACACATGTTTCAATTAAAATATAGCTCACACTTGCTATCAATAAAAAAACTGGATACCTAATTAGAGTCGAGTTTTAAAGAAAAATAGAAAAAACATTCCGTAGAAAATGTTTAAATAATTAATCGACACTTTCGTTACGTCACCATGTTACGATAGCCGCACTGTTTCGATGAGTCACCGCAGCGTTGCGGTTGAGACGGTGCATGTGTTAGTGCCTTTATTAGTTTTTCAGGTATTAAACCTGAGAATTATTGTGATTCCTACTTTTTTCGCTGTTTTATTCTGGCTTTCTGCTAATTATACATCAAACAAAGGAGTCACATCTTTTAGTAGTAATCATTTACCTTCATGCATAGTGGAATTAAACTACTATTATGCAAACATCGAGGTATTCACTTTCAAAAATAATGATATTTGTAGTGAGATACTGGACATATTTAGATGTTTAGATTTTTAAGCTATTGCATAGCTTCTATCGAGGGCCTTGAGCGTGGGGACCGAATCCAGAAATTCCGTAACAAAAAAAAACCTCACGCTCCCCACTCCGACGGGCACGGAGGTGTGGCTTGAAGGCCGTGCATTGTCTAACGTCGTTTCTTTTCGGCAGTCTTGTTGATACAAAATGCTATGCAATAGCTTTATTTATTTATGTACGTTTAGTCGTCACAAAACTGAAAGTTTTTGAAAGGGTAATTGCGTGTGCGATCTATTTCGAATAGACTGTAAATCGAGTAGGTAGATAAATTTAATCTTATTATTTCTTCTAAATGGTGACAGTATCTAACATTTTAATCTTGGTATTCATAGAATGCACTAAAAATATTTGTACAAGGTGAGTTTAAGATGTATGTTTGTTGATATGAACCGTTTAATTAAAGTTACGTGTCCATGTTCGGACATAGGGATAGGGAAGACAGATGTCTCTAATTGAAATACCACAGTCTCAGTTCGTTTTGCTTAAATGTCACGAACACATTCCCCGTTGGATTGCACGAGTCTTACAGATTTTTCTACAAATAGTATACACGTTTACTTATATCTATTATTATCTACAAATATTAAAACAAAGTATGAAGGAGCGGAGGTGAAATGCTCCTGCATCGTGAAAAGGAAGGTGCCTGGGGACCGCGGTCCTACGGTTGATGTTGGACAGTTGTATTTATACAAACTCATTAGAGAACTCTGATAGCGCGGCTTAGAACTCGGCCGTCTATTGGCGCGTTTTATGTGGTGTCGCTACAAAAGTTTTCATTTAAAATTCATGAATTCCGCATCTTCCAGTTTAACATTAAAATAATTCTGACCTATTATTGAAACTACCATAGTTGATATAGATAACACACCCAAATTCCTATCACAAAGTTTTCCAATAAATTAAAGAACTAAATGCGATAAATCAAGTGGATTATCTCAATAAAAATAATGCGGTAACGTTTTTGGAATACAAAAAGTAAATAAGTATTTCTTATCGCGGCTTGCCCTTCGGTTCTTTGGGCCTATAATTCTGTGTATTTCCTTTGTTTTATGAATTGGAGATAAAATTTGATTCAACACGAATCGACGACGAACAACTGCTGTTATATATGACATATATATACTTAATATTATAAATAGCTACTTACAATTGTGTCTGTTGGTACTCGTACGTTTAGAGCAATCTCTGGAAATAGATACTGAACTATATTTTATTGTGATACATATTTCTACTCTTTATTATTATCTTTGTGCCAAATCTCTGCATCGTTACAATCTGTAAAAAGAAGAGTTGTCAGTTTATCTCTTTCTATTTTATTACATATCGTAAGCGATGTATGAAATTTTAATTTTCGAAGGATTTCAAAACAGATCACAAGCAGAATTGCACGTCATCAGATCAGCTATAAGCCTCTATCGAGGCTCCGTGCCGGTCCATCGCATTAATCATTGATGTCACACCGTATTCAGTCTCACCAACATGTAAATCCCTAAATATGGGGAATTGGAGACGCTCAGATTGCTCGGGATTTCCGATGATATACGTATTCCAAGTTTGAACATAAATTTAGAGACATTTTGATGACCCATTCTGGCTTATGCAATATAGAGTAATCTACAAAACGATATGGATGTAAATAACATCTAGTTAAGTGTAAATAAAATTGTATTTATTTGTGGACTATTTTATTGAATTTCAAGTTAGATTTTTATCTTATTAGATAATAAAAAATACTAATTAGATATTTGATTGCATAACATATTATTATCGTTTACGACGATGGAGTGCGCTTAAACGTGTCAAAAGACCACCTACCGTGTGTCTATACCGAACCACTGATTGTTTGCCGGCGTCCAAGTACACGCCGATCACGTGTTTACGACCGGGTAGAGACATCTGAGCTAGCTTGTACCACGAAAACGTGGCTTCACAAGCTGACAGATATTGCACAGATTAAAGACGCGTACCGTCGAACGCATTTTTTATTCGCACGGATTCAATGCGTATTTCCACACTATTAAAAGTATTTTATTTCATTAGTAGATTGCGCGGTAGCTGTGTGGTTGCTGTGCCTATGTTGTTTGTGAAAAGATAAGAAGAAGAAAAAAAGTTTTATGTAATTAGAATAGAACCGAAATTACTAAAACCTGTGGGAAAACGCTCTGAATCCAAGCGAATAGAACTAATTGTAATCGCCCTAAATTAGAGGGGCTAGAAGCATTAAATTTTGAAGAAGTTCCTCACATAGCACATGTGAACCCTTACTAAATACTTTTCAATATTACCCTTATTGGAGTTCTTAACTTTTCCAAATTCCATCGGCCAACACAGTTAAACAATAAAACTATAATTAGGTACCAAATTTCTTACCAACTAACCTAAAATCGTACATTAAACTATGTAATATAAAGTTGGTGTAGATGAAATGAAGTCGTTACAATGTTGAAGGACAAAGGAGTCGAATAACCATTGCATATGCGATCAAGTTATGACCAAGACTTAACAGTCACCGGGGTGCAGTTAACAGAAATTCAATTATAAGTTTTACTTCTTGTGAGACAAAGAGTAGTGATTTCAGCAGGTCTTTTTAGATACTAACTTGCATATTTAATGATTTTAATCTAAGAATATGAGTGTTGGGAAATGTTCTCGATAAAAGAATAATTAAGTAAAATGTGTTTTTTTTATTTCTTTACTAACTTATGCCCGCGATCCTCTGCATTCTGGGAAAAAGTTATTCTGATGTATAAGTAAAATTACTGTAAAGTTTGAACAAAATCCGTTCAGTAGGTTTTATTTCAAAGCAAAACAAACATGAATCCATCCATTCACGATCTCACACAGTCACATTTTTTTATAATTAGTAAGGATAAATAAAAATATATTTTGTTCTTACTCCCTTTGCATAAAAAGAAAAGGAATTTCTCACTTACGAGTACCTATATACTTTGGTTTTTCCTCTAATTTGATTCATTTTATATCATACTATCGACCCGCCCTTGCTTAGCTTTGGTTTTAATGATATATAAAAACCTTCCTCTTGAATCACTCTATCTATTAAAGAAAATGCATTAAAATCCGTTGCGTAGTTTTAAAGATCTAAGCATACCTACATAGGGGCAGACATACTCGAAGCGACTTGTTTTATACATTTGTTTTATAAATATGTTTTATGTAGTGATACTTTGTAAATCCATATTTAATGCTGTTTTCATCCGTTTAGTTTAACGATTACTGTTTTGATGACAATCAAAAGTTTAAATCTTATCTCAAACTATTATTTACCTTGCAATTCTCATAAAATCGTATAAGAAAAGTATTTTCGTAGATAAAAATTTACTTAAATTTATTTTCACTTTATCTACTGTTTCTCTTATTCTTTGATTCTAGTTTATAGCGAACATCGCCCAGTTGACTCGTAACCGGCGATCTCATATCGCTGTTCAGTCTACATTAGTGATTGAAGTATTATTCCTCTCATCAAATTCTGATTCATTCTCTTTAGTTTTAATGGTTACCTATTCCATGTTATTGAAATTAAGTTGGCTACTTGCGAAAATGTTGTAATTGAATTGTTTTTTTTACATTCGTAGGTTTTCAAAGGCGTTTAAGTTTCCATATATTTTAGAAACAGGAAAAACTTTACTAAAAACTTTTTTTAGAAAAGAACAGTGATAGCCTTACGGCTAAGGAGCCGGCCGAAAATCAGTGAGGCTCGGGTTCGAATCCTGGCATGTACCAATGAGTTTTTCAAAAAACTTACGTACATATTTATCACTAGCTCGACGGTGAAGGAAAACATCGTGAGGAAACCAGCAGGTCTCAGAATTAATTCTGAGACATGTGTAAATAGACCCGGTAGGCGATGGGCTCACCACATATCACGTTTAGGGGTCCAATATATCTCGTGAAATGTGGCCAAATCCAGTAATGGAACAACTCTGCCTACCCTCTCGGAGATGAAAGGCGTGAGTTTTTTTTTTTTTTTTTTAACTTTTTTTCTCAATGTCTCCTTATTATAAGTTCTATTTAAACATGTTATAAATGTAGAAAGAAAAAAAACTAAATAAAACTGAATAAAAGGAAGATCGTTTTTCAATTTGGTGCAGACAGATTTTTACACTTGCCACAAGTGCAGGGTGTCAATCAGACGACACTTTTGTCAGAGTGTTTTGGAGCGAAAATATCGTTTATTGCAATGCTATTCAACGCTGCACTGTTGCAAAAGAGCGGCTGTAGCGCTTTATAAGAGAGAAAAGAAATATATTATACAGCGTTTTATATCTATATTCGTTTTATAAAATCTAAAATTAGACTTTTAGTTTAAGTATTTTTATGTCAAAATATTAAATAAAATAAATGTTAAGTACTATTTTATCAGCTACTTTATTTTGATCTCTATTTAAAATATGTATACTGATACATTCTGCAATTAAGACTTGAAATATCTAGCATATATTTAATTTTTACCCCTCTTATTCTTACAAAGAAGGAAAATTGTACTCGTAATCATCCATACTATCAAACTCAACGTAGACAATTCTGATTAAATCGCCAAAGCGCTGTACTATCCGATCAAATTTTGGAACGCTACGAGTGCGCATGAGTGGTTTCTGGTGACAAGTGATTGTTCAAAAGAGGGATTATCGTTCTTTCAACAAGAGTATTTCGGATTAATTTTCGTGCATGAACCGACGCGACATCTGTTCAATTAGCATCGTTATTTGACTCGGCGATGTAACAAATATTTTGGGATCAGCGTCATATATAAATGTTATCTAAAAGTACATTTTTTAAGATATTTTTATCTCTATTAGAGAGCCTGACAAATAAATAATAAATAAACGGTGGCATACACTCACACACGGTTAGACCCTAGGTAGAGCGTGTCTATGAACACTATACAATACAACTAGGTAATTACATCTATAGACACGGAACCAACAATGACGTAGCACACAAGTAGTCTAGGGCGAGAGTTGATGGCATTGCTACCTCTGACTTAAAAAGCAGAGTTACTAGTTTTACTAAAAATTGAGCCAATATAAGCATGTTGGAAGACACTAACCGGCTATAGAATTTGCAGTAAGATAGATCTTGAGTTTGCGTAGTGTAACGACATTTGAAAGAGCCATAGATACCTATATTAAATATGTTATAAATTATTAATATTATTAAAAATGTATATTCTCCAAATAACAAGGTCTATTACTTTTATGGTTATTTTAAACTGATGATTCTCAAAAAACTGGTTGTCTATAAATTCGGTTTACGGACGATAATTTTACGTGATACGAGTACGTCATAAGGAAAAATTGATAAAAAATTGCATACTGGATTGAAAAAGAGGTAGATGCGTCACAAGCCGAACGCTTAGGCCGATCGTGCCTTTCTATCGCTTGTTCCGCGCTCTCGCTTGCACGCTCGGCTCAGGCGGAACGTGACAATTTTTCGCGCCTGCAGCCTTCGTTCATCGATAACTTCGGTCAAAAAATAAAATATGTTAACCTATGATATTATACAAATGAATGTATCTAATAGTTAATAATAATGGAGTTGAAATGACGTTCAATAAGTGGACTTGTAAGTTCCTATTTTGAATAAAACATTTTGACCTTGACCTTGCGTTTAGACGCATGAGACGCATTTATGAGAGTTACATAATCTACAACCAATCTACAACTCAATTCAAATACTCCTAAATATTTCAAGGAAAAATCCGAAATATATATAGAGCTGTAAAATGTGCTAAGCCTGTTCATACCCGACCACTCTGAAACGAAAATATTTTTTCAGTAAACGGCGAGTCTCGTTAGTGTTACGGGACAAAGATCACGGCGTCTGTCTGTTTGTTCGGCAAACACTCGAGGAAGAGCCCGCGATAATATCCGATATTTGAACGAGCTTGTGGCGACAAGCTCTAATTGCGTTTGTTTTACGTGTCTCTGAAATTGCTGAAAGTAAAATAGAGACGTTCTCTTATAAAACAACTCTTTGTAGAACAGATGTAAGTATTATCTGAGAATGTTGTCTTACTTACGGGATAAATAAATGATAGACAATCGATCGATTGACGGGCCTGTAGGCATAGTTGGAAGCGGCCCTGCCTTCTGAGTCGGAGGTCGCGGGTTCGATTCCCGCTCAGGGCCAACATTTGTGTGAGATAGATATACAGTGTAGGCATCGACTAAGAAAGGATTTTGGAAAATTCAACCCCTAAGGGGGTAAAATAAGGGTGCGCGAGCGAAACCGCGGGTAAAAGTTTGTTATAATTTTGATAACAAGATTTAGCAATTCGTACAATATAATCATTATCTATCAATGATTACTCGCAGTTTTTACAATTTCTTGGTTTGTAAAAATTTTCAATTCGTTCTACTAGTAATTTTTATAATAAGATTTAGTCATTTGTATGTTGCACTCATGTTACCTACATTGAAGATGATCTAAATCTTATTGAATCTTCAATGTGTTTGTGATAAAATATCCTTGATAAAAAAATACCTTATTATTTATTAAATATACTTACTTACTTACTTACTAGATATCACAAACATAAGTAGGTATTCTAATCTTAAATAAATAAATAATTTTTAATAATGTCTTATCTTTTCCATTCCGATTATTATAATCTAACTCTACTAAATGAATAAACACTGAATTTACAATTGGTGATGGTATTGCTATCACGCTAATTCAATGAAACATTTACAACATCAGTAATCACATGGAAACTAGAGGTCAAAACGTAAACAATTTAAAAACCATTAGATGGCTTTCAAACAAATACATTTTTAATTCTATAATTGCACCTCATCATACAAATTTATGTAATAGCGTCTAATTAAATATGATCACGTGACAAATGGGACAGATGCTGTGCTTTGAAAGTTGGAATTATGGACATCACTACAAATATTAATATATCATCTAAACCACAATTGTGGTACCTTAATCCTAGTATAAATAAGGCCCAAAATCAGATACTTGTATTGTAGTCAGTGTATAAATAAATTCGTTTTATAACAGTTGGCAACTAGGGTGAGATGAGTGTATCATTAATTTATTGGCTGATTGTTTTGAAATGGCTTCTGTTTCAGAAATATCAATAATTTAATTAATTCAATATTTTCGTAGTTGATAGATTTGTTTAGGAAATAATAATAATAGTTTTATTAATAAACTGACCACAACTCTTAATAGTTCCAATTTCCGACGAGACTTGAGAGTCTAGTTCCAATTTTCGATGGGACTTGAGAGTCTATAAAATAGTATTCCAAAGAATATCAAATACTTCGAGAATATAATACGCATACTGACTTGTGGGAAAATTACTCAAAAAATCGTTTGTTACTGCAACTGGCCTAGGAAATTTTGTGATGCTCAATATGCTCGTAAATTTTTTGTTGACAAAAGACTGGGTCAAATTAGATAATTTGTATGAAAGTCGCACAAGGACCCACGTCCTAGGTGTAACAGTGACCTGTGCTAAAATATTTCGGACGCAGTCAATAGCAAATACCTACTTATATTAAAATAATTGAAATCATGGGTCAAAAATCATGCGGCAAGCAGCAGAATGTATGATTTTATAATAATTTATTTACTATTTCTGTATTTTTATGTTTAGGTATATATATTTCTTAAATTGCATAGCTGATTCAAGACTGAATATCTTCCACTGCCATAAGACCTTAGAGTAATAAAATTACTCGTACGTAAATCTCACATCCAACCTACTTGATATTCCTTTAGCTCTTATTTACCTAATAAAATGATATCTATTTATTTCATTATTTGTTGTAGGTATAGTCAAAGTAATCAATCATAATTATTTAAATACCCTTTGTCCACTCACAGGCACCAGTGCAAAATTACATGACCTCGAACGCATCCACATTCACTTAACCCCAAATTAGGTGTGGTCCAATATAGAGGCGGTTGCGTGTTACAGTAAACTTACATTTGAACTAGTTAAGGGTCTGTAGTGACACCTAGCGGTGCTACATAGAACTAACTGAAGCGCCATAGACGGCAAAGTTCTGAACCGAGCTATTACAAGCAATGTCATACTTAAAATACCTTTTTTTCAACGTGTATTTTAGAACACAGTACGTGACAGGTGACGAGCCCATCGCTGGACAGGGGTGCACATTCTTTGGAACCAAATTGGGGCTTCCAGGGTTTCCTTGCAATATTTTCATCGGTCAAACTAGTTCTATACCTTTGAAATTCTAAGTCTCATGTTTAAAAACTAATTACCTACTTTTATCAAAATATAATCAACAAAACACTTTGATAAAAACTTTAAATGACTACACCCAATTACCTCAGGCTTCGTTAAGTACCAAGGAATCCGCAAAACCCTCACATTATACCTCGATTATTTATATTAAGATAACCGTCGCCAATGCTTATAACTTGAACCGTGGTGGTTTAATGTTTATAGTATAACTGGAGAGAGAAAAGCACTTAGAGTAATTAGATTGCGGAAAAGGTTAGCGCTGCCAGTGTAAGCTACCTATTGCACACTATAAGTCTACAGCATGTTCCAATAGTTTAAAAAGAATAATTTAAAAAATCTCATTTATAGTTTAAAATGTGATACTGTAAATCAAATTGTAATTATACTTTAATAAAATTTTATAACAAAAAGAAAAAAATCTCATTAATTATAAAACAGGCTCCATGTGCAATTATTAAATAATAAAACTTTTCCTCCATGTTGAAAATAGAAGTTGAAACGAAAATAGAATTCGCTGAAATTGTCTAAACATGTTCGTAACTAGTTAATTAAATGCCAGTCGAGTTGCACGGCATCCTATTTATTTTGTTCACATACGTTTCCCTAAATAAATAATTGGATAATGTTACCGGCGAGGCTTTTTGTGAACAATTCATTTTGAGGATGCACGGTTCTTTGTCCTGAAAATATACTAACAAAGCTTCATAATTACCACTCTTGTTAACGAACTAATCAGAGCATCTCCGAGCTTCATATTTTTTTAATTCAAAATATTTTTGAATGATATTTTATTAGTAAGTATTCTAACCGTCTAAATACTGATATATGAGGGAAATTTCAATATAATTTAAGAATTAATAGTTAATTGTTAGAAGTATGGTGTTTGCTGAGATAGGCTACTAAAATAGCTAACTAGCTTATCTATTTATGAAATATATCTTATTTTCTTATTTAACGAAATCACTCTGTATATACAACCACTACGTCAGTGTCCCTGGGGAGGAATTACCGTCCGCCGAATCCTCCATTTTTTGCAGTAAATCTAATTTATTTGTATTAGTTAATGACTTATCCACGTCTACCGATCGGATGTATAACTCTTTCCAGGGTCTCTAAAGCGGAGCATGACGTTTTGATATTTGAACGTTTTATTAATTCACATCTTTTCTTTTTTTTATTTGAAATAAAGCTGCAATTAGTAATTAAGTGAGTACGTGATCATATTGTTAAATAAGGGTAGAAATATTTTTAAGTAAATGGAATACATACCTAGGAGATTCTATTTTGAAAATTATACTCAAGAGGCCTTGTTGAGCCGCTCACAAAATTACCATGACATTTATGAGCAGCGTGAATATTCATTACCTATGATCTGATCAAAAGAAGACCATTGTCCGTATAAAAACCCCATACCCAAGTGTACTTTTTTATTATAAAGGTTTAATTCTTAGCTGGCGTTCGCCTAATTGTAATACTAACTAGTATTACAATAAAATTAGGTAAATGACGTACGAGTCAATTACTATACTTCTTCAGAGTGTTGCGTATAAGTCGATGGCTAATGTCAATCTTATATATTCGTCATTCTATTTATAGATTTATATTTTGGCTTGGCATATCAAATTGGCTTGTCCCTACGGAATCGTTAACCCTTAGCTTAGGTTTTTAAATTGTCCCTTGGATTATAAACTTATTTCAATTAGATAGAGTTCAATTTGCAGTGGCAACTATTCGTCCAATACCTGGCTAAAAAATTAAGGGCTTACATAATACCAAGACTACTCATTCACCGTACAGCACGGGGTGACGGTCGTCGAAGCGTACTGTGGTTCAATTATTTTAAGTTTAGTTCCGTGTTGGCACATTTCGCGGTTTCGTCCGGTGTCCATTAAACAAATACACCCGACATTCCGCATTTCGGAAATTTAAAAGCTATTAAACTCAATCGGTTTTCATTTGCTGTGAGAAAATCTGTTGTACCTCATGGTGTATCCAAAAGTTTTGAAGAAAAAGATCAGTTTATTTAAGTTAAGCTAAACCTTTTTTCAAAAGTGTTTTAGTGTAGCTATTATTTAAGTGTATTATTAATATACAACTTTAAAAAAAACTTGATTTCATTGCGTAATTTTATCCGAAACAGGTAATAGGAACATCCCAAAAGAAAACATTGAAATTGTAACTCGCATTTAAATTTAGAAAAATAAAATCAAAACCCCTCGAGGCGACATGTGGCCTTTTAAGTGGTGGTGACAATACTACAAATAAAGTTACGCTTTTAAGATCAAAATTCAATTCCTTTTTTTCAAAATCATTAAACTTTCACCCTTAACATCACCGCAAGTGCAGGCGACGTTGACCTATATTTGTGAAGCCATAAGGACACAATCAGCTTAAATATTTTCAGGTTTAAATTGGATATCGAAGTCATTTTAAATAAAACTATATTCAAATATTGAAAGGGTGGCTATCGGTTAAAACGTATGTAATTATTGGATTGTAGGGGCGACTTTTAAGCGGACGGCGGCGTGTGTTCGGTGAATAGGAACAATCGCGGGTGAGATCAGGCGACAAATCAAGAGAGGGAATGACATACATTGAGTGCAATCTGGTAATTAATTTAGTCAAAAAGTTTTAGTCTATTAGGAAACAAATACCATCTCTAAGAGGTCTTCATAATATAGGCTGTTACGAACACAATTTGTCGCATTTTTTATATATTATAGCAGTGATGGCCTTTCACATGATGAAAATCAGTGAGGCGCGGGTTCAAATCCTGGCATGTACCAATAAATTTTTCAAAACTTACGTACTATTTATCACTAGCTCGACGGTGAAGGAAAACATCGTGAGGAAACCCGCAGGTCTCAGAATGAATTCTGAGACATGTGTAAACAGACCCGGTCCGGCAATGGGCTCACCTATCACGTTTAGGGGTCCAAAGAATATCTCGTGAAAAGTGGGTATATCCAGTAATGGAAAACCTCTGCCTACCCCCTCGGGGATATAAGGCGTGAGATTATTATTTTTTTTATTTTAATATTAACAAGTTAATTTTCAATGTTGCCTTCACCTTTATAAATATTAAAACTAAACAGTCCATACATATAGATACGTCCTCAGTTTTATGTAATATCCAAGTTTAGGTACATCCCATACCCACTGTTCCCTGACATAATATTATGTTTTTTTAGATAAGCAATTAAGTAGTAAGACTTTTTTTTTATGATATAAATATAATATGGGTCACCTGATGGTAAGTGACCTCCGTCGCCCATGGACACCTACAACTCAAGAGTCACAACTGCGTTGCCGACCTTTGAGGTGGGAGTAGGGGGAGGGGTAGGGAAGGGGGGCCTCCGGTTAACTCACTCACTCAACGAAACGCAATGCATTGCTTTACGCTGGTTTTCTGTGAGGCCGTGGTATCACTCCGGTCGAGCCGGCCCAAGCGTGCTGAAGCATGGCTCTCCCACGGCCACGTCTATAGAATATTAGAATATTATACATAACAAATTATAGTATTCGGTATTGTACTAACTTTGATTTAATAACAAACATATTTTTTTGTTTATTGCTGTACAGAAGGTCCTAATATTGGGTACAGTTTCGACAGGAACCCGGATTGGGCACAACAATTGTAAATACATAGGTATCAAATTACAGTGGAACTTAAAACTACTTAGGTCATTATTTATTGATATATATTTTATGTTTTTTTATTGTAGGTACTATAAACTTTTTTGATGTTAAACTCAATATCTTATCAAATAAGGATAGAGTTTATTTTTTTAAAACGTAGATACCTATAAACCTAAATGCAAGATAGAAATAAGTTTGTTGAATATTGTTTGTCCACCCCGAACTCCACGTTCTCACGACATCACAATCCCGTCAAATCTTTATAATGTAAATTTGACAGACAATCAAAACCGTGACACGCTCCTACACCAACAAAAACAGAAACAGATAACTCGACAATATCATAACAAAACATTACAACTAAAATATAACAACAAAAAAGTGTCACTCGCAAATCAAACCAAATAAAGCTCAGCGCACACAGGACATACACCATGGCTAAATGAGTGAATAAAACGTCGTGCGCGCAGAGTAAATTGTATAAAAACAATCGCACGAGTCGACTACTGTTTTACGATGGCTTTGACAAAATCAGAATCGCGTCGAACGTGTGCGTATGGAAGATCTGCGCACGAACAGAAAAAGTAATAGAGTCGAGGCTAGACAGAGACGAGAGAGAGAAAGAGAGACAGGATAGTATTTGGCTGATTGGTTGACTGATCGATCAACGCATAGTCCACACCGTTGGCTATAGAAGCATGAAATGTTGCACTTCGTAAATGACGAAAGTGAGAGCAGTAAGGCGTTTTGGAAAATTTCGCGGGAACGGGAATAAACAGGATCAGCACTCACTAGTTATTACATAAATAAAATACTTATGTCGTTACTTTGTTTCTAGAAATTAAATAACCGTATTAACTAATTCTTCTGATGTTGATGCTATAAAACTTTTCTTGAATGTATGCTTCCGAAGAAAGCCAGCTGACGGAATACGTAAATCATGAAATGTTAAGTAAACGCTTAGATAAAGCCTTAAAAAATATATGATAGCTGTAAAACTGTGGAATCTGTTGAATTGAAAATCAATTGATTGTAATAAAAATCATTTTCTTAGCTTAAGAGGTTAATTAATAAGTGATAATTATTCCAGAGATATAGGTACCATAATAAAGGCGACTCCACTCCACTTTTCCGAGTCCACCAGTGCATCAATTTTACGGTGCCCATCACGCTCGCGATCACGTGTCGGTCACGTGTCGCGTCCGTCGCTTCCCCTCCCCGCGGACGGTGCGTGTGCGCCCTCCCTTTTGTTCTTGTCCGCTTTGAATTTAGGGTGTCTACACGAAGACGACGTAGGTAGCTCTGTGTAATCCCTGTATTTTTTTTAGAAATTTGAAATCCCTTGCAAATGTGAAAGGAATTGTTGATAAAGAACACTCGCATTTTAGGTACGGACCGAATACACAGGCAGATGCAGTAAAAGGCTAGAGGGATCTTATAGGAGAGATTGATAACTCGGTATAAAGTCAAAATTAAAGCACTAAAAATAATAATATAACAATTATAAATCTAGGAAATTAGCTAAGAAAAGAGCAGTGGTAGCCCTGACGGTTAAAGAGCCGGCCGAAAATCAGTGAGGCTCGAGTTCGAATCCTAGCATGTACCTATGAGTTTTTCAAAACTTACGTACATATTTATCACTAGCTCGACGGTGAAGGAAAACATCGTGAGGAAACCCGCAGGTCCCAGAATGAATTCTGAGACATGTGTAAACAGACCCGGTCCGGCGATGGGCTCACCACCTATCACGTTTAGTTGTCCAATGTATCTCGTGAAATGTGGGTATATCCAGTAATAGAATACCTCTGCCTACCCCCTCGGGGATGAAAGGCGTGAGATTATATTATTATTATTATTATTATATTCTAGGAAATTAAGGATCAGTACCTAACAGCATAGTCGTCAAAGAGCCAGCTTATCATTCTTGAAGCTCGGGTTCGAATCCTGGTATGTAACAATGAGTTTCTCAAAAAGCCCACATTCATAATAATCACTACCTCGACCGTGAAGGAAAATATTATGATGAAACACACATAATTCTTAAACATTTGAAACAACACACCAGTCTGGCGATGGGCTACCACCTATCACGTTAAAGAGTCCAAACTATAGAATGGTGAAACGTGGGTATTAAATAGAATACCTCTGCCCACACCTTTAGGTATAGAAGGCGTTTGATTATTATTTAATTGTTTTATTTATTTCTAAAAGTTGGGTATCAACTTAATACCTCGTTCCCGCCGAAATCATTCCTAAAAAGACTTTTTAACCAGGAACTTTGCAAAGAAAATGTAATCCAGTACTGGAAAAAAGACTGAAACCGAAATTTCGATTAACAAAAATAACATTAACATACTACACGGGCACTGAGCAATAAATAAACCCAATGGGTAAATGAAACCGAACGTAAACATATTGAAACTATTATTTCCGCAAATCTTGTTGCATTTCGCCTTCGGTAACAGCCCACATCACCAATTCTCCCATGAATAATATGAAACAATTTATTTACCCATTTGCAAACAGAGTTTCATATAAATTTTGCTAAGGGTTCCGTCGACAACATTAATTTAGAATTAAATTGATTGTAAGCAGGATGTGTTAAAAGCTTAATCTTTTAACACATCCTCTCAAATCGCTACTTTCCATCGTTGATCTGTAAAGGTCAGGAATGTACAAATAATGTTATACAAAATTAAATCTGGAATATTGAAGTTACACATTGAGATCTCTTTCTTTGTTGACAAAATGTTAAATGACAGCTGGAGTAGTGTGCAGTTTTTGTGTTGAATTTTAAATGAGATCATAGGCTTTCTAACTACGAAAATCAAATACGCAGTACTCTACATAATAGAGTCCACGACATATTTTATTGCTATCTGTCCCATATTTTGTGATTTGGACCTGATAAACAACTTGTGCCAAAAAGTTCAAAAACGCAGGGTTTTGCTAATAGTTGCTTGGTCCAAAATTTTAAATATTAACCCTAAAATCAAAAGCTCTCGAACCCTACATTACAATATTTATAATGTTTTATTCATAGCGCTCTTCCAAAATGTTATTGTTAATAGATTTTTTTAAAACGCCTGCAGCGATCGCGTGCCGATGTGTTTAACAAAATAAAAAAAAATAGTCAAGTCAATGTTTGGAAATTAGCACAATTGGGGGCTCTAAACGAATTTGTACGTGGGAATTACTGGGTTTAGCGAGTTTCTTTGCTATTGTTGTTATTATGAGGGGCTAACAATAAGCAACAGTCACAACAATCAAAATTGGAAACAAATAATGTACCTAATTAAATCATAATTGTTAAAAGAGAACTAAATAAATCGATTAAATTAAAGAAAGAAAGAAAGAAAAATATTTATTAGGAACACCTAAAAAAAATCTTAAAGATAAATAATACAGAACTAGAACATAATATTTGAGTGTCCTAACGGGACCCCACTCAGCACAAGCTGCGGCGGTTTGTGAAACGCCACAACGCTGGTATTATGTGGGGCCCCCAAATTACATCACTTTAGCTCTTTGCTGATTATGTTAAACTTTTTACAAATTTGTAAAGGTAAACAAAGTTTGAGATTACTAATTCTTGAGAGGATCAGTATACTGGATGATTTTTTTTACCGTCTGGAAAAAAATATGACGTATAAGGTATCTAGAGCCGAATTTATACACGAGTTTAATTGTTAAATATAGTCATGTTTAATGCAATTTACAAAATCTAGAAAACTACGCACAGTACTACGCGGAGCTGGCGGTTGTAGGTAGATTGCGCATAAATGGAAGCTACGAGCCTGTTTATTTTTAAAATACTATTTCAAATATTTTAGTGTGTATTATTGACTACAATTGAGTAATGTATATTAGTTTGATCAAGAAAATTTTTTTTGATAAAAAAAAGTTATTTTTAAGTAACATTGCCAAATGAATCTACCTATTACACTTACCTATCACACTACATTTTTTGCCAGACGGTAAAAAAAGTCACTCTGTATACTACATCGAATGATCAATTTTCTCTACATACACATCGATTGATCAAGTGATTTTTTTTATAAGTTCGTATGGTTTTGACATCTGAAAAATGTGTCACAAATATAGTTTATATAAACACGTATTTTATCCCCGAGGGTAGGGGTATTATATACCTGAAATTACCTACCAGTATAATATTTATATTTTTACAAATATATATATATATTTTTGTTGTACTGCTCCAAAAAAAAATTTTATATAGAAAATAAAAACACAAACCGTTAAATATTCGACCATTGGAATCAGCGTAGCGGTTTAGTTTGACATAATAAATAAATAGATGAAGATTTTTTTCCAACTGTGTTCTAAAAGGATGAAAGTTTTACTACTGCTGGTAAATGGGTTGCTACAAAACCGACTTCATATAATAGGCACTACAAAGATTTCAAACATTACGCGCCATCTTGTGCAGTTGGGTCGAAATGTAGCCTATGACACTTTTCTGACGAAGACAACAGATTACTCTAATGCTACCTCGAACAACACAACCTGTGAACACAACACAACGTTTAGGAAAGAACACAATAACATATTATCCTCAGATACGAGCCATAAACCGCAGTTGGAAAAATTCTCTACTTCACACAAATCATAACCTCACTTCTAATGACTCACGCATTTTATTAATAGAGGTTAACAAATAACCCTCCGATGAGAGCCGACCAGTCCCCTGGACATCAAAACAAACATCCCGAGTCACGTGACCTATCAACAAATATTCGACAAATTGCTGGTGAAGTACGAAATATGTCAATTATAATTAATAGGGAGCGAGATTATTGGTATCGTATTGTCCAGATTCCGAATAGTGGACGTAACAAGGGAATTCTTCCGAGTACGTATTGTCATAGACTTATCTACAAGACAAGTGATTATAATGGTTATTGGGGTGTGTGACGAAACTTACCGCGTTTACAACACAAATTATATTTTAAAAAAATACGCTCACAAACTGTATCCCCAAGAAGTTAGGTAGAGGAATTACTGGAAATACCCACTTTTCACTAACATATGTTTTGGGCCCCTCAGAGTGACAGGTGGTGAGCCTATCGCCGGACCGGGGTGCCTCAGAATCGATTCTGGGACCTGCGGGTTTCCTTACGATGTTTTTCTTCAGCGTCAGGCTAAAAAACAGTTTTTCAAAAATAATGGGTAAGTTCTCACGCTAGGATACAAAAACTATTTCCTTAGTATAATTTAAGACTAAATATTCTGCAAAAATTAAATAATAAAGATTTTACTTACGTTAATAAAATGCCAACATTGTATACAATCGACCTCTATTGTCACCAAATACTTAACCCTTGAATAGTCAAGTCCGCACAAGTAGGGTGTCCTCAAAGACAATATTTGTTGAGGACACGCCCTTCCCTCTTAGAGGACCATCGAGATCCCAACACGTGTCTAATAATACGTGGGAAATAGTGTTCGAAATACGATAATTTGTGAACACTTTGTTGAGTTGACGTGTGAATTGTAAATTGTGTTTGAATTATATCAAGATTTCCTGATGCGGTGAGCATCACATATATTTGTTAAGTATAGCTACAGCTTTGTTATAATAATGTAAATATACGTAGATCTATGCATAGGTGCACATTTTCTTAGTTTGTGAATATTGCTCTTTAATTTTTGAATGGTTTGGCTTTGACCAGTTCAATATAATATGTATATACTGGAAACCCTTTACTGTGTATTATACGAAGTACACTACTAAAACAGTACAGATAAAGTGAATTAAAAGTGCCTGTATTATCATTTTGATTCCAATTTAAATGAACCTGCGAGGTAAGAGGTACAACTAATGGTCCTCATCAACATTTTTATTTATGTAGTTGAGCAAAAGCCTTGACGGGTTCTATCTAAGCCCAGTAACATCTGTTTTATATGCGATTTTTCCGAATAGATTGATTCGGGCGCCGTAATTTTAAAAGAAATAATTTTCTAGGCGGAGAATCGCAACTTAGTTACATACTTGAGCGTGATCCATCCTGCACAAAATTTGGAACTTGCACCGTGTGATTTTGTTACTTTTAAAAATCTTAAATATACCAAGAGGTTTGATATCTACAAGGTTAGTATTCCGAACAACCACGAATGCAGAAGTATTAAAATATATGTGTAAGAATAGTTTTAAAAAAAACGGGATCTTGTTATAAGTAGGTAGAGTTTGCTGAAATTCCATTCATGGAATTATTTACTTTTCATCAGATTTTTCCTTGAAAAGCCAGTTTCCATTCTATTTTAAAACACAAAACAATCAATAAATTAGTTTACTTATTAACTATATTATTTCTGAGTTATGCAAAGTTTTAGTGTGTCCCATGAGCTTGGACAAAGGGGTACGATCAAAGTAAATTAATCAAAAGCATCATATTATGCCAGTCAGACCGGGAATCCAATATCCGTCTGTTGAAGACAATCAAATGTAGATACCGTGAAATGTACATATCAAGCCTTATTAACACATGTTGGCGATTTCGAGCCCTGCGGCTCTGTACTGTTTGTCCTAATCTGGCTTTGACGCAATTATGCAAATAATGCAGCAGATATAGAGTTACAAACTTTGGTGCTTTTAAGTACTTCTCACGCACGTAATAATTTTGGTCTCTGTAACAAATATTTACAAAGAGCGTAATAAACGTAATAATCTCTAAGTACCAATGCACAGACAGAGCCCAACCTAAACCGGTGTATAAACTGAGAGATTGTCATTATCGGAAATATTCCTTGAGTACCTTAAAATACTATAAAGGAATCTTTTAATTTGCACACACGACCGCTGGGCTAACTTTAGTTAGATGTATTCTTTTGGAAAGCATTTAAAAAAAAGTGCGACACAGTTCACACATGGTTATGCAGTCCCAACTGATAAACATAAATATTATACACCCAGACACGAAGAGAACAGACATGTTCATGCCCACAAATGTTGACCCCGAGCGGGGATCGAACTCGTCCTCTGACTCAGAAGGCAACCTAACCAACAGGCCCGTCAAATGTCCTTCTACTGCAGCAATATTTTTTTAGAATCTATGATAAGAATACTATTCTGATATCTATTATAGACTCAATCAATATTATAGATAAATATCTTAATTTGTGATGGCCAGTATCCTTAATTAAACGCTCTTGCGACACTGATCCATGATTACAAAGAACGCAAAGCCAAAGCCGGTAGGTGTAGAAACATGAAATAATCAGTAGTTCCTTATCGAGCACTATGATTGCAGAAGTTGAATAGAAAATGAAAGAAAAGAAAGACACATGAGCTAAAACTCACTGCTTACTGCTGAACTGAAACTGCTTATAATGACAAGTGACATAAATCTGTGTCATTAGGTAGGTACCGTCAATGGTACAAATCGATGGTACTGCTGACCCGGGGGATAATAATTTCGAAACACGATCACATCCAGCATCAAAGTTATATCTGTGATAATACATAGTCGAGCTGCCTGTTTGGTCTAATTTATCTCAAATATCACAAAGCCTAGTGCATTCCTATAACACCATGTTCACATTTGTTGTTCGTTATTTGCCTTTAATGATGCCACTGCGTCCTCTAAGTAATAGAAATAATATACAATGAAACGCGCAAAGAACGGAATATTTATGGAATTTGACTTTGTATTTGCCGAAATATTGTACTACTAGCTTGTCCCCGTGGTTTCGTCTGCGTTCCGTAATAAACATTTCAACATTATTCATTCGGATAAAAATTTACAAACATCATTTCATTCATTCATGCTTCTGGAAAAACTTTAACATTCATAAGTAAAGTATGTTAGTAGAATAATCACTACATAGTATAAAACAAAGTCGCTTTCTCTGTCCCTATATCCCTATGTCCCTTTGTATGCTTAAATCTTTTAAAACTACGCAACGGATTTTGATGCGGTTTTTTTTAATAGACAGAGTGATTCAAGAGGAAGGTTTAAGTATTAGCATTGCACCCGTGCGAAGCCGGGGCGGGTCGCTAGTAATATAATAAAACAATTATTTTAAGTTGATATTCGTTTAATTATAACATGATTTTTTTCCGTAACTATGGTTCTAACCAATATACTTACAAGTTACAACACTATACTAACCGTGACCTGCGTGGAAACTCCTAAGCCTGGTTTCGGAGATTTTGTAATCAATAAGCAATGATATTGTGTATACAAATGAATTAAAGAGGGCAATAACATTGTTAATTTAAATAAATATTATGTTTCTCAATATCACGGAACAAAACAATTCTGTGAGTCTCGTGAAACATGAAAAAAGTGTCACAGAAAAATACCATTTCGACAATGTTCACCAAACGTTGTTTTATTTATATGTGTTAACAGTATTTGCGAACTATTCGAAATAATCACCGTCACATATCCACGCAGTCGAGATCGAGCTAGGAATTCATTTTTTCCGATTTGCCCCATTCAACCCTTCCCTCTCTGTAATTGCGAGCGACTCCGAGTTGTAAAAATTTACAGCTTTGCTTCCGCAAACGTAACGTCTGGGGCTGTATTGTGATGCTGATATAGTTCTGACAAATTCAATGTGCCTCTCAAACTGTTGCATTATTTTTCTATTAAAGGTTAAACTTTATTTGGGAGAAAGCAACACGTGGGTCAACGTGTATCTTTTTTTTTTGTTATATGAAATTTCTAATCTGGCGGCAGGTCCTTAGCAGAAACTGCATAAATTAACCGACATGGTATTACATGGATCTCACAACTTTTTACGGTAGGAGAACTGAGTTGCGAGACTTGGTTTTTTGACAAGTTTTGTTTTTGATGGCATTTCGTTTCGCAAAATTCCAAAGTAAACTTTCTTAAAAAAAATACATTGAAGTTTTTTAGTGCTCTAACCTGTCGATTACATAGAGGTTTTAAATTGAGCTTTCCTATGGGTAGTTATCAGTTGAGAAAGATTTTTTAAAATCACCACGGGAACGGGAATATAATGCGTGCGGGCTACGCTGTTCCTGGTGCGGTCATGTACTAGTATTTCAAAGATGAACATTATTTAAGACTTAACTCGATGGTGAGCAAAACTATTGTGGAAAAACCCGAAGGTCCCAGAATTCGTTCAAAGGCTTGTTTGACAACCCTCCGGTTTAGCTATGGGCTCACCACCTACCACGATTAGGGTTCCGAAAAATACTGTTCACTGTTCTAAATTGCGTATTTCCTGGATTTATCTGTATAAATCTATTTATTTCCCTGCAATTTTAGTTGTGTATTTCAATTCCACCCGTGTATGTTACACTCAAAAAGTACATAAGTGTACAAAGTACATTTGAGCAAGATTTTTTTTAAATCGGTCTGGTGGTTTCTGGGCACATTAATTACAAACAAATGAAAGATTTGTTTTCGGGATTTGTTTATAATATTAGTATAGATTTATAGCAAAAAAAAAATATACTTTGAGAACCTCAGACTGTGCAGCTTAAACCGTTTAAGCTCACGTTAACGACACCGATAAATGCGACTAATGCGGTTTTTAACGAAGTCTGAACCAACACAGAAATTTTATAGTTTTTGCGCCAGCACAGCGCAACTGATACAGAATAAAAGAAACGCCACGGTAGGGAAATGTCTTCTGTTTGTTTAGATTTCATAATAGATCTATGAATAAAATTATGCTAGAACGGATAACGCTTTTGGAAAATGAGTATGGCACTCAGATACATAATTAAGTCTAGACTATAGATAACTATACTAAAACTAGAAAAAGTGTAAAGAGCAAAATATAAATCTTTCCTATCCTTGTATTAATAGGTAATCATAATCATCACTACTGTTTTTCGATTTATGAATAAATTAATATTTACCACGATTAATTTCTTCCAAATTTTTACTCATTTATCCCACAAATTTCATTTTATTGAATACAGCTCGCGTTCTTTGGGGATCTTACAATGAAAATAAAATAGCATAGCGACGACGATTTTCGAAGAAACTCTGGAAAAGTAAACTTAAAGAATTTGTGCTTGTGAATATGGAGTAATCCATTTTCTTGGAAGCAATTTCTTAGAAAATGCAAGAATGGTGTTCGAGCTCTATTATACCTTTCATGTGATCTCTTTTTCACTGTATATATTTATACGTTATAGTTTTGTGTAGCAGAGCATTTACGTTTTGAAAACATGCTCTATCTAGATCGTCACCGGTCTCCGTAACACTGTTCCTACTATTCATTTGGGTTTTTCATAACTGTATGCCTTACATTTTTTCAGGTTTTTTCTCACAGTCATAACAATGAGAAGGACTGATATCTCATATAGTCTAGGCAATAAAGGTAGTGGACCCCAACATTAATTTCTCAGTCGATGAAACTTTGCAGGATTGTAGTATAGTATGAGACAATACTTGCATAAAAATCCAAAAAAAAACCAAATGTAGTTAGGTTTTTATACAAAAAAAATTTTTTTTTTGGTTGATAATTTGAAAATTTCAGAAAATAATGTAGCGAGACGGTTTTTATTTTGGGTTTTCCTATTGTAAGTCCACAGCGACTATTAAATGACATTCCAGTTAAAAAAATGGACTGAGTAAATTTCCCGTGCAAGGTACATATACGTCTGAGTTTTGTTGTTTCCACCAGGAGATTTTTTGGATATTTCGCATATAGCTTTCTTAACACACCTGAATATTGCTGGCGAAGAAAATTTTCTAAGCATTTTTCCCAACAAAGATATCAATTACGTAAGTATTTCAGTAAAAATACCTAACTTCGGTAAGGTTTATTTTTAAATTTTTTTATGCAAGTATTGTCTCATACTATACTACAATCCTGCAAAGTTTCATCGACTGAGGAATTAATGTTGGGGTCTTCATACAAAAATCCGCTTCATTGCCTGGACTAATACTGATTCCTTCCCTTTTTTCAACCGACTTCAAAAAGGAAAGGAGGATGTTGTCAATTCAACTGTTTTTTTTTATTCTTGTTACCTCAGAACTTTTGACTGGGTGAACCGATTTAAATTATTCTTTTTTATTTGAAAGCTGGTGCTTCTAGATTTGTCATTTTAATTTCGTCCAGTTCTGACAATGTTAACCAATTTCAAAAAGGATGAATTTATCAATTCGACTGGAATTTTTTAGTATTATTCGTTGAAGTCGGTTTTTTACTCTTCAGTGTTCTGTTATTGCCTTCCCGCTCTACCACATCATCTATACCTTAGGGTACATAAACATCAACATATAAGTTAAACCCCAAGTCTATCTTCCTCAATATGTCACAAGTCACTCTAATATCGGAACCCTTTCCCCGTGTACGTTTTTCGGAAGTCAATCGACGACATCGTAAAAGTTTACGAGAGACTTCCTGCAAATTAATGTCAAGATCTCGTTGGATGAAACTACCTACTGTATACCGCGGCGGATTATTGAGCACTAGCTCGTTTTTATAACTGAGTTCCTGTTTCCTCTTCCAGTAAATACTAGTTTTTGTCTGCTGTTTTTCTGTGCACTTTGTCGTCTTATGTCTGAATTTTGGAAATGGTATTAGAAATTTTTACGTCATCCTGATAAAATTTCTGCTAGTTTATAATTTAAAGAAAATAGCTTTTTAGATTTTTTTTTATTTGACTATACTACTATATTGCGATATAATATACTGCGATATTGTGTAAAACCGACAAAAGTCCGTGTATAGTACCACTATTGGAATTATAATATTAAGACTCTTACAATATCGCTGCGCCTTTTTTATTTTGGTAGCATCCAGAAAACATCTAAAACGTAGGTATCCAAAACTTTGATACTTTGGTACTGTTGCATAACCATCCCGGCGTAACACATTTCAGCAAATATGACTCCGCAGACAACATTTCAAAGTAACCATTATCTAATTTGACACTCAAAAATATACCCTGTGTTGCAATAGGCATAGGCGTGTAGGATTCCCTCAGCCGCACTCACAACGTGGTATCAAGTGTAAAGTGGGCGGTGATACAATAAATTTTAAATCCATTAGTTGTTGTAAGCAAGTACACATGTTCGGGGTCGTGATCACACTCCATTAAACATTACGAGGTTTAAATTCGGTGAATTGTTACCTCTCTGATTTTAAACGGTAACTGCCTCCCTCGATTTATTTTTTTATTCTATAATATATATTAAAAAAAACACAGATTTTTTTTATTTTCCAGTCACATAACCTCAATGAGAAACTAAGTTGAATGTGATAGTTTTACAAAAAAGGGTGCTTTAAATACAATACAATACCAGAATATAAAAACAATAAAGTCGGTTAACGAAATGATTTGGATTAAAAACACTTACATGGCAAAGTCATTCAGCCATGGAATCCAATAAACACTTTTAACGGTTCCGCACTCAATAATTTTGTTTTTTCCCTTCGGTCACTCCAATTTTGGTAATATCCTTGCGTCAAAATTCGATTTACGTAAAAAATGTTTTTTTCTCTCCCCTAAACAAAATCGTCGGAGCGTAGAAAGCATTAGTGTCATTGCCACTGACTTAACCCCTTACTGTATTTCAATAATAACATCGGATTCACATTTATCTTTTTTGCCAAGTGTCACATAACAAAATATAAATGATTTTTCTAAAGCGGAGTCGGTACAATATTTTTGTTATTAATAGTTTGCTTACCGTTTTGTCTTCTTAATCGATTGTTTGTGGTAAGACGATTACGGTTGGGTTACTGCAATTTACTATTTATCTCTACAAAAGCTGTGCTATCAATATTAGTCACTTATATAGCCACACCCCTTCGATTTTGATTTGCAATAATAAAAAAAGTTTTGAATTATTGGTAAACATTGACTTCTTTCTTTGCCTTGCAGCTTTTTCTTATAACAATTTAATAGAAATGCGACTAAAATCAGCCTGACAGCTTATCGAATGTATCGAAATCATTATAAAATTTATGACTTACAAAACTATACACCCACATCTCAACGGTTGTTAGTGAAAACACATAAATATGTCAACTTCGAGTGGCCAAAACTAAATTTCAGATAGTCTCTAAAATTGACCCCTTGTTAGAGGTTCCGGAACAAATTTTATCACATTTACACTTGAATCCGACGAAAATGTCCTTAAAAATACATTGTCCGTGAACGGTGGGGTCATTTGGGCCCGGTCACACCTAATTTTAGTGTTAACAATGACATTCCAAATAAGATCAGTAAAATCGTTCCATTACACAATAATTCTCGTAGATCTGTTTCCAGATTTAATTAAAACCACGTAGTGAATTTACTAATTACTAGAAGGCACCCACCGTGTTTCGGAAGGCACGTTAAGCCGTTGGTCCCGGTTTCATTGTGTTTACGCACAATGGAAGTCGTTAAGCCATGTCAGATACCAACACTTGGTTGGCTTGAAAAATTCTGACAGTTACTTAGGTGGTCACTAGCCTAAAACCAATCTGCGGCGGGCTTACGTGGGAGATTATAGGTCATACTTCTTCATGTGTGAGGAAATACCCATAGCTTAGCAATGGTGAATGTGCTAATAAGTTGTTATAGTTGTGGTAGTGATTAGTTGTGATAGTGATGATGAGTAAAACCCAGCGTCAGCTGTACATCGATCAATCCGTCAAACAGTGGGGGCGATTCTGCTTTACACTGACTAAACTTATTCTAGTTTAGTCCTTTGTCTTACCTTAAAAAAAGAAAAGGGATAAAACATAACCAACGAATTTAGTCCTGTCAGAGGCCGTATTTTAGTCGTGACTTCTTTACTTATGCACTAAACACGTTATGAACTATTAGATGACAGGACTAATTTTTGACAGGAATAAATATCTCTCGTCTCTTTTCTTTTCTAGGAGAAAAACAATGACAGGAGTAAACTAAAATAAGTTTAGTCAATGTAAAGCAGAATCGGGTCCAGTTCTTTTACAAATATAGAAGACTAGCGGACCGCCCCGGCTTCGCACGGGTAGACATAAATTTTTTAAACATTTCGGGATAAACGTAGAGTAACGTAGAGTGGAATAAGTCTAGTACAATTTCGACCGAATGACAGCTCGCGTTCATACTAACTGACATGACGCGTGAGCTTCAAACATGCTTCAAAGTTTTGTATGAAAATATTCCCAATGGCCCCTCTATGTCCTATTATATTTTAATCTCTTTGGTGCCAAGCTTCAAGTTGATAGTTGCAAAAAACCACACTTCTCCATAACAACTTCGACCCTTACTTTTGGCCCTTCAAGGGATGATTTTCGAAAAAACCTAAAAACACTGTCTCATCACTTATTTCTAGGAGAACAAATAGGTTCTCTAAGCCTTGCCTTGCCAAGTATCAAGCTGATAGACGTAAAAAACAACACGTCTCCATAGAAACACCATCCCCTTTGACTCATTCCCTTAGGGGGTAGTTTTACAAAATCCAGAAATACGTGTTTTGTTGTTTGTTTTGAGGAGTATTTTTACAAAGTTTCAAATGGATACACCCAAAAACGAAGGTTTTTCATGCAAAATTCAACTCCCCCTTTCACCCCCTTTAAGGATGATTTTAGAATAATCCTAGAACTACTATCTCATAGTTTGTTTTCAGAAGCATTTGTACCAAGTTTCAAGTTGATGGACGCAAAAAATAAACTTCTTCGTATCAACTTCAACCCCTACTTTCATCCGTTTAGGGGATGATTTTCGAAAAATCCAAAAATATGTGTCTCATAATTTATTTCTAAGAGTATTTATGTGAAGTTTAAAGTTGATAGACGTAAAAAACAACACGTCTCCATACAAACTCCACTCCCCTGTTTCACCCCCTTAGGGGATGGTTTTTGAAAAATCCGGAAATACGTGTCTTGTTGTTTGTTTTGAGGAGTATTTTTACAAAGTTTCGAATTGATACACCCAAAAATGAAGGTTTTCCATACAAACTTCATCCCCTACTTTCACCCCCTTGGAGGATGATTTTCAAAAAATCCTAGAACTAATATTTCATAGTGTGTTTTGAAGAGTATTTGTGCCAAGTTTAAAGTTGATACACGCAGAAATCACACTATCCCATACAAACTTCAACCCCCTCTTTCACCCCCTTAAGGGTTGAATTTCGTAAAATCCTTTCTTAGCGAGCATCTACACTATAAACGTAACCTACACACAAAATTTCATGTTTCTATGTTCAGCGGTTTGGGCTGGGCCTTGATTTTTAGATTTAGCTTCTCCTTTTATATATATAGATTGCGCTCTAAAATTATTGGTAATTGAAATGTTCGCCAGTCTATCGTAGTTCAAGTGTCCGAAAGATTAAATTTTAACTGTCCATTTGCTAATTGATGTCGTCACGGGTATGTTATGTCGTTAATTTAGTTACAATGTAAATCTGGCGACCACGTGTGGGTCATTGTGGCCATTACAGATAATAACTGTGGCTATAAAGGCAGAGAGTACTATCCTTTACTGTGACTTGATTTACACTTTTGATTTACGTCTGTTTTACGTCTAGTTTAGTTACTACACAAAAGGTACCGTATGTTGTTTGTTAGGAAACATTGGAGTTATAACTTTTTATTCACCGCTATTTATTGCATTATTTTTTTGCGTTCGAAAAAATAAAATAAATAAATAATCTCACGACTTTTATCCCCGAGGGGGTAGGCAGAGGTATTCCATTACTGGATATACCCACATTTCACTAGATATATTGGACCCCTAAACGTGATAGCTAGGTGGTGATCCCATCGCCGGACCGGGTCTATTTACACATGTCTCAGAATTAATACTGAGACCTGCGGGTTTCCTCACCATGTTTTCCTTCACCGTCGAGCGAGTGATAAATATGTAGGTACGTAAGTTTTTGAAAAACTCATTGGTACATGCCAGGATTCGAACCCGGTCCTCACTGATTTTCGGCCGGCTCTATAACCGTAAGGCTATCACTGCTCTCGAAAGTGAACATTATCTAGATTGTGCCAAAGTCTATGTATTTTAATGTGTTTGGGTGACTATTTTAAAAACAAAGCGTAATTTGTTAACCCTTTACTTTTTTATTTTATTATTCATTAAATAGGTAACTTTTAAAGAATTCTTTGAAAATTGGTATAAAAAATCGTTCGTGTGCGATCTAAAAAAAGGGCTTGATCACACGCACACTAATAGATGAAAGGGTTAAAGTAATTAAACCTAATTAGTTAATTTTCAGTGTAATCTTGTGTCATCTTCCCCAACAAAGTGACAGTTACATGAAATTTTGACGTGATGTGGGTTAATTTTATTTTATCTTTGAATCATTTTTAATTGATTAGCTAGATTAGCTATTTAATTGCATTGGATGCAACTGGAAAAAACAAAGCAACAATATTGTAAACTGAAATTGATTTTATTGCAATAATCTTGAATAATATTGTTTGATTATCAAGATTATATTGCGTAGAAAACACATACACAATTAAGTTTCAAACATTCATGCATGAATTACAAAAAAGTTGGAATTTAAAAAACTAAGGGCAGATTTTTCAATAGTCAGTTAAAAGTTATCTGAAGAATAAACATCACCTGTCACTTTTCCTTTCTATTGTGCCAGACAGTGACAGCATCAATATATTCTCCAGATAAGATTTATCTGACGATTGAAAAATCAGCCCTTAGAGTGACAAAGTATTAACTAACATAAGTATATAATTCATTACGTCACTCCAGGAGTCCAGAGTCAATTATGATGAGTAAAATATAAATTTATTTCAACGTTCAAACAAAATACAGCAACTGTTGATGTGAAATCCATTTATCTACTCAACAATAAATAACAGACTCGTCTCCCATCATTAAAATCAAACGACATTAAATACCATTGGACATTATAAAAATGACATCAACTGTAAAATGCGACTGTCAATAACAGTCAATCGATCGATTGTAAACTGTCAAGTCTCTTTTGATACTGGAAGCTTAATGGTTTGTCAAAACATATAATCTGTTAATGATATTGAATCGTAACCATTATAGCTAGGGAATGCGTCTAGTGATAAATTATGTGAAGAAGTTAGTAAGTGTATTTTGTTTATTTTTTTACATGTATCGCACAACTACCTTGATGGTATACTGTAATAAAAAAATCGTTTCATAATTATCAAATTCTCAGTATTTAATGATTTTATTCTTGATTATAATGATACTCGTATAAATTATCAAGAGGTAAGTACTGATTAATTTCATACTTGATTATTATATGTATTATAGATAAATAATGTTTTTCTTCAATAAGCCCTAAGTAGCAATTATTCATCATCTTTGCAATTGGGTTCTTCATGATGATCTAGATTATAATTCATAAATGACTGCCAAATTGTTCGTTGTTCAAATAAAGTAAGGTTAATAATTACGTTTGAAGAACTGACCATCCGATAATTTTGATAAGAATATTATATAATAAACATCTTAGTTTAATGACAAGGCAAGTACTCTTGTAACATTAAACAAGTACAATAAAGAAACCAATTAAATGGAAAGGCATTTTATAACTTTTAATAAAATCGCCAGCATTATTGGCGCGGAAAACTGTCACATAAAAATTTAAGTAGTTTGGACTCACTCAAAAATATGAAGGATACAGATCGTAAAAGTGGGTAAATAATACAAAATACAATAAGTGGCAATATTGAAGGCGGGAAATGCTCGCGAACCCCACAAAGCTTAGGACACACCGAGTGAGAGGTGTTGAATAAACAAATGATAATAATTTAGGATGCAGTCATTTTGTATACCTTTTTATAGCCATAGGTAAGACTTCGGCCGGACCTGTTCTGTTTAAAATCTCTCAGAATTTATTCTGAGACCTGCGGGCTTAATCACGATGTTTTCCTTCACCGTCAACATAAATATGTAGGTACCGTAAGCTTTCGAAAAACTCAAAGGTGCATGGCAGAATTCAAACCCGAGCCTCAGTGATCATCATGATAAGAAGCGGGTTCCTTAACTACTATCACGGCAATATGAAGTGCAAATATTACAATAAACAAAAAAATCTTGACCATTTAGAAAAGATTTTGAATCGGTATTTTTAGTCTTCATTTTATGTTTATGTTAATATTAGACAATGTTTTCAATAATAAAATCTAATAAAACTTTTTTTTTCTTTTAAAAGAATGTCTTGTAGATAATATATTTTGAAATACATATGGCGGGCTTGTTGTATGTTTATCAGTTGTTTAGTGCCTATAGTACAGGCCCTGCCTAGTTTGGAACTAAATAACCGTGTGTGAATTGTGCCCCACAATTTATCTATCTATCAATGTGTACAATGTCAATTACTTATTAGCCTTACTCCTAGATGAATAGGAGCCCTTGTGTTGTTTTGATTTATAACCTAAGCCTTATATATTTATAAGGTACTGTAAATTTTCATAAAAAATCAATCAGTAGTTTGCATTTATAATATTAGTAGGATTTTACTCAACCTGTTTTTGCTCAGCTCTCTTCGTAAACATTTTATAATTACCAATGAGTTCCCAATGCGTCTCAAGCCTCGTTGACACTGTCCTAGGCGTCGTAAGGACGCGTTCGCACCGCAGCGAGTCTCGGTCGTAAACATTTACGACTCCCCAGGGATTAAACGCGGTATGTTTTGGGATAATCGGGTTTTATTAAAAACATCTAAGTATCTCTGCTTTCCTGATGTACAGATCTGATTAAATGCTGAGTTTCTTTTTGTTTGCTTCTGACCGAAGTAATTGGATTCTGTCTTACCGAATGAGAAATTACTTCAGTTAATTTCAGGATTATAATTAGGATGGTTTATATTTTTATGAACAGTTGGCAATATGTTATAATAGTTTAGGTCTTAGGTAAAACCACGACACTGCTCCATAAGTGTCAACATAAAATAAAAATTTGTACAAGAATTCCGAATTCTGATTGTCTGTCATTTTGCTAATCTGACTTTCTGAGATGATTCCGTTTAAAATTATATTAAAAGTAACAAGTTGATGATGATGACTGGCTTTAGGTTGATTATTGTGCCGATGGTCAGGTCTTTTAATGTTTGCGAAATTAAACTTTGTCAAGCTCTTTCTCGTCAAGTACAGAGATAAATATAACAAAAACTTACAACAAAAATGGTACTTCGCGATCGCAATACACTGGGCAGATATGTAACAATACTTATTTACCTACACAGATAAGATATTGCCACTAAGAACATATTTTTTTCGAGAACCTTACTTAGCATTAAATGTGGAAAATGAGTAAAAGGTGTATACTAAAGAGTTATTATACACCTTGTTATGTAGTGACCCTGCCTGCGGAGGTCGCGGGTTCTATCCTCGCTCGGGGCCAACATTTGTGTGCATGAACATGTTTGTTGGCTTCGTGACTGGGTGTTTGATATTTATTTAACTATGATTTTACAGTGGTTTAGTACCCATAGTGGCTCGGGCTAGTTTGAGACTGAATAACTGTGTGTAAATTGTATCCCACAATTTATTTATATAATTATTTTATTGTATTGTAAAAGTGTAAGGTGTCCCAATTATCATAATTGTTTCACACACTGAATCGTAGTTTATGAGAAATATCCTAAATCCAAACTCTCACCCATTTCGCACAAGTTAACCTTATTATCGATAGCAAATACAACACGAAATTTGAATCGGATTATTGACCATGGGTCAGTTCGGTCAAGGGAACATTCACTAATTGGCTTCAACTCTTTTGGAATATACGATATTTTGTAAAATTTTGTAAATCAAATAGTGTGACGAATCGTGTTTGTCGGGCTTCTTTTGACCACTGGTCAGTTTAGAATGGAAGGGGTAGCGTGCTGTTTTCGGTTCATTAGGCCATTTTGACATTGAAGATAATATGCTTGGGAATTATGGTTTGCTAGCTAGATAGTATTATTAGGTATGTTTAATGGGTTTGTAATTTCAAATACGACGGATACTAATTGTAGCCCCAGACCCTCCTACTAATATTATAAACGCGAATTTTGTTTAAATTTGTTGCTCTTTCACACAAAAACTACGAAATAGATTTTGATGAAACCTTATGTTCATAAATCAAAATAACACATAGGCTATATTTTATGCCCGTATTCCCACGCGAAACCGCAGGGCGCTGTTATATATTAACATTATATCAGTGATAACCCAGTGGTTAAACAGCCCGCTTCTCGTGCGTGAAGGCTCTGGTTCAAATCGCGGCAAGTATCATTGAGTTTTTTCTTTTTGAGTATCAGTACTTACATATTTATCAATAGCTCGACGGTAAAGGAAAACATCGAGCTCTGAGACATGCTTAACAGTACCCCGGTCCGGCGATGAGCTTACCACCTATCACGTTTACCAAAGAATATATTATGTACTGGTGAAATACTCCCAAAAAAATTATATATTTGCCTACCCTCTCAGGGATAAAAGGCGTGAGATTATATTATTTATTTATTTATTTCTAGTATTAAAGCACCTACATATCATCTCTAAAAATTAAATTCGCTCTTCCAATCTTACTCAAATAATATAGACGAAGAAAAAACATTTCATCACTCAAGATACTCTTAATATTATTGTCTAAATATTTCCTTAAGCGTGTTTATTTCATATTGAACAGAATGTCTCCTAAATAATTCGGAGATAGGTGTGGTGTAGCGACGACATCGGTAACAATAACGCTTGCGACTCCGATAAAAGCAGAAGGTAGAAACGTTTCGAGTAAGAGGGCGCCGACAGAATAGCATGGATGTGACACTCCTAGTATTGTTAGTTTATTTTACCAAGATTATTATTGTGGTGAGAATATTTCCACAGTTACTGTTCATTGTCTTACCCTACAGTTAATGTGTTATTTCAAAACTAGATCTGTACTAATATAATAAAATGTAAGTCTATGGAAATTGAAGTAAAATACTATGCCTGATTCTAAAATACAGTTTTTGTAACACTGGTCTTTATTAATAAATAATAAAAAACCTTTTTTTAGTAGTTTATGTCCAAAGTTCTAAATTTCAACTGTGTTGGTCATCATTATCATCACTCAGGCAGTTGAGGATGAGTGATGATGATGATTGACTTACTGATTGAGTCAATTAAAATTTATCCACTTTTAAGAAACCCTTTGTTGCATACTCTAGCCTAGCATTTAGCGACGTACTTATGTAGTTAGTATATAAAAAGATCTGTAAAAACAAACAACTACGAAGCTATCATGTCCCCAGGGAGCATTTATTTCAAGTGTTGAATAGTGTACAAAACTTCGGTACATTCTGGGTGTATCTACACTATTTCTGACTATTCTTCGCTAAAAGGAAAATGTTCATCGAAATACTAAGAAAATATTGGATAGAGATTAGGCCATATACTTTTATTGGGTTTTCCACTATATTTATTTAACGTTCTTTTCTGCGTTGATTGTACAGGAAACCGTAAAGGAACTTATCTACCACTTGAAAATAAATCTTTTTGTTTGTTAACACACTTTTTCCCTCCGAAATCTTCGGGGGACCTTTTCAAGTTATTGCACAAATAACCGAAGAGCACTTTTGCGTGATAACGTCCGATTCAGCTTAATTTATTGTTGTGGCTTATTTTTTGTACACACTCCTTTGTGTAGGCTTTTCATTATACTTACTCGTAAGTCATAACATAACCAAAGGCATTTGTATTTTTATAAAAGTCATTTGCTTCAGAATAATTGCAAAAATCGGTGATCTAGTTACTTAAAATGTAAGTAGGTAAACTAAATGGCGAAAATTTAAAAAAATGTTATATTGATATCTAAATCGACAACTTTTTTTTATATTTCATGTATAGACGAGGTATTGGTCGTGGTACACCTAGGTGAACTGACTAGGCTAGACTGTCGATTTAGATATCAATATAACAATTTTTTTAATTTTCGCCATATTTAAATAATAAATTGTGTTCGTGGATCACCTAGGTGGACAAACACTGTCTCGTTACAGTTTTATTATTAATTCCGAAAATAATACACAATAATAACAATAGAACCACTATCCCATTGGAACGGAAGCTGGCCGCGGCCACAGTGATCTTGCACCGTCGTAAAATTTTACGATAACGCCGCACGCACGTGTAATGTCACTTCGTACGTCCCTCAAACACTGTGACAGTGATGGGGCATCATATTTATGACGTCCGACAATTTATATGTTGGACCTTTTGAATAATATCGTGTTTATCGATAGAAGAAAAAATATATAAATCATTTGTACCATTGAAATTCTATTATCTACAAGCAAGATACTGCTGTTTGTGCCTACACTATAACATCATAATATGAAATTTCAATTTTTTTTCCATTTTGGTTTTATACACACTCGGTTATTGTTACTTATAAATCAATGATTTACGTAATTAGGCACTACATATTTAGTTATATTGTAGCAACTTTTATATGAAGTCCCATGCCTAGCAGAGTTCTTAAAAGGCGAATTTTAAAATATCCCTTTCTTAGTGCTTACTTTACGCCATTATAAGAACCTTTGTAAAAATTTCATGCTTCTAGATCCAGTGATTTCCACTATGCCTTGATTGATCAACCAATCAGTCAATCAGTTTGTGTATATATAATGTACTTACGTTCATAACTTTATTAAAACAGTAATTTAACATTAAAACAATTCATGCTAATTTGTGGTTCCACCTTTACCTTTTTTATAGGTTAGCTTAGCGCGATATGTATTCATATTAATTTAGACTAGATGTCGCGCGGTGCGCGAGGCCGCAAGCGGCCACGCGTGTCTCTGTGGGGTCGTATTTTGACAGAAAAATAAAGTCTAATTTTGGGCTGACATCGAGTTTTAGCCATTTTAAGTCGAAAAATAATAAAATTTTGATGAATATTTTTTTCATGGCAACACTGTTTACTGAGATCCACAATCGCTCCATACAAGCCAACTTTCCAAAGTGTTGCCAACAGGCTAAAAAATGCCTATTAAGATTAAGAAAATTTAAATTTTTCAGTAAAACAAAAATAACGGGGCGGCCATCTTGTTTTTTCTATTTTTCGGGATTTTCTAGTAAACTACAGGATATACACTATGCGATGACACCAAACACATCCCTGTAGCATATCGGCATCTGGGAGATCAATTCGGGTCTTTTGAGGTCTACCCTAAAAATTCAATCGGCCATAACTTTCAGTGTTGCCAGGTGAAATTCAAAAAACCTACAAAAGGTCATAGGGAGGAATAAAATGTTTCACTGACTGTCACTTGTTTTTGCAAAATGGTAAAATTTAGACTTTTGACATTTTGCGTTAAAAGTAAAAAAATACGAAAAATTCCGGGAAAATTCTTCAACACGGCCACACTACGTAGCAAGACCTCCAACCCCGCTATACAGACCAACTCGCTCAGGTGTTGCCATCTTGCCGAAAATCGACAATCAAAATGTGGTAAAATTAATACTTTTCTTTGGGAGCAAATCACCGGTCGGCCATCTTGGTTTTTCAAATTTTCGGGATTTTCTGGTAAACTACAGGATATGTCCTGTGCGATGACACCAAACACATCCCTTTAGCACATTGGCATCTGGGAGATCAATTCGGGTCAAGTGGGGTCTAAAACTACTCCAACTTTGAAACACTACTACGCGGCCGCCATTTTGTTTTTTCAACTTTTTTAACTATTTTCGTAATTCATCTAAACATTTCTACAGATTTCAAAAATTTCAACCGGATCGGCCGGAAAACAAAAGAGATACGATAGGCAAGCCTGGCCGCCATTTTGTTTTTTTGAAAAGTCGGAATTTTCCCGGGGTCACCCCGGCATCTTGAACACTTTTTTCATATATGACTTGACTCCAAAACGACTCCTTCTGGGAGAACAATTATGTCAATCAGTCAGTCAGTGAGTGAGTGAGTGAGTGAGTGGTAGTCCAGCTTTATATATTATAATAACTAGATGTCGCGCGGTGCGCGAGGCCGCAAGCGGCCACGCGTGTCTCTGTGGGGTCTTATTTTGACAGAAAAATAGAGTCAAATTTTGGGCGCCCATCTTGTTTTAGCCATTTTAAATCGAAAAATAATAAAATTTTGTTAAATATTTTTTTTCATGGCAACACAGTTTACTGAGACCCACAATCGCTCCATACAAGCCAACTTTCCAAAGTGTTGCCAACTGGCTAAAAAATGCCGATTTAGATTAAGGAAATTGATTTTTTTCAGTAAAACAAAAATAACGGGGTGGCCATCTTGTTTTTTTCTATTTTTCGGGATTTTCTAGTAAACTACAGGATATACCCTATGCGATGATTCCAAACACATTCCTGTAGGATATCGGCATCTGGGAGATCAATTCGGGTCTTTTGAGGTCTACCCTAAAAATTAAATCAACCATAACTTTCAGTGTTGCCAGGCAAAAATCAAAAAACCTACAAAAGGTCATACGGAGAGATAAAATGTTTCACTGACTGTCACTTGTTTTTGCAAAATGGTAAAATTTAGAGTTTTTACATTTTGCGTTAAAAGTAAAAAAATACGCCAAATTCCAGGAATATTCTTAAACACGGTAACACTACGTAGCAAGACCTCTAACCCCGCCATACAAGCCAACTCGCTCAGGTGTTGCCATCTTGCCGAAAATCGACAATCAAAATCTTATAAAATCCTTCCCTTTCTTTGAGAGCAAATCACCGGTCGGCCATCTTGGTTTTTCAAATTTTCGGGATTTTTTGGTAAACTACAAGATATGACCTATGTGATGACACCAAACACATCTCTTTAGCATATTGGCATCTGGGATATCAATTCGGGTCAAGTGGGGTCTAAAACCACTCAAACTTTGAATCACTACTACGCGGCCGCCATTTTGTTTTTTCAACTTTTTAAATAATATTCGTTAATCATCTAAGCAATACTACAGATGCCAAAAATTTGAACCGGATCTGCCAGAAAACAAAAGAGATACGATGGGCAGGCTTGGCCGCCATTTTGTTTTTTTGAAAAGTCGGAATTTTCCCGAGGTCACCCCGCCATCTTGAACACTTTTCTCATATATGACTTTTCTCCAAAACGACTCCTTCTGGGAGAACAATTATGTCAATGAGTCAGTCAGTCAGTGAGTGGTAGTCGAGCTTTATATATTATAGATAATAATAAATAGGATGAAAGCAAAATATTTGTACGAGATAAGTTCTAAGTTTTATTATAAGTTTCCTCAATTTATTCATGTCAATGATTGATTTTGCCGTGTAACTTTTATTGTGTTGTAGAATAAGTGTTTCGAAATGTATGTGTTGATTATCGTAATAGATAAATAAATATAATAATTAGCTAATAGCGATTATCGATAAGAATGGCTTCCGTTCAGTCCCAAGCTTATTCAAAGAGAGTGACGATAGACGGTCGCGGTGAAGTTGTAAACGTGCACTTATTGTTTATTGCTAATAAATATTATTGACGTCTCTCGCGGAATTAATCCCGGAGCGTGTCCGTAATGAATATACGCCTTTATGTCGCTTACCACTGATCGATTCTCCATTCTCATGAATATTGAGATTCAGTTGATATCGCAGTTATTAAGCCCAGGCGGCTTGGAAGTTACGATATTTAAATGACCACTAACATCTACATGGATTTTACAACTCATTCTTGAGTGAGATTGTTGATTAAAGTAATATTTTTGTTATAATTCTAAAACTTCAGGGGATGAAACATAACTAACTAACTCCACTTTAAAATACTAACACAATGGATTTTAAATCTGAAATTTTTTTTTTTCGTAGTGGCTGAGATAAGTCGCTGTGACAGCACAGAGCAAGCATAAGGTTTTCGGCGCTTACCAACGAGCATAATTTTTTTTATTAACATAATATTATGGCAAAGAACGGTTGTTACTTAATTCCACTTAGTTGTTTGTTCCCGAGAAAGAATTTCGCAGCTCAATAGCTAAGTGATTGTGGCCATTGCATAATGTAGTTACATGGTCTAATGCCATCATAACAGTTCCCACAAAAGCTCGGATAGTCAAAGACTGGTCCAATAATCCAATTTGGCATCACCGTGTCACAAATTGAAACCCCATGCACTGTCGTCTAACGGGTTAAGCCAACATAATGCTGCTAGATGGTATAATTTGATTATACGACTATCCAGACATGAAATGTACTTACAGTATATTAGGATATTATGACTAAAGGATGCTATTTTGGATTGATTTTCATACTTATTTGAGCTACCACACCTCGCTTTTCTCTATCTATATTTATATCAAAATAAAATGACAAAACTTTTTAAAACTAAAATAACTTCTTAAAAGAAAAATAACTATTTGTGTGATATATGTTATTATGAATGTATATTATATAAATAGTAATATTGTATAAATTAGTTATTTCTCATTATACAGTCTGACATTTTCGATATTAAGCATTATAAACCTGATATTATGTAATTTTTATTATGAATAAACAAATTGAATTGAATTGAATTCAGGAACTTGTTCTAGCACTCTGATTTAACCTCCGACCCCAAATATAAAGCTTTAATTACTAGTCGATAATGTCGTGACTAAGTTCTCGTTGCGTTACGAACATAACAGCTAATTTACATCCGTTATCCGATCAAATTAAACGCATATGGCAACATTTTCGTAATAAATCGTTTTGTTCTAAGAATTAAATACACGATTTTATGTTACTCTCTTCCTTATGGCTGCTTATTTTTTATTTTCATGACAAAAATCTTGTTTTATAATGGAAAAGATGACATGAGTAGGTACATAGTAATATTACCTAAATTTTAAAAAAATATATAATTTGAAACCATAATACTAAATACAACAAAAAGATTCCTCATTGGCAATATTTTTTTTTATTATTTGTAAATATAAAAGAGAAAAATAAAATATAAAAATTTCTTTTGCTGTCCGCAAAGGGGCGACAAATTGCTATAATTACCATTTCCCCAGCAATTTGATTGAGCAAAGATAATGATTTCACGCAATTTCGGGGTCCCGTATCTGTCTAATCAAAAGCGGTGTGTCAATGTGCCACTCTGTAACAAATAAGTAATTAATTGCGTCACCTTTATCATTTTATTTTATCTATATAATATTCTTCTGCCTATTTTTTTTTATAATAAAAATCGGTAATAGCACCAATTTTCGTCGAAATACCTATTACTGTGTTCTGGCGACTTAGATATACCTACTTAGATGGATGAATAGCTAGATAAAAAGTACCTACCTGAAACCGACGAGCACTCATAGGTCATTTGATGAATGAGAAACGCGAAATCTGTAAAAAGGAACCTTATAGATTTATCATTCCTCCGTTCCTTCCGTTCTTCGAGCAAGAGGCGTTAATTATTATCTAATCTGTGGTGGCGGTCAATCATTTCGTCTAACCCCGGCAAAAAAAAATCTTGTGATTATGCAGAGATCTAAATAAGTATATTAAGGCAAAGCGAAGAAAATCGTAATCCAATAGTTATTACCTAAAGTCTATTGTGATACGTCCGAATGATAACTTGCGTTCGTACACAACTACACTGATGATAATTTTTTTAATGAAAATATTCCCTATGGCGATTCTCTACCCTAGTATAATATATTATAGAGCAGTGATAGCCTTACGGTTAGAGCCTGCTTCACATGATGAAAATCAGTGAGGCTCGGGTTCGAATACTGGCATGGACCAATGAGTTTTTCAAAAACTTACGTACATATTTATCACCACCTCTACAGTGAAGGAAAACATCGTGAGGAAACCCGCAGGTCCCAGAATTAATTCTGAGACATGTGTAAATAGACCCGCAGGCGTATTCACGGAGACTCGATACCGTTTCCGTTCGACTCAGATTGAGTGAAAAATTTTCCGAAGTCGAATCTATCGACTTTATTCTAGGCGTTTCTGACAGCCACGGAAAATTTTCCGAATCCTTATGTCACATATGATATTAGTTTTCGACACCAACATCAGCCCATCTCGAAAGTGTTCGACAGATTTTCCGATATCGAATATCGAAGCTCCCTGAATACGCCTGCAGGTCCGGCGATGGGCTTCTTCGTTTAGGGGTCCAATATATCTCGTGAAAAGTGGATACCTATATCCAGTAATGGAATACCGCCGCCTACCCCCTCGGGGATAGAAGGCGTGAGATATTTTGTTTTATTGTTATTTTTTAAATATATGTATTTAAATATTTTTGTGATTATGTAACGATTGTAAATTATTTTAGTAACCACAAAATAGCCGCATTCATATAAAATAGTTAAGTATGTTATTTATATTTACTATATTGTCTACCATCTTAAACTAACTTTCGCAAAACTCGTTGCATACAAAACAAAGCAATGTCCTGTTTGTTACCGGGTTTTCTTAATTCTAATTCCCGAGGCGACGTAGCTATCTGCAATCTGTAACTGAATATACTGTTCTCGTAAAAATGCTTATGTCACGGCAGAATTGCTTGCAGAATTTCCTACGCTTATTTGCTATGTTTATTTTTGTTTGAGATAAAGAAATAGGGGATCGATTGCAAATTCTGTGACGTCCTTCAATGTTCTACTGTATTTGTGAAAATTCTGAAAGAATCCTGTCGGAAAACCATGCTAAAGATACATAGTTATGTACCAAATACCCAACAGTCGGGTTGTCCGCAATAAAACAAAATAAAAAGGAGTTACGACCCGCACCGTAACAACATCTGGCCGCTTAATTCGTATTTACGTAATGTTTTGTAAGCTAATGAAATTGTCAGGGGGTACAACCTACGGGACAATATTCTGCGACAGTGATTAATTCGGGAACTTCAGGAAAATTTGGGGACAGCAAGTAATTATATCAAGATCAGTTTCTAGTATGAATACAGGCTGATCTACGATGTTATTCATATTATACACAGCAAGTATTATTTTACGTTACAGACAAAATAGGGAATAAAACTTGGTCTAGAAGTATTTAATTTTTCAAAAGGGTTTCTTGTTTAAAGCAAGTGATAACCTAAGATAACACTCGGACCAAGGATTTTAAAAAAATCCGATAAAAGTGTTATGAAAGTTTTTCACACACTGCGTCTTAACTTGCATAACAATTATAAAAAAACTAGTCATGAAGTTTTCTTATAATTGTTATGCAAGTTAAGACGCTAACTATCCAACCAATAGCGTTTCGTAATCAAGATATTATTAACATCCTAAAATTAAATTAAATAAGAATTGATTTTTTCGCCTGTTGACTTAGTTGGTTGCCAACTGAGTTAGAGGTCGTGGATTCGATTCACACATGAAGACAAATTATTCTTTATAATTTGTGTGCATGAATATTATGGTTAGTTTAGTGTCTGCGTTTTTACTAGTATTTATATGTACTATATTGGTATGGACTCTACCTAGTTTTGCACTAAATGACCATGTGCCCATATGATGATAATTTGTAACAATCCGTAGGTACATTACTGGTGTTCATTACTCAACACTGTGCAAAGATTAGGTTTTATTACAGAATGTAAGCAAGAAATTAAATTTGTTCTTAAAAAAATCCCACTGACTGCAACTGCAGTTGAAAGTAAAATATTTAATTTAATGTTCCCATAGTAAATCTATCTTACAGTAGCTGACTTCGAAGCATCTTCAAAGCCAACCATCTAATCGCCATTTTAACAAATAATTATGTACACAAACAGAAGTTAGTGATCCCTAATCACATTAATTCTTTATTATGCAATAGAAAACAACCATAAACCCTTTCTTAACATTAACATCTCCCTGGAGTTCTAAAACAAAGACTTACAACGTTTTTTACGAGCATCGTACGGTTTAATGTCCCTAACATCTAATTACTGAGGTACAATAAGTATACCTACCAGAAAATATTAATTTCAATTGTTTTTAAATAGATTAGTTAATATTACCCACCTAGGAAAATCTTTCCGACGAGAAGAGAACGGTTAGATCGATTTTTTGCTCCCCAAATATATTTATTGTTAATTTATTTATATTTACAAAACATGTTTATCGTTTTTTAAAATTATACTTGCGATAGGCATTACAAGTTATAAGACTAAAATGCTCACTAATCTAAAATACAATATTGTTAAACTTATCTTATTCGGTGTTTTGTTCAGCACCGTCTTTATTTTTTTCTGTAAAGTCGACTCCACATTAATTTAACTCAAATAGCAAATGGAAGTTATCCGCTTTTATATAAAAAAAAAAAAATTATAAACTAGTGGTCTTGGCAGACGTTATTCTGCCACACTATAAACCATCTCTGGGCCCATTCAAACCTACACAAAAAAAAAACATCAAAATCGGTCCGCCATTTTCAAGTTTTAGTAGACTAAATTTCATTTAAATGACTTATAATATAATTATGACATTCTTTTTTATTATTTTTTTTTTTGACATACTGTTGGTTTTAAGTACCTACTTACCTAATTTTAAGATCATATTGTACACAGTGAACAAATTAAATCTATTATATTCTAAAGAACATCAAAAATTTCAAACATTTGTTCAAGTTACCAGCCAGCTATTGTCACAATTCTATTATCGATATGAGAGAAATTTTCGCACGAGTTCCGATTCTTCACACTCTTCAGTTGTCACTCAAAGTTGACGCAATTTGAAAATACACCATTCTATAGTACCTACCGTAACGAATCCGGAAAAGATTTTAAAAATGTCACTTTAAATTAACCCTTTCAAAGTTGTCTAATTCGCTTCTATCGTGGGAAAGTGAGTGATTAAGTTTTTGCACAACGAAAAATAAAAAAAATGTTCATAAAATTAAATTTAAAAAATGTGGCAAGGATTAAAATAATATTTTTTTCATAACACTTTTAAACCACGCGGACGTAAGTTTCTGTTAAAATAGTCATTGTGCATTTTAATGGTTGGTTTTAACTTTTTACGATCGATACATTAAAAATACTAGTAAAAGTCATCCCTTTCATCGTTAACACTACGACCAAGCTTTTTTCCTATTGTGTTTCACCATGATTATGCAAATAACCATCGTATATTAACAAATCAACCGTTACAAATTAATGTTTACCATCATTAGCATATTTTTAAAAACGCGTATCATCTTTACAGATGCGATGATGTGTCATGTAAATATTTTTCAAACATTTTTGCGTCATTAATTTTTTTAAATAAATTTCTTAAAACGATTTATTTTACGACATCGATCAATCAATATTTGAAAGATGTCTCTACTTATGCAAATTAATATAAATGAAATCTATTTAATTAATTCATTAGGGTTGCCAAAAACTATTCATAAAAGCGTTCGATCATAAATTGATATTTTATGACGTCAATTGGTCTCGTCGGTTGGGAAGGGTTGACACCCGACGTTGAGGCAATATCTTCCGCGTGATTTCTTTCTTTGGTGATTTTAAAAGCAATATTTTTAATGGTATGTCAAATTAATGTCGATCCTTTTGTGCGTTACATATTGACAATATGTCGATAGGGTTTCTAAAAAGAAAATTCTTGGGTGTTGTACCAACGAACCCTTTTAAATTTCATGCTACAGCTTTATGTTACAAATTGAATCAGTACAATGCAATACTACCCTTTTATACTTTGTTCATTCGTACATTCCTAAATCTATGTTCTGTGTGTTGATTTAAAAATTTATTTGACAGTGCGTTTGTTGTTTATTTGGCGTTATTGTTTTCGCATTTTGCTATATTTATTGCGTCAAAATTAATTCGTATCTCTACACGGGGGAGGCAATTTGTTACAAAAATATGGCACCACAAGTAGCTCTCTCACTGTATCAGAAACAAACATTGAAAATGAAACAAAAATACCTACGAGAATATCTATTATTGGAACCACATAAAGAAAATACTTGATACCCAGGAAAATATGTTGTACTTTCTTCATACACTCGTAGTACTCGTATTACGGCAATACAAAATGTCTAGAACAGAAAACAGACTATCTAATAGTAATACGGTAATGTGAAGTTTTCATATACAAATATTTTTTTATATCTAGTGTATAAGACATTTTTATTACCATTGCATCTCCACTTAGCAAATGACACAATAGTTTTCATTTCATTCAATAAATCCATTAATACACTTGAACTTCATTTTTAAAGGACATTTAGGTCACTTATTATGACAATTCTCGCAATTACTTAGCATGAATATGTTCTGTGCGAGACTATTATTGAATTTCAAATTCGTTTTATTTTTAGGCAAACGTGAAAGTACCTCAGACAGTATATTCAAAAATTGTTCCTACACAAAGATGAGGGCTGTTTCAATAAATAAATTTGCATAGTCTAAGAAGTAATGCATTAAACTCTTTAAATCTCGATGGACCCACGATGGGTTTTCGAGTGGAGTCGAGTATGCGGGCGATCTATGCAACGACTTGAGTGCTTTGGGTTGTTTGTAACAAAATTTGCATGTTCTTTCTTCTGGAACACGTTTAAAATAATAATAATTTGCAAATATACGAGAACATAAATAGGCTATAAAATAAAATGTTATACTGAGTATTGTCATTGGAGTGAGTTGAGAGGCCTTTGCTCAGACGTGGGACAAAAATTCTAAAAAAAAATAAAAAAAAAACACCAGAAGTAATATGTAATTATCATCAGCAATACCTAATTATGGAAGTTAAAAGCGATTTGATTGATATTCCTTATTAAAAGAACTCTGAACAAAATCATTTTCTTTCTGCCTATAAAACGATCTGGATTGGTATTTATTTATAAACGTCCAGAGTATACGTACTGTAAAAGTTTAATCTGTCATTGGCCCTGATTCTGCTTTACAGCAACTAAACTAATTTGGGTTTACTCCTGTCATTTTCTTGCTTCTTTAAAAGAAAGGAGACGAGAGATATTTAGTCCTGTCAAATTAAAATTAGTTCTGTCAACTAAGGCATAAAATTTCCGTGTTTAGTGAATAAGTAAGTTATCTTCTATCCCTTTTTTTTAATTTAAGACAAAAACAGGACTTTACTAAAATAAGTTAAGTCGGTGTAAAGCAGAATCGAACCCATTGATTGTCTTTCGTCTATCAAAGCGAAGTGTGTGGCATATTTATAACATTACAGAACCATGTTTCTCTAATAATGTTGCAACTTATTTACTAACTTTGTCATATACCATACATGTTAGTCTGTAAAGTTGCGCCGATGCTACTTTTCTCTGTTTTACGAAATTCGAGCTTGACGTATTTAAAATATCTTAATCCGTCATAACAAGCATAACGGTCACAACCATACCCTCTTGGTGTACCACAATCTGGTTCGAATGTACAAATAGATAGAAATACTTGGCATTGTTATAACCAAAATTTCACACAACCTAAATCAAGTTCGAGCACTTCACGCCAAGTGCGATGGAAGTGACATTTTGAATTTGCATACAATTTCAATGGGACACCATGAATCAAATGTCGAGACGAAGATGTATGGGGGATAGTTCAAGTGCCTGTTTGCCTTATGATAGGATATGAAGGTACATTCAATTGAAACTTGATGATTCTAACGGTACTTCAATTGAAGTAAGTGACAAAGTTATTGAGTGTGTAAATTTTTCAAGTTTCATTTAAGATGCTTCAGTATATTTACCAGTCACAAAGACCGAATTATTTGTCAAAATGATGATACAATATATTTTAATACTAGATTACGGGTAAAAATAAGAGAATTGGACATTGTAACTTGTTTTTTGTCTCTTAGGCTGCTTACGTACTGGGCGGCAGAGATGACCAGTGAAATTTTACCTGACCTTCAGGTATATCTGGTGAACCGATTGCTTGTAAGTCCCAGAATTATCTAGCCGACCAGACTGACGAGTAGGCGATTTAATAAACTAAATTCTGTACATTCTGGGTATTAGTTTCTGTTGAGATATTGCAGATTTGATTGTTGAAAAAGACTAATACAGTTTTTTCAATATTTTTACACGAACGTCTTGTTTTTTGATGTTTAAATAATGCAGATATTTGTTCACCACTTTATTAAACTAAATTCATTTGCAAGTCAAACAGTCTGATATGATATAAAGTTTCGGTCATTAAAAACGTCCAATGCCCACTCATTTGGCATTGTTAATTGACATATCAAAGTGAAAATGTCCGATGGAAAACAACGCGTAAATCAGGTGTCAATGCAATCTGCCCCATTAATGCGCATACACATTCTCTCACATTACAGATTCACAAAGGGACCCGCTTCAATCCGGGAAACTCAACCTTTCAACATTGGTATAGCGTTCGGAAACATACCCTTTTGAACGTCCGCGTCAGTTCGAAAACCACCGTTTCAAGCATCGGAGTATGTTGTGGGGCGTTCAAGCGTCAAAACCAATCTCACTTTGGGCAACACTTGTGGCCCTTTTTGCCGCATTCGCTAGATTTGGCCTTTTGCCTGACGTCATGGTGTTTGAAGTGCGGTTGGTCATTTAAATGTGCAAAGGTCCGGTGGAAATGTGTTTAGATTCGTGTTTGGATTTGCCAAGTAGCATAATATTATTTTTTTCTTTTAGAATTGTGTTGCGCGGCAAACACTTTTTCATTTATTTTAAACTAGTTTTTTCTTGCGACTTCATCCCTGTATTGAACCCGTTAAAACACCCTGTATGTGCGTTTAGATAACTTGGTGCTTATACGGCGTAAGAAGACAAAACATGTACCAGATTTTAAGTTACACTGTCAACAATAAAACTGTCAAAATCGCATTCAATTTGGCGCAGTATTTTTTGCGTGACACTTGTATAACCATATGGATAGACAGAGACAGACAAAGTTTTTAAATTATTTCTTTGTCTTCTATTGCATTCATAGAGACCCCACATACATTTTCTTTACTATCTCCTATGTAGAGACATTTAAATTTTCTCGCAATCCCACTGCACTTTAAATAAATAGAGTTAAGCCTTAGAAGATTTATACGGTTACGATTTACGGTTAAAGAGCCTGCTTCACATGATGATAATCAGTGGGGCTCGGGTTCAAATCCTGGCATGTACCAGTGAGTTTATCGAAACTTACGTACATATTTATCACTTGCTCGACGGTGAAGGAAAACATCGTGAAGAAACCCGCAATGAATTCTGAGACATGTGTAAAAGACCCGGTCAGGCGATGGGCTGACCACCTATCACGTTTAGGGGTCCACCGAATATATTGTGAAAAGTGGGTATATCCAGAAATGGAATACTTCTGCCTACCCCCTAAAAAGGGATAAAAAGCGTGAGATTATTTACTTATTTTATTCTTAAGACTAGTTTATTTCACCCCCCTAGGAGATAAATATTGCAAAATCCTTTGTTAGTGGATGCCTACACTGTATAAGCTATCTATGTACAAATTTTCAAGTCTCTAGACCTAGCGGTTTAGGCTGTGCGTTGATACATCACCAATCATCCAGTCAGTTTATCATTTTAAATATATAGATTTACACTTGTAAAGTATTAGAAACTCAACTATCGTAACTACTTCGGATGCAGCGTTAGGTAATTATATCTCAACTCGTTATACTCTCGAACCATCATAATTCACCGAGGGCTCTCTATGACACTTTCATCTTTAAATATTACGATCCTATTTAGAAACTACCCCATGCGTCTTTAAAGTTCACACTTCATTAATCACAGCACCTTAGATAATCCGAAATTAATTAAAACACGTTCGTCCACCATAACTCCACGGGATCCTGTGGGAGTCAAATCCCTATCAAAATAATTACTCGTACGAAGGCAGTCGGAGATTATTCGCTACCCCTTCTGTGGTGCCAATTAATTTGACGTGACTTATTAGGCTTAGCAGTTCATTAACAAGCAGAGGGTAAGATTTTTGTATGCACGTTTTTGACCTGCTATCTGTTACTTGATAATTTTTGTTATATCTAAGCGGTAGTCAAGCACTCTGGACCGCTGAAAAGGGGGCCAATTCTACTAAAGAACAATGGCAAAAGTCCATGTGTTTTGGGTACCCCACTTACACCTGCCCACGGAAGACAAAACCGTGTAAAATCGATAGTTCTTGGACAGACTAAGATAATATGTAATCATACCACATTTTTATAAGTTGAGGTTTAAAAGTTATTCCTTACCTAGTGTATTTTGTAGGTTATTATGAGATTTTAGGTACCCAAGACGTGTAAAAAAAAAGTTTCTCTAGGAAAGAAAATGATTTTCTTCCAACCTCTTTGTTAGAAAATAGCACTGCCTACCACATGCCATATAAGTTACTCTATGCCACATAGTGGCAGGTAATGATGGCTTGGGCAAAAAATATCGATACCTATACTAAAATATCGATATTTTTCCAAATACATAATTAGCATACCTATTATATATACCGTCGATATTTTTAATGGCGATATATCGACATTTATTTTACAGTATCGAATTCGTATCAATTTTAATATATTTTTAACGCAATTCTGGTTTCGTGTTTCATTTCATGTTAGGTACTAGATACTTGCTGACTCGAGCATTTATAAAAAAATACTATTTTCATCGTCCTTTTTTACGAATTTGGGAATATGTATATGTAGTAATAATAATGTAAAAACTGACGATATATCGATATTTTTCACTCGATTTTTATCTATAGCATTTAGAAATATCAATTTATTTTTTCACTTGGCCATCCCTAGTGAATGACATGGTTGACGTGATGACACGACGTTCAATTTTACCACAACAACAAAAAAGTTTTTGTATTAATCAAAGACATTAAAATATAATAGCATAGAGGGGGCATTGGGAATATTTTCATACTTTGAAGCTCAAGCGTCATGTCCTTGTCATGTCAGATAATATGAACGCGAGCTGTCATTCGGTCGAAATTGTACTAGACTTATTCCACTTGGAATAACTTTTGGCTTCAAATAATCCTCGCTTTGTCCCCTCTATGCCTTATATTATATTTTAATCTCTTTGGTACTAATAGATTTCCCAATCGATCGATTCGTGTTTCTATGATATTTCTGTTTTATTTGACTCAATATTTTCAACTGCTAGATTAATTTAAAAATATGGAAAATTTCGACTTGTTATAAGTCAATATAACAAGCATAGTGTAATACCCCGTGGGTGTCTATTTCAGTGGGTACCAAAGCTGCCGATGTTCTTTCAACAGTTACAGTTGTATGACAATGACAATGACATGGTCAGTCGATGGTGTTATTTGCTCTGAAAAGTGTCAAAATAACACCATTGTCTGACCATTGTTAAGTCATAGTCATCCAATTAAGACCGTTGACATTTAGTAGAATTGGCCCCAAGGTTTCTTATCCTACTTCCTACTAATATTATTAACGCGTAAGTTTGTGAGTATGGATGATAGATGTTTGTTGCTCGTTCACGCAAAAACTACGGAACGGATTTTGATGACACTTTACGGTTATATATCTACATTAGAATAACATGTAGGCTATATTTTATCCCCGTATTCCCACAGGAACGGGAACTAAGTGTGTGAAACCACGGGGCACTGCTAGTCTACAGTATAATAAAAGTTAGTAGTACCTATGTGAAAATAAGTTAGAAAATATGGTCATACCGCACAGTAGTATGTTGAAATTAAACATGGCATTAAAGTATTTGAAAATATATTTCCCTAAATAATGTAATTATGTAATTGTAAGTATATATAACTTTAATCACAACAAACTACGCTCATTCGCTTAGCGTTTACAGTGTTAGATTAAGAACCAAGATAGTATTTGAAAAAAAAACGTTAATCTAGATCTAATCTGGTGAAGTACTAAGTTCTAGGTTAAACTCACAAAGCAACAGTTTGTCACCAATGGAGTAAAAAAAAATGCTGGAGTTCCCCGAGAGCGCCGTCCTCGTTTGTATCTTGGGACTCAGAGCCTCTTCATGCGCCGCACGCTCTTTATCTGAGGAAGAAAAATATAACGAAAAAATTGGATTTATGACTCTTTTTTTTCAATCAATTTTTTATTCAGACTTTTAATACAAGGTTTTATGTCAGCCCCATAACGTCTGACGTTATAGATAACAAAACAAAAAAATAAAAAGCAATATACAATTAAATATCTATGAAGGACAAATTTAATATATTTTATAACACATTTGCTCGTAAAAGGTGTCTTATTTCACCAATTTTAATATCGTTACCTATCTCATTACGCCCAAGTGCGGTAAGTGTAAAGTAAAACGCACGGTTTATCAAGATGCTCCGTCTTAAAACGGACGGTACTTTTTAAAATCTCAGCAAAGAGTTTTTATGTCAAAAAAGTTGTCAACATTTTATGATTAAAATTAACTTTGGGAGATAAAATATATTAAAGAAATATTTATGTACATAATTATTTAATTTTGACAGTAAATTACAACCAATTAATCTCTAACAAAAACACAAAAATATAAATTTAATTTATTAGTAATAGGTACTGGCTGTTTTTTGTGCCTTTTCCTAAAAAAAAAATGCTGATGCGCGCCGCGCGCTTTTTCTTAACGCTGTATTGTTTTTATTCGTTTAGCTTAGTCGGAGTTTTATTTTATTTCCTCGCAAATGTGTTATAAAACGTCGTATGACATACGTACGCTTTGATAATTACAGCCTCTGCTGACTTGTAGCCCTCACCTACGGCTCGGGCTAGCAATATCGCCTCGGCTGTAATTTTCAACCTACCGCACTTATATCATAATGTACTATTACAATACTTTTAAATTGATCAGCTGCACAATTTCACAAAATTATATTAATACCCCCACATGTAATGTCCAGCTGTTGTCTCAAGGCGTGAGCATATATTATGTATGTATGTATGTAATGTCCAGACTCCCCATATCGCTCCATTTATGACAAATGAGATACACACATGAAGACGCAAAGTCTTGCGTCTTACGACATTATTGAATTTAGGTCGCTGTCAATGTCAACCTTGCTTTTGTAAAAATAAAACGGTTACAATAGATAAAATAATAGGATCGGCAGGCGTATTCACGGAGCTTCGATATTCGACTCGGAATCGGAAAATCTGTCGAAGATGGGCTATTCAGAGGTGTCGGTAAATTAATATTAGGATTCGGAAAATTTTCCGTGGCTGTCAGAAACGCCTAGAATACAGTTTCCGAAGTCGATAGATTCGACTTCGGAAAATGTTTCACTCGATCTGAATCAAACGGAAACGGTGTCGAGCCTCCGTGAATACGCCTGCTGGTCTTGCTAGATAATCCTAAGGCCTCTTTTCGTAATCACAATAAGTAAAAGTAAATAAATAGTATTAATTACCGAGACATCGGATCCGAAAGCGATAAGTAATTAAACTCTTGCAAAACTCTGTCTCTAAGCCGACTTTAGACATTTTGTAATCGCTTCCCATTTTATTTTGAACTTTAGACAATTCAGACCTTTGTCTGTTAAAGCAATATTATTTACTGAAATTTTCATGGCACCTACGAATCCAAAACATACGAAACTTGTTCAAAAGTAAACGGGTTCCGTGTATAAACTAGCATGAGAAGCATAAAGTTTATTCTCTAAATAGTCTCAGGAGACAAGTCTTGCTCGAAGCGAATATAAGGTGAAGATTCCGCTACCATTGGTTACTTTCATATTGTCGGATAGATTTCAAAATTTTTAACGAATCAAGAGTATATCTAAAACTATATATCTGACTTTTTGACGTGATAACGTCTTATAAATCGATGAACGCCGGCTGCACGCTCGAAAAAGCATTGACTCATTGTCACGAGCCTGAGCCGAGCGTGCAAGCCGAGCGTGCAAGCGAGAGCGCGGAACAAGCGATAGAGAGACACGATCGACACCGTTCGGCTTTTGACGCATCTATCTTTCTTCCACCCCATCATGCAAATTTTCATCAATGTTTCACTATGACGTTATCATGTAAAATTATCGTCCGTAAACCGACTTTACAGACAATTTTTCTTTTCATTTTATTAGTTAGATGCGGACGCACCATTGAAACCATAACTCACTGTTACTGAAAGTATGCCACTTAAGTTCGGCCTTAGTTCGGCTGTTGATCTTGAGGTAGGCTAAAAAAGAGATATAATATCGGTAGAGTCCTACCAAAGAGATTAAAATATAATAGGATATTAATCTCTTTGAGTCCTACAAAGTACCTACTGTGGCTACTGTGGTATTTAAATATTAAATACCCAAGTTGTTTGTCTCTCCAAAAACTTTACTTGAAAGTACTTTACATATAAGGAAAGGAAAAACTATTATCTCTATCTAAAGATTAACATAATTCCGTTATTAAAAAAATACCCTTTCACATTAAAACTAAACCAAATGGTTTTTAATTAAACATGGTGTAGCTTTAATAAGATTAACTCTTATTTTATTTAGAACGGTGCTTTAGAATGATTTTTAGTACCGCTTTAATTGAGTGGTGGAGGCGGGCCTTCTGCCGTTCTTCTCAATATTACTTTTCTTCCACACGTCTCAAAAATACACCATGAAATAATGTCCCAGACTGACATTAACAAGATACACCGTTATTTTCGCGCGTTTATTTTCGATTCAATGATTGACGTTTCCTTAGTAAGGGCTTCGAATGCAAGACTATTATCATATGTCCCGGAGCGGGGAAAGCAACAAAACGTTTGTCTTTTTAGCACATTTGTCTAAAGGATAGTTGTATTTCTACGTCGTCGCATACATTTCCCTGTAAAAGCAGAAAAAGAAGGAAGTAATATTAAAGAATTGGCCGCCGTACTCCTTCCATCATACCCCGGAAAATCTTAGGGTTGTCAAGTAATAAAATAAATAATCTAGAGCTAGACTGCAACTTATTGAACATGGTTTGCTAATATATAAATATATGATCTTGATCATTTTAAAATCTATTTCTTACGATATTCTTACTTTCCACTTATGAAAAGAGAAGATAGGTAAGTATACATAGTTTATCCTATTCAAGAAAAGGTATGGGTAAATAAATCCGCTTCAATGAAGTCTTACTTCCTTGAGCCCACCCTTATATTTTTTCCTAAAGCTATATTTTTTTATTTAGGTACTTCAACAAAAAATCTCACTTCACTACCAGTTGCAACCCTACATTACAATTTGAAAACGTGGTACAAAAAGATTCTTCGTCACCAATAAATCTACACTAGAAAATGAGAAAATGTTGTGCATTTTCAAATGAAAAATACTATAATTCTGGTTCGCAGTTAAAGAAACCTCCAATTTTTGTAATAAAATTAAAATTGTAATTACGGAAATACATAAGTAATGAAACAACAGAATCCAAAATTATGGCAACGTCACCATTCTCATCAAGAGTAAACCCATCAGCTTTGCTATTAGCTCCCGATTCGCTCCCAAAGAGGGTGACCATGACCATTCAATCAACAGCGGGACATAATCATAAAGTGTCCAGCACGCGCACTCGTAAATACGCGTCAGACAATCGGACATTTATTACGGAACATGAGAACGGTTCCGATATTATGACGCAAATCGGCAGGGAAATTGTTGCTGCGGACTGTGCTGTGGTTTTTCTTCGTATTCTCTGAAAAAAAGAGGAAGATATGTTATGCAATCCGGAGGTGCAAAACGTAAGCGAAACTTGTAATCAACGTACTAAGAATCAAATTGTATTATTTTTTTAGATGGGTATGTGTTTTAATCATCTACAGTGAAGAGGAGTTGAGAAGAAGTGGAGAGTTTTAGAAAAAATATAGCTATCTGCAATATTGATATAAAATAAATATTATTATTAAATAACATCATTAAACTTTATACTATGTTTACTTTATTGTAATACTTAGCTGTTAGCTTCCCGAACATGATAAAAATAGAATAAAATAAAATAAAACTTATTTTTACGAGATATTAAGCTATGGAGACATTTATCTATAGACATATTTATACGTTATTCAATATTTTACTCGGTATAAAGGTGTTTTATTAATATATATTGTCATCTATCTAATTAAGATCTAACTATTTTTAGCCTTTTCGAACGTCTATATAAATCGTAGTAACAATTATCAGAAAATGTGTACCCGAAGAACGTCTCTAGTAACCTTTCAACACCACCATTAATTTGTACACATTATCGCAACTCCTGAGTTATACGGCCGTCGACAAACGGTAATAAAACTAGTCAATACGAAAGATGTCCACCAATAAACGTCATTGGGGATAATGACGTCACGCTCGCAACCCGCTTCCGAAATTTCCGAAATATTTTTACGAATGCATCGTGCACGGATCGTAAAAGGTTTACGATCCACGCTTCCGAGGGAACCTAGGTTTATTAATGGCGTATAGTATATAGACGTGTAAGTGATAAAACTAAATAATCCCGGTATAAAACAATGTGTGCCTAACTATGTTTTCCGCTTTTTGGCATTCTATATTCCTTAAAAAGTTTATTTAAAAAACACTCATTTTTCGATATTGGTGTCACATTAGTTAAATATTTATAACTAGCAGTTCTTCGCGGTTTCACCCGCGTAGTTCCCGTTCCTGTAAGAATACGTAGATAAAAATATGTTACTCAGGGATATTCAAGCTTTTCATAGGTGAAAGAATTTTTAAAATCGGTCCAGTCGTATTTGAGTTTATTCGTAACAAAGTTGCAAACATACAAAAATACAAATCTTTCCTCTTTGTAATATCATTATAGATTAGTATAGATGATGCTGTAATGAGAAAGCTAGAGTAAGTAACACCTAGATACAGACTTTTATTAGTTACTAGCGACCCGCGCCGGCTTCGCACGGGTGCAATGCTGAATTTTCTTTGCTATAAACCTTGCGGAGCCCGAGACCTTTCCAAAGAATGCAAAACCATGGAAATCGGTTCGTCAGTTCTGGAGTTAAATCGTCAGGAAGGAAAACCCGACTTATTTTTATATAGTAGATAAAATGCTTCCCTGATTCATATTAATAACTAGCAGCGCCCCGCGGTTTCACCCGCGTAGTTCCCGTTCCCGTGGGAATATCGGAATAATAATTATTCTATGTCTGTCTCCTGGTTCTAAGCTACCTCCCCACCAACTTTCAGCCAAGTCGGTTCAGCCGTTCCTGAGTTATAAATAGTGTAACAAACACGACTTTATTTTATATATATAGATAAAAACTTGGCTCCATGCACGAGTCCCAAATGTGGAATCGGACTTTATAGTCCCGCGAATTGGTAAAGACAATGATAGCAATTAAAAAATATCGAAGATCAATAAAATATACATCGTATCGCTGGTGCTCTCTAGTACTAGACTCATCCCAAATCACCTTATCACTTTAATACATTTTATCGATATAACTATGCAAAAAACTCTCATCCTCAACACCGTCGCATTGTTGGTAATTTTTTGCAAAAGGATTCCGCCAATCCGTACCTTCGAGGTAGATTTCACTTGGATTCCATCAACTTTGTCTAAACTTACCCAAATATTTTCTATATTTCGATAAAAACTAAAAAATCGCAATTTTTACATACCTTCTCTTTTTTAAATTACAAATGGTTTTAATTTAACTGTATGACAAATTTCATTTATGCATTCTTTTTTTAATATTACAAAGTCTATGACGAATTCATTATAAATTATATATTTTCGGTGTGCTCAGATTAATTAATTTCATAACATATCCATATGGATTTGTCAATCAGAATTTAATTAAAGCACTGACGATGTGATCCATTGCGTATGGAACTAAAATTACTCCAATCTTCCCTCACCTATTAAACCCAATAGAGATAGGATCTAATGAGAGGACAAGCTAACAAATAAGGTCCAGCAATTTCAATTCCTTGCTTAATTAAGTGTAATTCAAAATGATGATCGCATTCAAATTTGGTCGCAAATCAAAGTACCCGTATCTTCACGCTATGGGAACGTGGAGTGGGCAGTGAATAGAGATGATTATTATTTGGGGTCATTTGGGTAGGACAAAAGCGGACCGGACAGAGGACACCCCTTTATTCATCGGATCATAGAGGCATAGAGTCGCCTTTGCACTCGTTAAATTATGTAGTTTATAGCACTTTATGTGTTATTTTCAGATATCAATGTTTTGGTATGGTGTTATCTTAAAAAATATATAAACAGTCACCTGTCAAGCAAAAGTTTCCATACACAACAGATTTTCAATTGCCTGTTTCACTAATACATGATAGGATATTTTCCCAAAATTCACGAATGCCACGTTTAGTTATCTATATGTTATCAATATTTTATTATTTTAGAAATATTTAGCTGTCATAATATATCCTAAATTATGTAATAACAGCGCCTATATATATTTATTCTATATCGTGATATGATGAACGTGTATCAGCATAATACAATAAAATCCACCCAAAAACGTTTGAAGTAAAAGTTTTCTTTTCAAGAAATTTTGTGGCTACTCCCTAAGTTTCTCTGTTCAAAATTTCTAAACTCGTTCATACAACTTTTGCCCATTGGAGTGGACATTTTTTTCTGTTTTGCAATTGATAGTTGCCAGCATCCAGCAATTAAGGGGACGTGTGCCCGCGCGCATATTTTAAATATTGCTTTTATTATGCAGATTAATGTAGGTACTTTCTCTTGACTGTGCCATTTACTGGACAGCATGTCTGTTAATGCAGTTTCCGCCTTTTAATGGTGTTTTAAAATGTTTACTTACGTAATTAATCATTGTTCAATTCAAAATTTTGTCATTACGTCAACAAAGTAAACACTCGTTTTATGTTTATTTTCGTTCTCCTGGGCCATAGACATATTAATTAAGTTTATGACCTGGGCACATACTTATCGGACACATTGACGGGCCTGTTGGCTCAGTTGGTAGTGACCCTGCATTCAGAGCCGGAGGTCGCGGGTTCAATTCCCGCTAGAAGCCACCATTTGTGTGGACGAACATGTAGGTAGGCTCTGCGTATTTTGGGACTTAATAGCCGTGTGTGAATTGTGTCCCGCAATTTATTTATTCATTAAATTTATTTACATTTGCACATTTGTGTGTGCACATTTACCTACAGGTATATGTGACGAAAGTGCACATAAGACACATTTTTTATTATCTATGTCCACTTAGTGAAATAATAGAATATCTAATACAGTCTTTAACGCATCTGGGTGACGAGAGTACTTCCGTTATAATTATGAAATTTATTAATTACAAGATACTAATTGAAGCGAAAAAAATTCTTGCAATATTCAATGATCCAACTACTGTAACGTTCATTCATAGATTACCATTCTCACCTGTCCACGTAAAAAATATTTTGTACTGTTCTTTCTTATGTTCGTTCTTATGCCCTTAGATATAGGGTCTAATTTTGTAACTAGCTAGTGTAGGGTAACCAGGTGTCTTTATGCTCGGTAAGGCACATGAGGGTGCATGTTGTTATGACTCATGCTAACGTCCTAAGGTCATGACGACGCGTGGTTACTTTCTTTAGCCATTGACCTTTAGGGTAGACCGCGTGTTGCAATTTGTTTAGGAAATTGCAGTTTTTTGCTTAGATGTCTGTAAAATTTGTTCATAGAGTTAGTGGTACATATAGTTTCTTAACTTAACATGTATATAATATAGATATTTTTATTGGAATAATACTGTTCTGCACATTTGTTAATCAGAATTAAGGTTTTGTATTTTTTTTATTAAGAAAAAAAATCAAAAATCTCTCGCCTTTTATCCCCGAGGGGGTAGGCAGAGGTATTACATTACTGGATATACCCACTTTTTACGATATAATATATTGGACCCCTAAACGTGATAGGTGGTGAACCCATCGCCGGATCAGGTCTATTTACACATGTCTTAGAATTAATTCTGAGACCTGCGGGTTTCCTCACGTTTTCCTTTACCGTCGAGCTAGTGATATTTTTTTTATTGAAGGGCTATATTTAATTTTGTTCAGGGGAATTTGATATAAATTTAGTGAAGACCTAATGAAAAACTTCGGAGTAAGGTAGAGAACTCCTCAGCGGACAGTGCCAAGTCACATTTAGTTATAATAAAATTTTGACGAAATTTAAATAAAAAATTAAATAAAAGCGAAAAAGTCGCGGTTATATGCGACTCAGTGTGTAAATCGCCATAAAGAACTCAGTCATTATTTTTATAACTCGTTTGTTATACTGAACTTTACCGTACCACAAACATCTGTCACTTAACCTTTAACATGTGCCCGTTATTGCAATCCACACCTTTACATTACTTAACGCTTATAAACAATGAGGGGTAAGCAACAATTATAAATTGGCATGACACACGTATGCGGGCAAAAAAAATATCAAAGAAAACGATCGAAATCGAATTTTAGATTAAATGTTCAAATATCTTGTGCAATGATATTATAAAATTTGAAAGTTCATCCGGATTCGTTGCGTTTACTTAAAATTTCATTTACGTTTTATTTCTTAAATTTACTAAACAAATACGTGGCATACGCGCGTGGTTAATAGCTCTAAAAATCTATAGTTAATTAAAACCAATATGAACAACTATTTAAATAACACTCAAGTATCGTAACTTGTTTTTTTTTTATTGATCATTTATACAGAGTGCCAGCAGACCGACTGTATCGTCTCTATTTAATTCTCTTTACACACCATCCAACTGTCCATTGAATAAAAGTAAGGAATCCAGTTTCCAATTTAAACTTCGCTATTCGCGTTCCAGGAAAAAGAAAATAAAATGAAAAACACAAAACCTCTGAAACATTTTCGTGCAATCAGCAATTCTCAACCGGCGGTCGCAATCCCCATCAAGCCACTCTAGATTAGTCACCCCTGCGAGATCCCAAATTAAATCCATCCCAGAAAATTGTGACAAACGCCATCCGTCATGCAGCCCCTCATTTGCATGAGAAAAACTGTTGAAGAACAACTATTTATCAAATGGAAGAGGACTTCCGGCGGCCATGACAGTAGGCGCGACGCGTTTCCGCCCGCCATCTTTGGCTGAACGCGATATATCCGGCTGCGGGCGAAAACCTCAAAATTCTGCTGGAAGCGATACATCAATATGACTGAAACCTTAGCCTATATATTTAAAAAAAATATATGTATTTACATAGACTAAAATTTTAAGTTTTTTTTTCTAAAATATATTATTGTTGGTTATTTCTTACAAACCTAAATAGATAATGAGGAATATCAACAAACTAACCATTATAGATCAGATGGTGTTTGTAAAAATCTATTTTCATCATATTCGAGTATTTTTATTATTATCTTTTTATCTGCACTTCTAGTTATGTTCAATTCCCTGTTTCCTTTTGCGAATCTTCGCTGATTGGGGAGTGATCTCTATTTAGATAATTTAGTGGTTCACTCACGATGAAATATTCGAGGTGTTTTGTACGGAACTGCGCTGATTGCTGGCGATATTATTATCTTGATGTACGCTATTTTGTCTCCTACTTGTTTACTTCGATGTTCGTTTTACGGTAGAGTAATATTTAGGACTTATATCTACAATTACTCGTACCCATTTACACGGCAACATAATTTCGTTTCATCATCATCAATCTCGCTGCATCACTCGAAAATTTATTGTTAAATTAAACGAATTTAACAATAAATTTTCGAGTGATTGAAGAAAGCATTGTAAGTGGATCAAGAATATGACTCAATACGTTTTAATATGGTATTCAAAATTACTAAAAATTATACTTTTTACCCGTTAGGGGTAAAAGAACAAAGAAATATTCTCAATTCTCTCGTCTCTTACGAATGGTTATAATTAAATTAGTTCGATATTCGAGTCTAATTTACAAAGCCATTTATGGCGAATTTGAAAACGGAACTTCAGACACGATGCCCTAATTTGATTATCTCCAAAATTCAATAGGAAACATCCTTTTACTGAAAAAATCCCTGCACAAATTAGAGACGGAATTCAATTTTGTTTCATCACAAAGGTTTTGGAAGAACCTTAACCCTTAACCGCAAAGGCATTTTTAACTCTTAGCAGCGTACTAAATCAATTAGGGAACGATCGTCTATTATTACGTTCGGGTGTCTCTTTACAAATTAATTAGACTTCGGTAAGTAATTTTGATACTTTGAAAGCCACTTCAAAAGTATCTTAGATACATATATCGTTGCCACAAATACAAAAAATATATACTGATAAAGTATCAGATGCTATAATTTCCTCTTGGGCTAGAACTTACAAAAATAACTTGTAGTAAAACAAGAACAGATATTATGACGAGTTTGTTTCATAAACATTTTTTTATAAAAATTCCAATATTATTGCGTACAAAATTTTCACATCGAAAAATCTCCTCCTACAACCGAATCGTACCAATTATACGCAAATGAAGTTAACCCTTTCGATGCTTTGTAGAACTTTTTAATTGCTGTTAAATCGAAAAGGGATCGTATAAAAAACGGCTTAGTTCATTGTTGGAGCGTTGGTTGTCATTAATCTATGTGGGTGGGTACAATTTCATGCCATCAGACTTTCGTTGTGTACGCAGGGTTTCGAGTTTTGACACGCATTTTTATGGTGTAAACATTTTTATCGAAGGTTCTCAGAATCAAGAAGGTTAACTTAAATTCTTTTTGGTAAAAACTTTTGCAATTCATATAATCAATTACTTTTGAGTGCAAATTGTATTGTTATAACTTTGGCTGGTGGCTATTTCGCCCAAAGGATTAGCTTGGCTGTCTGGAGGGGAAATGCTGCCAGCATTTTGGGTGCCTTACTTCAACATGGTGCGCTGGAGGACATTTTTTATCTTTAGCTTAGTTTAGTTTGTAAATATTATGTGTGTTTTAAAATTATTATTGTTATTAAATAAACTTCACTAATTTATATAATATTTTAAAAAATGTGGAATCATCAAAAAAAGTTACATACGCAAAATGACAGATATTTACTTCTATTTTCACGGTAAAAATAAACTTATTTATTGCTGCCTTACTACCTAGTGACGTACATAGATAAATAACATTTATTCCAGCAATTTTACATGTGAATAAACAGAGATTGTATCTGAAACACTGAGTGCCACCCCTGTTAACCCTTCCATGACTAGCACTGATTCATCTTAACCCGTCAACGGTTGATGGATCAAGATATTAATACCGAAAGCGTGGCGAATCTGACCAAACCAACCCTTTTCTATACATATTTAATTTTAAATGTAACGCTTGGGTCTTCTTGACTGATGAACGCGATTTTCTTTTCATAGAAATATTGCGTGGTGTGGTAATTAGGGGATTTGAATTTTGGATTACGTTTTATTATTCGGGACTCAGTTTGGTTTATCTACAAGAGGTCGTGTGACAGATGTTGTTAGTATTTTTGGTTGTTTCTCTTTGAAAGAAAAAATGTGTTTTTCTTAAATCTTATTTATAGAACTTTTCTAGATATCTACTTACGTAAGTTATTGAATCTATTTGTATCGTTTGTAACGAATAAACTCAAAACTACTGGTCCGATTTCAAAAATTATTTCTCTCGAAATATTTTTGTCTCACTTCTGTACCTCTCAACTATACCTAATATACATAATTATAAATATAAATGAGAATACAATAAAAATAAAAAGAGGAAGTACGATAACAAAACGCCTCTTAATTTTGTGATAGCAAATACACGAAACGTCTACATTGTTTCTGCGTACTCTGTGATAGACATTGGGTGCATTTGGTTAATAATGGTGCTGGCTGATTCTACTTTACAGCGATTAAACTTATTTAAGTTTACTCCTGTCATTTTCTTTCTCCTACAAAAGAAGAGACATATTTAGTCCTGTCAAATTAAATTTAGCCTTGCCAACTAAGGCATTTCATTACGTGTTCGTGCATAAAGGAGTCATGACTAAAATACAGCCTCTGACAGGACTAAATTCGGTAGGTTATCTTCTGTTCCTCTTCTTTTTTGGAGGTATGACAAAAACAGGACTAAACCAAAATAAATTTAGTCTGTATAAAGCAGAATCGCCCTAATTATTAGACTAAATCTGCTCACATATTCGCACGCGTACATTATCTCCCACTAGACTTTGATTACCCGCATGGCTAATAATTCTGACTTTTTACCTACCCAAGTACAGTTGACACGTAGATTTTTAAGTAGGTATATAATAAGTCCATACTTCCCTACTATCGATAAATGCGAAAATCTATACCTATCCATAAATTGTGTGTTTGTTTGTTACGCTTTAACGCCTAAACAAAAATATATTTTTTCGTGTAGGATAAACTACATTTAACTCCGTCTTCCCACGGTTAATGTTTTGTAGTAATCCCGATTTTTGATCATTTAACAAGCTTTTATTTTACTTGCAATGTATGTTTTTAAGTGGAATTTTGCAAGTCAATTTTGAAGCAACTGAATATACCCATCTTCAACCGATTGATCTGAAATTTGGCATACCTATGTAACCTGAGCTGATCTGATGATGGAGTCAGGAGGTGGATATCGCATCTCCTCAATGTCTACTCGTAAACCTCTCGAGTTTGGGCTCATTTGATTTTTAATGACGCCTGCCATACGTACATACAAAAGCTTCTTTTTTAGTTTTTAAACCGACTTCAAATAAGGAGGTTTCTCAAACCGACAGTTTTTTTCTGTATGTTCGCGGAAAACATTGTCGTTTATGAACTGATGTTGATGATTCTTTCTTTGGAAAAGTGATATCCCAACGGTAGTACAGTATAACAAGGAAACCAGTATCTGATGATGGCATCCCGAAAATCGAGGGGAACCTTTGAAAATCGTAGAAGTGACTACTGCTTTTTTACTTTTTTTAATTTTCTGTTTGAAGTCGTTTTCTTTGTTAATAATTATTTTGTAACCAACCTATATGTATTTCAATAATTGCCTAGAACTCTGTGCTGACCGTACCACTGATTAGTGCTCTACAATAAAAACCCCTTGCTTATTAGAAGGGCGTGAGCGCCGAGAATTAATATGCAGATGAGCGGAATTAGACCGGAGTTGATCGATTGGACGACATAAGAACTAGGATACAATGGACCCGCATGCCATAATTTAAAGTTTGACGGCACACTTATGCCAAGCTAGGTGTCATCTTACAAAATTCTCACAAATTTAAATATGCAATTTTAAGCGAACACTACACTACACTCGTGTATTTAGCTATAATAACTAAAAAACAATACACAGAAGCAGGTCAACTAAGAAATTTGAGAGTCGGAGAAAATATTTTATTTTCATAACCGCTGAGGTGCACTATGTAGGGATTTTATAACTCAAATTCAAACAAAAAGTTTGATAAAATTAGTATAAGGACATATAGATATACAATATGTAACAGAATAAGCGCAATTCCTTGAAATTAGTTTGTTCAGTATCGACTACTTAATCGATTTTAGCTATTTTTAATATTGGTAAAAAAATTCGAAAAAATGAATTAGCATAACTGAATTTAGGGCTAGCTTTGAAAACCGTTATTATTATTGTTCTTTATTTATAAATTTGGTTAGACAAAACTAAAGTACCTATAATAATACATCATAATTTGTTTATCGTACTTTGTACTATTATTATAAACGCGAAAGTTGTATGGATAGATGTCTGGATGTCTGGATGGATGTTTGTTCCTCTTTCACGCAAAAACTACCGAACGGATTTTGATTAAACTTTACAGTTATATAGCTCATACATCAGAATAACTCATAGGATATGTTTTATCCCCGTATTCCCACGGGAACGGGAACTACGCGGGTGAAAACACGGGGCGCTGCTAGTTATTAATATAGTAATTGGGGTGATGAATAATTGGGCTTATTCTGTGACGCGTTGTATAGGTAGGTATATAAAATCTACAGTCTTGGTAATGCATTACAAAAAGTTAATAATTTATAAATAGGTGAATAATATTTTAAAATAGGTACACTTCTTTTGCTTGCCAGTATCTAGTTTTAAAACTATTATAATTTTATTTACAAAGGACTTTTGAATTAGTCATTCATAAATCAATTACTCTTTTGTCAACAAACCATGAATTGATGGATGGTATTGTTACTATAAATATTTAAATGCATACAAACGACATGAATTCGATCCAGCTGTCATTGTTATCCATTATTAAATATAATGGAAATTATTTATTTTGTGTAATATTAATAGGTTAAATTTATTTATAGAAAGACCATTTGAAAATCATTTCCCGGCGATAAGCTTACAAACAGATTTTTAGAAATCATATTTTATTCTGCAGCTAATTTACTCGTACCTACACTTACACATTTTTTTAAATAACTCGACTATACCTCCTCTTTTAATTTATCTGTATAAGTACATAAAAATGAAATACCTACCAGGCAGTCATATATTTCAGAAAGTATAAACACTACAACCCTGCTAGTGTACTAGTATTACAACAATTATAAGCTATGAATTATAGATTATATTTTTTTTATGATAAAAAAAGGGGACAAACGAGCAGACGGGTCACCTGATGGTAAGTGACTATCGTCGCCAATGGACACCTGCAACTCAAGAGTCACAACTCACTCAACGAAACGCAATGCACTGCTTTACGCTGGTTTTCTGTGCGGGCGGCCGTGGTATCACTCCGGTCGAGCCGGCCCAAGCGTGCCGAAGCATGGCTCTCCCACGTCAAATTTATATTATACTAGCGACCCGTCCCGGATTCGCACGGGTGCAATCCTAACATTAAAACCTTCCTCTTGAATCACTCTATCTATTAAAAAAAACCACATCAAAATCCGTTGCGTAGTTTTAAAGATTTAAGCATACAAAGGGACATAGGGATATAGGGACAGAGAAAGCGACTTTGTTTTATACTATGTGGTGATAGTGATACTCACAGGATGTGCACTACATCGATGGGACAATACAAATAGATATATTAGATAACCGTGTACTCTGTCGAAGCATGAATAACATAATTATATCCATTAGTCCATTAGATACCTATGTGCTTTAAGGCAACAGGTTTCGTAATTAGATCCAATTAGCTGTAATAATTCTAGACTTAGGTACTGTTGATTGGATCATTATGGATTACATAGGAATCTGTACCCTAACTATTATTGTAAATGCGAAAGTGACTTTAGTTGTTTGTTCCCCTTTCACGCCTAAATCATTTAACCAATTTTAAAATTCTTTCACCAATGGAATATAGGCTATATTTTATCCCCGTATTGTATATATCACTACATAGTATAAAACAAAGTCGTTTTCTCTGTCCCTATATCCCTATGTCCCTATCATAATATGTCTATGGTCTCTATGTATGCTTAAATCTTTAAGACTACGCAACGGATTTTGATACGGTTTTTTTAATAGATAGAGTGATTAAAGAGGAAGGTTTTAGTGTTAGCACTCGTGCAAAGCCGCTAGCAGCGTGCAGGGTCGCTATTAAAATATAAACCTCTCACTCATTCACTGATTGATCGCGAAATTGAAAGTATTCATGCGTTGTTTTTTTTTACAAATACTGACTGTTGTGGCCCCCTGCTTGACACCAGCTTCCAATCCGCGGTGGGCTCGCGTGGGAGATTATAGCCCATACTTCCTCATGTGTGAGGAAAGACTCTTGATGAGGTTCTCTCAAGTTGATGATGAAGTATTGTAAGTATTTAATTGGTGCAACTTTTAGCCAAAACGGTGTGATGGATTTTGAAGAGCGACATGTTGTTGGATTGTGTCTTGACACATTTTTATAATAGGTACTGCACCATAATACGATAATGTTTTAAATCTTTCGAATAGGTACCTTCTACACGCGTGAGTTAACACTTTAACGGGCAGCAGGCAAATCGCTAATGTATGTGATTGAAATAAGATTCATAACCAATACAATAATTAAACTAAGAATGATAATATGATAGGTACTTATTACTACATCCCTACCACCTAAGTTTCGTTACAGAACACCGATTTACTTAGCAATGATACACAATGAAAAAAAATACTACTGTTGATTTCTATTTCCCATGCACGGACGTGACCGTAAATGGTAACCAAACACAATTTTACATTCAGATATTTTAAGATTCACTGTAATTTTTCTAAAATGTTACGTAGGTATTGAAAATATCTATAGATAAATATAAAACCATTAATTTTTGGTAACTATGCTATACTTAATTAACATTGCGTGTCTCTTATCAAAATATTCTAATAGAATGTTCAAAGCATCCTGTCAAAATAATGAGTGGAAAGATTGATGCGGTGTTTTACAGTAATTTGTGAACATTACCGTTAAATGGATGGGACGTGCTATCAAATTAATTAGGCAAAGTTTCTTTCGCACTTTAAAAAAAAAGTCGAAGAACGATGTCATTTCCTTCTGCTACGCAATTACTCTCCCATATGAGATTCCGATAACCAAAGGAGTAAAAGATAAACCAACCATTGGTCAGTACCACCCATAGATATGAGTACTACATGTATGTGGTACAGTTCAAGAGCACATGAAGCTTTACCCTTGTAGTGCAAGTCTGACCTCTAAGGCGATTGTAATAAGAGCGTTACAAAGTCTAATATGTCAAGCTCCACGTGCTCTTGACAGTACTACCTATTCCTATATCCGCTTCTTACGGTCCAAACGCAAATTATAACACCTTTTGATTTTTAGAAGTGTTTAATAATATTTTTTTTCTATAAAAACGGAAATAAAAAAGCGTTGCTGACATGACTTCTCATTGCAGTATATAAACGCTAAAACCCAGAATCAATTCTTTTACCTGCCGATTTTCTTACACAGGCCCAGAATAAGTTCTTGGAACTGCTCATTATCACACACATTCCCAGAATCAATTCTTGGACCTGCTGATTTCCTTATACATGCCCAGAATCAATTCTTGGACTTATTGATTTCCTCACGATATTTCCCTTCACTGTCGAGCTCAGAGACCCGAATCTCGCATACTCGAGCTAGTCACAAATATGCACGTAAGAGATTTACTTTCCAATTTATATTTAGGTAGACTTCTGTAAAATAGTGTGACCCTATTTTGAGCTTATTCATTTATTTAACCCCAAAACGGATTGCCTTATCTCCATCTAACGCAGTTAAATTGTTTATCATATAACTAATAGGAAATAATCACAGAGTAATTCCATTATGGACAAATTCGATTGTCGAAAGCTCACTCGATATTAGGGCTGACAATTTTCGAATTGGAATTCGTAATATATTCACCCTAATGCATCAGGGTGTAGAGTTTGACAATGAGGTAGGAGTCCGCTATGAGGTCAGACCTCTTACTTTAACATAGAGAGAGACTTTCGATAGATGTGTAAATCAAACCATTAATTATATTTGTTTGTCATGTGAAAATGCCACAATGATGACTGTATAAAGAAGTCACAAGGTTACTAGTAAAATTTACCAACAGTTACAAATGACATTTATTAATCTGTAACAAAAACGAATTGTTACTGATGGTAATCAGTAGAAATTACTTGGTACTTCAAAGATTACTATTTTATACGGAATGTTTTTTTTCTTTAGAACCAATAACACGAGGCTTTAGAGATGAATATTTTTATAAAATCACTGACGTCATAACTGTGTATACTCTTTCAGGTATACACTACTGATTTCATTACATTGTTAGGTTATAAATATTTTTAAACTAACTGGCATAAATAACTATATTTATACTAAGGAATATTTAGTAATATGCCACAAATTATTGCAGGATATCTGTTTATTGGAGATATAATTAAGATACTCTACAAAAATTTTGTGTACAAAGTCAATGGTCCCAACTTGTGTATGTGTCCACACATATGGCATTGTTTGCAGACGACAGATTTTAGATAGAACCGATACCTCAAATTTCAAATAGGGATTAGAAAAAGGATACCAATTTGGAAGCGATTATTTTAGACGAGCTACTTTTCAAAGTGTGTGGTTCGTGATATGAATTGAATTAATTGCATATTAGTGACCCGTAGTTGTTTTGCTTTGGTTTATTATTACCCAAACACGTTTAAAGAAAAAGTTTCTCTCCTAAGATAATGATTTTCTTCCAACCTCTTTGGGAATACTTTTTCCTACCCCCTCGGAAATATAAGGCGTGAGTTTTTTTTACCAAATAACATACCGCTTATAATAGATAAGTACTATAACAAAAGTTCCGCTTAATATACCTAAGGATCATTTTTGCGAGCAGCTACCTTTCCTACATCGGTAGTACACAGATAGAAAAGATTTCTTCAGTCAAGTAATATTACTTGATCCAAGAGTTTTTCATATTCGTATATGAGGAAAGTCGTAAATCTCTTGGATCAAGAGTGAAAAGATTTCAGAGTTTATTATTTAAATCAAACAATAAAATACTCGCTACAAAAGCGCATGAAACTTTTATCTAAAATTTTTACGCTCTTGGACCGAATAAATAAAAATTTTAGATTTAATTTGTGTCGTTCTTCATTTCAAACAACAAATCAAGAACGAAAAATGCTTGAATGAAGAGTTATCGACTCTTTATTTAATAATTGGTGTGTCTTGCCTTAAGGTTTAAAGCTTAGTTTAAGATTTAAAAAATTTGACGTGACTATTTAATATGCTTGACACTAACAACTGCGCTTTTAAATTAAATATATTTCTGCTTTGTCGTGAGATTGCGCATTGCTTCCAGGAAATACGATAAATATTTATCCTAAAATTGTGAATCTTTAGTATGAAAGAGACGAATGCTTTATATAAAAGATTCGCATATTTCAATTAAACATTATACTAATTTGGGCGAAAAGAACCTCTTGTTCAATATGAAAGTTTCTGATACTTCAATTAAACTTTATGTTAGTTTGGGTGAAAAGAGCCTATTACTTGATATGAAAGATTCTGTTAATTATATTAAACTTTATTAAAGTTTGGTCGAAAAGAGTGCAATTATTAATTTAGGAGAAAAAGTACACGATTTTGTTTTGGTCGTTCTTGGTTATATACTAAGAACAACCAAATCAACATCGGGTACAATTACAAACGAAAACCATAGGTATTGAATTGAGTCATATCGCAAAACTGAACAACCGTCACAAAATATAGGAAATAGGAAAGAAAAAAAAACGTCCCAATAGGTAAAAATAAAATATAGAAAAGCAAAGCATAATCAATATCTATACAATCAGAATCTTTCATAAATTAAGTCCTAAAACTATTATATTAAAGGAAGGTACTTAATTATTAATTGAAAAAGCTGTATGCAAGTTATTTTATATTCAATTTTATTCATTTGTAAAGTAAACAAACTACAGTACTGTCGATTTCACTGATTATACCTACTGAAATACGGATGTATGTAGTATTTCGATCGTCGGTAAAATATCGAAAATATGAATAGTCCGTCGAGTAAGCGACATTCCTCAATTTTTTTGCACATACATTTATAATATTTCGGTAAAAATTTCTTTACAAAATTCTGAGTCAACGTAGTCCGAGACTTGCCCCATGCGACGCCCGGATGCAGGCGAAGGGTACCTATGAGTTTTTTTTTTTTTAAATCTCCGCATCCAAGCGTACACGTGGCAAGGCTCGGACCAAGTTGACTCTGAATTTTGTTAGGAATAATCAAAAGTATATTAATTAGTCACTATCTACATTCTTGTACTTTTGTTCAAAGTCCCAGGATATCTGAAATAACAAAACATGTGTTACGTTACTCTGTCATGATTTATCAGAAAAATACTAAGTATAAAAAACAGGACACTTGGTCAAAGATTTCTCAAGGATGCTACATCGTGGTTACTTACCAGCGTTTGAGCTTTGGAGCTTTTGAGTATTGGAAACTTTTCTATGTACTCATACACCGTCAAGGTTTTAGAATTCTGTCGCTCCACGTATGTGTTTTCCCACTTCTCTAAGAGCTCGTCCCACGGCTCATCATTTTGCATAAGCCATAGTGCATCATCAGATGTTCCTAAAATAAAAGAGTACTTGCATTAATTTAAACACACAAAAATATTATGGCTGCAAATAGTCTAGTGTTAGGCTAGGTGATGATAACTGAAGAATGGAATATAACCTAACCTAACCATAATAATAACGGGTGTTATTTAAATGGTTAGCAGAGTATGTCGGGAAGCGACAATTTTAAAAGAACAAAATAAAAAAAGAAAATATGGAGAATGAGGATATTTTTATATTTCGATAAATAATATTAAAAAAAACACTATTTACATCAGTTTTTTAAAAAAAGGGAATTTGTGAAGTGGGTGTATGGGCGTGTGATGTGTGGTAAGCGGTATGTGTCAGTGGAGTTGATGACGGATGGATGCGGAGAATAGGGGCACGACGTCAGCACGGCAGGGGTGAAGGAGCTGCGCGCTTGAAGGCCGCACAGCTCGATGTAATCAGGTCAGATGTAGTGAGGCTCGATGTAAGTGGTAGGGGTACGCAGCAAGGCAGAGGGGCCTGCGTGCGCCTGCCAACGGCAAGGCGGAGGGGCCTGCGTGCGCCTGGCAACGGCAAGGCGGAGGGGCCTGCGTGCGCCTGGCAACGGCAAGGCGGAGGGGCCTGCGTGCGTCTGGCACTGGCAAGGCGGAGGGGCCTGCGTGCGTCTGGCACTGGCAAGGCGGAGGGGCCTGCGAGCGTCTGGCAACGGCCAGGCGGGAGGACACACGGGAACCAAGATGACTCACACAATGAGGGACTCACACACGGTGAAGATTTTTAGAAGGAGGCACTGCAGGGTCCCGGGGTCGCTCGACCCCGGGATAAGGCCTTTAATTAGAACTTTCTTTTATGAAAGCTGGATTAAGACTTGATTTGCTCTTCCGAATCCTCTGCCTTTTATAGAATTTTGGCAGAGGAATCGTAATTTTGAATTTAGAAGTATTTTTTTACGAATGGCCAGCCCAAAATTCACAATTTAGCGAAAGATCACATACGAAACATCAGGCCACTAATAAAATGAGAAAGAAATTGCCATAACAACCGTTATAAACAATAATGTCAGAAGTGTCAAAATTACCTTTTTAGCAAAATAAACAGCAAACCAATTCAAAAAATCAAGAAATAATAGTAAATTGGAATAGGAAAAAGTAACGCGCATCTGTGCGCTCGAAGCCCCAAGTTCTAGGAGTATAGTGAACACGTGAAAACTGCGCTGTAAGTAATTGGAGCCAAGACCGATTTATAAAGGTGCTTGTAACGTGAAGATACGATGTGGTAGCGCAGTGAAGATGTGTTTTTATAACGTTAACAGGTTTCAGGGATCTACAGAAATGAATGCAGTGAAAAGCAATGATATTAAGAGAAGTGCGTCGATAGACATATGAGATGATGTCACGAAAATGGGAGAGCAAAGGTAACCGTACGTAGTAATAATACTACAAGTATTCGTATTTTTGTGAGCAGAAAAATTTAATCTGTAAGCAGAAATAGCTAATTGGTCAGCAACTCATGGCCAGCAAACATTACAAAACCAATCATCAATTTATGTCATTCTGGATGGCTGTAATTATGTTTGAGCTACAATGAGCTTCTTCTGTTTAATAAAATTTTGGTAAGCACTCAGAGGGGAAGCCAAAAATTTTTTTTTGAGCTGCATATAAAAATAGCAAAAATTATCTCAGCAAACTTGTCATGCGCAAAATGGGCGCATTCCTTACAAAGATTAGGAAGGAGTTTGGATTATGCAACTTTTATGATTATGATTTATGATTATTATTACGATTACAAGTAGTAGCGGTAGTGGTAGTGGCAGCGGTAGTGGTAGTGGTAGTAGTGGTGGTGGTGGTAGCGGTGGTAGTAGTGGTTGTGGTGGTAGTAGTGGTAGTGGTGGTGGTAGTGGCTGTGGCGGTGGTGGTTGTGGCGGTGGTGGTGGCAGTGGTAGTGGTGGTGGTAGCGGTAGTGGTAATAATGTAGTAGTAGTAGTAGTAGTAGTACTTATAGTAAAATTTTTTACGACATGTTTTCTCTGCTGTTCAATCATGAAATCTTGCTGACCAAGTAGTTATTTTGCGGACCAAGTAACTATTTTGCAGACTGAATGTTTATTATGCAAACCCATGTTATTGTAAGCTGCCTATTTCCGATTTAATTTTTGAACATTATCAAAATTATTTGCCGAACAAGGATTGCTGCCTGATTTTTTTATTTGCGAACAAAATCTTTGTATGCCGACCAAATGATTTAAATGCTTATTTTTTGTGGCTAACCAAATTTTATAATTGCTGCCCGTTTAATTACTTCTCAATAATAACCTAAGAGACTAATAGGTACTCATAAAAACTTAAAAAAAACATTATCAACTACTTATGTTATGGCAACTCCTAGCTCCATCATGACACCCACAGTATAAAGTGCTGGTCAAGATGAATTAAATGAACCCAAACACGGTGGGTTTATGCTGGTCCTAATAACATTTCCTAGCTAACAGTGAAAACCACATTGAAGTCTCAGTGGTTTAGGAGGAGTTAGCAGATAACAGATAACAACAGACATGCGCCTTCAATTTATATTTTGTAGTGATGATAGGCAATGATAATTTAATTACTTTACACATATTCAACTGCTACTATTTACATTATATTACAACTATCACGGAGAAGAGAACTTACCTTGTATTTCTTCAGTGTCCGCTGAATTTAACTTCGGTTAGGTTTCTTTTTTGGATTTTTTTATGCAAGTATTATCTCATACTATACTAAGTTTCATCGACTGAGGAATTAATGTTAGGAATTAACCTTTATTGCCTAAACTAAAGAGGAAAGTAAGGATAGCGTGGCCTCCTCTGCAGATTCCATTGCTTTCACTTCAGGCTCAAAGCAGTAACAGTTATGTCCAGGACTTCAGGAGTTAATTTTCACAAAAATTTGCTGTTTGCTGGTTTTTCCGTTACGACACAAGAAATAGACGTGCACTCGTAAAATTTGAATTGCCATTTGCCAGTGACAAATCGGGGTGGCCAGATATGATTGTTCAGATTCCGCCAAACTAATTAAGATTTTCCCATTTTTTAAATTCGTTTAAATAAATGCGCATAAACATGAATACGCATAATAAGTATGAGCTCGCATAAACAAATATTAAGTTTAGGATTTGTGTTGAAAAATAAAATAAACATTTGTAGGAAATGGATAGAATCGATATATTGTTTTTGACAAAATCTATCATAGCAACACCATAGACAATAATAAGACCATAGAGTATCTACACTAAGATACTTATACATCTTCATAACAAATAATATTAAAATAAGGAAAAGTTAATAGGTGACTTGACAGCTCTGTCAAATACATACAATTTACATCTTTTTGTCTATGATATGTATTTTGCAGAGCTGTCAAGTCACCTATTAACTTTTCCCTAGTATACCTACCTATGTTTACTATTGAACCTACTACATCGAATTTGGGCCCATTCGATTCGCCTCAATCAGAAATTCTGACCTGGTAGATTCCAAGGGTCATCTAATGATGGAGTCGAAACTTGGCCATGGGAACCCTAAGATGAAACCACCCAACTACGTCGAATTTGGGCTCATCGACTCAGCTAAGGTTGACCGAAGTACGAAATATCGAATGTCAAAAGACCGACGTACTTTTTACCGAATGTACGGCAGTCCGATATACGCGAGACCGAAAATACCGAAGTATGGGCCGCTATTTTCTTTTTGTTGTGGCTATGATTTTTTAGCTTCACTAGTTATCGTACCTAACTGTGTACTAACTGACTATCGTACCTAAGTGACCGACAACCAGTCAAGTAATTGAAATTTGATTGGTCTCCGTGAGAAATTCCGACCTGGGTGATTTCAAGGGTCTGATGATGGAGCCGGAAGGTGGTCATGGGAACTCGAAGATGGAACTCCCATAGCCACCTTCGGGCTCCATCATCAGACCCTCTAAATCACCAAGTTTCAGGTCGGAATTTCTTACCGATACTAATCAAATGAGCACCAGTCAACGTAATTGGGTGGTTCCATCTTGGAGTTCCCGTGGCCACCTTCCGGCTTCATCATCAGACCTTTGGAATCACCCAGGTCTAAATTCCTCTCCGAGATGAATCGTACGAGAGTAAGTTCGACGTAGTTGGGTGGTTCCATCTTAGAGTGCCCATGGCCACCTTCTGGCTCCATCATCAGACCCTTGAAATCACTATGTTCCAAGTCGGAATTTCTCATCGATACGAATCAAATGAGCCCAAGTTCAACGTAGTTGGGTGGTTTCATCTTATAGTTCCCATGTCCACCTCCCAGCTCCGTCGTCAGACCCTTAGAATCACCCAGGTCGAAATTTCTCATCGAGACGAATCAAATGAGCCCAATTTCGACGGTCGTCCAATTTACCATAGATCCAGGGAACATTTATATAGTAGCAACACCAAAAAGGCACTAATATTAGTAACCTGCATTTTTTTCCGTCCAAGAGTGAAACTTTCTTGGTCGAAGAAAGAAAAAAAAAGAAATTTTAATCGAAACAATAAATACTAAAAAAGTTTTGAGTTAAGAATGTCTAGTTCTTGTGCTAAGAAAGCTTACGCTCTTGGTGCGAGTAAGAATTTTGGTTCTAGATTTTGGTCGAAGAATGAATTTTGAATGAAATACCTAACAAAAATATTTGAGACAAGAATGAAACGTTCTTGGCCCCAGTACTGGTTTCAAGATTTAAAAACTCTTGAATGAAGATAGAGTGAATCTTATTCTAAAAGCTCTGTTTTCGTTTAAAGTGGCGTGCGTTTTTAAAGGAAGACTTTTGATAGTTCTTGAATGGAAAATGGCGATATTTAACGCAAATGGTAACAATCTTGGGTTAAATAAGAATTGCCAAGAGTGTTCACTTTAACGCTAAGAATGGGAAACTTTTGGTTGGAATAAGTAACTCTTACATCAAAACGGTGTTTCTTCAAACAAAAATTTCTCGGAATCAAACTAAATAAATATAATTTTTGAGGCAATATTTGGGACCCATTTAACTCAAGTAAAGTATTTTGTACTAAGATATATATTACTTGCTTGGAGCAATTATTCCAAGAGATTTTTGACTCTTGGTCTAAGTAATCTTTTCTATCTGTGTAGTCGCAACTCCTCCATGTCTACCCGTAAACCCCTCGAGTTTGGGCTTATTTGATTTTTATGACGCCTGCCATACATACAAAAGCTTATTTTCTAGTTTTCATGAACTAAGTATAATTACTTATTAATACTAGTATAGACGCCAAGCATTAATTCTCAGAATTAATTCTGAGACATGTGTAAACAGACCCGGTCCGGCGATAGGCTCACCACCTATCACGTTTAGGGGTCCAATATATCTCGTAAAATGTGGGTATATCCAGTAATGGAATACCTCTGCCTACCCCCTCGGGGATAAAAAGGCGTGAGATTATATTATTATATTATTAGACGCCAAGCACTATTGTTTTTCCCGGTCCTGTAGGATATTTGCAAAATCCATTTGTAATGAGCTCCTAGTATCTGGGCAGTCAGGAGATTAAGTTTTCCCGTAACTTTTCTCGCATGGATCATATTATAAGCTGTTAAATTCACCAAGATTAATAATTAAGGTGATTGATAAGAAAATAAAACAAATAATCTCACGCCTTTTACCCCAGGTGGGGAAGGCAGAGGTATTCCATTTCTGGAAACACCCACGTTTTGGAAGTGTATTGTTTGGACCTTGATAGTTGATAGGTGGTGCCCATCGCCGGACCGGGGCACTGCTACACATTTTTTTCATAGCCTTACAATCAGAATTGTAGGGCTATAAAATGCTTGCATCTTAATCTAAATCTACGGTAAACAGAAACTATCTGTGTGCCTTCGGGCAACGCCCTCCCCCAATCTCCTCCACTCTCTTTTGTCCAGAGCCACTCTAGTCCACGTGCTACCAACCATTTTCACTATCGTCATCCCAGCACTTGAACTATCTTCCTCGTCTTCTTTTATTATTTCTGGGATACCATGTTGTGATAGTTTTGCTCCATTTTTCTGGGCCTCTTATAATGTCCCCGCCCAGCCCATTTCCACTTAAGGAGTTTGGTTTTGATAGTAAAATCAGCTATCCTAGTTTTTTTCCTCAATTACTCATTCCTTATTTTTTACACATATTATTGTAGAACTAATGCTGGGACCTTTCATAATACGCTTAATATTTATATAGGAGCGGATGTGGAATGCTCCTCCATCGTGAAAAGGGAAGATCTTCCGCCAGGCGAGGTGATCGTGCCTGGGGACCGCGGTCCAAAGATTGATGTTGGACAGTTGTCTTTATTTTATACAAACTGATTAGAAAACTCCGATAGCGCGATTTAGAACTCGGTCGGCTATTGGCGCGTTCTATGTAGTGTCGCTACAGATGCTTAGATAATGCTACGTATGATATTATAAGTGTTATAGAATTTTATGTTGATATTTTGATAGTTTTATAGATTTCGCTTTGCAGGTGGAGCCCAAAGCAATGGCTAAATACACGTTTACAGAAGTATTTGTATATTCAAAAACATCAATCGGCGAAGATTACCCTCGGAGCAGGAATTACATATTAATATTCAGTCAACTAGCCGAAAACGAAAGGGGTGAATAAATTTAATTCGACGACAAAGTGTCGCGTCGAAGCCAGTAATGCGTGAACAACTCGGTAATTAATACTTTGAATTATTACAAGTTACAACATTCCACAATTCCAATTCAGAGTCCTAATTCTACGCACATTTCGCTAAATAAATTATCTTAAAATTATTAATTATGTATTTGCAAATTAATATAAAGCAATAATAATTTTAAACAAAAAAAAACGACTTCTAACAGGAACATAAAAAAAGTAAAAAGCACCATAGTCGCCACTACGATTTTCGAAGGTTCCCCTCCATTTCTCTGGGATGCTATCATCAGATCCTGGACTCCTTATCATGGTACCACCGTTAGGATATCACCTTTCCAACAAAAAAAGAATAATTAAAACCCAATTTAGTGTTAAGTAACAATTGATTAAAAGAATATTGTGTTGAGGAGTTTCTTGCCCCCGCTTTTTCTCCTCAACCATACATGCTGAAGCGGTGGAGTTGAAATGACGTTCAATAAGTGGACTTGTAAGTTCCTATTTTGAATAAAACATTTTGACTTTGACTTTGACTGCGGTTAATAACGTTTATGAACCGATTTTGATATTCTTTTTGCGAACACACATAAAAAATACTGGATGATTTTTTTTATCGTCTGGAAAAAAATATGACGTATAAGGTATCTAGAACCGAAGTTATACACGAGATTAATTGTTAAATATAGTCATGTTTAATGCAATTTACAAAATCTAGAAAACTACGCACAGTACTACGCGCAGCTGGCGGTTGTAGGTAGATTGCGCAGAAATGGAAGCTACGAGCCTGTTTCTTTTATAATACTATTTAAAATATTTCAGTGTGTATTATTGACTACAATTGAGTAATGTATATTAGTTTAAGTAAGAAAAAAAAATTTGACAAAAAAAAAACAATTATGTAACATTGCCAAATAAATCTATTACACTTACCTATCACACCACATTTTTTCCAGACGGTAAAAAAAGTCTATATACCTATTTACTGTTGAATTTAGAAAGTCGGTTTAAAAATATGTATTTTTTTATTTATTTTCAAAATTCAAAATAAATTTATTGCAATTTTGAAAACAATAAAAAATGCTCTTAATTTAATCTAACAATCGCGAAGATGAGCATTGCCCAAAATTCGTAGAAATAAAACAGACATCCGCATCACGTATCAATTTATTTACGACGCCCATTAAAGGCTGGAGTATTGTGGGTCTCTAAAAATGTAATCAAATAAAAATATCACAGTCGGATCTTCAATATTCATGAAGAACATAACCACGAATTATTGGACTGGTACAGGAGCAATATTTTTCTCAATCACCATTAGTCCGTATCTGCGAGCCTACCGACCTTTTCACTGCGCACGATAGCAGCATGCATTCCGCCTTCGTCATCCGAAAAGGTTTCATCGGACTCTTCAGCAAACACTCAAATAAAAATCTTATCTTCCACTAATTAAAGTCCAAAATTTGGGCAAAACTCTCTGCCAGTTCGAACCAATTCGGCATTGCTGTAATTTCGCAGTAGAATGCGGAATATGTCGGCACTTCACTTTTATTGTATCAAATAATAGGGGCGCTCTTATAGCCATTATCACGTGTTTGATCTAAAATGATACTTGGTTCGGCATGCACTCTGACGAGGGGTGTCTTTTTCTATAGATTTACTTATGGTACTGTCAAATTTTGACCGATATCAAGAATAGAATCAACCATTCAAATAAATAAGGTCGATAATCCAAAGCCGGAGAGCCAGCGCATTATGTTTAGCGGTTTCTTAATACCTTGTCCATCAATGTGGCGTCAATTGATAAAGTCCTTTTTGTAAAACCGTGAAGGGGAACTTTCTAAGGCGTTCGCCGTGACAGGCGTTATTTATCTTAATTTTTGAGAAAGATCAATGTGTTGTGGTAAGGCCATCTTATATGTATATTTATGTGCAAAGATCGACCTACTATTTTCACTGAAACATGTGACTACAAGATTTTTATCCTCTTTTTTCTTTCAGTACATTTTACAATTCATTAAGCACCAGAAATTCTTTTGATGTACCGAAGATTTTGTCTTAACCCATAGATTTCACGCCTCAAAGGAGACTTGAAGACAATAAACTAAGCTAACGGAGCGGACGATAACGCCCAGCCATTTGGGCCATTGAAACTTGGCTTCGGATCTCAAGACATAACCATTTCCTATTCTCGTACGAGTACCATCCGTCGACAGAAACTAGTCTGCAAACTGACGTGCGCAATCAAAACACAATACGTTATAAATGGCTCACATTATATCGGCGCATCGATACTTTTGCTTGTACGATGCCATTCGCGTCCGCGATATGTGCCTTATCTTGGCGTAATAAGAGCTATGGTGGAATGGCACAGAATGTTGGCCACAGTTGTAAATTATATTTCTTGGCTTCTCAACTTTGCCCCATAACCATCCCGCTGCGATAGGTAAAGAGAAGCAATGGTTGTCAATAAATTTTGTCGCTTTATTTATTCGCATAGTTTGCGGGTGGCGTCGTCTCAGATGATTACTTTGACGTTCACATTACGCATCTGTCTATTCTTGGGAATAAATAGTGTATATTATATGAAATTGAGGAGAATGTTTGTCGTTTTTATCTTAATGTGGAAAATAAGGGGTAGTTTTGCAAAAAAAAATTCTATTTCGGCTCATAATGGTTAATGTACAGTAAAGAAGATATCCTACTAATATTATATATTATATAAATAAGTGATTATACCTACATATTATGCTATAAACATAGGATGTCTTAAATTTATTAGTTGAAGAAGATTCGCGAACCAAATTCTACTAATATTATAAACGCGAAATTTGTATGGATGGATGTATGGATGGATGTTTGTTCCTCTTTCACGCAAAAACTACTGAACGGATTTTGATGAAACTTTATAGTTATATAGCTTACACATTAAATTAACACATAGGCTATATTTTATCCACGTATTCCTACGGGAACGGGGCGCTGCTAGTACTGAATAAATGGCAAAACTATTCTTTCTGAACTTATTGAGATATAAAGGTCATACCTATGACACAGATACACGCAGTGTCAATATCAAAGCTACGACACTGTCAAAAATGTTTTTATTTGCAGGGGTTATCCATTTCGCCAGGGTATTTCATTTTCTAACATCAAACGTGACAGGTGGAAGCCCATTGCCTGGCTGGAGTGCTGTTACATATATGCCTCAGAACCAATAGGTACCGAGGCCTGTTAGTTTCCTTAACCATCGAATCGTAGTTATACATATGTAACAAAATAAGCGCAATTCCTATCTATACTATTATTATAAAGAGGAGAGATTTGTATTTTTGTATGTTTGTAAGGAATCAACTCAAAAACTAGAGGACCGATTTTAAAAATTATTTCACTAAAGGAAAGCTACAATATCCCTGAGTAATATAAGTTTTATTATATTCCCGTATTCCCACGGGAACGGGAACAACGCGGGTGAAACCGCGCAGAACCGCTAGTACTTTGTATTTTGAAGGAAGAGGTAAACAAACCACCTACCGTCACGAACCATATTATTATTCACACTTACGAGTAGCAATCAAATCACCAATTACTGTTGAAACGACGGTAAAATTGACATACATAACAAGGGAATGCTTTTTGGTAATGAATGACGGGCTTGTTTAAATAAATTGTCTATGGTAAAGTTTACTCCACACGCGACAGGTAATAGTGGCCCTTCATTGAATATTAATATAAGTCGTGCTGTTTAAGATTCGTATGTATCTTTACTTTACTACGAAAAACTCAAATATTTTTCCTAACAAGAAATTTCATTTATGTCCACAAAAATCTGACTGCATTAGAAAGGCTCTGTAAAGATCCGCAGGCGTATTCAGGGAGCTTCGATATTCGATATCGGAAAATCTGTCGAACACTTTCGAGATGGGCTGATGTTGGTATCGAAAATTAATGTCATATGTGACATAAGGATTCGGAAAATTTTCCGTGGCTGTCAGAAACGCCTACAATAAAGTTTCCGAAGTCGATAAATTCGACTTCGGAAAATTTTTCACTCGATCTGAATCGAACGGAAACGGTATCGAGTCTCCGTGAATACCTACGCTGAACGACACTGGAAATAATGACAAATCTAGCTACGTCTTGCACGTCAAAAACTACCTCATATAGCCTAAAGTTTAGGCTATAGGAAGTTAGAATGGAACAAATCCGCCATATTGTTTTTTTCTGACAACACTAACTTATTATAGGTTCAATAATATTAAAGTTTCCGTCCGTAAAATTTGTCGCGTAGTTTTTGCATGATGCGACAGAAGCAGACAGAAAAAAAATCCAAAAAATGTGTTTTAGACTGCTGCAAAAAATTACAAAAAATACTTCAAGTACAGATACAGTCCTGTTACAGTTTTATAGATAGGCTTGCGTTGCCTTTACTCCCATTACTAATGACGTAGTAAGATAATATACAACATAAATACACAACAGAAATAGAAAATAGGTACTCAAATGAAATATAAGAATAAAAGTAGGGACTAATCGAAATTATTTCTTCAGTTGTCTGTTTTCTTTGGAGGGACACGTGGCAGACAAATTGTTTGATACCAAATTGGGGATACACACCAATTTTCTGTTTATGCACCAATTGGTCGTTCTTCTGAGTAATTGTTTGTATTCTATTCTGACTATTGTTATTATGTTTGAACGGCAAAATATATTGTGTACTCGAAAAGAATATTGTTACTTTACTGTTAGTTTTTTCTTGCCTAATTTTTGTGGCATCATCGCATGACTGTATATTTACTTATTGAGCAGGTGCCCACCGGAAGTTGCCTGATCTCGTGAGAATTTCGAATATGCCTTTTTTATTAGATATAGGTACCTTCATCAGAAAACGTGTCTATATTCTAAATTTCACCTTGCTACATCTGAGAGGAGAGGAGAAGAGATTTCTTTAGATAAATACTTAGCTGACTTACGAGAGATAATACTTCATAATGACTATCAAAGCTCAGGCACGAATCCTGGCATGTACCACAGAGTTTAAAAAAAATCTTACCTACATATTTATTAAAAGCGCAGCGGTTAAGGAACATAATCAAGCTAACATACTTTAAAGTGACTACAACAAAATACTCGTAGAACCAAATCACAATTTTATCTGATTTGTCCATATTAATCGGTGCACAGATATTGTGATAGCCTTACCCAAATTATGCATAAGGAAAATTGATACGATGTCATATCTCAGTGAAATTAAACGCCATGGCAACAAAGCTACACAATCAATTAAATTTTATACTCAGAGTCGCTCCCTCGCATCCTATTGTTCGAATTAACGATAGTCATTATGAAGTGAAACGGTTTATGGTTTGTTATGATTTTCACGTAGGTATATGACGAATGTCTGAAAAATATCTCCTTCTTAACCGACTTCAAACAAGAAGTAGGTGGTTCAGTTCAACGCCTAAGTTTTTAAAATATTATTGCAGATTATTAAGATGATTTACTTTTTTTTACCTCCACGTTGGTTCCATAAAATGTCTTGAAAAGCTGATACTAAAATTAAATCAAAAAAATATAAAACTTCCGACACAAAAAATACATTTGAACTATAGCTAAGAACTCTCAAACAAAAAAAAAACTAAATAAAAATCGGTTCAGCCGTTTGGGAGCTACGAGCGAACAGACAGACATACTCGTACATATACACAAATACACAGATACACTCGTCAAACTATAACAGCCCTCTGTTTTTCGTCGGGGATTGAAAAAATTCAGATGGAAAACGGACGGACGGCAAACCACTCGCTATCAGTGTATTACAGCACAGAATCCAAGAAATACTATGATAATAATAATAATAAATTGTGGGACACAATTCACACACGGTTAATTAGTCCCAAACTAGGCAGGGCCTGTACTATGGGTACTAAACAACTGATAAACATACTTTAAATAAACATTTAACACCCAGACACGAAGCCAACAGACATTTTCACACAAACGTTGGCCCCGAGCAGGGATCGAACCCGCGACCTCCTACTCAGAAGGCAGGGTCACTACCAACTGAGAAAATAGGACCGTCAATGATATAATCAAATTAAATTAATTTAACGTTTGTAGTATTTTTAGTACCTACCTACTTACCTATAGTCGGTTTATATTTTTGATTAAATATACATTTATAATTTCATAAATCCCAATTTTCTATAGCTATAATTACTTGTCTCTAATCAAACATAAAGGGCAAATGAAGTCCCTTCACTTTCATGAAGATTTTTCTCAAAAATTTTTAAGTATCGATGTGCTTCGAAGACAGCACTTATTTCGTCTGTCATCTTCAATCTCGAGCATTCATCAATTTTCATCTACAACACTCAAAGAATATGAATAATGATTAATTAAGGGGATAGTTAGAAAAATCGTGTTAATTAACGATACTAATGATAAAGGACCTGTGCACTGGAGCGGAAACATTTGAATGGAGGGTCTTGGCTGACAAGTCTTTTGATTGACAAAATTAAATAAAAATGTGGTCACTCTATCTATATACAAATACGTTTTCCTCATCACTTACAATATTGAAGAGTATTGATTGTATAAAACTCGGAATTAGGAAAATTGCCGTTGCTTTTCATTTCAAACATCTGAATATAGGTTTAATAAAATAAATAATGTACCTACTTAATATAAATTTCAGAAATTCTTACAGCGTTTTCGTTCTAAATTACCCAGGGGTACTAAAAATTATAAACTTACTAGCGACCCGCCCCGGCTTCGTACGGGTACAATGCTTATACTAAAACATACATACATACATACATATAATCACGCCTCTTTCCCGTAGGGGTAGGCAGAGACCACTTCTTTCCACTTGCTACGATCCTTACATACTTGTTTCGCTTCGTCCACTTTCATTATTCCTTTCATACATGCTCTTCGGTTTAGGGTACTCTTGACCTGGCCTTCTTCAAGACGTCCCCAATTTGGTCTCGAAACGTCCGCCTAGGTCTACCCCTTGCAACATTTTCATTCACACTCGCCTTATACACTTTTTTCGTCAATCGTTCTTTATTCATTCTCTCGACATGGCCAAACCATCTCAGCATACCTTTCTCAATTTTTGTAACTACATCTTTTTTATAATAAAACCTTCCTCTTAAATCACTCTATCTATTAAAAAAAACCGCATCAAAATCCGTTGCGTAGTTTTAAAGATTTAAGCATACAAAGGGACATAGGGACATAAGGACATAGGGATATAGGGGCAGAGAAAGCGACTTTGTTTTATACTATGTAGTGATATACATATTGTAGTAAACAACATCGAGTCACGAGCCAACAAGCCTGTTATTATAATTTTATTGTTAACTATTTAGGTAGAAGAATTATTGTACAATATTTTTAAAGCTACACATAGATGATAATGTATTATATCATATACATTGAAGTAAGTTTCCGTAAATTATTCCGATGCTAAATTTAACCCAATCTCACATCACATATCATAACGGCAATCAACTAAATTGTATTTCCAGTTATGGGCTAATAACGAAATGAGGCCGTCTCCACGGGAATGATGGGTCAAGTTTCAATAGCTCCAAAAACCAGAAACACCACCCTCTGGACCAGTTTGCATAAAGAGAGGCACGCATAAAATCTTATGACACTTCAGACAAAGCAGTAGCGTTAAGGTAATTCAAAGCGTTCAATTCTAAATCTAAATTCGGCGACGCAAAACTCATTCCAGTGGACACGAGTGCACGACAGAAATGGCAGAGGGTTAGCAAAATCATTACTGTGTAACTCCGAGTACAATTTCCCGTTTAAATTAAACGCAGGACAATGGTCAGCGGCGTCTAAACCGCGTTTAACGATCTTGATCCTAAGTTATGTGAGGATTAGCCCTATCTTAATATCTTCTACTATTAACAAGGGTTAGCAGTGGCTAGTTACTAGCAATGGTTGAGTGGATGCTGCTGTGATTTAATTTGGGCGGATGTTTTGTAAAATGTCTAGAAAAGTGTCTAGAAAAATTGAAATGACACTTCTACCTAACTTGTCGAGTCTTTAAAGTAATGATTGAGAAGTAAACACATCTAATTCACCTCGGTCCCTTCATCCAATCACTGACAAACTGGATTAGACAAGTTGAAGTGTCAGTTGACAGTGAAGATCACGGGAACCCCCTGGACGCAGTGGAAGACCATATAGGGGAGGCCTATGTCCTAACAGCGTAAATCCTGTGACTAAAACAATGACACTGATGACACATATATTTTTGGCTTTTCACGAATTTAGTTTCTTATAATTTGTATATCATAGTATATAATGATATTGAGTCACGCCTAATCCCCGAAGGGGTCGACAGAGATATTTATTCCACTTTATAATTACACACATAGTGAATCTATTAATTTAGAGTGAGAAATAAGACAATTGTACTACTTCTGAAACTGTAATTTAGAGTCAAATCTACTTTTTGTTACACCCGTAAATCTTAAGTACAGGTACTAATTTATAAAGGGTGTTATTTAAATGGTTAGCAAAGTATTCGTATTTTTGTGAGCAGAAAAATATAATCTGTAAGCAGAAATAGCTAATTGGTCAGCAACTCATGGCCAGCAAACATTACAAAACCTATCAGCAATTTATGTCATTCTGGATGGCTGTAATTATTTTTGAGCTGCAATGAGCTGCTACTGTTTAATAAAATTTTGGTAAGCACTCAGAGGGGAAGCCAAAAAATATTTTTTGAGCTTCTTATAAAAGTAGCAAAAACAATTTCAGCAAACTTGTTATGCGCAAAATGGGCGCATTCCTTACGTAGATTAGGAATGACTTTGGATTATGCAACTTTTATGATTATGATTATTATTACGCTTACAAGTAGTGGTGGTGGTGGTGGTTTTAGTGGTAGTGGCAGTGACAGTGGTGGTGGTTGTGGTGATGGTGATGGTGGTAGTGGCAGTGGCTGTGGTAGTGGTGTTGGTGGTAGTGGTAGTGGGAGTAGGAGTTGGCGTGGGAGTTGGGAGTGGGGCGTAGGAGGGAGTAGGAGGAAGTAGGAGGTAGTATGAGGTAGTAGGAAGTAGTAGGAGTTAGTAGGAGGAGAGTTAGTGGGAGGAAGTAGGAGGTAGTAGGAGGTACTAGGAGTTAGTAGGAGTTAGTAGGAGTTAGTAGGAGTTAGAAGAAGTTAGTAGGAGTTAGTAGGAGTTAGTAGGAGTTCGTAGGAGATAGTAGGTGCTAGTAGGAGTTAGTAGGAGGTAGTAGAAGGTAGTAGGAGTTAGTAGGAGATAGTAGGAGTTAGTAGGAGATAGTAGGAGATAGTAGGAGTTAGTAGGAGGTAGGAGTTAGTAGGAGTTAGTAAGAGGTAGTAGGAGTTAGTACTAGTTAGTAGGAGTTATTAGGAGTTACTAGGAGTTACTAGGAGGTAGTAGGTGTGAGTAGGAGTTAGTAGGAGTTAGTAGGAGTTAGCAGGAGTTAGTAGGAGTTAGTAGGATTTAGTAGGAGTACCTACCCCCTCCTACTACCTCCTACTAACTAGTACTAACTCCTTCTAAATCCTACTACCTCCTACTAACTCATACTAACTCCTATTAACTCCTGCTAACTCCTACTAACTCCTGCTACCTCCTACTACCGCCTACTACCGCCTACTACCTCCTAGTAACTCCTACTACCTCCTACTACCTCCTACTAATTAGTACTAACTCCTACTAACTCATACTAACTCCTCCTAACTCCTACTAACTCCTACTAAACCCTACTAACTCCTACTAAACCCTACTAACTCCTACCAAACGCTACTAAACCCTACTAACTCCTACTAACTCCTACTAACTTCTTCTAACTCCCACTAACTCCTACTACCTCCTACTACCGCCTACTACCACCTACTACCTCCTACTACCTCCTACTACCTCCTACTACCTCCTACTAACTCCTACTAACTCCTCCTAACTCCTACTAACTCCTACTAAACCCTACTAACTCCTACTAAACCCTACTAACTCCTACCAAACGCTACTAAACCCTACTAACTCCTACTAACTCCTACTAACTTCTTCTAACTCCTACTAACTCCTACTACCTCCTACTAACTCCTACTACCTCCTACTAACTCCTAGTACCTCCTAGTACGTCCTAATACCTCCTACTTCCTCCCACTAACTCTCCTCCTACTAACTCCTACTAACTCCTACTACCTCCTACTACCTCCTACTAACTCCTACTAACTCCTACTACCTTCTACTAACTCCTACTACCTCCTACTAACTCCTACTACCTCCTACTACCTCCTACTACCTCCTACTTCCTCTCACTAACTCCTACTAACTCGGGGTTAGGCGGGCGTAGGAGTTAGTAGGTGGGGGTAGGAGGCAGCAGGAGGGGGTAGGAGGTAGCAGGAGGGGGTAGTAGGAGGGTGTAGGAGGCGGTAGGAGGGTGTAGGAGGTGGTATGATGTTGTAGGAGGCGGTAGGAGGGGGTAGTAGGCGGTAGGAGGGGTAGGGGGCGTAAGAGGGGGTGGGAGTGGGAGTGGGAGTAAGAGTGGGAGTGGGAGTAGCTATAGTATAATTATTCACGACATGATTGAACAGCAGAGAAAACATTTCTCTGCTGTTCAATCATGAAGTCTTGCTGACCAAGTAGTTATTTTGCGGACCAAGTAACTATTTTGCGGACTGAATGTTTATTATGCAAACCCATGTTATTGTAAGCTGCCTATTTCTGATTTAATTTTTGACCATTATTAAAATTATTTGCCGAACAAGGATTGCTGCCTGTTTTTTTTATTTGCGAACAAAATCTTTGTATGCCGACCAAATGATTTAAATGCAGATTTTTTGTGGCTAACCAAATTTTAAAATTGCGGACCATTTAATTACTTCTCATTTATAAAGTGACTGCAACATTATCCGCTGCGCACACCAATGAAGCCGGCAGGTAGTGATTGCTAGACGGATTAGGACAGTGAACATTGCCTATTAAAGTGAGAGGGACTATTCGTATAGAATCTGAAACCTGTCAGTCTTCAGCAAAAGGTTTATTTCGTATTTTCCACCGCCGCGCCGCTACTTTTATACTACTAATAGCAATAACACGAGTAGACTAATCGATGTTGCTATAACATATTTGATAGGCGCTTTAGTATTCAGTTTTCAACAGTCGTGTTTTAGTTAAAACTTCAACACAACACATATTTACCTACAGGAAAGTTTATATTCTAAACTAAATGCTTGTAGCTATATTTTCTCCGTAATACCTGGCCGTTATGAAGTGAGTAGCACTACTGTAATATTAGTTAGACAAAGTTGAAATCCCCCTCAATGGACTCCACAAAGCTGTTTCGCGAAGTTATTAATGATCCTTATTTATTTTACACACTTTGAAAATTATTATAGTCGTCAACGATACCAGTCAAAATGATATAATGCGACTTGCGATAGTGTCCGAGTTAATAGACTTTGTAACTAGTTCCTTTTGGTTAAATTCTGGTGATAAATTGGACGCATCTTTTATCTGGACGAGTGGTCTTTTGAATTTAAATATGGTTTTGAAGTAGGTGTCTTTGATAAATTTTGAATTGTGCCCATCTTGGGGTGATAAATAATTGTATTCAGAGAAAGAAGTTCCGCAAGAGTTCATATTGCTTTGGCGCAATTTGTTTTTTAATCAGTTCCAGATCTAAAATAATATACCTACTTTAATAAACATTATATTAATATTACATTTATGTATGTCTTATTTGTAACTAACCAAACTAATTTTATTCAAATAAATTGCTGCTTTTATAAACTTCTACGAGTATACAATACAATAAATATGCTCACGTGATCTAAATCCCCGAGGGGATAGGCAGAGCTATTCTTTTGCTGGAAATACCCACTTTTCACTAGTATATTTTATGGACCCTTAAACGTATAACAGACCCGGTCCGGTGATGGGCATTGCACCTATCACGCAGAAGAACGCAAAGACAGAGGAAATTTTACTAAACAAAATTTTAAATAAATTGTCAAATTTCATGATTTTCCTTACATTTAAGATGATATGTTATTTAGAAAAAATAAACCCTTCCGACCGTTATCATAAAATACACGTGATTTTTTTTCATATTAATTGTCGGGTTCAATTTACGGAGCAGGCAGGGCCTTTAAAAAAAAAACTGTGACTGCCGTTCTGTTTATTATTAAAAATAAAATGATATCTTGTTTCCGTAAATATCCTATCTTCAATATTTAATGTACTTTCCCTCGGTGTGGCATGAGCGTGGGACACCCTGTAATATAAACTAAAAACAGATAGTTATGTTAGTCAGTCTATCATGGTCTTTGCCTAATCGGAACAAAAGTATGAACTTAAAATGCCTATTTTCTATGTGAAAGTTCTATCTATACCTATCTATTTATGTACTGTCATTTTCAGTGTTATCGGATTGTTTTTTCAACCGACTTCAAAAAGGACGAGGTTATCAATGCGTCTGGTTTTTGGTTGATGACTGGATGAACCGATTTGGATGATTCTTTTTTATTAAAAGATGGTGCTTACAGATTAGTCCCTTTTTAATTTCGTCCAGTTCTGGCTATGGCATCCATGAGAAAACCATATAAAATTCGGTATTTTACTCTTTAGATATTGGGTATTCGTGTGATAGGGAATCGACATGAACATTTCAAGTGCCAACTCATCACTGCCAATCATGTCACAAAGCCCTAATTATAGATAAAACTAAATCCTCTAATTTGCAAAGCAAAATTTTCAATCTCGCTAAATACTGGGGATTACAGGGGTGTATTTAATCTCTTGCTCCCTATCGCCATTTTGTTTAAGATATTGTGGTATTATGCAGTCGGGTGAAATGAAATAGTGGCATATATTATTTATTTTTGTGGTCCAAACGTCGAAAATATGAGAACATCCTTCTTTTTAAATAGATGTTTACAACTTAACGAATCCTATACTACTTACGAGTAATATACTTCCCCTCCAAAACAGTACTTCCCGTATCTTCTGTCACATTTTTTTTATTGGATTTGTTTCTGAATGGAAATCCTCGAAATGTTGCTGAAAATACTAAAATAATTATATGTGTGCCTATAAATTTCGACGAGTTCTCTCAGTTCCTAGTGGATCCCATTATCAGAAACAGGATCTTGAGAACAACGAAACCAATTTGAAAATATGAATTTTAAGGACAATTGGAAAGGACGGAGTTTTCAGGTAACAATAATAAAAAAAAATTGCATCTGAATTGAGAACCTCCTTGAAGTCCATTAAAAATATTCATGGTTTGCCTAATTTTAATCTAGCATGGGTACCTATCTATAGATTGGTTATTTCTTGTAGATCAATTTTTAACGCAGAAGTAGGTACGTCAAGATCTTTAATAGTGTACCTACTTGTAATACAGTTAAATTAATAATCTTGTCTCTTAACAAGTTTTGAAAAATCCTAATTTAATTGCCCTTTTTATAATCTACTTACAAAAAATGTAAAGCCCCTACCATCAAGATGCTCCCAAATATATAGAGATGGCGCTGATAATTTGGTTTAATCCGCGCGCTGCCGCGGTGACAAATGGTGTTAATAAGAAATCTGTCGCTGCGGTATTAGGACCTGTTAATTGCTGTTATTATAGTCACGCAGGCTTCTGTAGTCCTGGTAGGGTTGTGCTGTGGATATTCAGTTTTTTAAACGTGGATTAGTACGCAATTTTGGATTAAAAAAATATTAAAGTACTTATCGTGTTTTTGTTAGAAGTTTTAAGATTTATCTTTGGGATAGTACTAAAATATATAAGATAGAGAAAAAATATTATAAAAAATTAAGCGAAGCGAAGAAGCTGGTCGCCAGTTGTAATTGTTGTAAACTATAATTAAAATATTTTATTCGTTCAAAGTTTCTATACATTATTTTTAATAAATTAATATACCTACATTACCGTTTGACCCACGATGGTTAGCACAGGTTATTAATTAAGTATTTTATTATTGAAATTATTTGTAGATTAGATTGTCGCATCACTAAAGATGTAGTGTAATTTACCCGCGCATATTTACAGCCACAGTTTTGTAAGCGGATTACTCTTTTAAAATAAAAATGGCGCCCGTAGCTCGCGTAATTAAAATCTGTCGTAATAATTTAGGGGAGATCAAAACCAAAATGTGAATCTTGAACAGCTAAATAACTACGAGTTGTTTATTATTGAAAAACGTGATAAAATATTTTACTTTTAGACATGTTATTAATTAAGAATACTTTTTTTATGCGTCTCTATACCTTTCATCCGATTACGAAGAAATCAATGATGACTTTGGAGCAGGCACGGGAAGTTCACAGTAGATTATTGAAAAATGTAATAAAATATTTTACTTTTAGACATTATGTTATTAATAAAGTATTTTCTTCTTTTTTATGCGTTTCTATACCTTTCATCCGATTACGAAGAAATCAATGATGACTTTGGAGCTGGCACAGGAAGTTCACAGTAGAAAAACTATTTGTTACATCTCACGGAACCAAGAAAAATGTAAATGTCCATGGGACAAACTGCGCATGGGAACAGGAAAGACCCAGAGCATAAAATAGACCACCGGAACTGAAAAACTGCATCTCTATAGGTAACGCCGCTGAATATTCACATAGTAAATGAATTCTCAAAGTATACAGTGACTTAGTGCGTAGCATATCCATATTAAATTTCCTACAAAATACAATATTCCTCAATTGCTTAACCGATCTGAGTAAGTAAACATATTTCTGCAATCATTGACAAATCGACATCGCTTTGCGGCGTGTTATGATTGAGGTGCATCCAGTTAGACAAATTCCTACAATTTGACCTATAGTGCATCTCATTTGTATTGGTCAGTGAGATAGAGGGGGCTATTAGTTTGATAGAGTTTTGGTTTATGATTCGTAACACTGGGAGTTTACTAGAAAATAAATGGTGCAGATTAACGATAGACATTTGATTTACACTGCCTAGAAAGTTCACACGGATGATTTTACCGCGGACAATTTAATTAATGGTTTTAATAAGAAATCTGTCAAAACAGTAATAAGTCTTGTTCACTGCTGTTTATGCAGTATTGTGTTGTAGATACTCGTATACTCATTTTGTGAAAAGCCGGCAACGCTTTTCAACCGACTTCAAAAAAGGTGGAGGTTCTCAATTCAGCTGTATGCTTTTTTATTTTAAATCTGGTGCTTTCCGTGTGGTACATTTCAATTTGTTTCAGTTTGTCTAATTTTATTTATTTGAATTGACGTTTTCAAGTATTCGTTCCCTTTATTTTTATATATATAACTCTATGGATGTAAGTTATCTGAAATATATATTATTATTATAATGTCTACCCATAGTGATTTCTAAAGTTACATTGAAACAGCCAGGCATTATACCAACCAACTTAAACGTTCATAAAATCAAAATATAACCACTCACATTACGAAAGTTTCAAAACTATAACACCCGAAATTTGGTAGATAAGTACCTTATAATGTATACTATATAGTAATCCGCTATGATATACATTAAGTGGTAAATAAATAAATAACTTAACCACGGTCTAAAATTGGTATACGAGACCACGTTACTAGTAATTAATAAAGTTGTGTGTGATTTAATTAACTCTTAAGTTGTCCTATTTCTTCCTTTTAGTACTAAGCTTTAACGAAAGTTAATGATGTTTGTAACACGGCGGAACAGCGTCCCATAAACTGATTGAAGAGGGTCCAGTGGGTATCAAAAACAAACTTTCTCTTTCAATACACTCCGGACCCCTGTCAGCGAAACAAAACGTTTTAAGAATGAAAAATGAAATCAAGTGGACAGTGCCGGCCGGGCCTTGCATTGGACTAGCTGCGGTAACTACGGAACTAACCTAAATTTTCTAAAGCTCAGCAAAGCACTAAAACTATGTAACTTGTACTTTGTATAATATTGGTTGCTTAAAAGAATAATGTGCTAAGGAGTTTCTTGCCCCGCTTCTTCTCCTCGACTATATATACCGAAGCGGTGGAGTCGCAATGACTTTCAATAAGTGGTACTTTTATGCCTCTACATTGACAATCTACAGTCGCAATTGTATAAAAAACCACACGGTTTTTGTTGGTTTCACTCCTGAACTTTTAGACATCTAAATATGACAAGTGGTGAGCACATCGCCTTAAGAAATGCTGTTTAATGTTTCTCAAGGCTTAGAAATTTTTAAATGCAATTCGAGGACCTGAGGGTTTCCCTAGAATGTTGTCCTTTACCTTCGAGCTTTTGATAAATAAGTACCTATCATACTAATGCTGTGATAGCCTTACGGTTAAAGATCCTGCTTCAAATAAGGATAATTAGGGCCTCGGGGTCGAATCCTAGCATGTCTCAATGATTTTTTCAAAACTTAGGTACGTACATATTTATCACTAGCTCGACGGTGAAGGAAAACATTGTAAGGAAACCCGCAGGTCCCAGAATTAATTCTGAGATTGTGTAAAAGACCCGGTCCGGCGATAGGCTCTTATACCTATCACATTTAGGGGTCAAAAGTGTATCTCGTGAAAAGTGGGTATATCCAGAAATGGAATACCTCTGCCTACCCCCCTTGGAGATAAAAGACGTGAGATATTATTATTTCCATAGTGATAGTAATAAGTAAAATCTCATGGTACAGTCTCAACCAAAAATAAACCCTGGTCTCAAGCATGATACCTAATCGGTTTCACTATCAACAGACTTTTCACTACTCTTCTCAATGATAACTTAGCTCTTTAAAAGTCTAACAAATCTTACACAAGTTCAAATATTCCACAAAAATATCCACAGAAATGTCTCAAGTCCAAACACGCAGTGTTTCCATGGCCAGACTTGACCATCCATTTATCAGTGGCACTTAGCCGAATTTACATAAAATCCGACGCATGATTAATGCGGCACCGTGATACTGTGCTATCCTCAATGAGGATTATTCACATGTTTATTTAATGTACACGTGATAAATGATGCGAACTCCTTGTAAGTGGGACAAAGGGATAACAAAAAAGTCCAGAACAAATGTCTAAAGGTATCATATCTAGCTATTTTAACGAGTTTGGTGCTACCTAGCTATGTGTTTAGTTTATTTATCCGCTTACGGGAAAGCCAGAAGAAAGTTATGTTTTAGCAGTCTTAGATAGTGTGTTTATGATAATAATAATAATAAATTGTAGAACAGAATTTACATACGGTTATTCAGTCCCAAACTAGGCAGAACCTGTACTATAACTACGAAACAACTGATAAACATACTTAAATAAATTTTAAACACCCAGACACAAAGCCACCAGATATGTTTATGCACACAAAGGCCCCGAGCGGGGATCGAACCCGCGACCTCGGACTAAGAAGGCTGGGTCACTAACAACTGAGCCAACAGGTCCGTCATTATATTTGTATGTTGAACTACTCATCCGCTTTAGATGAATAAGGTGTCATTATTATCGTCCGGGCTATATTTTTATTAGACTACAGCAAAGAAAAGAAGAAGAAGGGTTAGGTTTTTGCCTACTCGGGTAAAGGTTTGGGTACTTTTTTTGTTATTATAATCATATTATAATGCTGTTATTACTTACGTCTTTCCACTTACATCAAAATAACTCGAGATGATATAACCAAATGCCAAAACTCTTTTCTAAATCGATCTCTTTAAGGATCATTTGGTCTACTTCGGATAGAGGACCTGGGACGTTAAAAGTTAAAAAGGAACACAATTTAAAAGGACCTTGCTATAATGAGGCATTCTAAGAAATTTTAAGAATGTAAATACAACCTCTAGCACGTGGTTGGTATCAAAGACTGACTGATTTTACTGTTAGTCAGGATTTTGATTCCAGTGAAAAGTCAGTAAATTTTTTTAAACGACATGTTTCTACCTCTGCAAAAACTGTACGTCTGTTATGGACAATGAACTTAACACATTTCCGCCGAATCCTGTATTTCGAATGTTCAATACGAGTCTAAACGACAACTACGACGCTCAAAAAATTATGACAAATACTCGAACTCGTGTATCCGAACGGAAACGGTAAATCACGCTCTAAGCCTCCGCACGGTTAAATAATAGATGAGTCCCGTGTAAAAATCCTATAGGAATTATGAAGACATGCCATTACTCATTCCGAATTTGAAATAGTGAGTTTGCGACGTGAAAATGGAATTGTTTAGTATTTTCGGTAACGGGAAACGAATGTGTCGGCGAATATTTATATTGGCACGAAGATTATTTTAAAAAGTGTTTTTTTTCTGAACAAGTAGCACGCTTAGAATGCATTTATAATGCGTTTGAAAATGTTGAAGTCATTATATAAGTAGTACAACACAAATCATGACAAAGTTTCAATAAAAATCATCATCATCCTTTTGGTTTTCAATATTTTGAACAATTATCAATAAGCAAATAATAAAACATAATTAATTAAATGTCATTGTATATCAACTTCTGTACGGTGGGCGACACCATAAAAAGAAACAAAGAATTGAAACCAAAGCTACAATAATCAACAAACAAGCGAGTCAACAAAACTCTATAGACTATCGTCGCAAAACAGATGACGTTCGTTTTTCTCGCATCCGTTCTCTTGTATTCAAATTTGACAAAGACAAATCCTCGGTCATTTCCGGTTGCGGTTCGACATCGAGTCGGATGTTCATATCATTTATATTCATTCAAGTTTCGCATAGAATTTTCTCGAATGATAAGTCACAGATGGATGATGGTTTTTGGTGTAAATTAAAAAGGGAGTGTGAACGAAAAAGACGATTTGATTTTTCTGAAACTTTTTCGAACCCGCTATGTTTCAATATGTGTTAGGAGCTGGTCGAATTCGCTGAAAAGTATAATCAACAATAACGCAGCAGCAGCTCTGGCATTATTTTTATATTTCATTTTCCCGAAGCTACAGAAGAATGCAGTACTGGGGAGTATTCGATTTCATATTTGCATTTTTTGTTTGTGTTCTGTCTATGCAATCCTGTTTGGGTATTACTACTTATTCTAGTATTGTATGTTTTCTTTTATTCCAAAGCTGGCATAATTCTCAAAAGGTCATTTGCTGAAAACAGGAAAACTTCGAAAATCCGAGCCTACATTACCGTGTTAAGCGATCCGTTATAAAATCACCCTTCGAGACTCAAACGCCCGTATGTAAATGTTATCGTGAATTTATTGTTATAACTTCTCTTTAGCTAAGTGATATTCAAGATTTCCTCCCGAATATGCTGCGAGCGTTTTCCCTATTTCATGTAAAGGCGCACCATTTTACCAAGACCCATGGAGTTCTATTCAAGTACTCTTTGTTTGGTGATTATGGAAATATGCTAGGAGTTGCGAGGTCTCAAAAAGCACTGGACGAATCCTTCAGCACCACAATAGATGTTTATTTCATATTTTCCCCGATCGGCGCCGTTTTGCAAGTAAATAAAAGTTCATTGCTAAAATTAAAATCGGTACCTATTCAGTTCACTGCACATTCAGACTTGCAATAAAAATTAATGTATCTAGAAAATTCGTGCAAAACTAGTTTTTAGCTCGCATATTATCTATTTGCCCGAAGCTTTACGCAATTATAGGAAACCACCGATATAATATTGCTCTATTTCAAATAGGTGGGTACACTGTATAATTATTTGTTTAATGAATAATATGATAATGCAAGCTAATTTACGGTGACATAAATTGGTGTAACTAAATTAAAAAACACACATCATACCTCTATGTATAATTAGTAGGTAGATACCTGCTATATAGACCCATAGACATATTATAGACCTAATGTAACACTGTAATATAAAGAGGTAAAATTTTCTGTGTGTCGGCTGATGCTTTATCTTTCTCTACACTTCTACACTAATATTAAAAAGAGGAATGATGTGTATTTTTTTCATGTTTGTAACCAATTAACTCAAAAACTAGTGGTCCGATTTAAAAATTCTTTCACCAATTGGTCTACGCATCTATACTATTATTTCATGTGATTGTTGATACTTTTATATTATTTTTGAGTATTAAAATATATTTTATTAACCATACATTACTATGTCGGTTTTGTTACAGGATTCACAAATAAATTAAAGCCAATAACATGTTAACACTGAAAGGAAAATCTACATCTTCCCCTTTGCTTTTGCTGACTTGTTCACTTGAAAGTAAGCCAATGACAGTCAAATTTAAATGGATACGGCATGTTTTCGGGTCTTTTCAAACATCTTAATTTAATACTATTTTTTTTTTTTTTTTATAATATAAAAGGGGGCAAACGAGCAGACGGGTCACCTGATGGTAAGTGACGTCCGTCGCCCATGGACACCTGCAACTCAAGAGTCACAACTGCGTTGCCGACCTTTGAGGTGGGAGTAGAGGGAGGGGAGAGGAAGGGGGGATTGGGGCCTCCGGTTATCTCACTCACTCAACGAAACGCAATGCATTGCTTTACGCTGGTTTTCTGTGAGGCCGTGGTATCACTCCGGTCGAGCCGGCCCAAGCGTGCCGAAGCATGGCTCTCCCACGTTATATTTAGTCAAAATATCAGAGTGTTTCAACACTCTCGTAATATTTTTAAAGAGATTTAATTATTTACATTCTCAAAAAAAATATGTTTTGACCGGCTGTTCTAAATGGATGTACCTAATGTTTTCGGATGCATTTAATCAATGTACTTACTATGTAATTAATTATGTACGAGTATTAATTGTTCGGTGCAGTCTATTAAGCCTATTAATAATTTACATACAATATTGGCCTGCACTTACTTATACCGTCCCGTACCGGAATTCGGACACAATAGAATTATCTAGAGTCTTTGATCGCCCATAAAAAGCTGCAAACGCTGTCAGAGGCTGAATTTTGAATAGTTATTTAATTAATCTCACGCCTTTTATCCCCAAGGGGGTAGGCAGAGGTACTCCTACTAGAGGGGGTAGGTAGGTAGGTAGAATATTCGACACCTAAACGTGATATGTGGGGAGACCATCGCCGGCCCGGGTGAGTCACACATGCCTCAGAGTTCATTCTGAGACCTGCTAGTTTCCTCACGATGTTTTCTTTCACCGTCGAGCTAGTGGCCGGATTTTGAAGATTTTTATAAATCTAACAAATAATAAGAATTTCGAAACTAAGATAGTTCTACATAAATTAACGCATTTTAAAACGTATCTAAAAACTGTATATTTACTATAGTTACTGTACGAGTAACTAACAACGAACTCCGTATCATAACAGCAACCAACCGTAGTTACAACTATAAGCTTAATTAAAATAACAATAACCCTATTTACACCAGTTGAGTATATAAATAAAGAGGATAGACACATTTTATTAAACCCTGTAGGAGGGTACCTACAACCACATCCATCCACCCCAGTATTGCTTTATGGTGCCGCAGCAGAAAACAGATCGCTTGCAAACGTGTTAGCCGACCACTGGTGTGTGACTAAAAGCATTGTAAATTTAACACAAATGCACTGGTCTCCGCACGAAGTCAATATCAAATCCAGAAGACGAAGTACTCCCTGAACGAACATTCCCGTTTCACTGAAATATTTTGGATAGCTTCAAGAAAAGAAGTATTGCGATTGCTTATGAACGCTTCATTTTTTTTTATGCTAAAACATTGAGGGTTACCAGAATTTTTTAAATCGGTTTAGTAGTTTTTGAGTTTATTCTAATATTAGACCTGAGAAAGGACCTAATCTACTTTTTAATGCGAAATAAGGGCTCTAAGAGGTTGACATAGGGGATGAAAGTTTGTATGGAAATTACGTAATTATTATTTATTAGGCTTTTGATTAGATATAAACAAATAGGCTATATTTTAGTTGGTTCCCGTTCCCGTATTTAGACGGAAACGGAAACTACGCGGGTGAAACCGCAGAGCGCTGCGAGTTAGCTTTATTTCATCCCCGTATTCCCACGGGAATAGGAACTACGCGGGCGAAACCGCGAGGAACAGCTAGTATCTGTATAAATCAATAGCAAAATCAATGTTCGTTTGTAAAATTGTGATGAAACTTTGGTGAGTGAAAAAATTTTGTATAAGTGGAAAACTAGGCTGGTCATAAATACGTATATTTATTCGAATGTTATATTATTACTTAATTCTGCCACATAATAATGTTCACTACACATTTAAGACTGAAACTGACAGCGGCGGTTTAATTAAATAGATTAGCACGACTGTCGGTACATAGGCGACCAATTTGATCGGAATGCGACGCGTGACGTCACCCGCACTCGATGTCTAATTAGATGCGACATCTGCACCGATCACGCATCGCCGGCTTGAAAAGGTGTAATTAGTAGCAAAACTATTAATGCTTTGATAATGTGCCAGCCCTAAAGCCATTTGCGTAGCGTGTAATTGAATAATTTCAATAAAATATACCACAACCAATACTTTCCGAGGCGATTGCGGGGTGAAGGACTAAAATAAATGATGTTCTAGTTTAAAACATAGATTTGATAATAGCTTCGAGGTAAATGATATGTACATATATTTTTCTAGAAAAATGTAAGGCATAATCACTGTCATGAACTTAGTTCGTGAATACGTTGGTAGGTAGGTACCTAGGTACAATAGTAGCTCTAGATTTATTTAAGAAGAGAGCCTTGTGGATCATCTACATTTTTTTTTTAATAAAAGAAGGTAAAAAATAATGTACTGGGCCTGTATGTTTGGTACTATTAATAATATTTTGACCCAATTGTCGTCGCTTCAGAGGACCCCTGCGTCTATTTAGAGAATTTCCTGATAAATTAATTAGTAACATTTGTTGACATCGATTTGATATGTTTACCTGGGTACATATTATTTTCATACTCTTATGACATTCTTATGACTTGTGGTTTAAATTTAACAACACTCTGTCACCCGATAAGGGTTTAAAAAATATTAAAATAATTATAACTTATTGCATGAAAATAATTCTATTACAATACAACTGATCCAGCTACATGAAACTAAGTGTATTATAATAATTAGAGAGCAAATCGGTGATGTGATGAAAATCAAAATATATGCGGGAATAGCACGTCAGATTTGCATGTTTATTCACCGGACCAACCATTATTCGATTTGGGTGGTTTAGGTGATAAATACATTCTCACTTACCTTGATTAAAATCGATGAAACACCGCAAGCGTTCACGTTGTCGATTTATTTTATGGGCCGTGGTCGCTTTGATACTGGAAATTTGAAATATATTAGGTAGGTACATCATTTCGAAGATATTTTATCCGACTGGTTTTTTGACTCCAACGCAACACTATTTTCTTTTAATTATTTTTTATTGTCACTTAATCGACAATGTTCGTAGCTATAATTTAAGAAAATCTCTGCAGCCGTTTTAGGATCATAAGATATTGTAAACACATAGTAACCCAACGATTTACCAACTTTCAGCAGAGGTATGGTAGTGTATGGTCTCATATGAATGGTCTCAATGATTATATAAACATGGTTTTGATTGTCTGATAATGGAGTAGGTGCCACCGGAATTATGTGTTTAGTAATAACACATAATTCTGTCAAATAATAATATGTAACAATCCGCAGTGGGCTCGTGTGGGATATTATAGCCCATATACTTCTGTATGTGTGAGGAAAGACCCTTAGCTCAGCAGTGCGCTGTTACGGGTTGATGATGATGAATAATATGTACCAAGGAACAGCAAAAGCTAGGATCCGTTATAAACATTTTTATAGCGCAGCCCACTTTAAAGAGAACGACCGCCAATCAAAAATTTATGCTAATGCACTGTATTATGGACCATTTTAGAATAAACACCCCTTAATTTTAGTGTCTTTAAGTTTTTTATTTTTCGAGTTCGAACCTCAAAAGGAAAAAAGGTGCTCTTATCACTGTGGTGATCACTGTTGGCCGTCTATCTACCTCTCTGTCCACTCTTTTGCTCAGGAACTTGTGGTAGTATTAAGTTGAAATTTCAATCATGAATTAATGAATCATGAAAAAATGAGCCGAGATTAACCATAAACTGCAATACTTTTCTAATTGATTTTCTCCGGGCTTCTCCCAAAAGTAATACCAGTTTTTTTGCAAGTGTTGCCAGCAGTGAGATATTTTGCTCTAGTAAACAAAGTGTGGATAACAACATTTATGAAAAAAATTCTTAAGTTTGCAATATTTATTACGAAGAAAAATCGAAAAAACAGAAGTCTACAGCACATAGCTTCGTTTACAGATTTTTATACAATGCCCGATCAAAGAAATCCAATCCACAACTAATAAACAAGCCTATAATGAATCCTCCAAAATCCTCTATAAAAGTAGATTAACAGACGGCCACTCGGACAAATTGTGTATTAATATTTTATGTTGCAGTTCACACCGTCAGTTCATGGTGGACCCTACGCAATAAAACTGTCATCGTGGGAAGACAAACTGCGCCGGACTTCTTATGGGTGATTTAGGTTAGGATTATGGAATAGTGAGCCTCCGCTACAATCCCGCTGTAACTGTGCTTACAACTGTAAGTATATGTGAGAATAATAAATGCTAGGATACGAAAAAAACTTTAATGTGGGTATTACTTTCATTGAAGAGGCTCTGGTTCGAATCATGACATGACACAAAAAGCTTGTACATAATTATCACTAGCTCAACAGTAGGTAGATATTAGGTTGGATGGTTCAATATGTTTTAATTGGCATACCTACTTAGTTCTGAAGCACAGGATATTTCTGCATTTAAAATGTATTGAAGTGTTTAATCACTAGTCTAGCCTATAAAATGTATACAAAACATAATCTGGACTTCAGTAAAGAGGAATACCAATACAGTGTAGAGAACTAGGGATAAAGTTATTATTATTACGCTACGTTCGGTTAGGCCGCGATATAGGTATTCTATTCAGTCCAAAATTGAGCAATAGTCACGTCACGTCCGGTCTACACGCATTGAACACAGGATAAGGGCACAGGCATTTAATTAGAACTATTGCCCGAGGCGAGACGGACAGTCCCATGTAAAGCTCACACTGTATCTATAGGCATTACCAATAGATGGTGAAACTGTCTAACGGATCAAATCGGGTCGGTTTCGCGTTCTATGCTAGGAATTGCCTGGGGCTTAAAATACGTATTAAATAGATAAATAGGTTTCATTGTAAAGTAGCATATTTTATTACTAGATTTATTTTATTACAATCAAACGAAAAGGACGAGGAACTTTTTAAAAGTGATTTCTATAACTTTAGGGCAGTGGCGGGTTTGAAAATGGCGTAGGTAACCTTTGTAATTATTTATTATCGTAGTACTGGATTTGAAGATAGAATAAAGGTATTTCCAATTCTATGTATCCACTTTTTAAGTTTGAAATGACTTTATTATTGACCCAGGGATATTCGGGAAATTGTCTAAGATTATTATAAAAACCCAAGGATCGCAAAATTAAGTTTCTTTAATGCCCTTTTAATATTATAGCCAAGATATTATTAGGTGTATTTGTCATCATAACACCTTATTATTAACGTCTTTTCATTCTGATATCTTTAAATTATTATCAACTTTTATACCTTTCAAACTATTTTGCGTGTCTTCTGGTCTAAATTTCCGGCGGAAGTTACACCCTAATATTACATCGGACCACGCCGGATCTCATCGTGAACGTCCTGCATTGATTGCATCTATTTCGATTGGAGGCTTACTGAAACAGGGATGCTCGAAGGTAAGATTTCATAGATCAGTTATGAAATTCGCGTGAGGCCTAGGATAATCGCAAAGCAGACAATGGGTTAATGCCAAATCGTTTGAAACGGCATGTCTTTGTTTAGACCAGACGGTCAGCTAAAAGGAATTTTAATAAGCCGGGTGAAAAGGATTATACAAAGTGACCTTTATTTTCGAAATTGCAAGAATTGTATGAATACTTAGTAGATATAAAAGAACGATATAGGCTATCGATCAGGAAAATCGATTTTAGTTGACGACATTTTGCGCAAAAAAGTTCAGTCAGCTCAAATATAGGCTAGATACTTTAGTTGCCTATTTGACAAAAATAAAATATTAATGACGGTCATCGTAGTATAAAAGTACATACTACATAGTATAAAACAAAGTCGCTTTTTCTGTCCCTATATCCCTATGTCCCTATGTATGCTTAAATCTTTAAAACTATGCAACGGATTTTGATGCGGTTTTTTTAATAGATATAGTGATTCAAGAAGAAGGTTTTAGTGATAGCATTACACCTGTGCGAAGCCGGGGCGGGTCGCTAGTTAATAATATATCCAGAAGACCTTTAAAAAAAATTCAATGTGATCGATTCAAAAAATACTCGAAGTAGTTCTAAATTGTAGAGTTGTTGTAATAGTTTACCATTCTCTGGTGTCTTAATGTCTACTGATGTCAGTGCGATATCATATTGTTCAAAGAACATTTTGGCGGTTTGTTTAAATGATACATTTTTCCAAATATTTTTTTTTTTTTTTTTAGAAAATATGTAAATTATTTGTAAGTACACATACTAAATGGACTCGATAAACGCTCTGAAATGGTTTAAGCAACGCTGCTTATTCGAAATTTATTAAATTTTTCTAAAGCAATAAGTATTTAAATATTTAAGTAAAATTTCTCACCCCAGCCGACAATTAAAAGCTGGGAAATGAACTAAGTTGCAAACGTATTTCGTGTGCAAGTGAATCTGTATTTCATTTGCATTTGGGGGCCGTTAACGTGGCCATTATTGAAATTTTATGTGAGTTTGATTATTATTCAGTAGACCACTATTAGAGGAGTGGACAAGAGATTAGTAAACCACTTCGAAGTATGCAATCAGCTTCAGCTTTTACCAATTTTCAACCTTCTGTTACATCCAGTAGGTTTAATTAACATTGTGTACCTCTTGACGCAATATTAAAATATTAAATACGTATAAAAAATACTTTAGAAATTGTAGTGTAATTTTTAAAAAATTTTAAAGACCCGATGTGTAGTGTAATCCATATTAGTTTAGCCCGCTTTGAGTGAGCAGTCATTGTTGAGTTATGTAATGGAAACGTGGTAATTGCTCTCAAAGTGCTAACATGCATAATTCACACATCCCTTAACTTATGTAGTGCGCGGACACATGTACTAACCTCTATTTCCGTTATTGTGTACTCAGCCTTATCCTATTGTATAAGTAATTGCTACTTTAAAATATTGAATAGTTATCTACTAATACAATTATTTCAATTACGTAGGAATGTATCATAATTTCGGAAAAGTTGTTTATATAATTTTGGTTTAAATTAATATTTTATGAAATAATAATGACCATATATAATCACGAGTTATTCTCCAGGGTCTTGTCAGAGGTATTATAAAAATGCCTTTAACCTGCTTTTAACAGTGTTTTTTTCGGACACCTAAACGTGAGAAATGGTGAGCCCAACGTCGATATTTTAATGTTGGGAAGAACCTTCTTTTGTAATTCAAATAAGTACTTTAATTTACTTTATACCTGCAATTAACTTTTATTTAATTTTAATTAGTCTAAAGGTTTCCAATTGACTTAATTGGCAGATTACAGTGACATCTCTGAGTCGCTCTGTTTTTTAGCAATTCTAAACAGGGGTGGGAGTGACGGTTGAAGTCTGAAAATCCTATAGATAAGCGAACGTAATTGCTCTCGTTTTTTAACGGTCTTATCTGATTTTTCTCAACGTCACATTTTGTGTTCCAATCTGACCAGAAACTCTGTTCGCTCATGCAGTTTTGAATCCAAACACTATAGTAACAAAGTCTAGTTTTCTCAGATGGAAATTATAATGTTGTTCAGCACATTTCCACGTAGCTTGTGGACATTCGTCTAGATGGACAAGCGTTTTGTAGAATTGGAAATTGGACGGTGGCCGGAGCGTTTTAAATCGGAACGATTTACGTGAAAATAATAGCTGGAACAATTCAGAGCTGGGACGTGTGAAGTCTTTTAACATATAAATAAAGTACCTATCTGGACGACTACCTTACTCACAGAAAATGAAATTCATAGAGATGAGTTCTAACGAAATCGATTTTACGCCTCAAAAAACTTACTAGTAATTTTTTATCGCAAACAACGACATACAAATCTCTAAATAAGTAGTTAAAACAAAGTTACTATCCCCGTCTGTCGGTTTGCAAGTTTAGTTCTTGATATTCTTTGGCCCTTATGCGGAAGGTTTATTATAGGAAAGTTTGCTGTCTTAATAATACTTGTTATATAAAGATAGATGATCAAGCTTGCATATAACAGATCAAAAACTCATTGTTCAATCAAGAAATGAATACATTCTATTTTATTTATAAATGCTATAGTAAATCTCAGTGTCAATAACTAAATTCGAAAATATTTTATCTGAGTAAAAGATAGTTTAAAAATCCTACTTTTCTAAAGAAACATAATGGAAACTGTAGAAAGTCTAGAATAGACTACACCGTATACATTTTCTACAAAAACCATATTATGTGGATATTTGTATGCGTTATTTTATTAGATTAAAAACAAAGTCAGCTCTGAAAAGATAACAGAGTGTGACAATCTAAGCAAACTTTACAAGCCGTGAATGAAGGATGACCCTACGCTGGACCTAAAATAATGGATGGGGTGCAACATTCTCCATACATGTAGCATACTTGACCAACAATTTATCAGAGCTAAATTTACATACATCTGAGAAGATTAATGATCACTTGTCGGTGATTTGGTATGCTTCCCGGCTATCGCGACTCGGTACATGAAGGATAAATTTCATGAATGCTAATTCTTTCCTTTCTTTTAAATATAAATAACAATTTCGTTCAAAATGTTAATTTTAATGTTAACATTTTGACAGAACGTTGAATTTGAAGACACGCGTTTTATATATTTAATCGTTATATCGAAACTGTCCAAGTTCGAGTCGGACTCACATACAAAGGGTTCAATGCCACGGTATAATCAAGAAAACACTTCTTTTATAGGAATCAACTCCCATTTTTTTTATTTGTTATAGCGCTTACAGGAATAGACATTCAGTGAAAATTTCAACTTTTTACATCTTACGGTTTATAAAATACGGCCCACTAACAGATAGAGGGATGAATTGACAGCGAGGTTTAGTAATAGGGTCTCGTTAGCACCATTTGGATACGGAACCCTTAAAGGCGAATTATCACTCACGGCAGGTTCCTTAAACGATGTAGAGATGTAGAGAGCAAAGGGTTTCAAAAATTACCACAGGAACTGAAATCAGCTTGAATTGCTAGTAATAGTACAGAATAATGTCTAGACTAAACCACGCATGGTCAGGTAAAGCCACTTAATAATAAATCAATGTTTTCTTTACGTCTTCTGTGCTGGTACACTTACAGCTCACTATTTCCATAGTATATGTACCTATAGTTATGGTCATATTATCGTGACTACGAAATAGTTTTGTATCCCGTCAAGTAACGGAGTGCAGACAGAATAGGATCGTCGATTGCCCTTGAGCACCCATAGGATGATGCTTGACTGGTATATCAAAAGAGCTGCCCTTGAGTTTCCTGCTGGTTTTTTGAGGGTTCCTACCTACTGCATTTGGAACCAACAACTCGTCGGTGGAGATGGGCTGTTGTTTACATCTAGCCAATCTTCATGGACGACTTTAGATTGCCTTGTTATTTGATATTGCTATTGACGTTGCGTGTACTTTTTGTACCTACAGAAAATATATGATTTTTTACTTTGACTTGACTTGTATAAAAGTTTAATTTAAAGATTTATTATTTTGTATGAGAACTTTTTAATTTATTAAAAACTATAATAGGATGAACACCCGTTTAAGTAATCTAACCTAATACCCGCTACTGCCCTTACAATAGTAGGGTAGGCCTACACAATACGCCTCGGGCAAATTGAGGGGGTACAACAGACATCGGTTGTCCTAAAGGCGGAAGGGTCAGTGTACTTTGACACATGCAATATCACTACACTATTCCTGCAGTTACATAATCCAATTAGTGCAGGAATTATGTGAACCTACCAAAGGATTGACAGAATCCTTTGAGTTTGTAGGCGTAGGTATCTAGGTATTGCCCGGAAATGTTGGTTCTGAATCTAAATCCTATTGTATTTTAATTAGGACTAGTCAAAGGTAAATAAACTGGGTGTGATTAGTAGACACCTAACAATTATAGGTACACACGTAAGCTCTGTTTTGAAATAAGATTTCGAAATGTACAAGATAATTAAGCAAAGAATGACTAAACAAGCTTTTTATTATTGATATTATAAAATAACTATTGTATTAGATAATAGCAACAGAGGACACAAAACTTTCTCACGCCCCAGACATTAGCAAATAATTACTTGTAATACAATTTTTAAATAAGACATACGACTTTAATCCACTCATGTGTGAAGACGCGTGTGTAAACTATAGTCAAAGAAGATAATAAATAATTTGACACTCAAATTCAGCCCTTACATTGACACAGAATAGGGACTATTATTGCGATTGGGGCAAAAAAATCGAATCAAATTGAAATGTAAACTCTAGGGCGTGTTAGTGATAAGTCAACGCTTCTGTTTAGTGATGTTTTATGGTTTTCATAACACTCAATTGATCACGCATCGGATCACAACTATACAGGGAAACATAAATAACAATTTAAATTTGGGAAAGAATTTGGACGCGTGTGCGTACTTTAAAATTATTTAAAGTGGGTAACGACTGATCGTGGGATTTTGTCACAGAATCAACGTTAGACAAATCGCACACTAAGTCGCAAGTAGCTGCGACTTTGAACAGCACACCGATCATGGGCACAACAACCTTGAACGTATTTAGAAGGTCATAGTGAAATCATAAAAATAATAATAATAATAATAATAAATTGTGTGACACAACTTACACACGGTCATTCAGTCCCAAACTAGGCAGAGCCTGTACTATGGGTACTAAACAACTGATAGACATACTTAAATAAATATTAAACACCCAGAAATAAAATATAGGAAATATAGGATGTAGCGCCAACATAAGTTACCACTCGAGAGCCAAATGGGTTAGTTACATTTTTTTTTTAATTATTGATAAACAATATGGTTCCATTGTTTTGGGGTCCCCATCAAGATAAGGTCCATGAATAAACTCATACCCTACAGAGGATAGAACTCATTTGCATAATATAGTCTCGTGTGACTTCTATAGTTTAGTATGATGTTAACTCGCTAACTACGTCTAGTGTGATGTGTCTAATCAATGCGTAAGACTAAATAAAATGTTAGTTAGTACCGTACCTGTAACTAGAGCAACCGATTGCAATGAAGCTTTGGTGAGTTGTTTTGCGCACACAAAGGAAGGTTTCTGAAAAAATCACATAAGAACTGGAAAAAAAATCAAAACTTCCACAGAAACAACCAAAACTCATATCTGTGTGAACAACACCGCTGGACACACGTTCGCAAATAATATTCTCGAAATCTACTTTCCGTTACTTTCATTAAATCCACCCTTCTTTATCTTAAACCCTCTCGCGTCCGCGTCTGCCACTCGAAAACTATTTGTCCACTCCTAAATAATTCCCCTGTTCAGGAAAAACATCCAATCCACCCGGCATCACGTACCGAGCGTTTAACTTTCCTATCGTGTTCTCGGCCAGGAATTAGTTGCGACGTTGATCGATGTCCGGGAAACTGACCCCAATGACCCTAAGACTAATAGAGCATGTTTTATCGGCTCCGATGAAATTGTGTGAAATTGTTTTGGTAGACTTACTTTCGATTGTTTTGGTTTTCAATTAATTGGATTAACACAACTGCGTTCAATTTAAGCTTATTTTTTAAATCCTTATAATATTATAGAAATTTTTCACAATACATATAGGTATAATCAATCACTCCTAAGTCCTGATGGCTAGAGGTATTTAATCTAACTACTACCTACTTATTAATCAACCCTAAAGGTGTGTCACGGGTTACTTAAAAAACGGACACAACATACAGTTTCAATAAGTTAACCCATCAGTCTTGACGAGATAATTTGTATAAAACCTAGTTAATATAAGCTACAATGCAAACCCTTAAATTCAAAGTACCTAGTACAGCAACGACAGAAATCTACAACTAAGACAAACCCCAATCGATATCAAAGCCCAAAACATAATGACAAAACCGACTTATCTCACGAATGCTAATCCAAATTCGACGGATTGCGCATCGCATCGTATCGCAATTAGTGTAAACTCTGTGAGCGTTTCGGTCCAAACAAAGCTCAGTTGATCCGAACATCAGCTTTGCGACAGGCAAATCCGACGCGGATCGTCGGGGAACTATAAATACTAGATTGGTCTCGAACATTCGATTGGATTTCCAAACTCTAAACTCGAATATTTTCAGTGCATGTTCTGCTTTAGATTGAGTTGATGAAATCATCACTACCCTTGTATTTACTATCTTATATCTTCAGTGACATATCTTGCAACAAATTCTTTATTTTCGTTTCTTATAAACCTACATATTATGACGTTTCCAGTTTCTTTATATTTGTAAATGTTTTGTTTTTGTACCCTTCTCGCTTTCTCGTATCAAAATAAAATTTTATCTGAATTTATGTTTCAGATGTCTTTTACATTAGAGTTTTTGTACCATTATCCGGTTGTACCCCTTTTAATTCCCACTTTCAAATATATTATTCCATGAAGAAAAGTAATACAATATTTTTGTACATATCGAACATCACAGCAACGACGTCGCCATCTTAATTCAATGAAATAATTCGCTTTGATCTCCCGAGAAACGAAGCAAAATAAACTTTTGATGGATCGCGAGCACGCGCCGTGATGGATGTGTTCCGTTCATGCAACAGCCAATTGAATGATACTGATGAATCCTAATAACCCATCTTCACGCATTCGCCAATGATTTGTACTCAGTCAACGATATCAATCATTCATTTTGTTATTGTTATTACAATGATTTTTGAAATAGTATGGACGTTAATATTTCTAATACAAAATTTTATTTAAAGCACTTGAGCCCGAGAGAACATCTTCTTGACAAGTAAGTTTTATGAAGCATCCTTAGCAAAAAAGGGCAGTTGTCAAATTGAGAGCAAATTGGTAAATAACGTTCTAATAAATTGAAAAGGTCACACAAGCTACCATATACAAACCCTTTGCACCTTGATACGCATACGTAATCAATCTTAGGGCGCTGATAAACAACCCAAGTTTAACACACTTTGAACCGCTCGATTAACATTTCAGATCCGCTATACATCAAAGGCTCAACCCTTGTATTAGAACAATACAGCATCTATTTGGAACTGTCAAACATTTAAAACATCTCTGAACCGGCAATACGTATGTAAATGTCTTAGGATCGGTCCCTTACCGTGCCATGGTTTATTGTTATGGCAAGATGCCCTAAAACGTCTTTCTACGTATACAAGTTGCTACTTACGGTGTAGTAGGATGGACAACAATGAAAATGAAATAAACTAATACTTTGAGTCCGGGTTTTAAGCGAGGACAAAATTATCATTTTCATCAAGTTTTTAATTTAATTCTATTGAAGTTAATTTATTGTCTAAATAAAGTTGTCACTTGTAAGTTTAGAAATAATAATGATATTAATTTATTCTTATAATCTATTGAAGAATAAGGAGCGATAATAGTCAAGTTGAAATAAAAGCTGATCAAATTTGAACTTATTGCTTGCTTGTATTTCTATAAATTATAACAGTAGAAAATTTAAGAAATTACGAATAACAGAATAGGTACATATTGTTTTGAATTCTAACAAACAATATAATTTCTCAATAATTTAAGTGTTTTACACGATGTCAAAATTACACTGGCATAGTGGAAGGTCTTAAAAGGCCTCGTACAAAGATAAATTACGTTTATTCACATGTTGGCCAACACTAAAGATCTGTGTGTTCACCACGAAGCGAACCGTGTCTAAGTGCTTCGGCTCGCGATTGCAAATGTTCGGGAAATTCAAAACAGGCCGTTTGTACGTCAATGAGTGTCGAGCCGATTTATTGAAGTGATTTTAGAGTGATTTTCGGATTTTATTGCAGGGCGTCTTAGTATATATTAAACAGAAATTTATTTGAAATTCCTAACATTAAAAGCGTAAACGGAAAAAGTATAGAAATCAAATAGGTATTGAATTTTCTTTTTAACAAGGTTATTGTTTTTTCTTCCCGTTTTTGTCCTTTTACCAAAGACTGATCGTGCGTAGTTCAGTCGATTTGTGATGTAATTACTAATTATAATAATCTAACTCTCTTAGTACCCATAAATTAATCCCCTTGATACTTGGAATCTAGACTCTAGATTTATACAAGGATAGAACAGTAAACAAACCCTTAGGACGTATTACAACAACAAAAGTGGCATCGTCAAAGCATTTGCAGAACTATTCAAAGTGCGCCATCAATTCGGTCTCCACTCCCGACTCCTGATCCCGGTCTCATTGTGACAAATATCAAAACGTTGAGAACAAACTGTTCCATTAGTCAAATTAATTATTTACCAACTTGCAGACTGGTAACATTAGTTCCTTTGACCATATCGCGTCTCCGGCTAGGGATTGAAATATTGACAATTTGCTTTAAGAGGTAAGTTGTCGATTGCCGTTATTAATTATTGTTGAGTGGTTGCTACTTGGTAAGTATTTGGTTATACGTTAAAGATACTTTAAGTTAAATGTACTTCAGCTATTACACAACTATTTTCTACAGTGCACTGTTTTTCTACTTCATTTCTTTTAACAATATCGCCATTTTATTCGACATCTTTAGTTACAAAGGATCTTTTATAAAAATGATTTAAAATCAATCTGGCTTTTTTCTACCTAATTCAAAAAGCCTATAATATGTCAAATTGAGATCTTCATTGAAAATTTAATCATATTTCTCGTGCACTTCTTCAAAGATATATTTCATACTAATTCATTAATTTCACATGTGTGTAAGATGTGGTTGTGTGTATGTTATGAGCAAAAATATTAAAATATAATAGGGCATAGAGGGAATATTTTCATAGAAAAAATTTGAAGCAGCGTCGTATCAGTTAGTATGAACGCGAACTGTCATTCGGTCAAATCCCGGTCGAATCACACTAGACTTTTTCAATCTTGTAATAACTTTTGGCTTCAAATTTTCCTCGCTTTGTCCCCCTCTATAACCTATTATAGTTTAATCTCTTTGGTTATGAAGGACATTAAACGTAACAACTTGTACATCGATAACAAGCTTGAAAATCCCTACAACAATTTGATATATTATGTGGATTTGTAATACCTCCGTCTGCCACGAACAATACTCCGGAATACATTAACTTTGAGTCAGATGCAACCGCCATCTCAGCTTACAGGACATGTCCCTCCCGGTCTTTGATGGTTTGTATTTCTCTGCAACTGTAGATTGCCATTTAGGTACTTAGGTAAATCTATATTTATAGTAACGATGAAGGCTTGTACATTGTTAACAGCAATAGAACCGTTTTTATCCAATAATGAATCTGATAATTTAGCTAAAAGTATAAGTGAATCGGCTATCCATTTTGTACATTAAGCATGTGTACTAAATCCTGATAAGACGATAGTCTCGCTACATCTAAATATATAAAAAATAAATTGGTAAAAAGAATTTACTAACAGAAATTGAATTCTTCTGCCAACTTTTCAGAGCTTGAGGCGAGACTTTAAATTAATATTGTGGAATGTTATCAAAACAACACTTTACGAATAACTACCCGTACAGTGGGTATACTAATCAAGGACATGTGACATCGTTAGAAAATACAGTTATTTTGAAATTTGAACTTATAATATTAGTAAGTTGGGTTTATTTTCCTTGAATACTCCTTCGTTCCATTTAATTTCATAGTTTTATTAAATATAATCTTATCTTTTCCGAACTACGAAACCAATAAATCAAAAATGAATTGCACCGGTCGTCATAATCCCAAATTGGTTTTCAAACATCGAATTTTAAAAAGAAATCTATGATTGAATCAACACGCGATAAATCAGGGGGACTCTTGAGGGGTCTATATTGCGTACAGAACGTTGATTTACAGTTTTACTGGAATTGGTTAACATATAAATGCTTTTATAATGTTTACATAACTTTATAGAAGCTCAAGCAATTGTTAAATCTTTTTGGTTTTAATTATTTATTCATGTTTTTCTAAACATCGAAAGTTAATGCTTTGGGAGTTCCTACCACACCTTAAAATAAAATAAATGGCGACATTCAAAAAAATATGCTTCAAGAACAAAATACTATAAACATTGGTTTCCTAGTATTTAAACTACTTGAAAATAATTATAGTTCAAATAGTGCTGCAGCTGTTTAAATTTGTTTGTTTAGGAGTTCTTCATCAATCGAACGAACATATTGATGTAATTTTTGCTCAAAGGTGTTTTGGAGGTCTGGAACATTTAACCTACAATAATTTTAACTCTATAACCCGAACGTGTCAAGAGCTAGTATTACCCCAACAAGATATTTCTGAATACAAGTCACTTCCAGAACTTTGTTGTCGAGACACTACTATTGTGTTCAAAGCAATATTGAGTGTGAATGTTAGGGCAAGTAATTGTGAAGATGTTGGCGTCGGATTACAGGCCTTCTCCGAGGGGGCATTTCGGGGATAAGTGATACATCAGTGTCGGGTGATATCCGGTAGTTACCCGTCGCATTGTCACTGCCACATTTAAATTTTACAAGAGATACATTAAAAAAATACTACTCGATTATATTATAAATACTGTAGGTACATATTTTTTAAAAGTGATTAATAAAAGCGGCCAAGTGTAAGTCAAACTAGCATTACGATGGGATCCATACGTTTTTTATTAATATTTGTAGGAATTATTATTGTACACTAAAATTATTATCTTTTTGTATATAAACAATGTAAAATGCATAGACGGCTGCATCTCACTCACAGACATGGTTTATTTTTTCCTATAAAATTCTTAGGGCTGATACCTATGTCATATCTATATGATGTTAAAATTTGTATATAGACTTTCATTAATCTTAAATTATTTAAGATATTTTGCATTGCTATATAAATAGAATTTATTCATCATAATATAAAGAAAAATGAACATATTTTTCGTAATATAGAAGTGAAGCCCTTTCATGCGTTACTACTTACAGTGTAGTTTTTCTATAAAATTTAAAAACCCGTATTTTGTGGTCATTCATTTTGAAACAAATGTCACAGCAAACGAAGCGAATATTGAAAATGCAAAACAAAATTCCCCTGGCCCTTTGTTTACTGAAGAGGAAATAATTAGAGTAGGTTCGTGGAACGGAAGGAAACGGAAAAACGATAATAATTCATCAGGTAAAAGAAGAGATAATTCAGAAATTTTAACAACATGCTGAAAGGGAATTTTACTAGGATCAGGATCGAAGGAAGGGAGATGAGGCAATTAGCAATTATATAATAAAAAAAATCTATCTTGTTTTAAAGCAGTATCGTATAGCAACTTATTAGAGTTCCGTACAAAGGTATAAAAAAAGAAAACCTTATGATATCAAAAACGTTCGGAAAATGTTTCTCTTGATCTTTTCACTTCTGACCTCTTCGGGTGCGACTTTGTTTGTCTGTCTACCAAAGTTTGTTACAATATTAAAAATACTTTTTTTGGAAAGGTCAAGTGGGGGGAACATAAATATGAAAGTATCCCATTTACTTATTAAAACATTTATTTTTATTATACTTAATTGTCGATTTTCATGTAAAACTAAATTCTCTATCAGACATAGTTTTGGCTGTAATGAACTTTATACCACACTTAAAATAGTTCTACACTTATCTTACCAGGGAGTACTAAGGCCTTGGTGCATGCGTCCGACTCGCGCTTGACTGGTTTTTCTTTTGCAATCCGATACCAATTAATCCAGGAAACGAACGCACTGTATATTTTCCGTCCATCATTGTTTTCTACTTTCAATATTACACGCGTTCATTATAATTCGGTCCATTGTTCATGAGATTCTCCTTTTTTACTATGTGCTCTGATATATACTCGTAGATTGAGGTCTGTGACTATATATCTGTAAGAGAGATTCAGGGGCCTACTACCACTTCTTCAAAAACTATCATAGTTCCTAAACGTTTGGTTTCAAGCTTAAAACAACATTATTGAGATTTGTACCTCGACCTGTCGTAACAATCTTGTTTTATTCCTACATACATATTTAAGAAAAAAAACGAACTCCTCATTCTCTATTCCATAACGAGATGCAGCTTCACTTTTAATTAGCATTATCACTTTTACAGTATTCCGAAAGACTCTAAAATAATGCAAGATAGTTGATTTGACTCAAAACAATTCTAAAACAAGCTTATGTGCTTTATAAGAACGTCATAGTACGAAGACAGCAATCTCAAAACAATACTGTTCTAAGCTTGTTTTAAGAGATGATGGTACGAGCTGGTCTGTGACTATATGCTTTTCCCATAATGTAATGAGGTATTTTGCTTGCGTTCAAATACATAGTTACATCCAAGTCGCATCGTCACATTCTGATCACAAACAAGTTCTTAATATGTCGCTACTCGTAGCAAATTGTCTCTTTTAATGTTTATAAAAGAAAGTGTTTTGTTTTGGCCTTAAATCGATATCCATGAAACGTTGAAGGAATAAAAGTGGATCAACGTAGGCAACGCTGTTGCTGGATTTGCTAGTTCAAAAATAAGTTATTTATTCCTAAAAAAAATTGTGAGTGCTTTTTTTTGTCTGTAAACATTTAAACTGCATCAAAAGAAGGAATTATTGATAGTTGGATTTATTCTTTTTTTGTAGTTTTTTTCAATTATTAGGCATGTGCTATTTCCAAAAACAAATTTAATAACAAATAGTGTAGTTTACATTTACATATTCTTTTGTCGGGAGTTAATACTTAATTTTCTTAATTTCACAGTTGTCCACAATCTATAAAATGAATTGTATTTATTTAAACACTTTCGATTTTAGCAAAAAGCAATACACGATGTTGCAGTTATCCTATGTCATAATCTGCATACGGTGCGACAGGCCAGCGATGCACGTGCCGCCCGTCGGTTCATGGAGATTACATTACTTTTCAATCTTCGTCCTTGATTGAAGCCAGGGATTTTGCATTTGTTCACGTTCATACCCGCTTACTTCTATGTCTAATTTACATGTTACAGTAAAAATATCCAACGATTTATTTACTAAAATAATTGAAGACGAATTTTATTTAAATAAATTAATTGCACCACTGATCATAAGCTGGTAAGCCTAAAAGATAATTTTCAAAGGTTCTTTGATGGTGTTGTTCTTATAAGTGAAGAAATAATGTTACAGTTCAATAAATTCAATACTAATTCTTTGAGGTAACGTTTTGGATATTATATTGTATGGTTCATAATTAAGTTTCGAGGTTAATTGAGTGGGCATAAACTGGATGATTATGAATATTTCCAATTGGAATATTGACTTACTTACATAATTTAATTTTTACAATAAAGGTGGTCTCTTAATTCTAAATATTTTAACATGTAAGAGCGATCCAAAGACTTATCTTTACAAATATAGGTAATGTAAGTGATAAATTTGATACAGTCCATAAAGATTACTGTAAAAGTTTGCGGTATCTTGTTTACAGGCAAAAAATTTTATTTTCATCATATTCCATAACAGTAACTGTTCATCCGTTCCTAATATGAATAGTCCTCGGCCCTCCTATTTTTTTATGTACTAAAATTTTTCGAGCAGTGATAGCCCGGACGGTTAAAGAGCCGGCCGAAAATCAGTGAGGCTCGGGTTCGAATCCTGGCATGTATGTAAAAACTTACGTACATATTTATCACTAGCTAGACGGTGAAGGAAAACATCGTGAGGAAACCCGCAGGTCTCAGAATTAATTCTGAGACATGTGTAAATAGACCCGGTCCGGCGATAGGCTCACCACCTATCACGTTTAGGGGTCCAATATATCTCGTGAAATGTGGGTATATCCAGTAATGGTATACCTCTGCCTACCCCCTCGGGGATAAAAAAGGCGTGATATTATAGATTATATTACATTTTTCGAATATCAGAGATAATCCGACGATTTATATCAGCGGACACCGATATTATGTCTGCGGTGTCTTATTTATACCAAATACCGTAATAGTTATCTGCATGATAACTCAATCTGGGTAGGTTTTCTTAAAGTTTTATTTTCATACTGCATAACAGTAACTGTTCATCTGTACCCTTTATGAATAGTCCTCGAACATCCCAAATTTTTTATGTACGAACATTTTTCGAATATCAGAGACAATCCAACAAATTATATTACCAGGCCCATTGTACCGTGGTTGGGGGGTCAAGCAAAAAACAGTGGCGAGTGCGGCACAAGATGTCCGGCGCAGTTTGTCTTCATTGCCGACAGGTTTATGACGGGGGTGCGGTAAATAATACCAACGCGAGAAAATGTCATGCAACATTCATGGATGTTATTGGGACATACAGGGCCTCTGCTTTTTACAAACGAGGTTTTCAAAAGCTTACGTATTTACGGTTAACGAAATCGTGAAACCTGCGGGTCCTATAAATGATTCGGAGGCATGTGTAGCACCACCCCGATTCGGCTATGGGATCACCGCGTCACATATCACGTTTAGGGGTCCAAAAATGTACTGGTTTAAAGTGGGTATTTCGAGGAATGTTAAGTTAAGCTCAATAAATAAGTAAACTGAGCTCAACAGCAGTAAGCTGGCTATGACCACCGTTAATACAAATGTAGTATGCTAACGCTATGAACAGCTACTATAATATAAAAAAATCAATCACGTTTGTTCCATGGGAGCCACTTAAATATGTATTTTATTCTGAAATACATCCTCTGTAAAAATTTCAACTGTCTAATAATCACGGTTCATAAGATGCAGCCTGGTGACAGACGGACAGATAGACGGACTGCGGAGTCTTAGTAATAGGGTCCCGTTTTACCCTTTAGGTACGGATCACTAAAAAGCCGTGTTACGCCGCTTGTTTGATTTTAAGCTGATATGGTACTAAAATTATTTCAAGGAGTATTCTCAGATCTGTCAAAACTAGAACACCATGTGTCTGCGAATCTGTAAGAGGATTTCGCCAAATACCTCTACGTAGAAATTATCTTTGTTTCTATTGGGGCCTAACAAGAATTATAGGGGGTGGCTAGCTCTCCTCCTGTTATTGAGGAAACACTCGTCATTATCACTGTGAGAGTGACCAGTGGTCAGTGTACGTAGTACATGGCAGTATTTAGGATTTTCTATGATTTTGGTCCTAAGTCCTATTATATTGAAATACAGCCATAATACAGTGTTGGTTGGAAATTGCTATTGATTATTTTGTGAACTAGCTAATATCAAAATGAGGTGAACATAAAAAAAAAATGCATTTCTCTATACATCCCTATAGTTTTCACTAAAATCTGTTGAGCCTATTGAAGATAAACTTTCAGACGGACAAACAAAAATTATAAAAACGTCAATCATGTTTGGGCATCATTTCGTTGATTTATTTTGAAATAACAGACAGATACTTAAATTTTATCATAAAGGTATGGATTTCAATTATATTTTTGAATAATAATTAAGAGTATATAAAATCTATATCCATATTATATATATAGGTGTACACACACACACAAAAGAAACTGACTGATTGACTGACTGAACGATCAACGCACAGCCGAAACCGCGGGTCTAGAAACATGCAATTTTCCACATAGGTTCCATAAATGACATAGGTAAGTGAGTACTAAGAAGGAAATTTTTGACGTTCCCTCGGGAATGGGAATAAACAGGACCTGCTCGGGTAACCCGCCTGAGTCTAGTTACCTAGGCTCTATGTTCTATTTACAAACACTTAACATCTACTATATAATTTCATAAAACTTAATACTATAATGATGTGTATGAAATTATATGATAGGTTTTTCCCCTGTTTACAAGCCGTAAAAAATAAAGTTACACAATTTCCTTTCACATAGGTAGTATACTGAACATCTTATATAACATCCTTACAGTATTGTAGTAAACGTCCTAGGCAGATGTATTGCATATTTGGACATATATATAATTAAATATCAATTATAATAAGATTTATAATCTAACCCAATAATATTATGATAATGAAATTTGTAACGGAAAAAATATTCACCCCAAAATCGCGTAGTAATTCCCCGTTTCTCCCCAAAATGCGGTTAAATGCAACTATTTCTGGTGAATTGAAGTAAAGGGAGCTTTAATCAAATTGCAGGATACACGGATACAGAGATAATCGAATATTGTGATCCACTTTAGTTTTTTGCAGTAATGTATGGTAAGTGAAGTGATGATACTCAATATCGAGTAGATTTAGGGTATTTATGAGAATTTTTTTTTGTTTCAATCATTTGTAGGTATTATTTGAAAATGAAATACGAGAAATACGAGAGTTGAAATCATCACTACATAGTATAAAACAAAGTCGCTTTCTCTGTCCCTATATCCTATGTCCCTATGTCCCTTTGTATGCTTAGATCTTTAAAACAAGGCAACGGATTTTGATGCGGTTTTTTTAAATAGATTCAAGAGGAAGGTTTTAGTGTTAGCATTGCACCCGTGCGAAGCCGGGGCGGGTCGCTAGTTAGATTATAATATCTAGACATATATTTTAACGTATTTAAAATTATGACGATGTTCTACTTATTTGTTTATTCTATTCGAAAAACATTATTTCATATGTATGGTTGCAGAAATATTATCTGCCAAATATGCATGTGTTGAATGATGCTACTTTGATTGAAATTGTATACCTCAAAAGTATCTTAACTTGCACAAAAGTAATTAAACTTCTATGGATCCGCATTATATCATATTAAAATAATACTATTTCTAACTTTTTAAGCCCAATTTCCATGTTATTCTGAATTAGTCCGACAAACATCAAAATAATGTCAATTGTCATTTACCGGTCGGGTCGAAATTTTTTTTTGGTCGCCGATATGTTAGTTCAATGAAAATTAAAGTTTATTGTACAACTAAACTAGACAAATATGAGAAAAATCATGAACAAAACTATAGTTATTTTATTTATATTTTATATATATTTATCTAAAAAACTGGTGTAAATGTGCACCATTTACACCAGTTTTTTAGATAAATATAAAGGCCCAGTCTCCATACATTCATGAAACGTCTCCTTTCACATTACAAATCTACACATCTACTAATATTATAAAGAGGAAAGATTTGTATTTTTGTAAGTTTGGAAAGAATAAACTCAAAAACTAGACCGATTCCAAAAATTATTTCTCCATTAGAGTGCTACAATATCTTTGAGTAACATAGGCTATATTTTATCTCCATATTCCTACGGGAACGGGAAATACGGTGGTACCTGCCACCACTCAGGGACCGGAACACAAAGTAAACGGGTTCAGACCACGTTGCACTGACCCCACGATAGGGGAGTATGGGGAACAATTTGGTGTAGAGCATGCAGTTATTCTAAGTAGACCTTAAGTCTAGTTCTCACTATGCCAGTAATTTATTCGAGTCCTTTTTTATTATTTACTTGGTTCTGCCTTCTGAGACGGAGGTCGCGGGTTCGATCCAAGCTAGGGGCCAACATTTGTGTGCATGCACATGTTGATGACTCCGTGTCTGGTCGTTTAATATTTATTTAAAGTATGTTTGTCAGTTGTTTAGCACCCATAATACAGGCTCTGCTTAGTTTGGGACTAAATAACCGTGTGTGAATTGTGTCCCACAGTAAAAAAAAGTCGTTTAGTATCTGCTCCCACACGTCCATCTTATTTGTACTCATTTTACTTATCAATTTATTTAAATAAGAACCCCTCCCTTCCCGCTCTAAATATGACGGCATTCAAATCTGTATCACGGCAACCTAGCGGCACCAATTTGGCTTACCACTTTTAAAAAGGAGCATTTCTATTTGCGGTCTATAAATCATGCATTACCTGCGAGATTATTGCGAACGTAAGGGTTGGAGGTTGCTCTGTGACAGGCAATTTGTCATGTGACCGCTCAACCGAGGAGTGGAAGACGCGATTCCCCTTCACGAGGATTTGAATTTTGTTATTGTTACGCTGCTCTGGTTCTGGTTATAGTTAAAAGGAGTTTGCGAGATTACGGTAATCATATAGATGCCTTTGTAACAATTGTTGAAAAACAAAGTCATTTTCATAAGCAAAATGTAATTGTAAGTATGTTACCTCAGGGCCTAGACAAGTATGGCAAAGCTTTGAAAAACGTAACCGTCAGTCGAATAGAATAACAAAATGGAATTTCATTAGCGTTCGTCTTTTATTTTCGATTATAGCACGACCAAGTAAAAATGACGCGACACAAATACAGTCATTGACACGTTGTATTATAATTATGCGAACGCCTTCTAAAAGCGAAATCGAATAAAACTTACTTCATTTGGCTAGGAAGACTATTTGGAAATTTGAATAGGTAATTCTTTAGTGCAATGCATGTTCAATATTTTTAAGCAATAAAGTACAAATAACTACTTACATTAGACCAGTTAAATTTTATGTCTAATACTTTTAGCTGGCACAAATATATATTTTATCACTTCTCGAAAGAGGACATCATAAAAACCGAAAAACACATTTTCAAAATTTAATAAGCCTCACAAGTCCTTATTATTGGAGATAAAATAACGCAAAAATGAAAGCCGTATCGAAATTAATTGCCCAATTATACCGCAGCAGAGCAATATTTCCCTATTTAATTAACATTATTCTTCTAAATCATTCAAACGGTACCCTCCTGTAATCCTTTCCTCGTATGGGGTAAAATAACACGCGTATGGGGTAAAAAATAGGTCGTGCGAACACGCGCTTTAATCTGTTTAATTAACAGGGGAAATGGTTCGATTTTCACCCTAAGGGCATTGCTATTGCAGCTAATGATGTGTTAATCCAGGATGAAAAAAAATATTATTTAGAAATAAAAAATCACGATACAGACTTTTTGCTGAACTGATAAAACCTCGCTACACAAAACCCCTTACCCCGAGAGTATTGGCAAAGGCATTTCATTTCTGGGAATACCCCACTTTTCACCAGTGTAACTTTACGGAGACCGCGACGTAAACCTTCACCGGACCGGGGTGCTGTGAATGCTGTGATACATCCCAAGTAGCACATTGACTGAAATATGTCAAACTTTACGCTTACTTAGGGTTTAAAGTGTAATTCAAGAGTTTTAAGGATTTAGTACAATAACCTTAGTGATTTATATTGCTTTCTAAGAAGTTACTAAATCATTACTCTGTAAATGACACTCCGGAAATAATAATGTGTATAGCTGAAGAGTGGTGTAATGAATTTTTCTTAATTCATTTGAGCCGTTGGATGGACGAATTAAATTATTTGATTACACCAGCTGTTAAGAGTATAAGCTAAGGATGTTTTAAAGTTAGTAGCTGTGTTCAGCATTTTTGTGCTACTAGGGATGCCTCAGAAATTTTAGAACCAATTGTAGTGCTAATGGGTTTCTTCACTATGATTTCCTTCAATTTCAAGGCAGTGATAAATACTCGTTTGAAATTAAGTTTTCGAAAAATTCTTTTTTCGTTCTCCTCCAAGAGGTTAAGTAGTGTTATTCAGACACACTTAACTTTTGCGGAGAATTAAAAGTTATAACACCCAAAAATACTTCATTACCTTTATTTACTAAAGTATTAAATATCCAGTAGGTACAAAATTCTAACAATACAAAAAATAACCATCCTACCAATATTATAAACGCGAAAGTTTGTGAATATGTTTGAAGCTCTTTTACGCAAAAACTACAGGACGAATTTCGATGAAACTTTACAGGAATTTAGATTATATACATCAGAATACCACAAAGGCTGCATTTTATCCCCATGTTCCCACGGTAACGGGAACTATGCAGGTGAAACCGCGAGGAGCTGCTAGTAATAAATATAAAATGACTGTAATAAAATTGTCCTCCATAAACAATGTAAATTAACGTGACGATGACTCGCAGAGAGGCTTTAAATTTAAAACCAGATGCGACCAAATTATCTCATTTCATTATATCTGAGGACGTTTCGGGCTATTCAGTGTGGATGGCAGTCGGTGGCGATACACCTGGGACTGAGCACGGTAATCAAACGAGGTACGAAATAAGGGGAAAACTGGGAAAATTTTAAGAAATATAATAAGTACGATAAAATCAATACTTCTCAAAGAAACATTTTTAGCACACTTTAAAAAAGGAAATTCTCGATTCGACTGCTATGTTTTTTAAATATAATTAATCCATATTTGTGTTAAATCTGATGCGGATTAAAACACTTTTTATTAATCTTGTTATACTACAAAACAAAATCGTTTTCGTTCGTAATAAATTTTATAATTAAATATACCTTTTTTACTCCGAATTAATATATTCGTCATTGTACGAGTATGTATGTTAAACATTTAATTATGGTAATATTTTTAGTGCAGTTCCTTGATGTACCTATATTTGTTTTAAGTAATGTTTTATATTAAGAATTTTACATTATAATGGTTCTAATCTATAGATTTTCTAAAGTTTGGATTTTTATTGCAACGCTCTCTAAATCATTTTCTCAGACCATAATCACAGAAACTAAATTTAATTCCTTGAGACCGTAAACCACTTTTCAAATACCGCTAACAAACACGATTTGCCAAGCATAGAACTTCACCACAGAAAAGTGTACCTTATCAACTAGAACTAAAGTTTATTTCCCCGCCAAATAGCTCTTGCGGTGTGGGGTAAGTCCTTAACACAATTTTTGTGGAGTTCGTCACAAGCCCAGCCAAGCATTCACCTGAAAACTTCCTTGCCTCGTATTGCAGATTGCTTAAATTGTTTTTGAGTTCCATCAATTTTCCGTTCAAAACAAGATTTGAACATAGACAGTCGCAACAGATTTTAAAAAATACAGGGACACATATTAATTAAAAGAATAATTTGTTGATAAGTTTCTTGTCCAGCTTATTCTCTTCAACAATAACACATGCCGAATGAAGTAGTTTTCTATATTATTATATGGACTCATCTAAAAACATTAATTTCATAGAAAAATATTTAGACTTTGATTAAGAAATAAATGAAAATAAATAAATAATCTCACGCCTTTTATCCACGACGAAGTAGGCAGAGGTATTCCATTTCTGGAAATACTCTCGTTTCACCTGTATATTCTTTGGACCCCTAAACGAGATAGGTGGTGAGATCATCGCCAGACTGGGTCTGTTACATGTCTCATCAATTAATTCTGGGACCTGCGGGTTTCCTCATGATAATGCTTTCCATCACCGAGTTAGGGATATATATGTCACCAAGGTTATGAAAAACTCATTGGTACATGCCAGGACTCGAACCCGAGCCTCGCGATTGAGAAGCAGGCTCTTTTACCACTATGATTTTAGATTATATACCGTCAAGTATCCACTAAGGGGTCGGTTTTTCATAGGTAGGTATATTTTTGTTTTATTTATGAAAGTGCTCAAATCATAAATTTTTTAAGGCACAATTTGCATCAATGCTAGTTACACAATCACTGCTGGACGTAGAAGCATAGAATACGACGACTCTAATTACTTAATTCTTTGTATTTATTCCCACAGAATGTTTTATTTGCACTGTTTTTAGTTAATTAAAGGTGCATGGAAGCGGAAGCCGTCGCCGCCGGATGCTTTTTTCACGGCGGCTTATCTTTGACGACGTGATCAATGAAGTGGTGGTAGGGTAACCAGGGTTTTCGGAAAAAAATTTTTTTTTCTTTTATAGGTAACTAGCGACCCGCCCTCGCTTTGCTTCGGTTTATATGGTATATAAAAACCTTCGTCTTGAATCACTTTATCTATAAAAAAACCGCATCAAAATCCGTTCCGTAGTTTTAAAGATCTAAGCATACTCGTACATAGAGGCAGACAGACGGGAAGCGACTTAGTTTTATACTATGTAGTAATATATTAAGAGAAGTGGTAGCGATATTGGAAGTAAGGTCACCCATAATTGTCGCTGGTTCAATTTCTCGTATATACCAATAGGTCATTCGTAAAATCTACTATATAAAAATAAGTCGGGTTTTCCTTCCTGACGATATAACTCCAGAACGGCCGGATCGATTTTGATCAAACTTTTTGTGTGGGTTCGAGTGGGTCCAGGGATGGTTTATAGCAAACAAAATTCAGGAAAAATTTCAACAGAAAAGCGGAAAATCTAATTAGCATTGCACCCGTGCGAAGCCGGGCGGGTCGCTAGTAATTCATAAAATTAACTACTATCTCAACGTTGTAGGAAAACATCTTTTCATCTCTCCGGGCGGAAAGCGTCAACTTTCGGAGGGTATACAAAGTTGATGATTTCCGCCTCCATTGAGCTGAAAAAAGTATACACACCTCGGGAAGTAAATAAGGAAGCCTCAGATCACATGTTTGTAGACCTCGGCTTCACTTCGGTCGACAATAAAATTACATATGATCTGAGACATTTCTTATTTTACTTCCCTATAGGTGTGCAATATAGGTACTATAGGCACATTTAGGGTAGTGTTGAATACTCTAATAAAAATTGTGTATTTCCAGAATTTGGCCCTGCCTTAGTCGACCACAGAGATAATATTTAAAAAAAAGGAGGTACAATAATGTGGGAATTCTTAAATTTTCCCCTTGCTCCATGGTTACCTTACACCTTTGATGTGCCGCCCGCATAAACAATTACATACGAAATGAAAGCTTTCCGTCCTCGGGGAGTGTCTTTTGTCGTGAAAATGATCAGTCGCAACGTCTCTGCGGATTCAAAGCCAGGTCGTAGAGTACAGTCGGAGATAAAATAAATATCCATGAACATAGGTAATACTCACTTTTACAATGCGTCGTGTAGTTTTAATCTCCCCTTTTTGAATCATCTCTAAATTGGTCTGGATATGATTTTTTTGGTTTTAGTTTATAGTTTTTTTTTGCTATCGAATTAGCATTTTTAAATTTTCTTAAGACCATTCTAAATGTACGTAAAATAACACAGAACCATTGAAAGCCTTCAACAAAAAATATGCATTACAGTACCGTTTTATATATTCAATACAACTAAAAAAAAAACTAAAAAAACTTTATATTTTCGTGACATTTCTATTTCACAAGACATTCTATTTTTTTATTTATTTCTACCATGTGTTGATATTTTTTCCTTTCATATATTTACAGAATGTAACTGAAATTATATTGTATAAAAATTTTTACAATTTTATTTTATGGTCGTCTTGTTACACGTGAACAGTCCCGGGACTAAATATTGAAATTATTATAATTTTTGTTGCTGACTATACCTAGAATTAACGAGATGGCTCCATTTCAATGGATTTTTAAGGTAAATGTTGAGTTGTGATTTATTAAATGGTTTTCGACATTTGTTTTAATTAGACGGTCAATAAGTTTGCCTTTTAAACCATTTATTTTATCGTTTTAATAAAATCACTAAAGGGTACTTTTGCGTACATAAACTTTACATAAACTAATAAGAAATAACGTAAGATTTATTTGTATCAAAAATAGTTTGTAATTAAATTACCTAATTTAAATTGTTCCATAAAAGTAGGTAGTGTTTTTTCTTTAAATAAACTTATAATATACAGTGGTGTTAGGTACTTAATTTTAACCTCACCAAACTTTTACGTTTGATAACGAGATGGTTGGAAATACCTACTTCGGTAATGTTATTTGGTTAACAATTACGCTAGCTACTTTATTATACTTTTCATATTCTCAAACTGAAATTTATGCAATACGCCAGCAACTTAATGGTTTTCTTAAGAGTTTCAGAAATATATTTCTGGTTTAACGTTTTAGGGGTTAACCAAAATATTTGATCAATCCAAAAAGTTATATCCTCTCCATTAACCCCTGGCTAGAAACCATATTATCCCAATTTCCTACCATCGCCTTAGAGTTTATTCAATTTGTCCCTTATTTCTTGGCGGTCATCCCAAAAATAAGAACACTTATTTTATCAACAGGTTGAGAAAGCCCAAGGGACATTAAATTGCACAATATTATTGGTTTCTGTCTAAATATGTAGACTAACATATAAAGAGGTAAAGTTGTTTGTAATTTCGAATGTTTGTTTTGTAATCTCTGAAACTACGGAGGGCTACCGCCCGCCATCTATAAAAAAACGATCATACTTCTATGAAAGTTTTTTAACTACATTAATTTTTTTTTTTTCGGAAGAAACTGTTATTTTTATAAATTTGATAAAACATTTATTTCTCATTTAATTCCTAACGTTCGATTGCACTGCGATAGGCATTTTATTGACTATGTAATTATAAATAAAAACTATTTATAATTATATTTTATTTTATCATATAAAAATACCACTAAAATAGATAATCTTAACATAAAACAAATATGTACTTCATTTAAATAAATACATCCCATATTATGTCCATTAGATGTGTTTTGAATCAGTTAGGAACATTTACTTTTTAATGTAACAAGGAAATAAAACATAGTAAACCTTAATAATAAACTTTTAAAATAAAAACACAATAAGCATAAGTAATAAACATTTTAAAATAAACTTATTAAAATATAGGTAGGTACCTCAACATGCCATGTGGCAATTGAACATTACCTACCGTTAAAGATACCCACTAAAAACAACAATATCGTAAAGCTTCAACCAATAGATGGCGCTAACATAGTAAAGTTACTTAAAAAAGAAACATTAACACTATTCCTGTAGAGTTGCGGATGCAAAATTCTACCATTCACGATTCTACTAAAATAGTGATTCCATGAAAAAGTAAAAAATTACAAAATTGGTACAAAGAGACATGCGGGATTAACATAAGTATAATTATCAAAATTGCATGTAGATGGTCAAAATAATATTTTGTTACAAAATTTTAATAGTTGCAAATTTGTGAAAATATATATTTGTTGTGACACACATATAATGTGTCAGCTCTATAGATTTTGAAATATGAGGACGTCGAAATTCGATCGAGATACTCACTTCACATAATTGCCTAACAAGCTTTGACAAATTTCTGTAATTCTAGATATACAGATTTTTTTTAAGTAAACGAACTGCGCCGCACCATCCCTTATCTAAAATACAACATTAGTATTATAACTATAAAATAAAATCGTAAACAAATAACTAACACAACATAAATTTAAATTAATGTGTAAATAAATTCTATTCTCCCAGTTCAATGACCTTACAATAAACGCAAGTAAATAAATAAATGACATTTCCACCTGAAATAAAAAGACACTAAACTCTGGTAGTCCCAAAAATGTAGTTAATCGCATTCGGACACCGCTTCCGAGCTCAAATGGCTTCATTTACGATTTTTATTTCCGGCTAGTGCTGGGATTATAGTGTATGTAACTAAAGATATCGATCATTTTTAGTTCGATATAGAAAAAAATCAGTTTATCTAATGAGTATATAGTAGGTACTTCAATGGCTTGTATTGAGATCGTTTTGTATAAGCTGACCATTCTTAATCAATACTCTGCCCTGGGTAAAGTAAGTATAATTATTTTTATATGTAACTTACTTAATTACGTACAAAACATACTGAATAAAATAATAAATGTCAAAGTTATAACTAATTTATTCTAAAAAATAATTATTATAAATTTATCTGTTAAACATATCTATATACCTAATGACATTAAATAACTTCTAGACGTTTTATAGTACAAATATCGATACATAAAATGTTTGCATTCTCCACATCAGTCCGGATAATAAGCACTATTGGTGTATTGAGATTAACCTGCTTTTATAGCATCAGGTTAGGGTGCATTAAATTTAACGATTCTACTTCATTGGACCATTGCTGTAGCTAAATTATTTCGACCAAAGAAAGTGCGTTTCCTAGAAGTTTTATGTAGACATTTTCTACTAAAGGTAATTTATTTGCCTTTTACAATATGTCATCCAGAGAGCCTAATTTCAAATGGTGACAAAAAAGTAATTCATTGGTATTTGTTCACTTTTAAAATCGACTTCAAAAAAGGAGGTTTCTCAATTCAACCGTATATTTTTTTTTATGTGTGTTCGCGGATAACTTTGTCGTTTATGAACCGATTTTCATGATTCTTTTTTTGTTGGAAAGGAGATATTCCAAGGATGGTACCATGATAAGGAAACCAGAGAAGTCGAGGGGAAACTTCGAAAATCGTAGTGGCGACCAGTACTTTTTTATACTTTTTTCCCGACAGAAGTTTTCACGACAAGTTTCCTGACAGAAGTAGTGTGTGCATTTTCCTTTGTGGTGCTCTACCAAACGAGTAGACCGATTTCAATTGGTCTCATCTTGCAAATGTCATTAAAGACATGATAATAAGCAAATTTTAATAGAACAAGAACATTACGCCACATCGTATAAAACAATAAATATAAAAAATCTAAGAACTATGTTACGTGGGGTATCATTGATTTTCATGTTTCTCTTATCATTTCTCATTTTAACTACCTTTTTGGACCTATAACGATTTAAAGTTGGTTACTACCTAAAAAGTTAAAGAATTAAAGTATTTAAAAAAAATCTAAAACCCGACTGCAAGTCCGAAGTCAAATTAAAAAAAAAATAAGCCTGTTTATTACGTAAGTAGGAAATTTCAGACCATTTGCTGCACAATCTCAAAACAGTCTAATGCAGTCGAAGGCAAGATGTATTTATTTTAAATTGAGAAGATGCCTTGAATTCATCTTGTTTTCAGGTTCACTTTTAAGCAGCCGGGTCTTAGATTTTTAAAATAAACTTTATTTATTTATTTCTGATATGTAAGTATCTACTTTTCTAATTTCTGTTAAAAACATGTCCAAATGAGATTCCTACATAAATTTTGTCCACTTCGTAGGTAATCTGTTCAACTGCAATGCAATTTTTAGCTTTTCCAGGCTGCACAAAACCTACAATTCTATAAAAACATTATTCCACCAAAAACAATAAAAAAAAAAATCTCTTTCCTTATATCCCCGAGGGGACAGGCAGAGGTATTCCATTTCTCGATATACCCACTTTTCACGAGACATATTTTTTGGACCCCTAAACGTGATAGGTGGTGAGCCCATCGCCGGACCGACCTTTACACATGTCTCAGAATAAATTCTGGGACCTGCCGGTTTCCTTACGATGTTTTCCTTCCCTTTTTCTTCAAAAACAAGAATTATTATCAGAAAAAGTCCGTTTCACGACTTAACAAAACACATTCTTTTCATTCAATCCCTTCACTCAGCCGTAAAGGCAAATTAACACGGTCAACCGATCACTTACGGATAACCGGACTCTTCGGCGTTTCCGGACGATTTTTCATTAACCCGGGCGCATGCGACCGGCGACCGATTATTGAAATCTGCTCATGCGATTAATTAGTCGCCGTGAGCATGTAGGGTGCCTTTGATTGCACTGATAATTGTTTTTAATGCGGCCATACCTATGTAAATACCATACATATATAAACCAAATCTCTAGAGGGGTTACTATAGATTGAAGATATTTAGAGATTTTTTATCAGACAATATTTATCCATATGAAAGCAATAGAAACTAAAAAGAATACTATTAATAAAAAAAACTGTGTATATTAATTCTGCGTCGAAAATATGTCGCTAATGATAATAACATAGTGTTATATAAAAATTAAAACTGATAAATAAAATCATGATATGATAAAGACTGAAGTATTTATTAAATTAAAAGACGCTAGCGCACATGTAGTGCTCAATAAATTAACATTCATTTTGTCTGAGTCAAGCGTACAGAAAAACTCGTAAAATTAGAAAAAGTGCCTTCAGGGGAGGAGTGCCCTTATCCCAGTCGAATAGTCAGTTTTACGATCCTATTATAAAATGGTCTTTATGAGCAATTTTATTGCTAAAAGACTTTACGTAATTTCGTCACGGAGAGAAAGCCAAAGATGAGATTCCCAGAGTTAAGGACCTATTAAAACTTTTGATTGAGATATTTCGGTCACTGGTACCTGGAAATCATTTTAGTGTGGCTTAGTTTTGGTGGAGAATATAGAGACGCCATTTTAAGATCGACTTGTGTGATTTTAGTAAAAAGAAATTGATCTCCTTATTCCATCTTGAGCAGTAAATCGAGAATACCGCGTTTTGACATGGTTTCAGTATTGGTAAGAACACAAACATAAGATTACTTTGAAAAAATTCAAAAGTAAAAAATACTTTAATTCGTTTTTTTTATTTTAATATATTTTTATAAATATAAAAACATTTTAATAGATATATGAATTACTAATTCAATGAAAACCGGTAAGCAATTGGTCGTTTTTTTGCGTAGAAAAGTACTAAAACTACGTAGTACCAGGTAGTACTATTACTTATTCTGTGCTAAAACCTAATTAGTATTTGGAAGATAGTTTTTTCGTGGATCGATTCTTCGAGCTCCGATTTTAATAAATCTAACTTTTTGGAAACGTATATTATGTATGTCGAATGTGAATTAAAATTAGTTAGACTAAGCTGGTGCAATTTTTAACTTTAATATTTTATATTTTTAAAGCTTTATAGCATCTTGTAATTCGAAATTTTCTTCAAATATCCCATGTTCTACCATATAGCAATGTCGATACCTCCAAAATAGGTATTCCATCAAACCCATTCCCTGTCTCACATAAACAATAGATATAAAACGAGCGAAGTGGAACACCCCTTTAGGATTCAGCGGACTCAGCACCCGTCATGCCTGTCATGCCATACAGGGGATTTGGTTTTGATTTCTGCTTGAAAATCTAGACTTCCGGTGACTTTTATAAAATTACCATCCCAATGTAAATAAAATTTGTGAAATAGAAATAACAATACCGAGGCTATAACATGCCCACGTCAGAAAACAAAAAGCCCTCTTTAATAAACAATTATCACGATCCTCTACGAATAAGTATAGACACTTTTAAATAGGTATTCCAATCTGATTCCTACAGATTATGTACCTATATATTAATAAATTTTGTAACAAAAAAAAATGAACGAATGTAATTAGCATTTTATTTAATAATGTTGTTATTACATAACATCAACTGTACACATACTCGTATGTACCTATGTGATTATATAGGTTTAAGCTTTAAACTAAGATATGGTATAATGGATTTTTATTACTTATTATCCATTTCGTGTTATCAAATTAATTAAATATATAAAGATAAAAGTAATAATTTGATAGGTAAAAACGTACATATGAAAAGAAGTATTATAAATATTGTGGAATATTTTTTTTGTAAACAGCTTCTATTATTAAAGTGAATCTAGTAGTTTCCAAGTTTCGTATACAGCGCGCTAAATAAAATTAATACACGCTAAATAAAATTAATACAAACTTTATTCACCAAAGGTAATTTAGTCCAAAATTAGGTAAAGGCCAAACCACTAATAAACACCAAACGTAAAAGTGAAATTTTTGTGTACTTACACAAATAATAATAAAACAAGTTATCTATCGCAAATTGCATTAAAATCATTTTAGGTAGTTAGCCATTAAAAAGTAAAATGGATTCGTAAAAATTTTAATAGAATACGGCAGTATGATGGATATATAAAATATTGCTTGTATAAATCGAACCGGCTGTATAAGAGCACATTTTATACGTTTATAGTAGTTTAGTTGTTGTCCAAAGCGAAATCAATCACTGGCGCCTCGATGTTACACCTGATGCTTTTCGTATACAGAGAAACATACAATATAATATATGAGAATTTGTGTAAACACGACGGTACCATCTATAAATATATATAAATAATGAATTTCCATCAGTTAGTCTCGCAATAACCCGAAAATTGTTAGACCAATTGCGATAAATTTTTTTGTAAGTTTGAGTGGATCCTTGGATGGTTTAGATTCACAATTGGACCTGATAGGTGGTGCTGTTGTCTGTGGTAGGATAACGTCTGCCGAGGCATAAATACATAATATATTTACTAAGAGTAGATAGTATCTTATATTATATAAAATGATAAACTGACTGACTGATGATATATCAACGCACAGCCTAAACCGCTAGGTCTAGAGACTTGAAATTTTGCACATAGATATCCTATACAGTGTAGGCATCTACTAAGAAAGGATTTTGCAAAATTCAACCCCTAAGCCCCTTTTCACACGTACCGGTTTGCGCCGGTCCGGCGGCGAAATGTATGGCCGATTGCCCGGTTGCCCGCCGGAACGTATGAAAGCGAACGTACATGGCCATACACTTCGCCGCCCGCCGGACCGGCGCAAACCGGTACGTGTGAAAAGGGGCTAAGGGGGTGAAATAAACATGCGATAGCGAAGCCGTGGGTAAAAGCTGAGACTATAGTCTCGCATAAATTACAAAACTGTTTTAAAAATCTTTTTACTAGGACACAGTAGGTGGTTTATTGGAGGAACATTGTATCTTCAAAGATTATTTTTATTTATTAGGATTGCATGCAATAGGTTCAGTAGTATGGTGGCGTGATAATACACAATTTGTTAGCTACTGGACATTACTAAGGCGAGCGGGCAAGCTTTCGCAAATAATGTTTTAAATTAAGATACATTGCTTTTTCATAGTAAAGTTATTGTTCGAGAAAGTAATGTTTAAAATTCTATTTAATCGCTTTAATCTATATGCTACCGACAAAAATCGCTAGGGAATTGGTTATGGACTTAGAACATTTTTGTGGTTGTTATGTTATAATAATAATTTATAATAAACCAAAAATATTTTAAATAACTACTAAACAGAGTACAGAATATATAGAGATTGAAGGGTGTAACTATTGATGAGGAAAACACAAAAGCATAAACCACACACCATTTGACGAAGCTATTAATTAGAAAACTTTGTATAGGTAATTAGAGTATTAGGCTACGTGCACAAAACATACATCAGTTATGGTAGGTAAAGTCAAACTAGACATTTTTGCACCAATAGTAAATACCTTTCAAATTACAAAACAAAGTCCTTGTAGTAGATATTCTTTTGATTAATAATGTTGTTAACGATGCGGCCATATCAGGAAAAACGCGTTAGTAGGTATAGGTATATATTCTGGAAATTAAAAAGATTTTATTTTATTTTATTATAGTATTATTATATAGTAATATTGCCGCTAATTTAACGATTAGCGGCAATATTACTAAATAATATTATTATGTTGTGGGCGCATTTTTATTATAAGCATAAAAATTCAATGAAAATTGGAAGCAGCAGCAGCTTCTAAAATTTTTCGAACGCGCTAAAGCTGTAGCTATTATCTATATATTTAAAATGATAAGCTGACTGACTGATTGGTGATGTATCAACGCAGAGCCTAAACCGCTGGGTGTAAAGACTTGAAATTTTGCACATAGATAGCCTATACAGTGTAAGCATCCACTAAGAAAGGATTTTGCTAAATTCAACCCCTAGGGGGGTGAAATAAAAACATATATTAATAAAAGAACAAAACATTAATTTACATAAGGACCTGCTAAATTAAAATTTTAAAACATATACTTCAATCATCGATTTTTTTGTGTATGATTTAAATATTGTATCACAACATAATTTAAAATCAAGTAGCGTTAGGTTCCTCAGTGGTTGAAATTCGATTGTTATACTTGTACAGTCAACAAAGTTGTTAGGGTTACATGGCCAGTAACTAAGAATTCATTTTTCTGGGGAAGTCATAAATAAATCTTATTGATTAATGTTTTACCAAAAAAATATTATAAATACATTTAAGGCTTTAAGAGAAAAGTGAATCTTAATTTTTGGCCATGTAACACTAACAACTTTGTTGACTGTACATAAAGAAAAAGATAGATAATTACTTTCAAATTAATAATATTAAAAGAGCAATGTATGCAAGATAGACGCAAGAGCAGTGATAGCCCTGACGGTTAAAGAGCCGGCCGAAAATCATTGAGGCTCGGGTTCGAATCCTGGCATGTACCAATGAGTTTTTCAAAAACATACGTACATATTTATCACTAGCTCGACGGTGAACATCGTGAGGAAGCCCGCAGGTCTCAGAATTAATTCTGAGACATGTGTAAATATACCCGGTCCGGCGATGGGCTTACCACCTATCACGTTTAGGGGTCGAATGTATCTCGTGAAATGTGGGTATATCCAGTATTGGAATACCTCTGCCTACCCCCTCGGGGATGAAAGGCGTGAGATTACACACACATACACAATGTATGCAAATTATGCTATCTTTATTCGCTATGCGACACAATACAGTATACCAAACAAATAATGTGCGATAAAATTGTAAATGGTAATTACATTGAAATATGCAATCATTAATTAAAAATTACCTACGTGTGATTTTTTATTAGCACAATAAGCTAATTAGGTCCATCAACACACAAAATTTACCATTTCCCAATTTCTTCACATTTGTATGCTAACCATAATTTATGGGAGTAGATAGGGTAAATCAATTTTCAGCTCGGCTGGTCCATTTCTCGTAGGTGTTTTCATACGAATTTTAAACTGAAACAATAATAAATAAAATAAATCAAGAATCTAAATTAAAAAAAAACATCGGAGGTTTGTCGAATACAGTACAATTGAATTTTAAATTCTGTCGAGTTCTCGCACTCTCGGGATAAGACTTACCTATCCTCAGTTGGACAGATGCTGACCAAATCAATAACTTGTATAATTACCCTCTTTGGTTTGTTATTTATTATATTAATCAAGAAATCAAATTAAATATTTTTCAATCAAAATTAAATACGTTCCAATACTTTTTTTGTACACCTATTATAGATAAGTGACACATTGACAAAAAGTGTAAAAAGCAAAGAGATTAAAATATAATAGGGCATAGAAAAACAAAGAAAGAAAATTTGAAGCCAAAAGTTATCCCAAGTGGAATAAGTCTAGTACAATTTCGACCGAATGACAGCTCGCGTTCATACTAACTGACATGACGCTTGAGCTTCAAACATGCTTCAAAGTTTTGTATGAAAATATTCCCAATGCCCCCTCTATGTCACAGAATATTTTAATCTCTTCTTTGGTAAAAAGGTTAGATAAGACTGCCCTTTCGCCACTTTTAGCTACAACCGATTTCTCCTAGACGACCTTGGGATGTTACTGAGATAAATAGCTAATTAATACTTATATGCATAATACGAGTAATAACAACTAATTTGTGTAATTCTAATTTAAGTTTGTCAAAGCGTCAGCATAGCAAGTTAAATTGTTTAAACTTATCTATATTGTTACTGCCAAACGGTATTCTGACTGTAGTAGGTACCGCTGAGTCTAAAAGCATGTTTTTTACATAGGTTTCTTAAATAACGTAAAGTGAGCTCAAAGAAGGTTTTTTGTATTTTTTTACGGGAACAGAACTAGTCGTCTGGTAATTCAAAGACAAAATATCTGAAATATCTTACCTTCTTCTCAAATAATTCGAAAGAGATGTGATTAAGCACACGGTATTCGTCCATGCCAAAACTATGTGGCAATGTGGGTGCGCAGGAGCCTCCTGGATATTATTATTTTAGATATTTCTTTTAAAAAGATATGTGGTTGCCGAGTACCAATTTCTGGATCGTAAGTATTAGACGAAACGAAAGTGCACATCAAATAGATCACAATGAAGAAAGCAACTTCAACCATGCTGGATATATTTTGCAAGTCTGAACCACTGTGGAAATACTACTGAACTAAAATCATTGCGATGTCTCACGAATATATATGGATGCAAGCAGGATGTGCATAGCAATTTATCAATCAATAATATACCTAGTATAAAGTCGGTCCTAAAAATACTAACACTCAAGCTGTTAGGGTATGTTCGATAATTTCAACTTTTTGTTATTGTTCAGGGGCCTTATTGTCCAATAAACCATATTTTTCAGTACAATAAAATAAAAATGTGCCATTTTTAGTGGTAGATTGCATGTAAGATGGTCAATAATAATTTACTGTAAGATATGAGATTAAAAAGAGCTGCCCAAGGAGCTGCCAGTGAGTTTCTTGCTGGTTCTTATCGGGGTACTGCATTTGGAACCGGCAACTCGTCGGTGGAGATGGGCTGTTTACATTTAGCCAATCTTCATGGACGAGTTTGCCTTGTTATTATACTATTGACCTTACTAAGTGTACTTTACAAAACTTACGTACATATTTATCACTAGCTCGACGGTGAAAGAAAACATCGTGAGGAAACCCGCAGGTCTCAGAATTAATTCTGATACATGTGTAAACAGACCCGGTCCGGCGATGGGCTCACCTATCACGTTTAGGGGTCCAATATGTCTCGTGAAATGTGGGTATATCCAGTAATGGAATACCTCTGCCTACCCCCTCGGGGATAAAAGGCGTGAGATTATATTATTATTATATATATTATATTATATATTATTAAGTGTACTTTTTGTACCTACAAAAAATAAATTACTTTTGACTTTGTCTATTTATAGGTAACTAGCGGTTCTGGTTTCATCCGTATAGTTACCGTTCCCTTGGATATTGGCTTTCTATTGGCGAAAGAATTTTTAAAAATGATCCAGTAGCTTTTGAGTTTATTCGTAACAAACATACAAATCGACACGTGAGCAGATAAGTATTTGAAATCCAAAAGCCAACACCGTGGATATTGTTTAATTACCCGTCGAAATCACGAAGATAAACCAAACTACTCCCGCCATCAAGAGGATTACGACAAACTTACCACAAAGGCAGATCGCTTTCTTTTCCTTTTTTGTTGATAATTGAATGCTTTGTGAAGCGCGGAAGTTTTAAAATCCCTTTTCACCGTGCAGTTTCATGCCATTGGCCATTTACTGCATTGATGCTAGTAAGAGGTTTTTGGATGAGGCATCTATATTTACCTAGATCATAATGAAAACTTTGAAGAAATCAGGTTTAATAACTTCACACAGAGAAACAGGTGGAAATTTAACCGTAGAGATACTTATAGGTACTACAATTCTAATAATTTTCTGAAAATTAAATATACTTTTTATATTCCCCGGTAAATGATGCCAGATCAAAAGTTGTCAGTTCATTGTACGTAATCCGCCACTCCTTTCTGAAGTAGAAAATTGTTCCAACTCTTTGTCCGCTGACCACTCGTAGAGTTTTTTCCTATTAAATTCACTGACTAGAAGAGCTTCCATAAAGAGGTACGTAGTGTTACGGCTGTAATTTCGTGCTCTTCACGGATCGGTTGGCAAAAACGTGAATATCTCTTTACTCGGTTCAAGTAGGGATTGTCTGAAGTAGAAAGATTTGTTTTAAATGCGCATGTTTGACTGAACCCTGAAACTCAAATATAACCAACTCGTTACTATTACTATTTAATATATATATATATATATATATATATATATATACTACTATTTAAATTAATAATATTCCTTTTGAGCTCTACGACGTAATTAATTGAAAATAATATGTAGTTAGAATATTTTTTTGATAAAACTCACCATTTGAATAAGACTGAAAGATATAGAAAATTTTACTTATATGAATAAATAACTTAATGGTTAGCATAAATCTCATCAATGGCGAAAAACAGTTTTCCACCTCTATTCATTTTATTATAAAGATAATTTTCCGAATTGCAGACAAAGGAAATATCTGTTGTACGTCAGTGTGTTATTACAACGAATCCCAATTATTTTTACCTCTGGTTACCATGGACGCCCAATTAGGGCCAGAAAGCCGGACAAAAGATGGATGTCCATACAATGATTGCCATTTATTCTCTCCAGACCACTTGTGATAGCTATTGTAGCTGCATTGACGCTCAACGAGGCTTAGATGAATCGTCTGTTACAAAGTTGCCCACAAAAGACTATTTTTTCGGTATGTTTTGTATTTACCTATTTTTTATTCGATTTCGTATGTCAGTATCGAAATAGGTATATCATGGTCATCGAATATTTATTATAGTAAATGTGTATCACTATAGCGAAGCTAAAAATAAAAGAAGCGAAAAATCCAATAAATCAAAGATCATAAAAATGGGTCCAGTCGCTCACACTTTGTTTTATATAGATAGACTAATTACGTTTTACGAAAGTGTTCAAAGTACTATTTCGTAAATAAACATTAGTACGACACCATAGAATTTAGAAAGGGTGTCAAGAAACATCGCACTAAGATGGATGGCTTAGGCGGAAACGGAAATGGTGCCGAATCGTCCCGTGATCTACCCTTACAGATTCATTTTTCACATCCATTGAATAGAGTCTGGTGTGATACCGCATTTAATGCAGAATTAAGCGTCTTGTTGGTTTCTGTACAGACAAAATCCATCATGTCCAGTTGCTTTATACATATATTACGAATTTTTGCTTTTACGAATTCAATTTATATCCATAAGATGAGTTTTGTCTGCATCACAGATTAGGATTATTATAAATATCTATAATATACATTTTACGTTGCAATAATGAATATCTCTCAAACAAAATTAAGGATATCGGGGGTATTTAATTGCGGTAGAAATATAGAAATATATTTTTATAAATATCTGTAAAATTCATACTGCTATAAAAATATTGGAAACATATTTCAAATACTGATTAATTAATTTTATTTTACAGTAGCAATGACCAGCAGTTTTACCAGCGTAGTTCCCGTTCCCGTGGGAACACGGGGATAATGCAGCTTTCCAAAGGGGAAATAATTTTTAAGGCGTCCAAGCGTAACAAACAATTTATTGTTAAATTACAAAACGGTTATTTCATAGGTAAAGACTTAATATTAAATATGATTACGTAAACTAAAAAAATATTAAACAAAAGTGTCATATCTGGAACATAATAGTAATAACAGTAGGTATTTGTTTCAAAAATAAAAGTAGGTATGCATGTCGCTCAACCACAATAAAGACAAAAGAAATGGCGAAGAGTGATGGCACCTCATCTAGACGGGTTAATGACCCGTAGGGACAAATGAGGCGGGGAGGAGCGGAACTGACCTGACTTTTGGCTGGAATTCAATAAGATCCAATAAGTTCTTGTTGGAACAACCTTAGTCCGCGCGTTGAATAATAATTATTTGTAAGCAACGGTCTGATATTCGGTTGATAAAAATAATTTTATGTAGGTAGCTTTTGTTTAGCATGTCGATCAAACTTTGCCGTGTCAAAATAAAAGGCAATTTGAAAAAAAAGGTGTTAATTGATTGATTATCTTAGCACCAAACAAGAGGTCACAACTTTGACTCCCGTGGAGACTTCGTATTTTCCGATATCGCTATCAATAGGAAGAATAGTTCTATTTTTACAAGCTTTTGTTTAACTTAGGACAATTTGTTTGTGCGGGCGAATCTTGCAACTAAATTTTGAAGCAGATATGTATATTCAACCGTTGAGCTGAAAGGCATACTTATGTAAATTCCGTGACAATGCAATATTATGATACCACTGAGCTGATCTGATGATGGAAGCCAGGAGGTGGATATCGCGACTCCCCAATGGCTAATCGTAAACCCCCGAGCTATCGCTCATTTGTTTTTTTTTTGACGCGTGCCGTACATATAAAAGCTTGTTTTTTTAGTTTTCATGAACTTCTTACAATTACTTATTTTAAAGATAATTTGCAAAAACATTACTTATAGCCGTTTCACTCAATCAACATTTTGTCTACAAATTTGCTTAAACTTCACTCAAAATTTCAAGGAACATTCAGGACGGCGCTTAGAATTATCAGGAAGATAGATAAATCAAATGTGCAGATAAGAGGAGACAATGACAAGACATCTGCAATTAGCACTTGCGAAGACCCTGATAAATGCTCTCTTAGGGAGTCTCGCAAAATAATTATACTTTAATCCGGCGGCTATAAATCAAGAAGCGAGCTACTTAGCACACGATTAGCATTGAACAAGAGGGTGTAAATCATTGTGGCACTCGTCCCTCCCACTCACGAGGAGTACCGCGTACATGTGTTTGATGCTCTTGGGGCAGGTACCTACTATATCACATACCAGTATTTGGGTGATAAACGGCGCCTTCAAGATAATAATTTTACTGATTGCGAGATTGCATCACTTCACTACATAGAATAAAACAAAGTCGCTTTCTCTGTCCCTTTATCCTTATGTCCCTATGTATGCTTAAATCTTTAAAACTACGCAACGGATTTTGATGCGATTTTTTTTAATAGATAGAGTGATTCAAGAGAAAGGTTTTAGACTTTAGTGTTATCATTGCACCCGTGCGAAGCCGGGGCGGGTCGCTAGTAATATATATTTTTAACTAGCACTTCTGCGCGGTTTCACCGACGTAGTTCCCGTTCCCGTTTGAACGCGGGAATGAAATATAGCCTATGTCACTCAAGGATAGCTTTCAATTGGTGAAAGAGTTTTTAAAATCGGTCCAGTAGTTTTGGAGTTTATTCGTAACAAAAATACAAGAATACAAATCTTTCCTCTTTATAATATGAGTATTGAAGTATAAATATAGTATTCATTATTAAATATAAGCGGGTTCTCAGCAGCGTTGCCTTAGCGGATCCCGTTTCTTCCCGTTCCTGCGGTTCCTGTGGAAATATGTAAAACCCATTTCTTAGTGAATGTTTACATTGTATATTTTATACTTAAGGTTTTTGATGTAGGAATGGTAGAGTGAGTCTGTGAAAAATAAAAATGAAAATGTATTTATTTTTCTGTAGGTGATTAAAATTTACACTCAGAAAAGTCAATAGTCTAATTAACAAGGCACTCTAAACTCGTCCATGAAGATTGGCTAAATGTAAACAGCAGCTCATCTCCACCGAAGAGTTGCTAGTCTGCTTTGGTATTCCTTTACCTACCTTACCTAACCTACCGACACCAGCTCCCTAAGTCTAGGTAGCCTATCTATTTGGCCACAGTACTTGCACCATCCGGGTTATGTGAACGACCCCCATGTGGCTAAAGAGTAAAGAAAATTCTATAAATAGACACATACACCTAAACAAAATGACCCCGAGTGAGTTGTGTTAGCGACTACGGACTACGTTTATTTTGCGCTTCCAGTCCATTTCACCACAATACGACTGTTTGCACCGACACACTGACTTTACGAGCTTAGCAAAAATCTGATACGGACATCGTCCACCTTTGGTTGCTATTTTTGTTATGGATGCTGCATTTGATGCTTTTCAAGTCCAGTGAATTTATTTAGAAGTAAAATGTTAATATAACATTTAATTTATAAAAGTAGTAAAATTAATCGTTTTTATTCTAGAAATAATTTAACAAAAATGTTATTTATGTTGTTTTTTGTTAAATTATTTTTAATATTAAGTTAACATTTCAAAATTATTAATATAAATATTGCTAAATTGTGTCAGTTACAATGTCATGTAGTCGTTGTGATACACAAACAACTCAAGAGTTTCTTACCAAATTTCTGAGTTCACAAAATGTAGTGAAACGGTTTTGTTTTTGAAGAAATCTATAATTATTTCAAATAATGAATTACATACTATATAATTTACAGCTTTTTCAGAGCTTCTAACACTTGATCAGTTTCCTTATGAAAACATGTTACATTACAAAAGATAATCCGTAATCCGTTATATTACAAATTATACTTTATTTACGAGTAAAACCCTTGATATTATGAAACCAGAATGTTATGAAAAATGTTTTATAGGTTCGAATCGTATTGTCTGAAGAAGAGTGCACCGGTTGTCTATGTGCGGCGATTTAAGAAGACAAAGGGCAGTAAAATGGCTGATTGCTCACAACACTGACGCTAACCCTGGGGACGTAGAATCAGGAACAACTAGAATTATCCGGTAAGGTAAAGAAAAATTAAGAAAACTAAACATACTTTCTATCTTCGCGTACAATTGTGTGAGATTAGAGATGTGAACACCACATTTTTTTTTAAGTTTTTTTATAAATCAAAATTAAGCGGCTATTTAATATCAGTTTTGTTCATTTGCTATTTGTTAGTTAGGTATACAAGCAAAAAAAAATCAATGGAAGAGAAACATTTTTCTACAGAGTTCTGCTTTCATGACAACATTCTTCTTAGAGGTAGTAAGATTGTAATACCTACCAAGCTGCGGAATAAAGTTTTGAAAGCAGCTCACGAAGGACACCCTGGCATAGTGGCCATGAAGCAGAGACTTCTTAAAAGGTCTTTGAATGATTTTTTTTTTATTTATTTTCTTTGATATTATGTTTATGGTAACTTAGGTCTTAGGTAGAGACTTCTTTCTTAAAAGGTCTTTGAATGATTTTTTTTTATTTTTTTTATATGATATTATGTTTATGGTAACTTAGGTCCATGATGATAATAGAGTCTATGGGCTTGGTTCTTGTATTCGGTTGCCTAACATTTATTATGCAATTATTAATCAGATCCATAGACGATTTTATATAATACTAATATCAGATCTAAAAGTATTGTAGTCTATGGGCAAGTATACAAGCTTTTTACTTGTTAGCTAACAAACTTATTACATTTTCACTTTATATAACGTTTCTTTTAGACGTGAAAACTTAAATTGTTGTTAAGATAGCTCACTCTTTCCATAAAATATCTGAATAAACATAGTACGTGTAATTATGAAGAGTTGTTAAAGTCAAGTCGTTTGCTGAACCTAATTAATTTTATGAATGCTCTATAAAAAAGATAGGACTAAACAGTTTCTAGTCAACTATTATTTCTCTCTTTTAAATAAAATTGTATATTTAAGATATAAATTTTTTTTTTATTTGTAGCACCTATATGTTGGAGGTTTAAGTTTAATAATGGCTTATAAATAAAGTGTGGTTGCACACGTAGGTATTTAAATATTATTACGTAATAATTAAAGTATATATTTGAATATAGGTATGTCAAAAAGACATTTATTCACTAACAAAACCTGGGAAGCTACCACACTGTTCTGATTTACGTTTTTTTTTAATTTGCTTCGGACCATTCGGTGTCAAAAATTGACACGCGCCTTCGGAAAGGTGACACCGCGCAAGTGTCCAAAGTTACGAAAAATCATAAATCGGAAGAGGGCAGTAGTCCCTCCAGACTCACACTTTTAAGTATATATGGAATCATTATAAATTATTATGTCTGTCTGTCTGGTTGTGCACACATCACGCAAAAGCTACTTTAGACATTTGGTGTGGAGATAGGTAACTGCGTAACCAGGTACCTCTTTTATATCGGGAAAATGTCTCATTCCTACGGGAAAATTAATTGTCTCTAAAAAAGAGAAATACGTACTACTAAACGATAACGTCTAGAAACTTGAAATATGGTATGTAGGTGCCTTATATGTCGTAGCCAACCACTCTAAAGGGATTTTCGGAAATTCTCAAGGAAACGGGAATAAAACGGATCCTCGCGTCAACCCGCTATTTTAAATATGGTATGTATGTAGGTGTCTTATATTTGGTAGGCAACCACTATGAAGATATAGATTTCGAGAATTCCCACGGGAACGGGATCCGCGCGGGCAACGTCGCTGGGCATCCGCTAGTCTGTAATAAAACAATGATTACTCAATTACATTCGTAGTTTCTATTTTCCGGCAACGTGGTACCTCTGTATGTATGTACCAATACAAATTAGTTTGCCCTGTGCCTACCTATCAGCGAGACAATTATTTTCAACTCAACCGTGTGTGGGGTGCCTTACTTCGACTCGCATCATTGTTCCACAGCAGTGTCAGGTTTATGCAAGAAAGAAAATTATATAAAGACTTTATGTACATATTTATTTTAAATTTTAAATATAATAATTTACGTCTTAAAAATCGCACTGACATATTTAAGTGACAGTATTAAAAAGGTACCTACCGTAACTTAAAGTTTTTTGTTTAAAAAATAACCGTAGATGCTATTACACCACACTTAATATACCTCTACGATGAACACCGTTGAATTAAATTAATTACTACACAACCACACGCGTTTTATCTCTCTTAGTATCTTGTTTTGTTGTTAAGCAAGCAGCTGTACTGTAATATATATATTTTTTATATTAATCAACTCAATCAATTTTGAAACTATAGCTCGATTATTTTAACTCTTCAACTTCCAATTTAGTATTCAAAACAAAAATCTGTTGAGTCAATACAAATACGTTGCAGGAACAGAATAATCTTCTTCATTTTATCTTGATTGGTTTAATATTTTCAATGAGTTTCAAGGGGTTATTTACTTATGTTAGCAGTCAAAACGAAAATTTGCTATAGAAAATGTAGTAAGACTTTGTTTCGTCATCATTTTTCTTACTCAATTGCATAAATTTTTTGATTGTTTATTATTTAAAAATTTTGCTATAATTGTAAAATGAAAATCGAAATGCATTTTTAGAGGTGTTTTGGAAACTTATTTCGATACAGTAAAATACCCTATTTTAACAAGGTTTTATACGTACAAAATAAATTCCGCATTCTCGCAGACAGCCGTCCAGCAAAGCCAGCTAAATGCAAATCACTGATAATCCATTAGTGCCCGTACATATTCTGGTCTGGTAGTGCGTACCCACTATTACATTGTAGTGTGGGGTGGCATTAATGAACTTTTGCCAAACTTGACATTGCGTAAATTAAAGAGTTGATGGGGCAGGCCCGGTATTGTACACAATTTTAGTTGATACAAATTTTTACACTTATCTTTGACCCAACAATTTGTAATAAGGCTGGATTTATGCAACGACTATTACCTACGTTTTTGCATTATATCCTTGGAATCAAGGTATTTCACGTTGGTCGTATCCATCCTAAATCAAAATTAATGAAAACAGTTACGATAACCTTTTTTGAGATGAGTCGTCTCATCGTTTAGCACTTTAATAAATAATAAATCTCAAACACAAATTTTCCAATACATAATTCATAGCCCTTATCATTTTCAATGCTATAATAATTCAATTTCAAATAATCCTAGACCAGCGCTGCAAATGACGTCATTAAAACCAATTAGTAAGGATGATGACTACCGATGTAAAATACGAATTCCTTTTTAATTAAACCATTCGCAGCGACGTGTGTTAAACGGGTCTAATTAGATTCAAGCGGATACACCGTTCGTTGGCGCTTTAAAAATCTTATTATTTTCATTCCGGATAGTAGGGTGCGGTGGGTGCGGAAAATTGCACCGCTTTATAAAGCACCGCAGCGATGGAAAACGGAAAATACTTACATACTAATGCATGTTTTAGTGGTCATATTTCAGATCAGACAGGCCAGTAACATCATGTTCCAATAAAAAATATGAATTACTAATTTTATGAAAGAAATATTTTTGTTTATTAGGTCAAATTTTTGGAACGGTCTTCAATTGTGATTTTTCCAAAGCTTTATGCAATACGCCCATCACCATTTCAGCCATAAGACTTTCATAGCTGAACACAAGCTGGTCTTTTACCTTACTTAAGCGTACGTAATACGAAGTATCTTAGAACAGGCAGTTTGAATTAAAAATAATTTATTGTACTCTTTAGAAACTACTTTTATTAAAGAATGATTTTTACTTTACATAAAACACACTCGGAAAATTGCGTAGATGTCAGTCTTCATTGGTATTTAACCAATCTACGCAATTTTCCGTGATACTTTGTAAAGCGCTGCAATGGCTGAGATGCACCACAAAGTGCATCCGATGTAATAGTTTCACTACTTTCAATTAAAACAGGGGGTAGAACAATGCTGCGTAGTAATGGAACTGTAATCCGGTTAGTCAGTCATCGGAGAATGATTGGACGATGATGACTAGAGGAAAATGGCGGCAATAATCTCTTTAGCCGCTTCCCGAGAGTAGGCAATCTTGTTAAAACTATTTCCCACTCCTTAGCTTAACTTATTAATCATCAGCAGTATAATTTGCAACGGAGTCTTAATAAAAAGTACATTAAAAATAATATTAAATTGTGAGACACAATTCACACACAGTTGTTTAGTCCCAAACGAGGCAAGGCCTGTACTATGGGCACTAAACAACTGATAAACATACTTAAATAAATATTAAATGACCAGACAAGGAGCTAACAGACATGTTCATGCACACAAATGTTCAACTGAACCAACAGAACCGACAACATTAATTATTAAAATAGAAAAAATCCAAATGTGTTTTAAAGAAAAATATAACACAGTGGAGGTGAAAACAGAGTCTAACGATATCTCGCACTGAAAACCCGTCAAACAGTTCATGCTAAAGATGGTGTCAAAAAAATATGCTCACATACTTGCATAATATTCCTCTTAAGGATCAAAAAGTTTAAGTATAAGAAAGCTTTAATCATTAAAAATATAATAATTTTTGACAAAGTACCTAAACGTTATATTACCACAGCCTACTTAATCAAAATCCTGGAAACTTCTTGTAAATTGTAATAAACTTTAGATAAAGGTTTTTTAATTTACGTTTTGACTATACTAGATGATTTTTTTTACCGTCTGGAAAAAAATATGACGTATAAGGTATCTAGAGCCGAAGTTATACACGAGATTAATTGTTAAATATAGTCATGTTTAGTGCAATTTACAAAATTTAGAAAACTACGCACAGTACTACGCGCAGCTGGCGGTTGTGGGTAGATTGCGCATAAATGGAAGCTACGAGCCTGTTTCTTTTTAAAATACTATTTCAAATATCTCAGTATGTATTATTGACTACAATTGAGTAATGTATATTAGTCTAAGCAAGAAAAATTTTTTTTGATAAAAAAAAGTTATTTTTAAGTAACATTGCCAAATGAATCTATTACACTTACCTATCACACCACATTTTTTTCCAGACGGTAAAAAAGTCACCTTGTATTTACATGTGATATGTCGTTTTGCGAAAGATTGCTGGTATTCACTAATGACATCATTTAGCACTTTGCACGTCCATCAAAGGTCAGTGTTGAAAAAATATATCTTTCCTCCTTTTTTTTGCAAGTTCTGATGACCAACTCAAACTTATTAAATTGAGTGGGTACCTACATTTAACTAATGACATAATGGCTTTGGAATTACTATCTAGCAATAAAACATTTGAAATCACACCTGTAATTTTAGTTGATTCATCGTTCATTGTAAATTTTGTTATTTGTTTACAACTATCAACCTTAAATCGTAGTAGCATGGCATGATTTTCGTTAGCTTTTGCCTTGATAACGACGCTTGTGTATGTAATGACTCTATTCCGTGTCCTAATTTAACTTTGAACACCATTTATGTATTGATAGGTACTTAAGTCTGAAATTAAAGTGTGATGATGATGAACCAACACTTACAATTACAGTAAAGTTTTTATTACGAATATTCATTAGGATATTTTATAATATTTTTTTTTTAATTAAATTGCACTCCTTTTCCCTTCCTTTCAATGTCAATTTTTTTAATCCCTAAGAGTAACGAGAGACAATTTTTTTGAAAAAAATATGAAATCGAATAATTTTGATAAGATCAATTTAGCATAATAAATGTTATGACTGCTAGCGGTTTTTTAAAATTCATTATGTAACTGTATATAATATCATAGTATTCCGTATTTTATATAAGATTAACTTTTCACATTTGCTCCTGCACAATTCACAACCACTTCACCTATATTAACTATAGGTACTTGGCTGGCTATACTAACGGCAACATATCGCGCTTATATCCCTATAAACCTTACAAAACTGTACCTTATGTAGTAAACAGACCCCATACCTACTTACCGAATACCACTTGTGTCCGAGGCAAGGAAAGAATACCCGAATAATAAATTGTGTAAGGCACCGATAAGTGCTCAGGACAAGCGCCCACATTATTGAGGCAAATTGTGAACACCCTGCGAAGCTGGGCTTATACTGAAACCGGGGTCGCTCAGATATAAAACTTATAGAACTGGTTTTACATGAGAACTATATTTTGCCCGTTGTTGGTAATAAAAAAAATAGCGACTGTTCCATTAATATTTTTATTTGACTGTAAAATAAAAAACAAAAGCAAAATCTCTAAAAAAGGTAAAAGTTTCGAAATTTAAATATAGTGGCTATAGTACTCCAGCAACATCCGTGCTTCGGGGTAAAAATAATCTGTTTTATTTTGATGAATAAGCTAAATAATATTGCACAGATAAAATTATTGGTTAGTGTTATTGGTCTCAACAACGAATCAGTCTAGTTAGTAAACTTTTTCTGAGCCAGAGGTCGCAATATGTTTTTCGGTTTCATGTCAAAATCTTTATGGCGTCTCCAAATATTTATTTATGATTAAATAGTTATAAATACATTTAAATAGTATAGGAGATACTTGATATGCAAACGCAATCTTTCCATTCGTTTAATTTAGCAAATGAAACGGTTTTCGAAAAGTTTTAAAAAACAACTGGTCTAGAAGAAGAAGAAGAGATATTTAGGAAGAAAAACAATAATATTGACTTTAATTTGGACAGTACCTACTACCACAGTAATATTGTAAAACTATGCAAAGCATTATTTCAAAAAGTTATTTCTATTAAGTATATGTTATAAGCAATCTCTATCTTATATCTAATCTGATAATATAAAAAATAGCTTTTTATTTTCTGTTTAGTTCTTCCAGTAATTATTTATATCAATTCCATCACCCAGTAAACGTCTTATAAGGAGGAAACTTCGCTATAATCTGAGGAATGCAACCCCTGTTGTGTAATACAGTTGCCACCCTTGATATACGTAACTTTAGCGCATAGGGCTGTAAACGGATTTTAATATCTATTCCATAAAAAATCCGGTAAGTATATTTTAAATCAGAAGCGTATTTATTATCTTCCAAATGCTGATAGATTTTTTGTAAAATAATATCTAAAGTGTAAATTCCCATTTATTTATATTTTTATGGCATTTTTTCTCAATTAATTAATTTTCACTATTAAAAAGTCTTATACCCTGGTCGATACTTCCGAAAGAAAATATCCAGCTGAATAAAGAAAAAGTCACGTAGTACCGTACAAACGGTCCCCTACGAAGAAAGCAGAAGTATTCATTAGGTCGTTTCGTCCCACTCGACGTCACTTGGACTTTTGATTGAGGAAATAAAAAGCCCGGAGACATCAGCTAATTCAAGAGGAAGCTCGAAGCTAAATTGGCGGAATTGTTTTCGGTAAAGTGACAGTTATGTTTTTATACAAAAAAAAGTATCTGCGTTGTAAAACTGAATTGCTTTCTGTCTGTGTTTTAGTTACAGTTGCGTTTCGTATTTATTTATTTATAAAAGAAACACCAACAACATACAAACATTAATTATACAAAAAAGAGTAAAAAATCTGAGACAGTGTGTTATGCAAATTACAGGTCTACAACATTCTTGAATACATAATAAAAATATATACCGCCTGATTTTTTCACCGTCGGAAAAAAAATATGGTGTGATAGGTAAGTGTAACAGATTCATTTGGCATTGTCACTTTAGAAAAAATATAATCTTGCTTAAACTGATAAACATTACTCAATTGTAGTCAATATTACACACTGAAATATGTATTGCGTTTCGTATCTAATAGGATAAACACAATTTCGTCATTTGCTTGCCCGTCAAAGTATTGCATCTCAATTATTTATTACATTGCATTTCACACGTATGCATAGGTGTTCTTCTTATAGTGAGTTCAATTTATGGACCCTGTATAGGGCACAGCAATATTAGAAGAGAAAACTGTGTTAGATTGGTTAAGTATATAAGTACTACTCATAAAAAAGTAAACTTATATAAACTTTTATTAACAAGTCAATATTATAGGCTAAGGGACGCGTCAGTTTATCTTAGCCACCCTTAGTGATGTTTGTATAAATTCTATTTATGGAGGCTATCTGAACTCGTATATTTAAATGAAGCTTTATTTTTATAGTTCGAAATGATATTAAAAATATGTGCAAGAGCAGCATCCGCAAAACTTAAAATACCTACCTATTCAATTTGTAAATTAGATTTTCCATACCATTATTCCTCTCCTATCATCAAGCTGAGAACAGTCATAAAGGGGTCTTCACATAGAATCACCTGCTTTGAATAAACGATCGATTTCCCGTACATGCGTCGTAAACTATAAGACTTTCACCAGAACGAGGCTTCATGAATTTCCGTGTCCCGTAGTGTAACATCGGGAGACATTTATTTCGAACAATAAATAATAATAATAATATAATATAATCTCACGCCTTTCATCCCCGAGGAGGTAGGCAGAGGTATTCCATTACTGGATATACCCACATTTCACGAGATACATTGGACCCCTAAGCGTATAGGTGGTGAGCCCATCGCCGGACCGGGTCTGTTTACACATGTCTCAGAATTAATTCTGAGACCTGTGGGTTTCCTCACGATGTTTTTCCTTCACCGTCGAGCTAGTGATAAATATGTACGCAAGTTTTTTGAAAAACTCATTGGTACATGCCAGAATTTGAACCCGAGCCTCACTGATGTTCGGCCGGCTCTTTAACCGTCCGGGCTATCACTGCTTCGAACAATCTTAGAAATTATATCAGTAATAATATTCTTTCTTCCGGTCAAGGTCAGCTCGCGCTGATCGATTGATAATTTTTTTTAATCGTAATTATACTTATACAATATGTAACCGAATAAGTACAATCCCTGAAATCAGTTTGTTCAGTATCGACTACTTAATCGATTTCAGCTATGATTAATATGTGTAATTTTTTCCGAAAAATGAATTAGCATAGCTGAATTTAGTGCTACCTATGGAAATCGTACTATTATCGCTCTTTATTTAAGAAAATTGGTTAGACACAACTAAAGTACGAAAGGCATCATATTTTTTAATATTAATATACTAATTGGGGTGAGGAATTGCGCTTATTCTGTTACGCGTTGTATATAATCGTTCTGCTCAGCTGTTCCAAGTGAAATCAAGTGTACTTATACGTAGACACCACATATGTCTTCGATCAGTACTACTTATAATTCGTAAAAGTTTTCATCGTTCCGAATTCAGATACTTGCACAAAATTGTTCAGATTCTAGCAATTGTCTGACACAGAACTGAACTGTGTCAATATTTGGAAAACACTCGGCTCCCCGCGTATGGGATCACACATGGCACAAAGGAGAGATGTGAGGCAATAGCCATAAAGATTTTATTGTTGAACTAGAAGGACGAGTCGTATCGTAAATGTAAAATATTCAGGAATTTGATAGATTATGAGACAATGCATAATGAGCACGCCATTTCGCAAGCTGTTCTGAGTATGAAAAGGAGCTTGGTGCTGGAAATATTCGTGACCAAATATTCGAGCATATTCCAGTACCTATTCTCTGGATTTTTAGTATTTCTGGTTGACAAAGAGAATTGCTAGTAGTTATATATAAAAAGGATTATTACGTATCGGTACTTCTTCAACCGGTAACAGCTTGCCCCACAGCTGGGTTTTGGGTCTTTTCCCATACTTTCGGTATGAATAACTGAATGGTTTTATAATTATGGCGCCACCTATTAAAGGATTTTTTAATTAAATTATCTGAAAAAATAGTTATGTATGAACGCTGCCAGCTTATTGGGAACCCTGTCTCGGTGTGATGCGTTGGAAGAAGTCTTTTATTTATAATACAGCTTATGCGATTACTAATATGTATGACACATTTCGAATTAGAAATAATAGTACATTATGGTACAAGTGAGTAAAGTTGGTGATTACCGCTGAGGCGCCATTGAGACCCGAGCCGTAGGCGAGGGTCATAAGAGAGCCGAGGACGGTAATCATCAATACACACGTGTATCATACGACGTTTTTCAACACACTTGTGAATAAATAATACTAAAAAATCATTTTAAAATAATCATTCGCAATGGCGGGGAAAATTAATTGGTTTTCCAATTTTTTATTTATATAATTTGGAAAAGGCAAAAGGATCTAGGCCCATACAGCCTCGTTTTCCTATGCGCTCGCATCTTACAATGGCGATCGGCCATGGACTAAAAAAATTAGGTTTCTTTTTCTTTGGTTTGTCGTGGATAGCGTTTTAGCCACGTACAAAATGGGGTATTTAAAGTTTTTACAGAGAAAACCAAAGTTATATTTGAGTGAAAGTTTTGTTTATTAAACACGTACAAGTTGAAATGATCTATTTAAATACGAAGTTGCATGAAATGAGCAAGCCATATTTGTGTATTAATTTATTAGTACGATTGAATACGATCTTTTTTGTATCGAAACTTTTTTAAGAACAAAGCAACTCTAGCAACAAAATTGAAAAAAAAAATCTATAACTCACTAGTGAATAATAGCAAACAAAAAGTCTCAGTTTGATTATAGGTGTCATTATGTGCCTAATTGCAGTGAAATTAGAGCCACTTTATGAGCAAGTGTGTTGAAAAATATCTTTTTAATTTACTTTGCTATTTTTTTCATGTAGTTTCTTATTATATTCAAGAAATTTTAAATCAATTTTTATAAAGGTCTATCAACTACATACATTAGGGCCTGGACCCACTAGAGCGTTGCGTTGGGTTACTGTCGAAGTTAGCTCCTACCGAAAGGTATCACGCTAAATGTAGAAATTCGAACCCAACTTCGAATTGAATTTTTTTTTCGACAGTAAGGTAAAGCGAAGTCAATTATTTTCTTATTTCCTGAAAAGTTACATACTGCATTTGAATGTTTCCATAACACAGTCTAAAGTGGACGGTTATGGGGTTGATAATGGAGTGGGTACTACAATTTATTCAGATCACAGCACTTGCAAATGTGTGTGGATGTGGCATTTATGTACTCGTTAATAGGACCTTCAAAAAATCTGTACTGTAAAATTACTAAAGCCAGCATTCTTAATGATTTTTAAAATAGTTTATCAAATAAATTCCAATACCTACTTGTGTTTTGAGATACAGAATTATTAAAATGTGCATGTGATATACAGCGATGATGATCAAAACGTATATGTCCCATTGTTAAAACTTTAAATGTACATAGTATAGAGTAAAAGTATACAAATCAAAATATACGCTTTTCGTTTCGTACTCTTTGTGTGTGACTCATAAATATTGACCACCGTAAAGGGTTCGCCACACTGCGGCCTCAAGGTCCATTTGAGAGGTCGCCTCACTGGACATTAGAGGTCTTGTTTCGGACGTGCTCCATACATAATTCAAGGGAGCAATGTTTGCAAATGTTTTTGGCTTTTTCGCATTTAATCTTTTGGTTAGAATGGAAATAAATAAAGTTTTAGTTATAATCACGTATTTTTAAAAGACTTGACACCATAGTTTAATAATTTAATGGTTTTACAATACAATACAACAACTCTTTATTGTACACCAAAACAACATGATATGGATACAAACATTAACCATAGTACAATGGGTGGTTATAGTGTAATCGTATGTTTGTATTCCATTCTATTAACCTTCTATTCTATTACAAAAGCCTTAGGTCACTATGTAATTAACTCAACATAAATGTAAGGCTAGACTTTGGAAATAAATATTAATACTATTATTAAGCGTGGGAGATTAGTTCTACTTAACATTTGAATAGAATTTAAGGGCTTTGTGAAAGTAATTTACAAAAAAACAAATTATTGGATAAAACTCTATATAGAATGTGATTATTATAATTTATATTTCAAATAACACAGCATATTATTTATTTGCATTTAGTAACTTTCGACGCATAGATGGCGCCACCAGTTTTCTACAACGCGCTACGGTTTGGTTCCCCCGATATGATCACCTCTCGCAGAATGATTTTCACAACGTGGATGTCCTGCATCCCATTTCTCTTCATATTATAAGTTTTTGGGAGCGTGCTGCTCTCCGCTAGGAGTAAAAGTGTTCTGTGGTGCTGCTTCTTAAGGTCAACGTAGTTCGCGGCAGTGTTCTGCGTGGTCCGGTAAGTACCATGCTTATAAAATGCTCGGTCGCGATCATAATATTCTAAAAAGACCACTATCTATCTTGGACCTAATTAATTTTATAGAAACACTACATAGTATAAAACAAAGTCGCTTTCTCTGTCCCTATGTCCCTATATCCCTATGTCCTTATATACATAGGGGCATGTATATAGGACATAGGGACATATTTACATGCTGAAATCTTTAAAACTACGCAACGGATTTTTATGCGTTTTTTTTTAATAGATAGAGTGCTTCAAGAGGAAGGTTTTAGTATTAGCATTGCAACCGTGCGAAGCGCGTCGTTTGTATCTATTCTAAGAGAAGTGTATAGTACCTAGATATATCTACATTATTATCTCCTAGGTATTTCGCAATTTTTTTCTAGAAAATTCTTAGATGGCTACTAGTTTTTTATATTAGTGATTTTTTTTATTTTTATTTCCTCATGTGTGAGGAAAGACCCTTAGCGAGCAGTGAGCTGTTACGGGTTGATGACAATGATGATTAACTATTATTTCAAAAATACTATTTCTGTAGAGTAACTCAGTATCAGACTCTAAATCCTTTATAGCGGAAAAAACTTTGTCCAACATAATTTTAAAATTACATTTGTATAATAGCGTTACATAATATACTTATTTAACTCTATTTATTTCTAATGCAAAAGTAATTTGAGTAAACCAAAAATATTTTATTTAAAACAACCTAAAACTTTAAAAAAAAAACATCACATTCTCTGGTGGTTCCTTACTACCATTCCTACTATGGAAAAGTTCTAATTTTCCAGTTATACAAACTTGTATAACAAGTTTTCCGCGTCTCCAAATTCCAAATCTAAACTCATTTTCTCTAACAAAATGTCTCATTTCACTCTTCCTAATCAAGTCTAATAAGATCAAGAGAAAAAACTGCAGTCCCATTTGTACACTTGCCCACATTTGTCTGTCTGTCAGTCCAATAAATAAGGAAAGAAAAACTGCTGGCCAATCCCGTCTGTGCCTTATCTGGCCTCATCACGGTAGATCGATGGAGACAGAGAGAAAGAAAGGAGGTATTGATATAGAGTGAATAAAACTTTTTTGTGTTGTAAAACGTACAATAAAACATTATGAACGTGTTTGGTATATGTAAGAAGTAAGTCGTGAACACAGTTGTCTTGTTAAATTGTGAATTAATATAAATAAAATTTCTGTAGATATTATTTGTTATAGCAATATTTACTAAGGAATAACATTATGGGTGCGACAGATGACTAATTTAAACACTTACTCGAGGCAAAGATTTGCAAGTGATGAACAATAGCGTGATTAACAGTCAATACCTTTGGTCATCTGTCAAAAATTAGTCTAGGCAATAAAGGTAGTGGACCCCAACATTAATTCCTCAGTCGATGAAACTTTGCAGGATTGTAGTATAGCATGAGACAATACTTGCATAAAAAAATCCAAAAAAAAAACCTAACCGAAGTTAGGTTTTTATACTAAAAAAAAAATTTTTTTTTGGTTGATAATTTGATAATTTTTGAAAATATTGTAGCGAGACCGTTTTTATTTTGGATTTTCCTATTGTAAGTCCAAAGCGACTATTAAATTACATTCCAGTTAAGAAAATGGACTGAGCAATTTTCCCGTGCAAGGTACATATACGTCTGAGTTTTGTTGTTTCTACCAGGAGATTTTTTTGGATATTTCGCATATAGCTTTCTTAACACACATGAATATTGCTGGCGAAGAAAATTTTGACTGAGCATTTTTCCCAACAAAGATATCAAATAAATAAGTATTTCAGTAAAAATACCTAACTTCGGTAAGGTTTTTTTTTTGGATTTTTTTATGCAAGTATTGTCTCATGCTATACTACAATCCTGCAAAGTTTCATCAACTGAGGAATTAATGTTGGGGTCTTCATACAAAAATCCGCTTCATTGCCTGGACTAAATCCTTTAGGCACAATATTATGTACCTACTGAATACTGAACTACGAAGTTTTTGATTGTCTTATTGAATAAGAATTACATGCTATAAATTTAAAATTATATACGAAATACATTTGTATAGATAAGAATTGAGGAAGATAATATTTATAAATAACTAGCCCCGGCTTCGCACGGGTGCCATGCTGAATTTTCTTTGCTATAAACCTTGCGGAGCTCGAGACCTTTCCAACGAATGCAAAACCATGGAAATCGGTTCGTCAGTTCTGGAGTTAAATCGTCAGGAAGGAAAACCCGACTTATTTTTAAATAGTTTTTATATAGTAGATATGCGCACATACACCATTTCGAAATACGTTTGGTCGTAATCCAAGTCGTCCACGACGATTCATCAATTCATTACTTATGATGTTACTATGTTAAAATAAGATGTCTTCCCACTCTCTATACTTCCATGTGAAGTAAAACATTCATCGATACGGTTCGGGCTCATTACACTTTGCCCTCGTTGTCTTTATTTCACCTTATTTAGTAGGAAAGGAAGATTTTCGAAATTCTTTGTACCTTTTTTTACCGCTGGTATTATTGTTTCGGTGCAAACGGTGGACTACGCCACAAAATAGATTACTTAAATTTTTTTACTACGGATAATTTTTGTTAAAATACTTGAAATTAGTAATACACTTACACCGTGGTAAACGTATTCTATTTTCGGAAGTGCCAGTTTTCAGTGTATCGGTGGTGAAACCGTCGTCGGATCGTGGCAATGTATAACAAAACAATTCTAGGGTTTGCTAAAGTATCCTCACGATCGAGGAGCTACTTTTATATAACTTTTGAAATAATTTCCAAAAAAATCCAGTATCTGTCCTAAAAATCAGATGCTGTGTTACATAAATACAAGTGTTAAATAACTTTTGAAATAATTTCCAAAAAAATCCAGTATCTGTCCTACAAAATCGGAGGCTGTGTAACATAAATACGGGTATGAAGTGGCTCCTCAATACGGACATGGTATTTTGCTTCACTGTTGGGCTACGGATAATTCGTTATCATCGTTTAATGTGTGTTCAATATTTTATGTCAGTTTTAATATTTATTTAAGTACATAGGTTTATCAGTGTCACCGTGTGTAAAATGTATCCCACAACTTATTATTATTATTATCATTATACGAGTAAAAAAACTAAGAGAGGACACACTGTTCGCCACGATGCATCACATGTGAGTGGTGTTTATCGTAAAGCTACCACTTATAAACTTTATAAGAAACTCAATGGACCACCCGGCAACGTGACCTCGTGAATTATTCAATTGAGACAACATAAACGGTTTGTTTTGTAGACATGTGACAAGATGTAGTATTACAATTTATTTGACAAATACAAATTAAAGACAAACAACTATTTCTTTTTAAATTAGAGCTGTATTACCTACGGGAATACCACCAATTAGCTGTCTACGCTGTCAAGTCGCTGTACAACAGTTATGGATATAGAAACTTTTGGCACTTACCCGAAGGTTTTATTAACAAGTCGCATTCATTTGAATATGAAGGAACTGTCATAAAATATCCTAATGAAAATCCAACAATGCAAAACCATCAAAAGTTCCTCGAGACCATTCGGAATCACGGTGAGAGAAAAGACAAGTTTTTACGATTTCATAAAGCAACGAAACCAGTTTTTCATTTACACAGTTTTAGTGGTGATAAAATATAATTAAAATATTTTATACCGGGTGTATCTCTGTTCGCTTACGGTTTATGTGAGCCGCTTTTAAAGGAGTGAACTAAAGTTGGAACACATTAAGATATTTTTGAATTTTCGATAAATAAAGAAAAAGCTCACGTGGACTGACCTGTCCGTCATTTTTATTTTATCAATTTTTAGGCAATATTTGTTCATGCTAAAGGACAATTGATGTCATTAAGCCATGACTTATGGTCCTTTAACCTTGATGGGCTTGAACAATTCTTACTGTTAGTGGCCAGTAGCCTTAGACCATCTCTCAATCCGCGGTGCCCTCGCGTAAGAGATTATGAGTCATGCTTTCTCATATTTGAGACACATTTAAATTTACGTAGGGGTTTGAGTCTAAATCATACTTTAAATATATAGAACACTCAAACTCGCAACCACAGATATGGTCACAGAAAAATTGTTCATAGTGCAACCGAACACTCGAGCTACGATTTAATTTTTTAAATAAAGAGCAATAATGGTACGGTTTCCATAGGCAGCCCTAAATTCAGTTATGCTCATTCATATTTCGAAAAATTTTAACGAAAATAAATAATAAATAATCTCACGCCTTATATCCCCGAGGGGGTAGGCAGAGGTATTCCATTTCTAGATATGCCCCCGTTTCACCAGATATTCTTTGGACCCCTAAACGTGATAGGTGGTGAGCCCATCGCCGGACCGGGTCTGTTTACACATGTCTCAGAATTAATTCTGGGACCTGCGGGTTTCCTTACGATGTTTTCCTTCACCGTCGAGCTAGTGATAAATATGTACGTAATTTTCTAAAAACTCATTGGTACATGCCCGGATTGGAACCCGAGCCTCACTGATTTTCACTCACTCAGTGATGAGTTCTATTCAAGATAATATATAATATGTAGATTATAATGTAACGTAAAAGCTCTCATTGTGCCGCCAGCGGGAAAGCGGTGGTTATAATCAAAAATACTCAGTTTGCGAAATTAACAATTCTCCAAGCGTGTTTTATATTTAGCTCGTCGGGATATAAACTCCAGGAATGTCCACCGTGCCTTTATATTAGAAGAATTAAATTTTAAATGAAATGTTTGCTGCATACCGAGTTACGTAACTTTTATGACGGGAATAAATTAACATAACTTTTGTGACTATCCTGAGTCTTCACGTAATATAGTTTAGATTAGCGACATGATTTTTTTAAATTTTTATTTTTGTTAAATGTTATCGCCGCAAGTGTACACAAACATAATTATTATGTTTTACAACCGGGTGCATATTATGTTGTAACGAAGGCGTGCATACCTGAGTGGTGTGCACTGGCTAGTAACATCGCATTAGAATGTTCGCAATTTAAATTTTAATAAAAAAAAAGTAGAAATGTCTGCCGTAGACTAGTGTTTAGTGACTAGAAGTGCAATAGTCGAAAAGAAAAAACTTCATAAAATTATGTAATAAAAATATCTTTATTTATTAAACATGAGCAAGTATACCCGTAGCCAACTAACTCATTTTACTTTGAGGTATTATATTTATATTAAGAATTTTGACATAACCAAAAAACCGGCTAAGTGCGAATCGAACTTGCACACAAAGTTTTCCGTATCACCGTACAACAAATAAAACACGTTTCATGTATGCGTGCTGTTGGCCATAATTTCCACTTTCAAAAGATACAGCCCCCTGAGAGACGGACGGACAGACAGCAGAGCACTAGCAATGTGGTTCTTTTGGCACAGGTTGGGTATGGAACCCTAAAAACGCTTACGTCTCACCGTTTGACGTCATTTCGGTAACGATGTTACACCCAAGAGACCACGACCATCCGTCATCCGCGACGCGAGTTTAATTGGAGACATCTTGACTTCAATTTAAATTGCGTTACAGTTTCATTATCTACCAACCGTGTGGCCGATGTTATTTGGACAAATACTAACTCGTCCCGTCCCTACTTAGAGGATGAGTTTTCAAAAATCATTTGTTAATGCTCACCTACATCTACGTTGTTTATGAAACTCAAAATTGTATGCTTTTACAGCTAATAGTTTAGACTGTGTGTAAGTGTTGTTTCAGTGAGTGCTCAAGCTTTATTGAAAAATAAAAATAAATCATATCAATCAAACATATAAAGGTGGAAAAAACTATATACTTTTACTAAGACACTGTCTTTCTCGTTTTAAGGACACAAAAAAAATTAAACATATCTCAATAAATAATGATAAAATTTCATGAAATATACTTCCCATAATCCTTATTCGGTATCCAAAACATTTTTCGCATCAAACATTATCTAACAGAGAATCCAATCACGGTATCCACTTTTTCACTTTAACCGCTTTTAATGAGGTTAATGAACCGATTTACACGTTCAAAGGTAATGTTAATTCACATCTGCACCGAGAACGACTAGCATTAATTCAATAATTAGACCTGGCAAACGCAGACACTTTACTAATTTTACACCTGACTTCCCTCTTTTAAGGTAAAGGGTGGAACCACTTAAGCAGTGCATTTTTAATCATCTCTTCTGGTTAAGATTTAGCGGTGCGAAATAAAACTGGCGGTTTTTATTTTCAACACACTGAGACTGCAAATAAAATGTTTTAATGTATTAGTTACATTCAAGTTATTTGAACGCATTGGGTGAAGTATGCTACTTCTGGACCATGGTATTGAAAATAATCAGGTGAAAGCCAACTATCATACAGATATACATATATAAGCTCACGCCTTTTTCCCGAAGGGGTAGGGAGAGACAATAGACCGCCACCTGCTACGATCCTGGCATACCTCTCGTGCCTCATCCACATCCATCACTCGTTTCATACATGCTCGTCAGTTTCGGGTAGGTACTATTTATCTGGCTTTTCTTCAATACATCGCCGATCGTAACCATCACATTTATTGAATTACGATTTTCAGCCGATGAAAAAAAAGAAGAAGTTCTCAAGTCGATGCGTATATATTTTTGTAATTCTTCTGACCCACCGTGCCACGGACCATTGCATTTTACAGAGTGATGTCCCATTAAATTAAAAAATAAATCCCTTTCCGTCTATATTTGCGTGAGTTTTTTTTTTTTTTGTTGAAAAGGTTTAAAATATAGGTTGGTTTCAAAGGTCACATCTACATCTAATATTTTACATTTCTGCAGATTGTAACTTGAGAAAATATAATGGCCATCAAACGAAGTTGCTGAAAAAACTTAAGAAGTAAAGTTGTTTTTTTACGTACTTCTGACACTAAAGATCGCATACTAAAGATATATTCACTGGCAGAATGCTAAATTCAAAGTGTCTGTGAAGTGAGCGTAAGGCACATCTGGAAACTAATAATTCAGTAAATAGGTTGTCTAACCTTCTTTTTACTTAGTTCATAGGTACCTCTTAACCTTTTATAAATAACTAGCGACCCGCCCCGGCTTCGCACGGGTGCAATGCTTATAAGAATTTTCTTTGCTATAAACCTTACGGAGCCCGAGACCTTTCCAACAAATGCAAAACCGTCGAAATCGGTTCGTGCGTTCTGGAGTTATAGCGTCAGGAAGGAAAACCAGACTTATTTTTATATAGTAGATAAGTTTTATTAACAGTCTAAGGCGTGATGATAGCAGAACTTTCGTAATGCACCTATCAGTTCAGTGTCATTCATTTTCGCGCCATTTGCAAAATGCTTCCTTGGAGGTGCGGCACTTTGCACAATAAAGCAAACTTAGCTGCTTGAAGAAATAAAAATAAAAATGAAAAGAAAAGAAAAATAAAGAAATAAGTAACGTATTTTTATTACGCATCGGTACGGCGGTGGTTGGTAGCATGAGTATGAGTAAGTTAAATCAGTAATTTTTTAAAAACCTCTTCAAAAATCTATTGCAATATTAACCGATTTTATGCGTTCTTTATTTTGAACTTAAAACGATGCTTTCAGGTTTGAAGTTTGTAAAAACATGAATAAAGAAAGATACATTATCAGCGCTTTCATAGCTTGAAAACACGATTCAGCGCACCTCACGGCAGCGATTGCATTCATCACTCGGGTATGTGCAATATGCATTTTCAGCGTGACCACACTTCGAAAAATAAGTAGATTTTTTGATCTATTATATTTGATTGTTGATTTTAGAAGTCTCTAGCTAAGTGCAAGTGCAAGTCTCCACACATGAATCTGTAATAAATATAATGCAAAATAACATAATATATTTACTATATAATACTTATATGTTAATAACTTATTATTTTTGTCTAAAATTTCGATTCTATAAGAAATACAAATATGTAGTTGAACATAAAAAGCAAAACTGTATCTATATACAACATTTCATCAAAATTGTTACCGCCGTCTCCGAGGTAATCAAAATATAAATACATACATACAAGAATTGTTCGTTTATATTATTAGTTAAAGTATTCATTTAGATAATAGTTTTGGTACTATTTTAATTTATTAGTAGGTAATGTTGTTTCTAATCTAAAATAGTTATATACTTAGATTGATGATTTGTTATGTAAATACTGTTTTATTTTAAGTTATGTTGCAACGCCCTTACAGAGTTCTGTACTGTATATTACGGTACCTCGCCACTTTCATTCTATGTTTCATTTTAACCGTGGGAGAGCCATGCTTCGGCACGCTTGGGCCGGCTCGACCGGAGTGATACCACGGCCTCACAGAAAACCAGCGTATAGCAATGCATAGCGTTTCGTTGAGTGAGTGAGGTAACCGGAGGCCCCAATGGGGCCTCCCCCTACTCCCATCTCAAAGGTTGGCAACGCAGTTGTGACTCTTGAGTTGCAGGTGTCCATGGGCGACGGACGTCACTTACCATCAGGTGCTCTGGTCTGCTCGTTTGCCCTCTTTTTTATCATAAAAAAAAAATTAAAAAAATGCTAAACAAAGCATTATGGTCGCCCCACACTGAGGAACGGCGAATGTGGCACAACTAATGCCCTGTTTATTATAACAAGTGACGCTTCATACAGTGAGGGAATTTCAACGCGGTTCATGCACTTCTGAAGGTGTGGCACCGGCGATAGACACACCCAGCTGTTTTTGCAATTTGCACTGTAAATTGTGCATTTATGAAAAATGACGCTGCATTCAGAATGTTCGAATTATGTGAGGTTTCATTAGGATTGGAGTTTCGCGAGTTTAAATTATGACGGTATTATTATAATACATTACAAACCGAAATTTAAATAAATAATAAATAAATGTTGTTAAAACATCGTGAAAGAGTTCAAAAATGTACCAAATATTATTTATATTATACAGAGGATAATGAGCTGCAAACTGAACAGTTTTAAAATTAATGATAATGCCAAAAAATTGCTCCGCCTATAATTTCACTTTACCTGACTGCACCAGAGGATGGTAATGGTTCTCGGATTAATGCATGTAAGTATATGAGCATTTCATTGTTGTAAATGCAAGGTTTCGTGAGCATAGACCATCGGTTTCCCAGGGGCGAACGAGGACAATAATAACTTATTATGTCTACAAATTGTTACTTAACCGGTAAACTAAATTTTTATACCACTACAATAGACGGAGGGTCACGTTTTAATTTTTAGCTCAGTGTCACATAAATTATTTGTGAATCTGTTCGACTCGATTTTTTTGCAATGTTTTTACATTAAACACAAATATCGGAGCATTCTGGCTCGTGTTGCAGATGTGCACTTGTGACAATGACCACCACAGTCATTTGTTCGTTTGCTTCTTATAAAACAACTTCAGAAACTTTATTACTTTCACCTCAAAACAAAAGACACGTTATTTATATATCTTTTGTATCTATCTAGATAGAAATATTGGAACACCGCCTCGAAATAAGTATAAGATTTCTATCGTCGTCTCAAAAGGATTCAATCAGGGACTGATAGTTTCATACAGAGGAACATCACCGCAGTGGTATAATATTGTTACGAGTCTAGTCCCCACTAGTCGAGATTACTGAATGTGACAGGCTGATCGCGGCGGATGCAGTCGTAAAAGTTTACGAACTGCCGCCCTCTCCGACCTATCGGTGACAATCATCTTAGAGCACAGAGCACTGGTGTGTTCAGAGAGCCCAGCCAAGTAGCTTTACAAAACGTTAAGATTTGTCGAATATAATGATAAATGTATGGGATTGACATTATAACCCTCGAATTTTCATGCGCGCGGCTTCATAGCACGACCAAGTAAATTAGACGAAGCAAGTATATTAGCAAGTGCCGACTAATCGAAAAAAACCTTTGCTTCCCACTATGGTGTCAAAGATTCAATAAGTCTTTCTTCCGTTTTCGTTCGAAAATAACCTGTTTATATCAGTTTACACCCATGCTAAGCGTCTCTTGAAGGTTAAAACCCCCGCGTACGTTTTTTGTCATTGTGTACTTTTTGTTTGTGAAAAATAAAGAGTTTTTCCTTCAAATTTTAAATTTATAGATCCATCGGTAGGTATAGGTTGAGTGTTGACTGTCGTTCATTCATTCAATGCTCTGTTAAAGTCACAGGATATGTTGAAAACTTGAAAGTACGTTTATAATCATCATTTCCACTGTAGAACATCCACTGTTAGATAACATCTGTGTAGCGAACTCGCCTGCTCCGTTTTAAGTCCAGCTATTCAAAGCGCCAACATGTATAAGTGAGTGAAAGAAAAGATATATGCACGTTAGTTACTACGAGTGGCTGGGTATGTAAGCGAAGTTCCGTTCTCCACCTAAAA